>JASVEL010002223.1:0-672998 GCA_032618575.1 Nicotiana noctiflora
CGAGTGTTCATCAATCAGATGAAGTGGTTCCAGATATAACACAGGAGTTCACTGAAAATGGGTTTTTTAGCGACCTTGACAACATGAATTATGAATGGAACGAGTGACTAACATGTTTTGCTCCTTTTGCTTTTTATAAGATAAGAATACTGCCATACATCTTTGTACAGGTTATTGGGGTTAGATTTTTGTTTTGTTGTCGATACCCTCTATTTTCTGGTTGTGGGGGCTGTTGTGATGATAGCACTTGAAAAGATTGTATTTTTGTTTTATCTCTCTGGAAATTGCACCTCATCTGCAAGCGTAATCTATTGTAATGGACTGAAATACATATTAATACTGTAAAATCTTTTGGTCGTTGTTGGGTGAATCCATGCGTTAACACATGCCTAATGTAATTTTATACTATTAGAATACCTGCTGAATTCAGACTTGTTGCCCGTTTTTTCTTTTTCTTTTTTATAATACTAGTCTTAATATACGTGTGTTGCACGTATGTGCGTCAATCAGTAAAATATATGTACAGAAAGAATATGTAAATTGGGTTTTAAAATATGTGTCTAGAGCCAATTAGTAAAGAACATACAAAGAATTTTAAAATAACTACACTAAGTTAATATTAACCAATAAGTAACTTAATGTATAGAAAAATATAAGGAGTTGTCATTTGTTAAAGTGAGTACGAAAAGAAAATTAATCAGAATTCATTTAGTATTATTTTAATCTGTTTTATCCTTATTGCATAAAGTTTGCATTTGCACCAATTTGGCTTTTATAATACTATATTATACCGATTTATATGATAAATTTAAAAAAAGATGACTTTTTTTTTTTGGAAAATCAATCAATTTAAAGATTTTTTTGGTTAAATTGATTCAAGGACTTAATAATTTATTCTTAACATAAAGAAAATAAATTATTGCTGTTGATTCAACTTAATATTAGATCATCCTAAGTTTAACTGTATGTTTGTAATTATAATTATCATTTAATAAGAATTTTATGCTCAAAAGAATAAAAAAAATCACCATGGCATTTCACTTTTGATTCTTTACTTGAGTAGTATCGTGTTATTGACTCTTACCAGTTATTTTTTTTCTTTTATATTCTTAAAAAATTAAAATATTTTCTTAGTTAAGCTTGATACATAAATTTTGTAATTTTGAAATTAAGGAATTTTGAGATTACTCTCAATCATGATTTAATAACTAATACTTTATTTAATTTTCAAATTCTAAAACATAAGAAGAATAATTAAATGACTATTTTATTATTTAAAACTACTCATAAATCTTAAAAAAGAACTCCTAAATTGAAAAAAGAAAAGGAAAATAAGAACTTCTAAAGAAAGAAAAGAAAAGCAAGGATTACTAAACATTAGTCAGAAAAATTAAAACAAGACACCTAAAACTGCTACATCTAAATGTAGTTGATGATATATATGGAGGACCCCTAAAATTGGAAAGAAATTGAAAGTACTGAAATTAATGATATGATTTTTCATATCAAAATTTTAAATATTAGAAAAATAAATAATTATTTCAAATATTAGGAAATGAATTAAATGACTATTCCAACATATTAAAAAATTAACTTAAATTATTATCTAATATAAAAACCTTAAATAACTTAAATTATTATTTTATCAAAAATAAAAATCTTCTTTTATTACAAGATAAAAGGATAAACCTTACCTCAACCCATAACAGTTAGGAATATGTAACTTCTCGATCCGGGAATCATGATTTTTCTTCATAGAAATCTTTGGCATATTTTAACTGTTAATATTAAGCATGACAGAATAGGCAAAAAGGAACTAAAATCGTATAAAAATACAACACTCACTTACTTAGTTTTCATACTATGTTTATCTTTGCTCCAAATACTCATACTAAGTAGCATCAGAGAAGGATCACTCTCGACTTCATCACCAACGAACTCATGGCAATAAATCGCTTGATGATTGATGACAACCAATATGTATCTTTGGCCAAGACAATGATATAATTCTAAAATTTAATATTTGTTCACTTCTCCTTATTCTAAAATCTAAATTATGTTGATGAATACATTAACCAACCATAATATAAACACTAGTGTTCATGGAGAATACATAGTTATTAACCTATTTAATAACGACATTAAATAGTGTAATAAGTTTCCTACCAGTCTTCTCGTATTCCTTTTTCCTTTTGAAACCATACAATTTTAACTTCTCTTTCATAGAGATATATTATATGATAAGTTTTCTGTTATAATATCCTATATTTTTTTCCTTTTTTTTAAACGTACTTTCTTCGCATGGAACTAATTATTTTAGGAACGTTTCCCACTTCTTCTTTTCCTTTTGTCTTATGACAATTTATATTTTGCTATAAATATATTTATTTGTATTTACAATTTTATCCCATTTAGAGTGCACTTAACAAAGGGTAAAAATGACGAACGACATTTCGCTAAAGGTCTTCGTGCTTTTAATATAATATAGATATAGATAATACTATAACAGTGCAAAAAAAGAAAAAAAATGAAAAAGAAAGATATACTCCATTTTTTTAATTCTTTTGCAGTGTTAAAGGCTAGTGAGTGTGTAAATATAATATTTATTCTATACCATTTTATGTAAGAGTGTTTGACTAGGAACGCAACTTAAGAAATTAAAGAAAACTTTGGCATGTGTAAACAAATATATGTAAAGTATCAAAAATGTTTTTAAATATTTAGTGGTGTGAGTTTAACATATCTTTTCATTTTCTCTCTAATGAACATTTTTATCAAATGTGAAGCAAAAAGCTGAAGGTTAGCCTTGCATGAACTAGAGAAGATATAACTCAACTTTACACTGGTTAGCAAAACTTGGAGTTTTCTTACTTTGGTAGAGCCTTTTCTTTACTAAGTTAAAAGTTTATGTTGGGATACCTGGTGTTTGACCATTATTTTATATTTTTAATACATTAATCGCCTTATATTTTGCTACTTTAGTGACATTTGAGCTTAATTATGTTATTTTATGTGTAGGATCATTGGAAGACGAAGACGAGTAAAGATTGCACAAAAGGATGATGAAAATACAAGAAAAAAACATGAAAGCACGGAGTAATCAGAATAGGCGACACCAGGTAAGTATTTCCCCCCCCCCCTTTCGTCCTCTTTTTCTTTTAAAACACAAACTTAAACACACACACAATTAATCACAAACGCACAAAAGTCCTCTGCCCTAATACTCTCCCACTCACAACTGAAACCCCCCTCGTGCGCACATTCATAAAGCTCACTACCCAGAATCCTTTATTCCATCTTTCACTCAAACAACAATCTCCCAATTTCTCTCTCACACCATACACCTAAGTACAAAACTAGTCGAAGATCACTCCTCCCTCTTTCAACATCTAAAGTATGATTTATGGCCGATCTTTATTTTACTTTGAGATTGATCGAGGAAAATTGCAATATGCAAACTTTATGAATGTCTTGAATGTGAAATTGTGCATGCTTGTCCCAACCCACGAACCCCATAAGGTTGATATTCGTGTTACTCAAACAAGTGTTTACACTCAAATCACAAGTCGATTTGGAAGGGTGAGTCAATCCCCACCCACACTAAAGTTTCATCCTATCTAGTGCGCACCACAGGTTGGGGAAATGCCGCAAAAGCACTTTTTGTCCCAATTGGAGTATGTCTTCGAGAATGATACACTAGTGGATTGTAAGCTTCCTAGCATAAAATTTAAGTGTGAGATGACTCACCGGATCCGGGTTGAAGGGTTGAACTATAGTACCTGTAACACCCCGGAAGCACTATTAAGAAAGTTGATATATGCTAATTATATTATTTTGTGTGCGAACGAGGACTATTAATGTGATGGATATCAATTGGATATGATAATAAGTGTATGAGGCATATTATGAGTGATGTGGAGTCTAAGGAGAGCCCTAAGTCTAAGTCAAGTTGGAAAATTACATGATAGACTAAAGTTCCAAATGAGTACGCACAAGACCACACTTGGGACGAGCACACACACACACACACACATACACACACACACACACACACACACACACATATATATATATATATATATATATATATATATATATATATATATATATATATATATATATATATATATAGATTTATGTGATGAATAATCTACCAAAAAAAAATCTTCGAGTCTAGTTTATAACGCTTCAAACCGTTGTCATTTGGATGCTCCTACAAGAAGTTATGACCAAATTACCAAAAGCTGGCAGAATAAGATTCTACGGTGCAAACCACAAAAGTGGTATGCGAGCCGAAAAATGGTCGCTGACCTAACCAGTGCAGCCCAGTTTTGGGCACCGGTTTTGTAGTCCGTTGTGCGACCCACATACCATTGTGCGGTACATTGTGCGGCCGTAGACCCAAGTTAGGATGGTCCATTTTCCTATTTTTCATAACCCAAACCCATTTTTGTTAAATAGGCTTTGGGACTTATTTTGGGGCAATTATCTGATGATTTTATAGAGAAGTAAGTGAATTTTAGAGAGAGAAGGAGGAAACCTAACATTCTAATCGTCCAATCTTGCACCAATCTTCAAAATCAAGGAATCCAATCACAAGATTTTGCTTAAGAGGTAAGGTTCCATACCCTGGCCCTTAATTTCGAATTTTAACTAAAAATGGGTGATAAGAAAGATAATTTTTGGGTATGTGAATTGTATATTTTGCATGCATGTGTCATCAAAATGTGTAGTAAGATGAGCTAAAAATGGTAAAGAATAGATTGTGGGATGATAGGATACTCAATAAATGGACCTTAAAACCTTAATGCACACTTAGTGTTTGATAAAATACTCAAATGAGCTAGAACCATGACCATCTTCCTAATTTTGATTCAATTTGTTATATTTCTAAATAGATTGAAGTTGCTAAGAATTTTGAAATATTTTAGAGTTTAAGGAAACTCAATTGATGTATGTTGGCTAAACTCCTTTTCTTAGAATTAAATTCCACGGTGTTCATGTAAGTTATGTAAGTCCCAAATTGATCATTATAAAATTGGCCATTCCATATATGCTTGTGGTGAAAGATACATCTTCAATATGTGTTCCAAATGCATCTATCATGCTTGTTATCACTTGAGAATATGTTCAAAGTACGGGTTGTGTGTTATTAATGTTACGACTTCAAGTCAAATTTGAAAAAAGGTTGTTATGCCAAATTATGTGAAAATCTCTATATTTCTAAAACTCCTAAATGCTCACATGTGCACTTAATATCTTGAATTGAAAGGCTTTATTGTTGACAATGATGATGATGTTTGAAAAAGAATAAGGTGAGCACGAAATATGAAATACAAACAAGTGCCAAGGATGATATCATAATGGTGGCTACTAGTGCCAATGAATCTAAAATATGTAAAAGAGGCATGATGTAAGATAACTAATAGAAAATGATAATGTCTCGGGTGTGCCGGCGGGTCGTGATCGGACGTTATGCCGCACATATGGTGCTGATTGTGCTGGAAATTATAATTAAAATTGTCATATTGGTTGATGTCTCAAATGAGATGGCCTAGCCGATCGGGCCGTGATCGAATTCCGTGTAAAAGTACAGTGGTATTGTGTAACGACCCGACCGGTCGGGTACCAACTTGTCACGTTCCCGGTTCGCCCTTAGTGAACCATCATGATAGCACCTAGTCTTTATGACTAGGTAATCCTAACAATGCAGAATATAGATAATAATTATGGAAGAAATTACTAAAATCGAAATAATAAAAATTAACAGTGTTTAAGGTGCCACTTAGCACTTACAATAACAACTCTCGAAGCTAACAAAATTTCCAAAACTCGGAATTTCATATATCACAAGCTATGAGATACATAAGAAGCTCTAACTCCAGAAATATCTAAACAAGGGATAATATTGAAGGGACTATACTTATTACAGAAGATAGAAAGGGATTCCTTGGTCTGCGAACGTAGCAGATATACCTCGAAGCCTCTACAGAACGCCTCCTCCCAAGGATGATAGAACTGAGTGGAAAATATCTGGATATGCACAACAAATATGTACAGAAGAGTAGCATTTGCACACCACGGTGGTGCCCAGTAAGTATCAAGACTAACATTAGTGGAGTAGTGACGAGGAATACTCAAGACACCTATCGGTCTAATAAACAGTGCATATATATGCTACAATCACAATAAGGCAAGAGAACAACAAGTAATAACGAAAATATTAAGAACGATGACATATAAGAACAACAAAAACTCATCCCAAATCCTACAGCCACAATAGAGTACAGGGAAAACAAAATAATAATCTCAGATCCTACGACGATGTTCACATCAGGTCTTATCCAACAATTACCACGAATTGCCGAATCTCGGACAATTACAACTCACGAGTCCCAGTACCTGAAATCTAACCACTGGCATCCCGTACCCTCATCAACCTCACTGTCACATTGACAACTCACCTCACAACTTCTATGAGACAAAGTTCATATAGGTAAACGTACCATAATCACAACATTTAAACAAATAGAAATGCCTTCAGGCCATCACAAATGCTCACAATCAACCACTGACATATCCCACCTTGTTCTGCCATGTGTGAAAATAATAACATAATAAGTGCCGCCTTGTTTCGCAACACATGCATCATAATATTCCCACCTTATTTCGCCACATGCGCAACCCACATATAAGCATATATACATATACCGCCTTATTACGCCACATGTGCACTTTATCAATAGTGGCAATAGAACGACAGAAACCTCATGCGATCCCACAACAACAACACGACAAAAACCTCGTGCATCACAATATCAATAATCGCGCGGCAGAAACATCGTGCATCACAATATCAATAACTGTATGGCAGAAACATCGTGTATCACAATATCAATAACCACACCGCAGAAATCTTGTGCATCAACACCCCAAGTACAACAACAATAATAACAATATATATACAGGAACACAACAAGTGAATCAACTCAAAAATAGCTCATTCACCAGGGGACGACAAAACTAGCTCACAAGGAATAACCATAATAAAGAATGCTAAACTTAATAAGAACAACTCAGCAAGGGAGAAAATAATATGAAGCAACGACCCCATAGCATGTAGTTCAACAATACGAGAGTTAACAAGAGTCAAGTAAATTTTAAATAAGGAAATATCAACTAAACATATATTGTCTACTCTTCTTTTAAAGGTTGGGCATGTTACGAAAGATATACAATAATTTCAATAAAGACTAAATAATAACATGGGTGATAATAATGATTTCCAATAAAAACAAGCAGTTATGAAAGATAACACGACAATAGAGGGAAGATCTTCAGTTGAGCAATAGTAAGAGTCAATTAGGCAATAATAATGAACCATAAAGCAGTAAATTCCAAGTAAAACATGTAGAGGCGAAACTAGTAATAGGGAATTCGATCATATCAAGAACAACTTCATACTCAGTGAATATAAGGACCTAAGAATCCTAAAAGGCCAAGTTTCCACAAATAAGTCCGAGCACGCACTTGTCACCTCGCGTACTCATATTACAATCAACAGTAAAGACTCAAATCCTCGGGGGAAGTCCCCCACACAAGGTTAGGCAAGATACTTACCTTGAACCAGCTCAAAATCAACTAGAAACAACGTTCTTGCCACGAGTACTCGACTCCAAATGGCCCAAATCTATTCAATTGAATTTCATAAAGTAAATAACACTTCAAGTAATTGATTCTACAATTAAATTCTAAGCTAATACGCGAAAATGACTAAAATGCCCCTTTGGCCCACGTCTTAGAATCGGATAAAATTTATATTTTTAGAATCCTTACAATCACACGAGTCCAGCCACACCAAACTTATCCAAACCCGATGTCATTGGGTCCCTCAAACCATGGTTTTTTATTTTTAGAATTTTGCTTCAAAAACCATCTCCTTCCCCAACCCAAAACATAATTTAAATGATAAAAATAAGGACAAATTCATGGAATATATTAAATTCAAGTTGAAGAACACTTACCCAATCGAATTGCATGAAAATCCCATAAATAATCACCAAGATTTGAGCTCTAGAAGTTAAAATATGATAAAAATGACAAAACCCTCGATTTGAAAAACTTATATTCTGCCCAGATATGTAAAGCATCGCGAACGCGGAAAGGCGATCGCGTTCGCAAAGAAGAGAAACTGAAGCTGCCAAGAAAGGCATGCGCGAACTCCAGGTAGGGTTCGCGAATACATAGAGTAGGAAGCGGAGGCCTATGCGAACACAGTGTTTATTATGCGAACATGAAGAAGAGATAGCCACCCAGCTCAAGTCCAGATTCTGCTATGCGAACGCGAGGCATATGATGCGAACGCGAAGAAGGAAAAAGGCAACCCTTCACGAAAGGGAGGGGTTAACTGTGAACACAGTTAAAAATAAATTCCTCCTCCAAGATTACTTTTCTCAAACGCGGAGGAGTAGACTCGAATGCGAAGAAGGGACCCAACTGACAGATATCGACAATTCAAAATAGAAGGAAAAAGACTCGTTCAGCCGTCGAAATACACCCGAGGCCCCCGGGACATCAACCAAAAGCACCAACAACACCTAATACCTCATTCAAACTTGAACCAATCCTTAAACCACCTAAACAACATCAGAAACTCGAATAAATCAAGGATTTAAGCCTAAGAACTCCAATTTCCCTCAAAATACAATTTCGTTAAAAGACCTAACTAAACCACGTCCAAATGACCAAAAATTTTACACACGAATCCCAAATGACATGACTGAACTACTGTAACTTCTAGAATTCCATTCCAACCCTTAGATCAAAATCTCACTCTCAGACCGGAACTTCAAAATTTCAAACTTTGGCATTTCAAGCCTAAATTAGCTACAAAAGTCCAAACACAATCCAAACATGCTCCCAACCACAAAATTACCTAACTGAGCTAACGGAACCATAAGATTTCCATTCTGAGGCCATCTTCATACTATTCCGACTACGATCAATTTTCCAACACTTCAGCTCTCATTTAGGGACCAAGTATCCCAAAACTCTCCGAAACTCAATACCGAATATCCCGACAAATCAAAATAGCATAAATGAACTTGGGGAAGCATTTAATAGGGGGACGGGGCATAAATTCCAAAAATGATCGGTTGGATCGTTACATATTGTGAATGATGGTATATCGGTACTCAAGACCTCCTAACCTAAAAACATGGAAATTTTCTTGAAAACTTATGTTGTTCTTAACTTGATGCTTTGGTACCGTTTGAGGCTTCTATTGATTTTATGATTTTTCTCCCGTGTATTATTATTCATTCTATTGAGATGATGTTTAGTTATACATACTAGTACTATCCATATGTACGAACGTCCTTTTTGCCCGGGGCACCGCATCTTTAGTGGATGCAGGTGGTTGCATAGCTAACGATGTTGATCAATTGTAGTGGTACTCCCTCCTTACAGCAGACTTGGTGAGCTCCATTTCATTTCGGGGTCATTATCTTTAGTTTATTATATTACCAAATTTTGAGGTATAGCCGGAGCCTTATTACTTGCATTATCATAGTACTCCTTGTATATATTAGAGGCTCCTGTAGGTTGTATGTCGGTGTTGGGGAAAGTCAAACAGTCATGTTACGTTTGAAATCCTTGTTCCACTTTATACTATGCAAGTGTGTGTATTTTGAGAAACTAAAAATGAAGTAACTAATGGAAATGATTTGATATTGTATACATAATCTCTCTATTGTCTAATAAATAAAAATATAACTTCTCTTTGTTCATGAGTGAGTTTGGGTAGAAAGTATCTAACAGGCTTGCTCGGCCAGGTTCACTCAGTAGATCACTGTTCGCTCTTCCCGAGATTGGGACGTGACGAACTTGGTATTAGAGCCTAATATTTTAAGTGTCCTAGGATGTCTCGGAGCTGTATCTAGTAGAGTCTATTTTATTGGTGTGTTGTCGACCACATCTATAAGTTGGAGGCTTATTGGACATTTAGAAAATTTCACACTTCTTTGATATTCCATATCTTGTGATAGATTCCAAGATAGGGAGCTAATTTTCCTCGATATGTCTCATTTTCTAGATAAGTAATCTGCAAGTTTGAAGCAATGAGGAGGGAATGACCACGCCATTGAATTTGGGGGAGATTGCTCAAGAGTTCATCGAGAGAATGTGTCGAGTCGTGAAAGGATTGGAAGAATTTGTTTCTAAGGGAAGTAACCTTCTTTCTATCAATGTCACCACACCACCAGATCATGTGGTGAGAGCATCTAAGAAACGGAAGAGGGTTGTTTGTACCAATAAGCCAGAATATTTGATTTGTAAGAAGCAACACTTAGGCTTATATGGGGTCACTCTTGAAATATTTTATGGTTATGGAAAGAGGGGGCACAAGAAGAATAAATGACCTAGGTTGGGTACACCCATCCTGGTCTACCCGATGTGCGGGAATGAACATATGGCGTCATGTTGTGAGTATGCCCAGGAGCGTGTTAGGGGTGGTAGGCTTGGGAAATTCTAGAGGCCCACACAGAAAATCGGTATAAAAATTATTACTCCCGCCATGGGGGCCTAGAGGAAGGATAAGGTGGGGGGATGCTTATAGTGTATGCAAAAAAGGGCGAATATCTAGTTAGTGGGGTGAGTCAGTTTAGTGGACCTTATCGCTGTTGCGTGAAGTGTAGGAGGTGTCATTCGAGGGTATGTCACTATGTTATCAATGTATGTTATTTGTTTGGAGACGAGGGGCATTATTCAAGGCAATGCCCCGTCAATCTAAATTTACCAAGTAAGTCAAACCTTAGTATATCATTTTGAACCCCACATATTTTTTCTTGTTGTATATGTAAGTCTATATTGAGAGCCTGCATAAATATGGTCTTAACAAAGATCTGAATCACAAAACATTCCATATATCTACTCTTTGGACGAGACACATTATTTGTGAAGCACCTTATCACAACTCTTTTATTTCCAACCTCTTGAGGAATTGAGTTCTGTAATGATTTCCTTGAAATGAGTTATAACCCTAGGTTAATAATCCCCACTTGCTTCCTTAAGTTCTCCTCAAAGGACTATACCTGATGAGTTTCTCATATAACCTTCTGATCCAAATGGATAACATCTTCTCTCTTGTGCTTGCGCACACACCATCATAATATTTACCTACATGTCATCGAATTTAATGTGAGGCAGTCTAGAGTTGATATCTTTCTTGATCCACTCTCTCCCTCCGATGTATGTGGCTCATATGGTTTGAAAAATCAATTTATCCCTTTGTGAGCATTATCATTGTCTGGTAATATAGGAACGTGTCACAACACCTATCATATGTGTACATGTTAATTGAAATGCTCACTTATCTGCCTAAATTCTCTATGAAATTTGAAGATTCTCACACATCTGTCATAGGAAGATCTTGTGTTTTCCCATATTAGTATAACTTTTGGGTCCAGTTAAGACATTCCACAGTAAGTAGCTCACTTTGTTGCTAGTATTATTTTTTCCCATGACATGGCCTGGGATTGTTGTTTGGGAGTTATTATAGCAGAAACATGTCCAGCTCATAACAAATGTTCATTATCTCTTTACACCTCCACAACAAGTACGGATTGTGTTCCTTAGTTAGTAAATTCATTGTGCTGGTTTCCTGACACTGATTGAATAACCATGAGAAATCACATCCTTCTATATGCCGCTGTGACAATTCATCTCCCAAAAGGACCCATAATAGTCTCTCCGTCGAGACCAAATGCACCTTTGAGGGTTATCATAATATCATGTTTGTATGTCATGCTTTCCCCATCTTTTAATAGCGTCCGGGTACTTTTTAAGTGCCACGACCCAAACCGATGGGCCGCGATGAGCATCCGGTACCTTATTCAACCGAGTACTAACATAACGTATCTTTTTATGTCATACTATTACAGATAATTGAGCCGGAGAGGCTGCCGTGAAATAGTTAGAATACAATAGGTAATGCCAACTTATACATAAGACATATGTGCCTCTAAGACCAAAATAACCACTTGAACACTGAACATAGGCCGACAAGGACATACAATCTTTTCCGTACATGACATCTGTCTACAAGCCTCTAAGAATACACATAAAGGTCAGGATAGAGTCCGCCATACCAAACAATAGACACCTAACTCATCCTCACCAAACAAGCAACTCCGAAGCAAATGAAACGCACCAACATCTTCTGTTGCGCTAATAGCCTGCTTGGAGGGCTCTCGACCTGTCTATCGGGACCAGAAAGCATGAAAAACAGCATTCCCAAAAAAAAGAAAATGCCGGTACGAATAATACACTAATTATGTAAGGCACATAAGTAAGTGCATAACAGACATGGAGGAAATATAAAGTAAATGGCTCCACCTGTAAGTTTGAATACTTTGTGAATCATGAATTAATTACAGTATCATCATAAGCGTATGAATGCCATGTCGTGCATATGTACATGTTTCATAACTTCATCAGCCTCTGAGGGCATCCCATCATATCATCTTGGCCATTGTGGGCAAAATCATTAACGTATACCAGCTGATCAAGTGATGGTGCGTATATAACACCATAACCTTTCCCATATATATATATATATACGTTAATAAAATCTTTCGGTGTCATAAGACCATTTTTCCTTTGAGTAATATATAAAGTAAACTCTTTTCAACTTTTATTTTTTTCTGGGACCCATGAACAAATGTTAGAATAATATGATACATGGGGAATCAAGAATATATGCATCTCTAATATTTCTATGAATAGAGTCATGTATAGAAATTGTGTATTTGCATGTTTTATTTGTATCTTATGGATCATGTCAAAAGAAAGAAGGAATAGCCTTAGCATACCTGAATCGATTTCGTTGATAATTCCTCTAACACACATCTCTTGTGATAAAACATATAACGACAGATCGAAGCAGGGAAAAAATTAGTATGATATTCTTGAAAAAGATTGTAGCGAACTTCGTTTGAGTTAGCATTTCACGTTTGGACATTGTAGTATCTAAGAGAATTTCACGTTTTGGATTTTAGAGAATTTCATGTTTTGGACTTAAGATAATTTCACATTCTGAACTTTCACGTTCTGAACTTTCCCATTTTTATACCAATGGTCATCTCTTTTTAGAGGTATTGAATATATTAAATTGAATATTGTGGCTTTTTGCCACCTAATTATAAGACTAGTAAGAGTCATTCTCTTACTACTGTTGTTTTTTTTTTCATCTAATCATAAAACTAATAAGAGTCATTCTCTTACTATAGTGGCTTGTTGCCACGTGTAATTTCTATTCACTTGTTACTTAATTGGGTAATATTCTATTATCGGGTAATTAATTAACTACTCGTATACTTTAAAAAATTTCTCAACTTAATTAAAATACTACTTTCTTTTAACATATCTTATACACCTTACTAGCATGGTCATGTAGTACGTTGCATGGCACTAGTCCACAAATACCAGGTATTTTAGCTCGGGCTGTATTTTACCTCAAAATGCCAAACTTCGACGAAAATTTATTTTCTTTGACTTACTTCCCTTTTGACCTTCAGGAATTTACTCATCACTTGTGAACCAGCATAATCTTTATAATCTCCAAATAATCGTTTACTTGGACTAATGTGAATTATCTTACGACAAATTCAACATACAATACTACAGAGCGTAACATCGTCATAATTTAAAAATGCAAAGCGTAACATCACCGAAATATAATACTGCAGGGTGAAACATTGTCGTAACATAGTACTGCGAAGCATAACATCATCATAATTTAATACTGCAAGGCATAATATGATCATAATATTTCGGGGTGTAACATCAAGTCACAAGACCCGAGGTAAACTTATTATGAACATTCGCAAGCCTTCCAAGGTTACTTTATAGTGTTTACCTAGGTTCCATTATCCTTAAGCACTCAGACTTCTAGAATCATTGCCTATGTCATTATCATAGAGGGGAGTTTTACTATCCTTGGCATTCCACCTCCCTAGGTGGATATAAGTTTTATTTGTCTTTCTCCCCCCGGAGCATCATGTTAACAATTATAACCTCTCTAACCGATGCATGCTTCTATTCCAATAATAAGACGTCCCAGCTACATGGTTTCACTCGTGTATGGTGGAGGTTAAGTAGTCTTACGGCGACTTTTCCCTCCCCAAGTAGTCTTACGGTGACTTTTCCCTCCCCACTTCAGGTGGACGTTTTAGATTTTTACACATATTATGAGCATATTAATTTGAAAGGCAACTCTATCATATCTCTAGTCCTCTCATATAGATCAACTACTAAAAAATGGTTAAGCTGCCAGGATTTTAATAACCTCATAGGTGTTCAACCCCCTTTTCAACCACGTAGGCTTAGGCCGTAGTTTCCTTATGTCAAATACTGTCAAGGGTATAACACATATTCATGTATTTTTTAAGATATTATCACATCCATGTTGCAAGAATCTTCCCATTTTGAGCTAAACTAATTTCCCTATACTCAAGGAGGCAAATAATGTCATGTACTTGACTATTTCTCCTAAGAGCTTACTATTGTCGGGCGAGGCACATAAGGAATGGAACAATTGTTACTATCATTTGCATAACTCTTCTCCTTCCAAGAATAACTGATGCTACCGTCTTTATCCTCCGGATCATGACTTCCATGTATCTTATGCCTAGAAAGGCCTACTACTTTTAAATTTTAGGATAACGTACATGGTTCCCACATTATCAATGTGTGCTAGTTACCTCTATGCCTTATCTATATAATAATTAATGTCCTCATAATGATTATGTCAACATTGTTAGTAGTAACCTTCATGTCTCTTAGCATATAACCTCTTGAAATGCCCTTCTCAGTACATTAATGGATTCTTGAATAATTCTAGCCAACCTCGAACCTCATTATTCATCATTATGGTAACATATGCATTATGATTAAATTTCTTACTCAATAAATGACTTCACTGCAGCACAATTGAGTAACACATAGCGATGAGCTTGAGTTTTCTCCAAAGGAGTCAAGGAGAATGTTGTGGCGCCTCCAACAGGTCTACCTTGTTGAGGGAACATAGATGAATTTTCAGAAGCCTTGCTATGATTTGGTTCATCACTTACACGCTTAGGCCTATTTACTCTTGACTCAATATCCTCAAAATACCGAGAACAAAGAGTTAGAGCTTCTTCAACTATGTAACTTTCAGCTATAGAACCTTCTGCTTGTGCTTTATTTCCTACTAGGGACTTTAAATGACCTAAGAATCTAGAACAAAAAAGGTGTCGTATTAGAACAAGTATTTACATTGAAACAATATTACAAGATCGATTCAAATAATGTCAAAAAAGAAGTTGTACCTTTCAACAAAATACATCCACCGATAATGTATTGGGCCACCTTGTATTACTTCATCCACAAGATGGACAGTTTAGTGTACCATTACAGTAAAAAATGCTGGAGGGAATAACATCTCCATATGGTTAAGAGTGATTACAATCCGATCTTGTAGCTTTTCTAGGTCCGAGAGGCTCAAGCTTTTCAGACAAAGATGTCTAAAAAAGGAAGAAAACTCTACCAAAACTGCAACAACGTGGTTTGGAAGCACATTACGAATTGCAATCGGCAACAATTGTTCCATAATGATGTGACAATCATGGCTTTTTAATCCAAAGATTCATTTTTGATCCAGATCAATACAACGAGATATATTACTTGCGTAACCATCTGGCATTAAGACATTCTTTAAAGTTTTTAGGAAAGATACTTTCTTCTCTTTTGGAATTGTAAAAGCAGCAAGCCGATAATCATCTTTCTCGTCTGGCCAAAGATCACGCCTTACACCCATATCTCGTAGATCTTTTCGAGCCTTAACATGATCCTTTGATTTTTCTTTATCATTTAGCAAAGAGTATAAAATATTATCAAACACATTCTTTTCAATATGCATAGGGTCTAAATTATGACGTAATAAGTTGAATTCCCAATATGGAAGACTGAAGAATATGCTTTTTTTTCTCCATTGCTGAGTTACATCTTCCCCAACACTCTTTTGCCTATTTCTTTTTCTTTTATCATTCAACTCCGCTGCTTTCCCAAATGTGATATCAATATCTTTCACTTGTTGTAAAATGTCGGACCCAGATAACTTATTTGGGGGGGGCCTCTCTTCCACATTTCCATCAAAGCGAAGCTTCATCAATCTAAATTTGTGATTTCTTGCTAAGAATCGACGATGGCCAATAAAGCACCACTTTTTACTATGCCGAAGTCGACAAGGTTCTGTATCAAAATTACAAGAGGGACATGCAAAACCGGTATGTGTGTTCCAACCAGATAAAATATTAAGTCCAGGAAAATCACTGATTGTCCACATAAGAGCTGCTCGCATTCTAAACATTTCATCCTTTGATGAATCAAAAGTTTCCACACCTTCACTCCACAACTCATTCAACTCCTTAATAAGGGGTTGCAAGTATACATCTATATTATTCCCCGCCGTACGTGGACCTGGAATGATCATTGAGAGGATAAAATTTGGTTGCTTCATACACAACCAAGGTGGAAGATTATATGGAAGCAAAATCACAGGCCAAATGCTATAATTGGTACTCATCATCCCAAAAGGGTTAAAACCATCACTAGCAAGACCTAATCGAATATTTCGAGAATCAGAAGAAAATTCAGGAAACGTTGTATCAAACCTCTTCCATGCCTCACCGTCTCTAGGATGCCTTATGATCCCATCTTTGTTACCACCCTCAGCATGCCATCTCATATGCTCTGCCGTCTTAGAACACATGAACAATCTTTGCAACCTTGATTTTAATGGGAAGTAACGCAAAACTTTTGCCGGCTTTTTCTTTTGCTTCTTAGTTGTAGCAGACTGCTTCTTCTTACCTGAACCGGTCACAACATTTTTATTGCTTTTCTTATCAGGCTTCCACCTAGAAGTGTGACAATACTTGCATGTTTCCTCATCAATATCATCTTCCCAATACAACATGCAGTCATTTGGACAAGCATCGATCTTAACATAATCAAGAGACAACTTATTTATGGTATTCTTGGCCTCATAAAATGAATTAGGGATTTTTGCAAATTTAAATGCATCCCTAAGTAGATCTAGTATCATACCCATCCCCTTGTCACTCAGCCCAGACAAGCATTTTATGTGATATAACTTTAACAAAAATTCTAACTTTGAGTATTTGGACCCTTCGTACAGTTCTTGATTTTCATCTCTAAGCAAGTCAAACAAGTCTTTGTTGTATGAAGCTGGCATTCCGTTTAACATTTCATCTTCTCCCACGGCTTGTGATGGACCCACATCAATGCTCTCATGTCTTAAGCCTCCAAATGCTTCATTAATCAATAATTCTATAGGATTTTCAGGAGGTACTATATCATGGGTAACCTCTATGTTGTTAGAATTGTGCACCACATCCATTTCCCCATGCATAACCCAAGTGACATAATTTTGAGGGAATGGTTTGCAGACCAAATGGTCAAATACTATATCTTTAGTCTGCCACTTTCTAAAGCCACATTTTGGACATGGACATTTTATTCTATCTCTTATAGCTGCATTATTAAATGCAAACTCTATAAATTGATTCAAACCAAGTAAATATTATGGTGTGTGCCTCGACATTCTAATCCAAGACTTATCCATTGAAAAAATAGATTAGTGGGAAACAATATCACCTACAAGATTTTCAAAGTTATAAGATTAGAGACATATTTAACACTTTATAAGACAACAAAAAGTAAAAGAAATCAAAAGCTAACCAACAAAAGTAATTAATAGGTGAATCTCACGTAACAATACTGATCTCTTCCAAGCCATAGTTGATAGTTGGAACTCATATCAGGAAATCAAACAACTTATTGAAGAACTCCAAACTAATCCTACTGTGTACAAGCAATTCACTTGGATTCAAAGGCAACTAAGGAAAAAAGTAAGGCTGGTAGTAAGCAAGCTGTATATTTGTACTATAAATAAACTGACATGCAATAATATTAAAACAGTAACTACCCGAATTATCCCAAATTAGACCAATGGAATTTTGTCCGCTATATTTTAAACTAGTAAATACGGGCTTCTGAATTCATCTCATCTTTTAAGAATTTTCATTTTTCTTTGTTGATTAATAACCTTATATAAAACTCCAAAATGGCATTTTCCTTTGACCCAAATTTTTTTCTCTCCTTATCACTCACTCACATTCTCTAGAATTTCTCTTAGATTCAAACTCATAGTTGATGATAGAACTAGAATAGATAGAAGGAAGAGGGAGGCAAAACACAATAAGCAAAGAAGAGAAAAAGTAGCATCAAATAGTAACCATCAGGGAGCAACAAATCCCGTAAAAGGGGAAGTAGCATCAAATAGTAATAACCAGGGAGCAACAATCCTAGTAGCAATTTTCAAAAACTTGGCTAAAACCAAACCGAGGTACAATATTGCTACATTGGAAGGAGCCGCTACAGCCATTCAGACTGTTCCAAAATACCCTTCAGATATGAATATAAAATAAAAGGTGGAGAAGGGGTCATTGGAACAACAATATGATTGTGGTATATTCTTGTGGATCTTGTGAGATTGGAAGAAACTATGTGCATCAGAGCCCAGAAGGAGCTACTTGCTTGAACAGTTACGGCTTTAACTGATTAATGCTATTACATATAGAATATCAGCTTGTCGGCTGCCTTGCAGATTACTATGGCTAGCTCGACAATGAAGTTGTACCACTGCTTTAGCTTGTGAAGGAACACTCGGAATTTAGATAGCGTACCTTTGAGCAGGAAAAGTGATGCCATGGAGAAACTAAAGATCATGCCATAAATTATTTAGGCGTTATTTCTTACTTTTTAAGTTAAATTTACCTCTTTTATGGCTTCTCTGTCATTCTGAAACAGAAATATGAAGTTATGCAGCAGACACTTAGAAAAAAGAAATTATGGAACATACATGAGATCTTCCAGTGAGATCTGATATCACAACTATTCTACATTGATTTTACCCCTTTCGGTTTTCACTTCTTCTCCTCAAATCTTACAGAGAATACCCAAAACAACACAGAAATAACACAAAAATAAATAGAAAAACCTCAAATCCTACAGAAAATACCCAAAATAACACAGAAATAACACAAAATTAAATAGAAAAACCTCAAATCCTACAGAGAATACCCAAAATATATCAGCAACAACACGCGGTTGTCTCAATGGACGGAGAAGATAGGCAAGGACTCGGGTGAGAACAAGTACTAAACATATCTGTACAATGGCAAGAGGAAGTGCATAATCCAACGGATCGTCACAAAAATAAAGTGGAAACCTACATGTAATTCACAAAATCGAAACATACCTGGTTATACAAAATCGAAATTGGCGAAGCTGAAAGAGAAATTGCAAATAAACTTAAGAGCGCAGTGGATTTTCCAGCCAAAAATTGCAAATGAACAGAGAGAAGAGAGAAGGCATCGATTCACAGAGAGAGAGAGAGGCAGTCTCTCTTTTGCGTAGACAGAGAGTGAGAGAGACGGAAAGGTTTAGGCTTTGGCGGAGAAAAAAATGAGGGAAAATAAAATATTGTGGGTAAAATTGATAAGTTGGCGCTCTTTTGCGTTCAGTGGATCCCAATTTTAATTAATTGCGTCAGTTAATGAGAAAGTGCCGCAGTTTGATACAATTTGCGGCAGTTAACAACGACCGCCGCTAATTAACTGCCGCAATTTGACCCTTTTTTGTAGTGATGGGGGTTGAAAGTTCAAAAATATCAAAGATTAAGCGTCATCCCATGATCAAATATATTTGATAGGAAGTCTTATGGTCATATTCAAGCTAGCACATCTTAGAGTAATTTTTGAAGGTTGCCAAAGGTTTAGTTTGGGTTTCCGGTGTAGGGATTTAGAGTTGAAGAAAAAGAATGGGTTATTCTCAAGATTTTTTCTATGAATATATTGGGTGATTTGTCAAGGAAGGTAAAGTATATGTATTCACATTAGGCCTTATGAAATCTTGAAGGAAATAGGCCAAACTATGAGTATGATGTTTCCCTATTATTGTTCTCTGTACCGGTGTTTCATGTGTCTATGTCTAAAGAGGTAATTGGAAATCCTTTGAATATGTTTCTGGTGGAGGTTATTGAAGGTGAAGTTAATGATTAGTTAGCTTACGGGACGTCCCTAATTGTAATCCTTTAGATAAATCTAGAAGTTAGGACTGGCTACATCAATGTATTATGGCTAAGTCTGTAAGTCGAGAAGGTCACCTTTAAGGCTAAAAGTGTTGTGGAAACAAAATATTTTTGCTTGATTGTATAGCATTTGGATTTCATTTGGAAGTCACATTCTAGGTGTTATGATTTGAAAATGTGTAATTCATGTCTAGATATTACTCTTGATTATATAATGCTTGTAGTGTTGAGATTAGTGCTGTTGATATACATTGTGATGTTTTATAGAGTTGTGGATGTATTCTTAGGGTGATTTTGGTGAGTCCACATTATATGGATAGACCCAGTTACATAGGAAAGTCTATCGAAATTTGTAAGAGTTTCTAAAGATAGACAAATTTTAAGGGCCATAAGTAAGTTGAAATTTTAGAAAAGATGTATGAGACCGTTGTAGTCATAAGTGCCTGTGTATAATGGTTGGAGGTAAAAGGATGGTAAATATATTCTTATAAGGGAGTTGTAAAACATTCAAGGATGAATGTTCTTAAGTGGTGGAGGATGTAACACTCCACAAAATGTTGACGTACTTAAGTACTAGTAAGAAAGTTGATGTGTGCTAATTATATTATTTATGTGCAGACGGGGACTATTAATATAATGGATATCAATTGGATATGATAATAAGTGTACGAGGCATATTATGAGTTATGTGGGGTCTAAGAAGAGCCTTAAGTCTATGTCAAGTTGGGAAATTGCATGATAGACTAAAGTTTCAAATGAGTACGCAAAACACCACACTTTGGACGAAAAACACCACACTTTGGATGAGTATATTTACATAGATATAAGGATTTATATGATGAACAACCTACCAAATGAAAAAACGCCGACTCTATTTTCAAATACTTCAAACCGTTTGTCATTTGGACGCACCTACAATAAGTTATGACCAAAATTACCAAAAACTGGAAGGATATGATTCTACGGACAATTGTGCAACCGCAAAACAATTGTGCGAACAACAAAAGGGTGTATATGAATCGATAAATGGTCGCATACCTAACCGGTGCAACCAAGTTTGGGCACCGATTTTGCGGTCCATTTTGCAACCCGCATACCCATTGTGCGGTACATTGTGCGACCGCAGATCTGAGTTGAGGGTCTATTTCCTTATTTTCATAACCCGACCACATATTGATAAATATAATTTGGAACCTAATTTGGGAAAATTATTTGACGATTTTAGAGAGAGGTAGAGGTTAGATCATTTTAGACAGAGAAGGAGGAAACCTAACATTCTAAACATCCAATCTTGCACCAATCTTCTCAATCAAGAAAGTCAATTACAAGATCTTCATCTAAGAGGTAATGTTCCATACCCTACCCCTAAATTTTTGAATTTTAACTAAACAATGGATAATAAGAAAGATAATTCTTGGGCATGAGAGTTATTTATTTTGCATGCATGTGTCATCAAAGGGTTTAGGAAGATTGTGAGCTAAAAATGATAAAGAATGGGTTGTGGGATGATGGAATACTCCATAAAGAGACCTTGGAACCTTACATCACACCTAGTATTTGATAAAATGCTCAAATAAGCTAGAACCATGACCATCTTCCTAATTTTGATACAATTTGTTACATTTCTGAAATAGATCGCAGTTGCTAAGAATTCTAAAATATTTTAGAGTTTGAGGAAGCTCAATTTAGGTATATTGACTAAACCCTTTTCTTAGAATTGAATTCCATAGTGTTCATGTAAGGTATGTAAGTCCCGAATTGATTATTATAAGATTGGACATTCTCTATATGCTTGTGGTGAAAGATATATGTTCAATATGTGTTCCAAATGCTTCTATCATGTTATGTTATCACTTGAGAATATGTTCAAAGTATGGGCCTGTGTTATAAATGTTATGACTTCAAGTCATGTTTGAAAGAAGATTGTTATGCCAAATTATGTAAATATCTCTATGTGTCTAAGACTCCTAATTGCTCACATGTGTACTAAATGTCTTGAATTGAAAGGCTTTATTGTTGACAATGATGATGATGTTTGAAAAAGAATAAGGTGGGCACGAAATATGAAATACGATCAAGTGCCAAGGAAAAAATTATAATGGTGTCCACTAGTGCCAATGAATCGAAAAGACATGAAAGAGGTATGATGTGAGATGATTTATAGAAAAACGTAATGTCTCGGGTGTGACGACCTAGCCGATTGGGTCGTGATCGAACGCCATGCCGCATATATGGTGGTGATTGTGCTAGAAATTATAATTAAAATTGTGATTGTGGTTGATGTCTCAAATAAGATGGCCTAGTCGACCGGTCTATAATCGGAGTGTATGTAGTAGTACGGTGGTATTATGATTGATGGTATATAGGTACTGAAGATCTCCCAACCAAAAAATATGGAAATTTACTTGAAAACTTATATGATTCTTAACTTGAAGGTATTATTTGAGGCTTCTATTGATTTTATGTTTATTCTCCCGTGTATTGTTATTCATTCTATTGAGATAATACTTAGTTGTACATACTAGTACCGTTCCATATGTACTTATATCCCTTTTGCCTGGGGCGCTGCATCTTTAATGGATGCAGGTGGTTCCATAGCAGACAACGTCGATCAATGATAATGGTACTCCCTCCTCCCAACAGGCGTGGTGATCCCCATTTCATTCCAGGGTCATGAATCTGTTGTTCATTGTATTACCACATTTTGAGGTGTAGTTGGAGCCATGTTGCCATCATTATCATAGTACTCATTACTTGTTCCACTTTAGACTATGCACGTGTGTGTATTTTGAGACATTGAAAATGCTTTGGTATTGTAGACTTGATCTTCCTATTGTCTAATTAATGAAACGGAAAAGGGCCTAAAATGCCCCTCAACTATCAGATTTGGTCTAAAAATGCCCCCCATCCACCTATCGGGCCAAATATGCCATTCTGTTAATGTGTTTGGCTCACAAATGCCATTTGAGTTAATGGAAGGACACGTGTCATCCTCTTATTGGCGCATTCTAAATATTTCATAATTAATTAAAAAGACACATTATTCATACCTGAAAAATAAATAAAATTTTTCTAAAATACTTACAAAAGTTTATTAACAAAATCTGTTTTTTTTTGTTTTTGTAAAAACTGGAAAAAAAAATCTTATTTTAGTAAAAAACTAGATTTTTTTTAAAAAACTGTTTTAATTTTTTTTTTAAAACTGGATTTTTTTTTGTAAAAACAGATTTTTAGAAAACTGGATATTTTTTGTAAAATCTGTTTTTTTAGAAAACTGGATTTTTTAAAACTTGTTTTTTTAAACTGTTTTAAACTTTTAAAAAATAAGTTTTCTAAAAAAACAGATTTTACAAAAAATATCCAGTTTTCTAAAAATCTGTTTTTACAAAAAAAAATCCAGTTTTAAAAAAAAGTTTAAAACAGTTTTTGTTTAAAATAAATAAAAAATCTAGTTTTTTACTAAAATAAGATTTTTTTCCAATTTTACAAAAACAAAAAAAAACAGATTTTGTTAATAAACTTTTGTAAGTATTTTAGAAAAATTTTATTTATTTTTCAGGTATGAATAATGTGTCTTTTTAATTAATTATGAAATATTTAGAATGCGCCAATAAGAGGATGACACGTGTCCTTCCGTTAACTCAAAGGGCATCTGTGAGCCAAAAACATTAACAGAAGGGCATATTTGGCCCAATAGGTGGATGGGGGGCATTTTTAGACCAAATCTGATAGTTGAGGGGCATTTTAGATCCTTTCCGTTAATGAAAATATGATTTTCTTTTTGTTCATGGGTGAGTTCGGGTAGAAAGTATCTGATATGCTTGCTCGATCGGATTCACTCAATTAAGCACCGACCGCGTTCCCCGAGATTGGGGGCGTGATAATACCTACATTTTCTTCACGTATAAACGAGAGGTCTTGCAACTACAATCATTGCTTAATCTCAAGAAGTGAAGTCAGAGAAGCCTCAACTTACTTGACAACAATGTGCTAAACTTTTAAGCTTGGTGTCGTACGACCATGTTTCGAATTATTTCAATGCCCTCCGAAGTTAGCTAACATAAACTTGTGCAGGTACAAAAATGGTACATTCAAAAACAAATCCACCACCAACAGACAAAGGTAAGGGCAAATCTACAACCCCCACTAAAGCTCCAGATGTTCCACATGATCCACTGGGTAACTTCATTGCCTGACCTACATATCAAGAGTTTCAAAAAACTTTGCGTGGTGTCAATTCTTTGGCTACCTAGGTTCGTGATAAAAAGACTCACCACCGTAGAATGTTCCCAAAGAAGAAGATGAAGCTTGAGGCCCAAGTATGTTTAAAGTTGGTCAATTCCCTATTGCTACCGTGCAATCATGATACTTTTATTTGGAGTGAGAAAGTGTGCCTGATTTATTTTCTAATGACCAGCCAAAAGGTGAATGTGGGCCGTTTGATATGCCACTATATGACATAGGTGAGAATGAGCAATATGATAGATAGATTATTCATTGGCAATATGCTGACGGAGTACTTGAGGAAGCAGGAAGTGGAGGAGGGCCAGAGTTTGATATGTTTATTCCGATATGACATTACGAGCATCCGGGAAAAGGAGGATAATGATATGACTGCTTATTTGTGCCGACCGTAATGCTCATGATGATAGTTTCATGACCCATTTTTATGGGACTCTCGACTTGCAGTTATAGAGCAGACTAAGGAGGAGACCAATGAGGATGTTGATGGTGGAGATGACGATGAGGACAGGGAGGCAGCTGGGAGGGCTTCTATGATGAGGGAGATGATGAAGAATGACCAGGAAATTTTCTTACCACCTTACTTTATTTTTATATATATGCACTAGGGACACTGCATACTTTAAGTGTGGGGTGAGAATTCTCTTTGGTATGTAAATAGTAAACTGATTGTTCTCTTTTGAGTTTCCTTTATATATATATATATATATATATATATATATATATATATATATATATATATATATATATATATATATATGTTGGAATTTGGACTTACGTTAATTGGTTACAGCCTGAAAGGATAGTGATGTGGCCCAAGTTGTGGATAAAATAAAATGCCTAATATTAAATATTATGTGTGTGGATAAGTGAGGCCCAATAACTATTGGCCTGTGATGGGTAGACACTGTCTATAAATAGAGGCCAACCCCCCTTTCCCTAGCTATAACAAAACCCTAGCGTATTCTGCCTCTTGAATACATGGTAACGGTAGACGTCCCATCAGTCAAGTTCTCCGGGCTGTGAGAGCGCGTAGCTAGTGGATTGTTGAAGTTGGTCTCAGACTTAATCCCCGTTTGCTATCCCTGCTGAATCCATGGAGTTTAACGGTACACTTCCTTAGATTCTAACTCTAGATTGATTATGTAATTGTGTCTTAATCTCTGCTATGACATCGATTTCACTATTTTACAGTTGGTATCAGAACCACCATAGTTAGGGATTAAGATCAATAATTAATCTTGAGTTTAAACGAAAAATAATCGTTGCAAGTTTTGGACGATAGTTCGACACTATTTTTATTGAAAAATTGTTTAGCTTTGTGTTGTTGCTAACGATATAAAGGGGTTAAAGTCCATTATTTGTTAAACAGTTATGATTCTTATATATGATTGATAATAACGATTTACCGGCGGCGGTAAAAAGCCCTAAGTGGCTTAGTTAATTGAACCATTCGTACTGTGTAAAGGAATAGAAAGATTCCTTTACTTAATATTGTCTCATGTTAGTTGTATGGAAATGGACATGGTATTGGGAAAGAAAAATCCTTTTATGAAAATTTGTCAAGTTTACATGGAAAACTACAACTTTGGTTTGTTTAGTATATGATTCACGATCAATTTTCTGTTTGTCTTATCGAAGGATTGTTTTGTTCATGTCCAATATAATAATTTGTATTAAAGTCTGTGTTTAGTATTTTTTTTGTACACGATGTACGAAATTAAACTCAAATATGATACTGAACAATTCAATCGTATATGGGCTAATTCACGTGTATATATACTACTTAAATAAGAATTTTTGATTAATAAATAGTTCCACCAAAGTGGTCTATTTATTTGGAGTCATTGGATATTCTTAGAACTTTATGCATGTGCAAAAAATAAAATAAAATAAAATCTATATGTGGATTGAAAATTATGATTAATAAATAGTTTCCACCAAAGTGGTCTGTTTATTTGAGTCATTGAAATATTCTCAATGCACATGTATAAATTGTCCTTAAATGCTAGTGTTGGAGGTTTACCTTTTGATACTAGTGAAGCTAAATTAATTTATGAGATAAGATATTATATTTCAACCCAAAGGATGAAGCTTAATATCTTAGATTCTCATGTATATATCTAAATTAAATGAATAAGGATACTTTGATACAAGAAGAGGTTTTGTGTCTCTTACCTAAAGGAAGAACACAATGTATGCCTTGTACTCTTGGATAATAAGGGGAGGCTTTGTATCTCTTGCCCAAAGGTGAGGATGCAATGAATGCCTTGGACTCTTTGATTTTTTAAGGAGGAGACAGTTGCATCTTCTACCCAAAGGAGGGGTGTAATGGATGTCTTTGACTCTTTTGATTTAATATATTCCCGCCCATAATTTTATTTAGTTCTTGGTTTGTTTGCTTATACAGCTGTTAGCAACATGACTACTCAGTTGAATTCTATTGAAACTTTGACTAGTAGCAACTACAAGAAGTGGAAACAAGTTGTTGAAATAGTGTTAGACCTGATGGACCTGGACTTTGCATTGAGTGAAGAGAAACCTGCTGAACCTACAACTACTAGCGCTGCTGATGAAAAAGCTAAGTATGAAAAATGGATGAAGGCTAACAAATTGGGTCTTATGATCATGAAGAGATCTATTTCTGATCACATAAAAGGTGCTATTAAGGATAATGGAAATGCAAAAGATTTCTTGAGTGCCATTGGACAGAAATTCCTAGAATCTGATAAAGCTGAGATAGGAAGCCTAATTGATTCCTTTTCTACCATAAAGTATGACCTTGTAGGTAGTGTGCGTGATCACATTATGAAATTGGTTAACATTGCTACCCAACTGAATAATTTAGGTGTAATCATTACCGATGATTTTCTTGTTCACCAGTCTCTAAGGTCCCTTCCTGAGCAGTTTAACCAACTTAAGACAACCTATAATGCCCAAAAGGATAAGTGGAGTATTGATGAACTTATTACTGTTTGTGTGGTAGAGGAAGGGAGGATCCAAAAGGAGAAAGTTGAGGGTGTAGTGAATTTTGTTAGTTCGTCTAAGTCAGCTCATTACCCATCTTACAAAAGAAAAGGTGGACCCAAATTTGACAAAAAGAGAAACATGGCCAGTCTCATCGTCCAGGTGGTAATAGTGGTCATACTAATAAGCCTGGTGGTAACCAAGGTCAGTCTCATAATCCTCTTAGTCCTGAAGCTATAATTAAGAAAGAACTCAAGTGTTAGGATTGCAAACAAGTAGGTCATAAGAAATCTGGCTGTCCTCTGAAAAAGAAATCAGGTAAACTTTTGGCTTTTGTCTGCTTTGAAACTAGTCTTGTTCATGTTCCTTTAAATTCTTGGTGGTTGGATAGTGGTGCAACTGTTCATGTAACCAATGACTTGCAGGACCTCGTAAGCAAACGGAAGCCAAAAGAGGATGAAGCCAGTGTTGTTGTGGGCAATGGACTCAAAGCAAAAGTAGAGTTTATAAGGATATCTATTTTACCTTTTAAGAATAATTCTAGTATTCGTTTAGGAAATACTGTTTTTGTACCGTCTATGAGACGGAAATTAGTCTCGGTTTCCCTTTTGGACAAAGCTGGTTATTCATTTCAACAAAATAATGGTATTATTAAAATTTCCTATGATTCACATGTTGTTGCTGATGCCTTTTTAAGTGATGGTCTATGTCGCTTGAATATATTGAATGAAACTTTTTCTGCAATGCATGTTGAAAATATTGCCCACAAAAGGTCTGCTATGAGTAAAAGTTCTTACCTATTATGGCATCGGCGTCTTGGTCATATTTCTAAAGAAAGAATTGAATGATTGATAAAGGAAAATATTTTACATGTTCTTGATCCAAAAGATTTTGAAATTTGTGTAGATTGTGTTAAAGGTAAAATGACCAAGGTTAAGAGAAAGGGTTCCACTAGGAGCTCTGAACTATTAGAAATAAATCATACTGATATTAGTGGACCTTATGTACCTACTTTAACCAATCATAAGTATTTTATTACCTTTATTGATGACTTTTCAAGATACTGTTATATATATCTTTTAAAAGAAAAATCTGAAGCACTTGATAAGTTTAAAATTTACAAGACTGAAGTTGAAAAACAGCTTGGGAAATTGTAACGACCCGGCCGGTTGTTTTCGAAATTTATGCCCCGATCCCCCATTTAACTGTTCCCCTAAGTTCATTTATGCTATTGTGGTTTGCCGGGAGGGTCGGTCCTGGAATTCGGAGTGTTTTGGGATACTTAGTCCCTAATTGGGAGCTTTATAGTTGGAAAATGGCCCGTAGTCGGAACAGTGTTAAGACGACCTCGGAACGGAAATCCGATGGTTCCATTAGCTCCGTTAGGCGATTTTGAGGTTGGGAGCGCATTCAGAATGTATTTTGGAGGTATGTAGCTCAATTAGGCTTGAAATGCCGAAGTTTGAAATTTGGCGAATCCGAACGATAGGTGAAATTTGGATCCGGGGGTCGGAATGGAATTCAGACAATTTCTATAGCTTCGTTATGTGATTTTAGATATGTCTGCAAATTATTAGGTCATTCGGACGTTGTTTGGTCGGGTTTTAGATCGAATGTATAATTCAGAAAGTTTTAAGGAATTTAGGCTTGAATTCGATGCGAATTATCGGTTTGGATGTTGTTAGACGTGTTTTGAGGATTGGAACAAGTTCGAATAAGGTATTAGGATATGTTGGTGTGTTTGGATGAGGTCCCGGGGGCCTCAGGGCGTTATCGGATGGGTAAGCGGGAGCAAAATATGGAAAAAAATTGCAGGTTGGGCATTCTGTTCTGTTGTTTTCGCCCATGCGGAAATGGGACCGCAGAGGCGAGTCCGTAGGAGCGGAATTTGGGGCGCAGGAGCGCTTGGGTTTGTGAGCACGTGATTTTTACCCTACACATGAGTTATTCCTATAAAATTCAAAATAAATGATTTTTCCTTATTTTTTAAATTTTGTGTGAATTTTGTGTTAGTTGTTTGCATGTTATTTTGTGTGTGATAAATGAAAATACAAAAATTTGCATTGTTAGGAAGTTAATTCATTTTTAATAAATTAAAGAAAAAATAAAAAAAAATTAGTTAGCTTTTAAATTTAAAATTGCCAAAAAGAAGGTAATTAGTTTAGTTTTAATTAATTCCAAATAACTACAAAGTAGGGAAAATATAAAAAATACAAAGAAAATAAAATTCAAAAAAGAGGAGGAGGAAAAATACAATACAAGTTATAATAGAGAAAACAAAGGGAAAAAGAAGGCAAAAGCGTTGGGCCAAGACAGTGGCCCAAATCGGCCAAACCAGCGACCCAACCCAGGCCCAAAACACTCTCAGCCGCCCCAGCTCAATGCCCAGCCGCCCCTGCCCAATCCTACCTAAATCCCAGCCGTCCGTGATCTCCATCTAACGGCCAGAAATCATTATTACAACATTAATATATACAAAACCTTAAAAAAAAAACATAACTCCTAAAACCTTAAAAACATTAAACTCTTCTATCTCTCTCTCTAAAACCAGCCGCATCTCCCTCATCTCTCTTCTTCTTCAACAAGCCGTCGCCGCTAGGGTTCCGCCGCGGGTGGCGGCGGCCGGCCATATTTCACGGCGAAACCAACCCCAAAACGATCCCCACCTTCTCCTCATCACTTCCCCACCATTAGTTACCTCCAAAACCCAACCAAATTCTTCCAAATTCTAACCCTAATCCGCGCCGCCACCCCTCCCCATGGCGGCGCCGCCACCCAAACCACCCCAAATCTTCACCTCACCCTTCTTTTAACCCCCACATGTCCGTGACAATGATTTCAAGTCAAGAACGATGCTGGAAAAGTCCAAAACCGCCGGATTTTAAAGAATTCGAAGCCCGTCTCAAGGAAAATTCAAGAAAAAGGGTTCGCGTGAGGAATAATCAAGTGAATAATCAAGACATGAAGAAAAGAAAAGAAGAAAACAGAAAAAATGAAGAACACGGAAAAACAGAAAAAAAAGTTTCACGGAAATAGCTAAGTTCTTATACTTTTTCTTTAGTTTTTAGTTCTTCATTTCTCTCTAGCATTCTTTCTGTTTCAAGATTCTTTTGCTCAGAATAGTGTCGTAAAGAAATTGAAAACAAATAAAAATTATAATCAATAGTTTTTGTTAGTTACGGTATAAAACTGTTAGTTGGTTCATTAATTAATTTTCTCTAATAGGTTAATCTTGATTGTAATTAGTTAATTCATTAATTCTGTTAAGTAATACTAATTATCATAAACATGATTTTGACATTGATTTCCGGTAATTTTTAGATTTTTGTTAAACTGATAGTTACGGTTAATTTCAGATTTTAGGAAAATAGTCATTATTTTGATTTCTGTTAAATAGTTGATTTTTGATTATTAGTATTGTTTAACGATTTTGGGGTTTTTAGATTTTGTTATTTCTCAGATTTTTCAGATTTTACAGAATTAGCCTTTTTCTTATTAGATTGGTGTATTTCTGATTTTTGGGTTTGGGTAGTAACAGTATATGGGGATTACTTGAATTTTTGTGTCGATTAGCTCAAAGTAAGTTGATTTCCGAGGCTAATTTGGTATGTTAGTATCATTGGTTAATTTAGGTGTTAATATTTTGATAATGATATTGTTAGTTAATGGTAATAGATTAGGTTTAGCTGCTGATTGGTGAATTTGTTTTGATAATTTGTTTAAAGGCAGTGAAATCAAGTTGATGTTTGGGTTTATTCTGTTAATTAAAGCCTTAATTGTTTAGTTAATTAGTCAGTCGTTCAATAAGGTTTGATTGGTTATAGCTGTTAGTTCGATTAGGAAAGTTGTCCTTTAGATTAGTTTAGATTCAAGTTAGGTCGATAGTTGAAATCACTTGATTCTTAGCAACCTAAGATGTTTTACTAAATAGAATCAATTGCGGCTAGTTGTCTCGATTAATAAGACTCACCATCTATCAATTGTTCCCCCGAGTCTTGTTAATCGGATAATTAATCATAAGTGGCCATATTTGTAAGATTTCCTAGGGTTGGCTATAGTTGAAATGTGATTTTAATTAGCGAATTAAGTTGGATTTAAAGTAGTTGAGAGGCCCATTGGCTAGTTGAGCAATAGTCACTTAATTGTGGCTATTTGATAAATACAATCTGAAAATGGGTTAAAATAAGGATAAATTACAGAATTTAGGAATGTAATAAACTTTAAGAAGTAGGGGTGAATTGGGAAAAGGAAGTTGGTAAACTTGTAATAAGGTTAAAAGGAAAAGGGTGCAATTGGGATAAGAATTGGTATAATTGTGATAAATATAGAGCTTTTAGGGCAATTTGGGCATAGCAAAAGGTATCTTAGTGAATAATAAAAGGGAATAAGGGCACCATAGGAATTCCAAGGGAAATGGAATATGGTAGACTATTCTAGAAGGGGTTTTAGTGTAGATTCCACTAAAATAGTTGCACTAACTTGTGCAACAAGCTAATAATAGGAGGGTTTTTAATGAAATAATTCCCCACCTTTGGGGCCTATAAATAGGTATTTTCAGCATTAATAAGAGGGTGGAATCTGATTTTAGAGGTCTCTTTTAGCATTTTTAGCCATATGAACCTTAGAAAAATTCCAAAAAATATTTAGTGAATTCCAGATCTCAAATTAATATTTCAGATTCAATTTTCTTCTTTTATACCTTCAAATACATACCAAAAAATACAAAAACAATAGTAGAATTCATCATAAATTAGTAGAAACTGTTATTTGATTGTGAAATTGGGTTTTGAAGTTCTGGAAATTATCTGCTGGGTTAATTGCTTGGCTCTATTAACTGTTGATCTCATTGAACTGCTGTTGCTGAGAATTACTGTTGAAATATTGTTGCTGAATCCTCCATAGTTGCTGTTGTTCATTAATCTAATGGATCTGTCTCATCTATTCCAGGTACATACTTGGCTTCTGATGTACTTGTGATATTGAAAGTGAATCGAAGATATGACTTGATTTTATTGCAAATCTTCATTTTCTTACTCAAATGATTCTGCTGTAAAACTGCTTTATAAGTAGATTTTGTTTTGTTGAGTTGTATTACTTTTTCTGAATTATAATTTGTGCTGGACGCTAAAGCACTGCAATTAATTTGGTATTGCTATCATTGACGAAAACGACATAAGTGACGAACTAGGTAGATTAATGCTGTTTTACTCGTATTATTTGAAAATGGGTTTAGTCTTATTATGTTGAGCCAAAGCTCAGCACGGGCCCACGTTGCCATCAATTTTTTTGTTTGTATCTCTTAAAGTATTCTTTGAGAAGTGCAAATTTTTTTTTAGATTTGTTACTTCAGTGAAGGTATGATAGAATATTAATAAGTATATTATCAATCATATGTGTTCATGATAGAATATTAATAAGTATATTATCAATCATATGTGCTCAAATTCAATTCACAAGACGAATAGGAGACGATGACCATATCTGTGCAGGCAGCTTTAGATCGGGCCTTGAACGCTAATAAAAAATGGCCCAGACCTGGAATACTTAGTGTAAAAACGGTTAAGGGAAAAACACAATTAGAAAAATATAGTATATACTTCTTAGGATTGAACTTTAAAACTAACTTGGGATGAGCCTCGCCCGACTTTAAACAAGCGGGGCCCCCATTTAGTAATGGTTTAATATAATTAGACTCGGGAAGACTACTAGTTAATTCCATAGTCTTACCCAAAACAATTAAAAGCCGATAGACTATTTTAGGGCACGATTTTAATATATCTTCCATTGAATGAGTGTGCACTTGGTGCGACTCAAATCCAAATCTCGGCAAAGCTGAAATACACCGAAAGTCATAGGCGTACTGGTTGCGGTATGACTCGAGGCGTGTTTTCGCAATGCCGCAAATTCCCTAAAAATAATACTTAATGTAAAAAGCACTATATGTTGTTAAAATTCGTGATTAAGTCAAACAAGAGTCGGGAACGACAATTGAGCGACCGTGCTAAAACCACGGAATCACTACAAAAAAAGAGGTAAATTGCAGAGGTTTATTTGTGGAGGGTATTAATAGCCTCTGTAATTTGCGTAAATTTGCGGCAATTGGTTATCCCCCACAAAATTATAACAATTTAAGGGGGTTTAAATTTTCGCAACCCTAAAAATAAGGCGCCTAATTAATTTCACTCCCTCCTTTTGTCCCCAACCTTTTCAGTCTAGAAACTTCTGCATTTCGCACTTCCGATTTATAGACCCTCTCTCTCTCTCTCTTTGTGCAGGAAACCACAATCTCTTCAAATTGCAATTCTCTCTCTACAGGTATTTTGATTTTGAATATATTGTTAAATTCTCTATCTACAGGTACACTTCGCCCATTTGATGAACAAGATATTTGTTCAGCCATTGTGGTATTTTAGGAACAAGATATTTTTTACCAGTTGAAATCAATTCACGTTGTTTGTTGGATTAACCGGATGTTTGAGCTTTCTACCAACTGTTTGTTCCCCAATTACTACTTCTTATCTTAGATGTTTTTTTATTTGTACCCAAATTTTTCTTTCGTCATTGTTAATTAAAGTATTTTTTTAATAGTTGTGAAAATTTTTGAAAATTTATATGCACTAGAATCGTTTCACATTTTTGCTTGTTCTTCATTGAAAAATTGGTTAACTTTGCTGATATTCTAAGGATTTGAAGTCTGTAATTTTTTTTTCTTAATCAGTTTGCATTTTTTTCTTTACTTTTGGAGGTTTGACATTAATATTATCCTTCAAAAATCTAAAACCACATTTATTATAATACTTTAAATTAGGCCAGCTCCTTTTACTTGTTTAGGGTTTATTTTTCATTTTATTATTTTGGGTAAATAGTTTAGATAATTTAAATTGCATGATTGAAAATCTAGTTCAGGCCGGTTTCTTCTATTGCTGGGTTTTTGAATTTGATTATAGGCATAACATTTTACTTAACTAGTAAGAATTATTGACTTTTACTTTTCTCTCATAGAGTTTGGTTTGAAAAATAAAAACTGAAAAGTTCTCTGTATTTTTATTCTACTTTGTGTAAGTTTTCAATTTGTCAAATATTTCTGTTTCGAGTATAACTTTTGTTGTTTTTATCAAATAGGACAGAGAGGCTGATTTATTGAAAAATATAGTAGAAGGTTTCGAAATTCTGTCGATATCAGAGGTAAGATTTTTATTTTTTTATGTTTCAATTCATTTTTTTGTTCCTTCAAGTTGTTTAGTAATGTGTAAGTCGTTATCATATAACTTTAGATATAAAAATAGTTCCTTTATAAACTGTAAGTTGTTTAGTACTGTGTAAGTCTTTAGTCCATAAATAACTTTAAATATACTTATAAATGGTGTTGCACAAGAGTTGCTCCATATTTGTTGGACTGTCGATGGAATAAGTCTTCACATCATTGGACTGTCGATGGAATAGGTAATCAGTATCCTTTCGTTACAATTTCTGCCGTTGTTGATGTATAGGACATTAAAGTATAACCGAAATGTATTACTCTGTAGTCTTCAATTAGCAGTAAGGATCAAACTGTGAGGTAGGCTAAAGTTGTTACTCTTTGTTTTCCCTCTCATCTCCTCTTCTTTCTTCCTCTGTTCTACTCATCCCTCTTATCCCCGTGTGTGAATCAGATTGTTACATTGGTGCTTTTACTAAGAGTCGAACGGGCTCAAAACCAGCTCATTGTTTTATCTATTTTATGAAGTTCTGCAATATTTGTGAGTGCATTCTTTTGGCGTTTTTGAAGGCATTTATTTTTGTTCGTGACATTTACAATGTTTTCATTCCTTCTATTTTACAGTGGCTTAAAAGGCGAACACTATCACATGAAATGTGCCAAAATGATTTTGACAATCTTGTGAATCTTAACCTCTGTTCAATTTTTGGTTGAACTTTGCGGATTTCATGCTTTCTTTGTTTTTATATGTCTTGCTATTGGCCGGGTCCAAACTTGTTGCTCATTCCGATGTATGAGATTCCAAAATTCAGTTTTCTTCTGAAACAATATGTTTCTGTGAAGAATACGAACTCAATGATTCTCGAACTATCAAAAGTAGTAAGAACATAAAATCAATCAATCAACAGCTTTTAAACTTGAAAACAAATATTTTATGTTGTTTCTAAAATTATATGCTAGCTTCTTTTTGTGTATGCAAATTGAGGTTTCTGCCCATAACATAAGCCATTTTCTTCTCATAGTCAGATGAATCCCTAATGTGATAGAAGTTTTTGCTGAGCTACTGATTGCAACAAGCCGTATGTGCTTGTTATTATTTCTTTTCTGAAATACCTTTCTCACTAGCCACCATGTGATTGGTGACCTAGCACAGAATGATAAATATTATAATGAGGTCCACAAATAGGATATCCAACAAACTAACTGCCGATAGTGAAAGTTGAATGAAAATACTGAGTTACTTACAAAGAAGTTCGGGTGGAAAATATGGGATTATATGAATTTAACTAGAATATACTTGTTGAGTGTAATTTGAAAGTTGTAGATTGATACAAAACTGAAGTGCCTTATAGAAGATCTAACCCATTAATAGGTTTATATGGTAAGTATATTACAACACGACGCATTCAAAATTCTAGCTTATGTGTCTCTAAAAGTTTTGGTGTAGATTGTTTTTGGTTAGATATTGTTTGACAATCATTAGTTGAGGGTCATCTTGTTCTTTAACAATCAACAAGAAATTCATTTGAGGGTCCTCTTGTAATTCTTTAATACTCCAACAACACTTACTACTAGTACTTGTGTATTTATCATGGTTCAATTGGTGATCTAAGGATGTGTGGAAGATTTATAAAATTGAGCGCAAATGTATCTGATTTCCTTACTTTTCTAGATGCTCAATTTATAATGTTGGCTCAAATTTCTTTGATTATGTGTATTGTGTTTAGGAAAACATTGAGCTAGCAGTGAGTGAAAGTATATTGGATGAGTCTAAAATTTCTGCAACTGACCTTGTTGGTAAGGTGCTTGTCAAAGAGCATCCTGGAAGCATAAGATGTTTGGGATTAAGAGCTACTCCAAGCAATACTTTCAGACAGACAAATCTTCATCTTGGTAATATTAAAATTGTGGGTAATAATGTTGGATGTTCTTCTTCTGGATGCCAAGAGAAGTATGATAAATTGTTGAACACTCCCAAAGCATACATCATAATCAAAGAAGGGTCAATACCAGACCAATTTGCTTGGATCTTTGGTTCTCCTCCTACAACGGTAAATACTAAGTTCTTTTATTTCTGGTATTGTGCAATTTTATTTGATAGTTTATTATATTGTGAATTTCTCGCATTTCCACACCGATGTCCTTTCAACTAGAGAAATAGGCTTATTATCTGCAGTAGCGTTTATGTTCTCATCAGGTTACAGAGTGCTCTTGGATTTCATATCCTCTTTAGGCACTTTCCCTCGAGAATTTAATTCGTTTTCTCTATTTGGAGGTTCACTTGGCATATCTAAGTAATTAACTATCATAATAGAGTGCACTGTCTTTTTAAAATTTGAAACAAAATTTTAGTTGCATATATAGTGTGCACCCTCTTGTAACTATGCTAAGTGTGCACCCTCTTGTAATCTGTAATAGTTGAATGTATTCATTAGTGAAGCCAAAAATGTAAATAATGATACAGCCAAAAATGTATTCATTAAGTTTTCTGTAGGACTCTATCATCAGAAAATACTAAATTGGGTAAGGCAATAAACAGTGGTGCTTCTATATTTTTTCTCCCATATGGCGGGAGTATAGTTGATTCAACTACGACTAAACTGCCTGTTGATAAAGGATGTAATTTGTTGGGGACTTGGGGTTTAATTGAAATGTATCTTTCATCCCAATAACTTGTTTGTGATAAAACTTTATTTTGTTGGTTTAAATAGATAATATATATTTCTATATTAATGTGACTTGTTTCCTGATACTCTTAATAGTATTTTTATTTTTACTTTTTGTTGCAGCCAAGTGATGAAGCTAGTGGACCCGTTTCCCCTAATGATGCAAGAAGATCTTCTGGCGCTAATAATTCCAATAATAACTATTGAAATTCATTTTAATTGAAGTGGATGTATTAGGACAATGTGATTAGCTGACTAACATGGATGAGTAATTGTGTTCTAATTTAGTTTGATGCCATATGATACTACGCTTGGTTAATGGAATGTTGTTGCTTCTTAATTTTACTGTTTTGGTTTAAGAATTAATATTTCGATTTGTATTAGAGAAAAAGTATGGCATATTGATGATAATATTAAAAATAGACGGGGCTAACCCCCCCCCCCCCAAATAAAAAAAACAAATTTTGATAGCATACAGTCATACACATAAGAAATTGCGGGGGTTTACAACCCCTACGCCTAAAAGAAAAATTAAATTTAAGAAATCAAAATCTAATTTTGTGCTTGAGATTGCGGGGGTTAAAATTTCAATTTGCGGAGGTTAGAAACCTCTGCTATTTGCTGTCACGGCGGTTTGGAAAACCTCCGCATTTATCTGCCGCAAATAATAGTGGGGATGCTTACTACGGGGGTTTGCCCAACCGCCGTGACATCAAATAGCGGAGGTTTTTAACCTCCGCAAATTATAATTTTAACCTCCGCAATTTACCCATTTTTTTGTAGTGAATCCGGGAATGCCTAACACCTTCTCCCGGGTTAATAGAGTTCCTTATCCGGATCTCTGCTTCGCAGACACTTTTAAGAGTCAAAATTCCTCGGATTCGGGATTAACCGGTGACTTGGGACACCATTACCATTCCCAAGTGGCGACTCTGATTAATTTCTAATAAAATTCCGAACCGATTGTCCTTTAATTGGAAAAACTCCTTCCCTTACGTTATTTTATCCGTTTCGGATATTTGAACGTCGGGGTATACCCTACGAGCGTATTTATATGCCTTTAAGTGTTGGGGTAGTAAAAAGGAAGGTGTGACAGCTCTGGCGACTCTGCTGGGGAATCCCAACTCCGAACTTCGATTTCAGGGTTTAAAAACTCGAGCTCCTTAGAACTGCCGTTCGCGTTATTGTTTGACTTCATTATATGATTTGAACAACATGCTATGTGCTTTATCGCTTTGACATTATGTGGATTGTATATAAAACTGTACCGAAAACCCTTCTCTCTTCTCCCACGGGGATGTGCTTACTGGTTGAGACTCCCCTTCCTGTTAAAGTCACCCTAAATTAAGAAAATAGAGGCCGGATAAGTTACAAAGCCGATTGACTCCGCGGGTCACCGGTACGTAGCCCCCTCCTCGATTCGAGTTGTCCGCTCGGGTACACGGTCTAGCACTCTATGAAACCGTAAGATTTTGAACATAGGTCTAGGACGATTATTTGAATCATATTTGACTTAGGGGACTCAACACAGGGGTTGGGTCCGTCTAGGACAGGTGACCCGGTATTGGAAAAGACCGAGCATGTTATGTGTTGCATTTTTATTGTCCTTGATCGTTATGCGGACCGGCGAAAATCCCGAGGATAGAAAAATTGTTGAAAAGAAAAAAAAAGAGAGAAAAATAAGATCTATAGGAAAAAGGTATCCGAAAAATTTGAAAATCTGAAAAAAAGGTGGAACAATTTTTTGTTGAAATAATTGGTCAAATAATCTGACCGAATTATGCAGGTTTGATTCTAACCATTAGGTGGAATACGTAGGCAACCCTCATCGGGTCCAACCACCCCTTTAAAAAATCAAAAAAAATGTGTGTTTAATTTTGTCAATAAAACCAAAGTGATGCCGTTTTTGCAAATAGCCGAATGTTCTGAAAGGATGCCGGAAGGCTGTTTTTGCAAAAAATAGCCACTTTGAAACATTTTTAATAATTTGCGGGCACAACCTTGAAATATTCCTTGTGGAATTATTGCAAGGCCATAGCCGCAAAATCAAGTCCGGGTTCACACCCCTTTTGCAAAAATAACCAAAAAATGTCAAATTTTTGATTTTGTTATAAATAAGTCGGGTGATGCTATTCTTGCTTAAAATAAGCCGAGTGTCCCTCAAAAGGACGCCGGAAGGCCCTTTTTGCAAGAATAGCCACTTTGAATCATTTTAAATAATTTTGGACACAGCCTTGAAATATTGTCACGACCCTAGTTCACCAATCGTGAACATGTCATGACGGCACCCAGTCCCCACGACTAGGTAAGCCTAACACATTGCGGAAATTACATGTTTATGAACTTTAAACAAGAAATAGCGGAAGATAATATAAATAGGAATGTAATCTGTGCCGCTTGGCACATACACTCGTCCAACACACTGTGTAAAAATACCACCAAGACCCGGAATCCCACGGGCAACACAGACTAAAAGAGAATATACAACTGAGGCTCTATGTATAAAAAGTATCTAACAACGAAGTGAAGGAAAGATATCTACTAGTACTAATAGAATAGAAGGAAGGCCTCCGGATCCGCGGACGTAGCAGATCATACCTCGAGGTCTCCCAAAACGCTGCTGAATCCTGATATGAGTCTGCCCTGATGTACCCGGATCTGCACAACAAAAGTGTGCAGAAGAGTAGCATGAGTACACCACGGCGGTACTCAGTAAGTGCCAAGCCTAACCTCGATGGAGTAGTGACGAGGAAGGTCGTGGCCCTACTGAGAGAACAATAACAAAAAGACAATAACAATAATAAGCAGCTCAAATAATAATAAATCCGAAATAGCAACAATAAAATGATTACTGCAACCGTCTACAATTAACTAACAACAAGTATCAAACTCAATTAATAAGTCCAGGACCTGTGGGAATTGAACCCACAGTCCCATTAACAATACCCCTGGGTCTCCGGGAATCGAACCCGCAACCCATGTCTCAATAATATCTACCTCTGGGTCTCCGGGAATCGAACCCGCAGCCCATGTCTCAATAAATAATCAATAACTCAGGATCTCCGGGAATCGAACCCGTAGTCCCTACCAATAACTCGGGATCTCGGGAATCGAACCCGTAGTCCCTACCAATAACTCAGGATCTCGGAAATCGAACCCGTAGCCCCTACCAATAACTCGGGATCTCGGGAATCGAACCCGTAGTCCCTACCAATAACTCAGGATCTCGGGAATCGAACCCGTAGTCCCTACCAATAACTCGAGATCTCGGGAATCGAACCCGTAGTCCCTACCAATAACTCAGGATCTCAGGAATCGAACCCGTAGTCCCTACCAATAATCTCAGGATCTCGGGAATCGAACCCGTAGTCCATATTTCAATAATCTCAGGATCTCGGGAATCGAACCCGTAGTCCATATTTCAATAATCTCAGGATCTCGGGAATCGAACCCGTAGTCCATATTTCAATAATCTCAGGATCTCGGGAATCGAACCCGTAGTCCATATTTCAATAATCTCAGGATCTCGGGAATCGAACCCGTAGTCCATATTTCAATAATCTCAGGATCTCGGGAATCGAACCCGTAGTCCATATTTCAAAAATCTCAGGATCTCGGGAATCGAACCCGTAGTCCATATTTCATTATCACTCCGGGTCTCTGGGAATCGAACCCACAGCCCTGGGATCTCCGAGAATTGAACCCGCAGTCCACAACAAGTAAAGGAAATACACAGAGGGAAGTATAATATGCTTAACGATAACTTCGCCGACGAACAGCGCAGCGATTACCAAGAAAACTCAAGTAAGTCAATTAAGCAACTAGACAGTTAGATTCTATCTAATCATGCTTTTCTAACTACTACCGGGTAGGAATATCGAATTTAACAACTAAGAACAGGAATATCACTCATTGAACATTTTGAGCAAAGTATGTGTTCAACAACCAGCGCATGTACACGCCCGTCACCTCGCGTACAAGGCATTTAAAGTATCACAGTAATATCCTAGGGGTGAAAGTTCCCCCACACGAAGTTAGACAAGCCACTTACCTCAATTCCGGTACAAAACCGCTAAGCAATAACCCTCTTGCCACGAATGTCGGCCTCCATAAGTGTAGAATCTGATAAAAATCAATAGAATCACATCAAAATAGGCCAATTGGGCATTACACAATCAAAATAACTCAAAATACACCAAAACCCACAAGTTGCCAAAACCCGACTTTTGGTACGCTTATCGAAAAAGTCACGAAAATTATATTTTCGGGTTCCTTATCTCAATACGAGTCTAGGCATATAAAATTTATCAAAATCGGACTCCATTTGCCCACTCAAATAGAGATTTTCTAACATTTAGGCCTAGGGCTCAAACCCACCTTTAATCTTCAAATTTCAGTTGAAATAATCATGGATTTCATGATAAACCAACGAATTAAGGTCAAGAAACTTACCCCCGATGATTTCCCGATGATATCCCAACGTTTCCCCTTCAAAATCCTCTCTTGGAGCTCAAAAATGGCGTTTTTGTGTATGGGGGTCGCGGGTGTTATGTTCTGAACTTAAGCTCACTGCCAGACCCCATTGCTCATCGCGTTCGCGTTACTATTCACATGTTCGCGATGAACAGTCCAACTTCTTCTACGCGAACGTGAAGTAACACACGCGTTCGCGATGACCTGCGAACATTACCTATCGCGAACGCGACGATCCCCACGCGTCCACGAAGAACAATTTCCCTTCCTCAACGCGAACGCGACGACTCCCACGCGTTCGCGAAGAACAACCTTCCAGTCGACCATTTTTCTTCTACGCGTACGCGACACCTGGGACGCGAACGCGGTGCTTCCTCTTTCCCTTCTACGCGATCGCGACTCAAGGGACGCGAACGCGATGCTTTGCCCCACCATGCCTACGCGAACGCGGCCATTGCCACGCGAACGCGTAGGCTTAACGTCCTGCTGCACTGCTGCTGCATTTTCTGCAGAAATTTCCAAGTTCCAAATGCCCGCTTGATGGTCCGAATTCATCCCGAGGCTCCCGGACCCCAACGAAAACCACCAACATACTCCAAAACACGATACGAACTTATTCCAATCATAAAAACACGTCTAACAACATCAAAACCCATAAATCATATCGATTTAAGCCTAAGTTTCTTCAAAACTTACAAAACTAACATTCAATCCAAAACCCGGCCAAACGACATCCAAATGACCTGAAAATTTGCGGACATATCCAAAATCACATAACGAAGCTACATAAATTGTCGGAATTCCATTCCGACCCCCGGATCTAAATCTCACATATCGTTCGGATTCACCAAAATTTCAACCTTCGGCATTTCAAGCCTAATTGAGCTACGAACCTCCAAAATACATTCCGAACGCGCTCCCAACCCCGAAATCACCTAACGGAGCTAATGGAACCATCGGATTTCCGTTCCGAGATCGTCTTAACACTGTTCCGGCTACGGGCCATTTTCTAGCTTCAAAGCTCTTATTTAGGGACTAAGTGTCCCAAAATGCTCAAATTTTCAGAACCGACTCTCCCGGCAACCCACAATAGCAGAAATGAACTTAGGGGAACAATTAAATTAGGGATTGGGGCGTAATTTTCTAAAACGACCGGTCGGGTCGTTACATCTTCCCACACTTAAAGATTCGTTCGTCCTCGAACGAGCATAGAAAACATACCTGGAGTAGTGAAAAGATGAGGGTACTGGCTGCGCATATCCTGCTCGGTCTCCCAAGTTGCCCCCTCGACCGGCTGACCCCGCCACTGAACCTTTACCGAAGCGATGTTCTTTGACCTTAGCTTTTTGACATGCCTGTCTAGAATGGCTATTGGCTCCTCAACATAAAACAAATCCTCGTCTAGTTTAACAGAAGTGAAATCCAACCTATGTGACGGGTCACCATGGTATCTCCGAAGCATAGAGACATGAAATACGGAATGGACTCCGGCTAGGCTGGGAGGTAAGGCCAACTCATAAGCAACCTCCCCGACATGCCTCAAAATCTCAAAAGGGGCAATAAATCTAAGACTCAGCTGAGCACATTAGCCTGATATATCTGAAGATATTCCCTTTTGTTTAAGCAATTAAGTCTTAGAGCCTAATTCCAACATCCGGAATTCTATGTCAGGCTTGTTTTCATCAAGAGATCACTCAATATTCCTCAAACACCGTCCTCAAACTTGACTGCATAACCTTGCTGGATTCTTACCTTGCAACTCAAAATCCACAGGACCACAATAATATTTTATGATCAAATTAGCCAAAAATTCAACGAATCAGATGCTCCCATCACACCTCATGATCTACATAGGTCTCGTTCCAAGTTTTACAATACTGACACGATGGAAGAGATGTGTTGATATCCATAACAACCTACTGAATCAACAATTCATTGGTCCATACTCCTGACAAGATCCATTACCTTGTCCTAAACCAGAGGATGATCATTTCCTCTATAATATACTTCATATAATCAATTTGCACTGACCCCAAATCACATAATCTCATCTCACCTAGTACGAACTGCTCAGGCGATAAGCCACATCGGACATAATCAAAAGTCCCACAAGATGACACAATGTGCTAGTAATCCACTAATACGTACGTGATACAAAGGAAGGCGAAAACTAGAGAGAATTATTCAGCTCTCACATAAACATGGGCCTCCTCAGAAAAATAGGAAACATAACACATAAAAGCAATTATAGACACCGAAATAGACACCACATTGTTGCGGCGTGCAACCCGATCCCAACAATATGCCCATGGCGGCGTGCCACCCGATCCCAACAATATAACCATGGCGGCGTGCCACCCGATCCCAACAATATAACCATGGCGGCGTGCCACCCGATCCCAACAATATAACCATGGCGGCGTGCCACCCGATCCCAACAATATAACCATGGCGGCGTGCCACCCGATCCCAACAATATAACCATGGCGGCGTGCCACCCGATCCCAACAATATAAAACTCACACAAGGAGTCATATGTCGAGCTGAATAGCTCGTCACATCAAAATACTGACTATCGATCATAAGCACACTAAGGTGCATGATATCAGACACAATGAAACATATAGCGCTATAGGCTACAACTCAAGCACAACTGAGGTGCGATATAAGATCCGAGTCTCAAGAGCCATCATGCTCCTATAACATCACCGCTGAGCGGAACCCCAACACATAAGGAACTTACCAAGCCGTCTCACACTCATACGGCACAATATATCTTACATGAATTAACCAACCGCGAAATAAGACCGCGACTATCCCTTCATAAAGGGCGCATTGTTGGAAGAAACATAACTGGCCTGACGCAAGGCTCACTTCCACATTTAAATCTATCCACCGACCTTAAGTTTATCCTGGTCGTGCCAAGATAAGTCAATAGTATTTCACAGGTCTATAACCCAATAAACAGAGTACCCTCCAGGCATAACTTCTCAATTGAATGATATCACCAAAATCCTCATACTTGGTTTAAATTTCTAACCAATCAAGTGAATGCAAGTCACACATATACAATCTTCTTGTGGGACAAGCTCTCACCATCTTCCGAATAATTAAACGGGCATGCACATTCAACCCACCGGCTGCACTAACACTGAAAAGCGATCAGGAGTCCCTAACCGGGATGCAAAGCCTTTTCATAGAATACCGATCTCAAATGATACTGATGTTAATACCCATCTTATTTAAAACAATGAAACTCCTTTCCTGCTCATCCGAGCTCTTCATATCACATTCATTGACCAAACTGTGACCTTGGTCCTTACTTCAATTTTCATACTACTCACTGCACCTCACGTGTCGATATACAATAGACACAATTTCCATCATAGCTCTAGAACTGACGATAGACTAATACTTCATCACATAATACTTTCCATTTAGCTCACTGTAGGAGAGCTATAACAACATACGGCGAATTCTCATAGCCATCGAATATGCCAATATCTAAGTAGTGGTCTAAGCCACCATAACCCTTTCCGAGGTCTGCCTACTCAACAGGCCCCTAACAGACGAATACTTCAGAATGACATCAATCACTGCGGCCGACAAGTCTCAAATGCACCGCCACAAATCACATGCATAACTCGTTGCATGAACCGATCATTGACACCAGTACGCCAACTCAACTATGGCTGATCAATCTACTTCCTTCCAAGTTATCCTTGATTACCTTAGAAATGTTAATATCTTCCTTCAATACCTAACTTATTTCAACCGCACTTACCCCGAGTGACCTTAAATCATAAGGCCATGCTATCTCAAGAACGACGACCATTTCATGTCTCTCAAATACTACACCATAAGTCAAAACATCATAGATAGTTTTGTGCCTTTCTTCATAAGTTGCTTCAAAAGCTTGAGCCTTAACTGTACTTATAGACTTAGAATTATCAGGCACCACACTTTACCTCTTGAATTCACTAGGACCACTATTGAGAACCATCCGGTTCTAACTTGCCCCAGTACGCAACCAACTCTACCGAATTTCTTTATAACATATGAATACCCTCTCGATAAAGCACCCAGCGGAATCACTTCCCGCGAAGCCTGCACCTATACGAGGCATAAATCATGAATTTTCCCTCAAGTTTGAACATGAGCCAGTAAGGCTAAACATAACATGCATTCAACAGTACATATACTCAAATTACCACACATGGTCCCTTCCCGTGGCTGCAATAACACAATAATACGCTAGTATCCAGAATTCACACCGATAATTAACCATGCGACCCAATCTTAAGCCGTGGGACTCTCCCACTTAGCCCAAAGCCACTATTACACGACTCTCGAACACATTAGAACCATTCTCTCGAGTCATTTACTATTATTCAACTGCAACTCACTTGATCCAACGAATACAACCACCTGTGCTATATTAGCACTCTAACACCATAGGGTATGAACTCATCCCAATACAACCAAGCATAATCCCGCTCTATGTATCGAGTATTCTTTACCACGACAGCTTAAGACATACTGTGATTCTCACACCTACGAAGCACCATGTAGCCTTCGCCGAAGTCTTCCCTGCCGATAATGAAATGTAGAATTATTATGGACACAGGAACATCAAAAGTCCCAACGTCATACCATACGAGTCTCAACTCTTACTCTTCCACAAGTTTCAAAGAACTTTTTGAATAGCACCTAAATACAGTGCGAGCCAAATCTGATATGATACATGACCCATAATTTGGTCATTGATAGTGAAATCCTTTCAGTTAGCACGAAGCCTTAAAGATACATCTTGCTAATCCATGATAATAGCCTTTATCATATGTACGTCTTCATCATAAGACAACCCAAGACATTGGTTTGGTACATGTCCTTCTTAAGACAGTTAAACTCATTTCCCCCAGTATCTCTGCTGGCTGAATTCTTCGCTAAATAGATATCTCATATGAACCATATAGTCTTTATTACCACTAACTATCTTTAGATCTACATCCACCTTGTGATTCTACCTTTATTGTGACGATTAGGCAGTTAAGTAAACCTTCTCAAGACCATACTTATCAACCTGAATGTCAGAACCTAGTGCACCCCCATGTGCACAGTTGAAGATCTCTCAATTCTATTGCATTATCGATATGGATGACACGCAGTAACAATGGTTGAGTAAATTCTTGACTTCCTTGAGATCTCTCTGCAGCGTCACGAACCGTTGGCGCATACTTGATACCGAGTGCGCAATTTCAACACACGAGTGGATGCAAAAGAACATATGACATAGGCTCCAACTGAATAAATGACGCACGATAAGGAATTCAAAGAATTGAAGAGTTTCCTAAACAGTTACATAGCCCCTCGTAGATAAATACAGACGTCTCCGTATCGATCAGCGAGAATCTAAGTAACCGGTCTGTGTCCCGTGACTCCTATGAACCTAGAGCTTTAATACCAACTTGTCAGGACCCTAGTTCACCAATCGTGAACATGTCATGACGGCACCCAGTCCACACGACTAGGTAAGCCTAACACATTGCGGAAATTACACGTTTATGAACTTTAAACAAGAAATAGCGGAAGATAATATAAATAGGAATGTAATCCGTGCCGCTTGGCACATACACTCGTCCAACACACTGTGTAAAAATACCACCAAGACCCGGAATCCCACGGGCAACACAGACTAAAAGAGAATATACAACTGAGGCTCTATGTATAAAAAGTATCTAACAACGAAGTGAAGGAAAGATATCTACTAGTACTAATAGAATAGAAGGAAGGCCTCCGGATCCGCGGACGTAGCAGATCATACCTCGAGGTCTCCCAAAACGCTGCTGAATCCTGATACGAGCCTGCTCTGATGTACCTGGATCTGCACAACAAAAGTGTGCAGAAGAGTAGCATGAGTACACCACGGCGGTACTCAGCAAGTGCCAAGCCTAACCTCGATGGAGTAGTGACGAGGAAGGTCGGGGCCCTACTGAGAAACACAGTTACAAAAATGATAATAACAATAATAAGCAGCTTAACGATAATAATTCCGAAATAACAACAATAAAATGATTACCGCAACCGTCTACAATTAACTAACAACAAGTAACAAACTCAATTAATAAGTCCAGGACCTGTGGGAATTGAACCCACAGTCCCATTCTCAGTACCTCTGGGTCTCCGGGAATCGAACCCGCAACCCATGTCTCAATAAATAATCAATAACTCGGGATCTCCGGGAATCGAACCCGCAGTCCCTACCAATAACTCTGGATCTCGGGAATCGAACCCGTAGTCCCTACCAATAACTTAGGATCTCGGGAATCGAACCCATAGTCCCTACCAATAACTCAGGATCTCGGGAATCGAACCCGTAGTCCCTACCAATAACTCAGGATCTCGGGAATCGAACCCGTAGTCCCTACCAATAACTCGGGATCTCGGGAATCGAACCCGTAGTCCCTACCAATAACTCAGGATCTCGGGAATCGAACCCGTAGTCCCTACCAATAACTCAGGATCTCGGGAATCGAACCCGTAGTCCCTACCAATAACTCGGGATCTCGGGAATCGAACCCGTAGTCCCTATTAATAACTCAGGATCTCGGGAATCGAACCCGTAGTCCATATTTCAATAATCTCAGGATCTCGGGAATCGAACCCGTAGTCCATATTTCAATAATCTCAGGATCTCGGGAATCGAACCCGTAGTCCATATTTCAATAATCTCAGGATCTCGGGAATCGAACCCGTAGTCCATATTTCAATAATCTCAGGATCTCGGGAATCGAACCCGTAGTCCATATTTCAAAAATCTCAGGATCTCGGGAATCGAACCCGTAGTCCATATTTCATTATCACTCCGGGTCTCTGGGAATCGAACCCACAGCCCTGGGATCTCCGAGAATTGAACCCGCAGTCCACAACAAGTAAAGGAAATACACAGAGGGAAGTATAATATGCTTAACGATAACTTCGCCGACGAACAGCGCCATCGATTACCAAGAAAACTCAAGTAAGTCAATTAAGCAACTAGATAGTTAGATTCTATCTAATCATGCTTTTCTAACTACTACCGGGTAGGAATATCGAATTTAACAACTAAGAACAGGAATATCACTCATTGAACATTTTGAGCAAAGTATGTGTTCAACAACCAGCGCATGTACACGCCCGTCACCTCGCGTACAAGGCATTTAAAGTATCACAGTAATATCCTAGGGGTGAAAGTTCCCCCACACGAAGTTAGACAAGCCACTTACCTCAATTCCGGTACAAAACCGCTAAGCAATAACCCTCTTGCCACGAATGTCGGCCTCCATAAGTGTAGAATCTGATAAAAATCAATAGAATCACATCAAAATAGGCCAATTGGGCATTACACAATCAAAATAACTCAAAATACACCAAAACCCACAAGTTGCCAAAACCCGACTTTTGGTACGCTTATCGAAAAAGTGACGAAAATTATATTTTCGGGTTCCTTATCTCAATACGAGTCTAGGCATATAAAATTTATCAAAATCGGACTCCATTTGCCCACTCAAATAAGAGATTTTCTAACATTTAGGCCTAGGGCTCAAACCCACCTTTAATCTTCAAATTTCAGTGAAATAATCATGGATTTCATGATAAACCAACGAATTAAGGTCAAGAAACTTACCCCCGATGATTTTCCGATGATATCCCAACGTTTCCCCTTCAAAATCCTCTCTTGGAGCTCAAAAATGGCGTTTTTGTGTATGGGGGTCGCGGGTGTTATGTTCTGAACTTAAGCTCACTGCCAGACCCCATTGCTCATCGCGTTCGCGTTACTGTTCACGCGTTCGCGATGAACAGTCCAACTTCTTCTACGCGAACGCGAAGTAACACACGCGTTCGCGATGACCTGCGAACATTACCTATCGCGAACGCGACGATCCCCACGCGTCCACGAAGAACAATTTCCCTTCCTCAATGCGAACGCGACGACTCCCACGCGTTCGCGAAGAACAACCTTCCAGTCGACCATTTTTCTTCTACGCGTACGCGACACCTGGGACGCGAACGCGGTGCTTCCTCTTTCCCTTCTACGCGATCGCGACTCAAGGGACGCGAACGCGATGCTTTGCCCCACCATGCCTACGCGAACGCGGCCATTGCCACGCGAACGCGTAGGCTTAACGTCCTGCTGCACTGCTGCTGCATTTTCTGCAGAAATTTCCAAGTTCCAAATGCCCGCTTGATGGTCCGAATTCATCCCGAGGCTCCCGGACCCCAACGAAAACCACCAACATACTCCAAAACACGATACGAACTTATTCCAATCATAAAAACACGTCTAACAACATCAAAACCCATAAATCATATCGATTTAAGCCTAAGTTTCTTCAAAACTTACAAAACTAACATTCAATCCAAAACCCGGCCAAACGACATCCAAATGACCTGAAAATTTGCGGACATATCCAAAATCACATAACGAAGCTACATAAATTGTCGGAATTCCATTCCGACCCCCGGATCAAAATCTCACCTATCGTTCGGATTCACCAAAATTTCAACCTTCGGCATTTCAAGCCTAATTGAGCTACGAACCTCCAAAATACATTCCGAACGCGCTCCCAACCCCGAAATCACCTAACGGAGCTAATGGAACCATCGGATTTCCGTTCCGAGATCGTCTTAACACTGTTCCGGCTACGGGCCATTTTCTAGCTTCAAAGCTCTTATTTAGGGACTAAGTGTCCCAAAATGCTCAAATTTTCAGAACCGACTCTCCCGGCAACCCACAATAGCAGAAATGAACTTAGGGGAACAGTTAAATTAGGGATTGGGGCGTAATTTTCTAAAACGACCGGTCGGGTCGTTACATCTTCCCACACTTAAAGATTCGTTCGTCCTCGAACGAGCATAGAAAACATACCCGGAGTAGTGAAAAGATGAGGGTACTGGCTGCGCATATCCTGCTCGGTCTCCCAAGTCGCCTCCTCGACCGGCTGGCCCCGCCACTGAACCTTTACCGAAGCGATGTTCTTTGACCTTAGCTTTTTGACATGCCTGTCTAGAATGGCTATTGGCTCCTCAACATAAAACAAATCCTCGTCTAGTTTAACAGAAGTGAAATCCAACCTATGTGACGGGTCACCATGGTATCTCCGAAGCATAGAGACATGAAATACGGAATGGACTCCGGCTAGGCTGGGAGGTAAGGCCAACTCATAAGCAACCTCCCCGACATGCCTCAAAATCTCAAAAGGGGCAATAAATCTAAGACTCAGCTGAGCACATTAGCCTGATATATCTGAAGATATTCCCTCTTGTTTAAGCAATTAAGTCTTAGAGCCTAATTCCAACATCCGGAATTCTATGTCAGGCTTGTTTTCATCAAGAGATCACTCAATATTCCTCAAACACCGTCCTCAAACTTGACTGCATAACCTTGCTGGATTCTTACCTTGCAACTCAAAATCCACAGGACCACAATAATATTTTATGATCAAATTAGCCAAAAATTCAACGAATCAGATGCTCCCATCACACCTCATGATCTACATAGGTCTCGTTCCAACTTTTACAATACTGACACGATGGAAGAGATGTGTTGATATCCATAACAACCTACTGAATCAACAATTCATTGGTCCATACTCTTGACAAGATCCATTACCTTGTCCTAAACCAGAGGATGATCATTTCCTCTATAATATACTTCATATAATCAATTTGCACTGACCCCAAATCACATAATCTCATCTCACCTAGTACGAACTGCTCAGGCGATAAGCCACATCGGACATAATCAAAAGTCCCACAAGATGACACAATGTGCTAGTAATCCACTAATACGTACGTGATACAAAGGAAGGTGAAAACTAGAGAGAATTATTCAGCTCTCACATAAACATGGGCCTCCTCAGAAAATAGGAAACATAACACATAAAAGCAATTATAGACATCGAAATAGACACCACATTGTTGCGGCGTGCAACCCGATCCCAACAATATGCCCATGGCAGCGTGCCACCCGATCCCAACAATATAACCATGGCGGCGTGCCACCCGATCCCAACAATATAACCATGGCGGCGTGCCACCCGATCCCAACAATATAACCATGGCGGCGTGCCACCCGATCCCAACAATATAACCATGGCGGCGTGCCACCCGATCCCAACGATATAAAACTCACACAAGGAGTCATATGTCGAGCTGAATAGCTCGTCACATCAAAATACCTGACTATCGATCATAAGCACACTAAGGTGCATGATATCAGACACAATGAAACATATAGCGCTATAGGCTACAACTCAAGCACAACTGAGGTGCGATATAAGATCCGAGTCTCAAGAGCCATCATGCTCCTATAACATCACCGCTGAGCGGAACCCCAACACATAAGGAACTTACCAAGCCGTCTCACACTCATACGACACAATATATCTTACATGAATTAACCAACCGCGAAATAAGACCGCGACTATCCCTTCATAAAGGGCGCATTGCTGGAAGAAACATAACTGGCCTGACGCAAGGCTCACTTCCACATTTAAATCTATCCACCGACCTTAAGTCTATCCTGGTCGTGCCAAGATAAGTCAATAGTATTTCACAGGTCTATAACCCAATAAGCAGAGTGCCCTCCAGGCATAACTTCTCAATTGAATGATATCACCAAAATCCTCATACTTGGTTTAAATTTCTAACCAATCAAGTGAATGCAAGTCACACCTATACAATCTTCTTGTGGGACAAGCTCTCACCATCTTCCGAATAATTAAACGGGCATGCACATTCAACCCACCAGCTGCACTAACACTGAAAAGCGATCAGGAGTCCCTAACCGGGATGCAAGCCTTTCTCACAGAACACCGATCTCAAATGATACTGATGTTAATACCCATCTTACTCAAAACACTGAAACTCCTTTCCTGCTCATCCGAGCTCTTCATATCACATTCATTGACCAAACTGTGACCTTGGTCCTTACTTCAATTTTCATACTACTCACTGCACCTCACGTGCCGATATACAATAGACGCAATTTCCATCATAGCTCTAGAACTGACGATAGACTAATACTTCATCACATAATACTTTCCATTTAGCTCACTGTAGGAGAGCTATAACAACATACGGCGAATTCTCATAGCCATCGAATATGCCAATATCTAAGTAGTGGTCTAAGCCACCATAACCCTTTCCGAGGTCTGCCTACTCAACAGGCCCCTAACAGACGAATACTTCAGAATGACATCAATCACTGCGGTCGACAAGTCTCAAATGCACCGCCACAAATCACATGCATAACTCGTTGCATGAACCGATCATTGACACCAATACGCCAACTCAACTATGGCTGATCAATCTACTTCCTTCCAGGTTATCCCTGATTACCTTAGAAATGTTAATATCTTCCTTCAATACCTAACTTATTTCAACCGCACTTACCCCGAGTGACCTTAAATCATAAGGCCATGCTATCTCAAGAACGACGACCATTTCATGTCTCTCAAATACTACACCATAAGTCAAAACATCATAGATCGTTTTGTGCCTTTCTTCATAAGTTGCTTCAAAAGCTTGAGCCTTAACTGTACTTATAGACTCAGAATTATCAGGCACCACACTTTACCTCTTGAATTCACTAGGACCGCTACTGAGAACCATCCGGTTCTAACTTGCCCCAATACGCAACCAACTCTACTGAATTTCTTTATAACATATGAATACCCTCTCGATAAAGCATCCAGCGGAATCACTTCCCGCGAAGTCTGCACCTATACGAGGCATAAATCATGAATTTCCCCTCAAGTTTGAACATGAGCCAGTAAGGCTAAACATAACACGCATTCAACAATACATATACTCAAATTGCCACACCTGGTCCTTTTCCCGTGGCTGCAATAACACAATAATACGCTGGTATCCATAATTCACACAGGTAATTAGCCGTGCGACCTAATCTTAAGCGGTGGGACTCTCCCACTTAGCCCAAAGCCACTATTACACGACTCTCGAACACATTATAACCATTCTCTCAAGTCATTTACTATTATTCAACTGCAACTCACTTGATCCAACGAATACAACCACCTGTGCTATATTAGCACTCTAACACCATAGGGTATGAACTCATCCCAATACAACCAAGCATAATCCCGCTCTATGTATCGAGTATTCTTTACCACGACAGCTTAAGACATACTGTGATTCTCACACCTACGAAGCACCATGTAGCCTTCGCCGAAGTCTTCCCTGCTGATAATGAAATGTAGAATTATTATGGACACAGGAACATCAAAAGTCCCAACGTCATACCATACGAGTCTCAACTCTTACTCTTCCACAAGTTTCAAAGAACTTTTTGAATAGCACCTAAATACAGTGCGAGCCAAATCTGATATGATACATGACCCATAATTTGGTCATTGATAGTGAAATCCTTTCAGTTAGCACGAAGCCTTAAAGATACATCTTGCTAATCCATGATAATAGCCTTTATCATATGTACGTCTTCATCATAAGACAACCCAAGACATTGGTTTGGTACATGTCCTTCTTAAGACAAGTTAAACTCATTTTCCCCAGTATCTCTGCTGGCTGAATTCTTCGCTAAATAGATATCTCATATGAACCATATAGTCTTTATTACCACTAACTATCTTTAGATCTACATCCACCTTGTGATTCTACCTTTACTGTGACGATTAGGCAGTTAAGTAAACCTTCTCAAGACCATACTTATCAACTGAATGTCAGAACCTAGTGCACCCCCATGTGCACAGTTGAAGATCTCTCAATTCTATTGCATTATCGATATGGATGACACGCGGTAACAATGGTTGAGTAAATTCTTGACTTCCTTGAGATCTCTCTGCAGCGTCACGAACCGTTGGCGCATACTTGATACCGAGTGCGCAATTTCAACACACGAGTGGATGCAAAAGAACATATGACATAGGCTCCAACTGAATAAATGGCGCACGATAAGGAATTCAAAGAATTGAAGAGTTTCCTAAACAGTTACATAGGCCCTCGTAGATAAATACAGACGTCTCCGTATCGATCAGCGAGACTCTAAGTAACCGGTCCGTGTCCCGTGACTCCTATGAACCTAGTGCTCTGATACCAACTTGTCACGACCCTAGTTCATCAATCGTGAACATGTCGTGATGGCACCCAGTCCCCACGACTAGGTAAGCCTAACACGTTGCGGAATATACAAGCTATGAACACTTAAACAAGAAATAGCGGAAGATAATATAAATAGGAATGTAATCCGTGCCGCTTGGCACATACACTCGTCCAACACACCTGTGTAAAAATACCACCAAGACCCGGAATCCCACGGGCAACACAGACTAAAAGAGAATATACAACTGAGGTTCTATGTATAAAAAGTATCTAACAACGAAGTGAAGGAAATATATCTACTAGTACTAATAGAATAGAAGGAAGGCCTCCGGATCCGTGGACGTAGCAGATCATACCTCGAGGTCTCCCAAAACGCTGTTGAATCCTGATATGAGTCTGTCCTGATGTACCTGGATCCTGCACAACAAAAGTGTGCAGAAGAGTAGCATGAGTACACCACGGCGGTACTCGGTAAGTGCCAAGCCTAACCTCGATGGAGTAGTGACGAGGAAGGTCAGGGCCCTACTGAGAGAAAACAGTTACAAAAATGATAATAACAATAATAAGCAGTTTAACGATAATAATTCCGAAATAACAACAATAAAATGATTACTGCAACCATCTACAATTAACTAACAACAAGTATCAAACTCAATTAACACGTCCAGGACCTGTGGGAATCGAACCCACCGTCCCATTGACAGTACCTCTGGGTCTTCGGGAATCGAACCCGCAACCCATGTCTCAATAAATAATCAATAACTCAGGATCTCCGGGAATCGAACCCGCAGTCCCTACCAATAACTCAGGATCTCGGGAATCGAACCCGTAGTCCCTACCAATAACTCGGGATCTCGGGAATCGAACCCGTAGTCCCTACCAATAACTCAGGATCTCGGGAATCGAACCCGTAGTCCCTACCAATAACTCAGGATCTCGGGAATCGAACCCGTAGTCCTTACCAATAACTCAGGATCTCGGGAATCGAACCCGTAGTCCCTACCAATAACTCAGGATCTCGGGAATCGAACCCGTAGTCCCTACCAATAACTCAGGATCTCGGGAATCGAACCCGTAGTCCATATTTCAATAATCTCAGGATCTCGAGAATCGAACCCGTAGTCCATATTTCCATAATCTCAGGATCTCGGGAATCGAACCCGTAGTCCATATTTCAATAATCTCGGGATCTCGGGAATCGAACCCGTAGTCCATATTTCAATAATCTCAGGATCTCGGGAATCGAACCCGTAGTCCATATTTCAATAATCTCAGGATCTCGGGAATCGAACCCGTAGTCCATATTTCAAAAATCTCAGGATCTCGGGAATCGAACCCGTAGTCCATATTTCATTATCACTCCGGGTCTCTGGGAATCGAACCCACAGCCCTGGGATCTCCGAGAATTGAACCCGCAGTCCACAACAAGTAAAGGAAATACACAGAGGGAAGTATAATATGCTTAACGATAACTTCGCCGACGAACAGCGCCAACGATTACCAAGAAAACTCAAGTAAGTCAATTAAGCAACTAGACAGTTAGATTCTATCTAATCATGCTTTTCTAACTACTACCGGGTAGGAATATCGAATTTAACAACTAAGAACAGGAATATCACTCATTGAACATTTTGAGCAAAGTATGTGTTCAACAACCAGCGCATGTACACGCCCGTCACCTCGCGTACAAGGCATTTAAAGTATCACAATAATATCCTAGGGGTGAAAGTCCCCCACACGAAGTTAGACAAGCCACTTACCTCAATTCCGGTACAAAACCGCTAAGCAATAACCCTCTTGCCACGAATGTCGGCCTCCATAAGTGTAGAATCTGATAAAAATCAATAGAATCACATCAAAATAGGCCAATTGGGCATTACACAATCAAAATAACTCAAAATACACCAAAACCCACAAGTTGCCAAAACCCGACTTTTGGTACGCTTATCGAAAAATCATGAAAATTATATTTTCGGGTTCCTTATCTCAATACGAGTCTAGGCATATAAAATTTATCAAAATCGGACTCCATTTGCCCACTCAAATTAGAGATTTTCTAACATTTAGGCCTAGGGCTCAAACCCACCTTTAATCTTCAAATTTCAGTGAAATAATCACGGATTTCATGATAAACCAACGAATTAAGGTCAAGAAACTTACCCCCGATGATTTCCCGATGATATCCCAACGTTTCCCCTTCAAAATCCTCTCTTGGAGCTCAAAAATGGCGTTTTTGTGTATGGAGGTCGCGGGTGTTATGTTCTGAACTTAAGCTCACTGCCAGACCCCATTGCTCATCGCGTTCGCGTTACTGTTCACGCGTTCGCGATGAACAGTCCAACTTCTTCTACGCGAACGCGAAGTAACACACGCGTTCGCGATGACCTGCGAACATTACCTATCGCGAACGCGACGATCCCCACGCGTCCGCGAAGAACAATTTCCCTTCCTCAACGCGAACGCGACGACTCCCACGCGTTCGCGAAGAACAACCTTCCAGTCGACCATTTTTCTTCTACGCGTACGCGACACCTGGGACGCGAACGCGGTGCTTCCTCTTTCCCTTCTACGCGATCGCGACTCAAGGGACGCGAATGCGATGCTTTGCCCCACCATGCCTACGCGAACGCGGCCATTGCCACGCGAACGCGTAGGCTTAACGTCTGTTGCACTGCTGCTGCATTTTCTGCAGAAATTTCCCAGTTCCAATGCCCGCTTGATGGTCCGAATTCATCCCGAGGCTCCCGGGACCCCAACGAAAACCACCAACATACTCCAAAACACGATACGAACTTATTCCAATCATAAAAACACGTCTAACAACATCAAAACCCATAAATCATATCGATTCAAGCCTAAGTTTCTTCAAAACTTACAAAACTAACATTCAATCCAAAACCCGGCCAAACGACGTCCAAATGACCTGAATATTTGCGGACATATCCAAAATCACATAACGAAGCTACATAAATTGTTGGAATTCCATTCCGACCCCCGGATCAAAATCTCACCTATCGTTCGGATTCACCAAAATTTCAACCTTCGGCATTTCAAGCCTAATTGAGCTACGAACCTCCAAAATACATTCCGAACGCGCTCCCAACCCCGAAATCACCTAACGGAGCTAATGGAACCATCGGATTTCCGTTCCGAGATCGTCTTAACACTGTTCCGGCTACGGGCCATTTTCTAGCTTCAAAGCTCTTATTTAGGGACTAAGTGTCCCAAAATGCTCAAATTTTCGGAACCGACTCTCCCGGCAACCCACAATAGCAGAAATGAACTTAGGGGAACAGTTAAATTAGGGATTGGGGCGAAATTCTCTAAAACGACCGGTCGGGTCGTTACAAATATTCCCTCGCGAAAATGTTGAAAGGCTGTATTCGCAAAAATTAAGTTTGAGTCATCGCTCAACTTTTCAAAAAATATCCACTTTATCAAATAAGCCATTACATGGCCGGTTTTTGCTGAAATAGCCACATTTTTGCATTTTTAACTTCCTCAGTCTTGTGTTGGCCCGTGTCGGTGCTGAACGATGCCCCATAGGCCCCAGGATAAATTTTTTTTTTTGCATCTTCTTACATAAAATTTTGCAAAAAGAGCCACTTTGTCTAAATAAGCCATTACATGGCCAATTTATGAAAAATAGTCTTGTGTTGGTTTATGGTGATGCCGAACGATGCCCCATGAGCCACAGGGATAAAAAAAATTCAGTTTTATCTTTCTTAAATAAATTTTGCAAAAATAGTCATTTTGTCAAATAAGCTATTATGCGGCCAATTTTGTAGAAGTAGTCATAATTGACACCAAAAAATATTCTTATTCTTGTAGAAATCTCCAATACAAAATGTGAAAGTTTTTCAAGTTTGCAGTTGGAGTCGGCTTTTACAATTTTTTTTCAAAAAAAAAAAAAATCATAATCAAATAAACATCTCTTTATTTCTTGCCTTAATTGGCAAGAACTACGCTCGGTCTGATTCACGCGGGGTCGTGATACGTAGGCAATCCACATAGGATTCGACCATTTCCATAACCAAAAAGAAAAAAAAATGAAAAAACTACAAAAAGAAAAAAAAAGAGAGAATAATCAATAAGCGCAATACCTTAATGCTGACATGGTGGCTTTGTTTTGTTGTGTCTGTTTCCAGGAAGGTGGTTGGTTGTGGTTCTAAAATAACTCTTCCCTATAACACAAAGTCAGAGGACAATGGTAGAGAATCTCAAGGCCGAGTGGGTTGGTACCGGCACCCGACAACAGTTGGTTGAACGGAACCACATGTTAGTTGAAGAAGTCAAAATATTGAGACAACACGTGGCTGAAATGTATCGGGCGTGGATGGATGGAAAAGCACTACCCCCTCCACCACCTAGTTTCATGGACCCTGTCCTTACACCGAACCCGATGCCAAATATACCTGCCTATCGCAGCCTTTCCAGCCACCCCAATAGCTCCATCACTCGGTATCCATCTATTTTTTCCTAGGAATGCGCTCCAATCACATCCACTGTTCCCGATAGTAAACACCCACCCGAAGCTCATGTTGCCCAACATTACCCCTCCGAGGTTGCTCATCGGGACCCCAAACAGAGCCCGCAGGTTGAACCTCCCCAACGACAAGGTCCAGTGGTCGTCTTTGCTAAAGGCCCTCTATATCGAACCCATGAATATCCTTGTAATTCTCCTGGCCCTTACTTCTCCCCACGAGCATACCCGAAACCCCACGGGTCAGGTTTTAGGCCAAATCAGGCCTTTAAAAATGAGAGGCTACTGAAACGAGAAAAGGCTCTCACCCCTTTGGGAGTATCGTATGCCAGTTTGTTCCACAAGTTGAAGCAACTGGGCATGTTGAAACCAATTCAGATAAAAATGCCAAATCATCGGTCAAAGAGGTGTGATTTTTCTCAAATGTGCGCATATTGCTCGGGCGCCCCGGGGCATGACACAGAAAAATGTTGGAAGCTAAAAAAGGCAATTCAGGAGCTTATCAATGCAGGCTACATTGCCGTACAAAATTCGGATATAGTCGACACCCGTATGGTTGATGTAGAAGGCAGTGGCTAAAGATATTGTGCTTGGTAATTGGAAATATGCTTCATTTGGGGTTTATCCAAAGTAGAATTTTTGGTGGCTTATTTTGTTGTCATTTTTGTTACCCGGGTTATTTCAGGGTTGTAATCCGGACGTTGTCTTGAAAGTCAAAACCCTTCTATCTTACTACTTTGCTTTGTTTAGTGCTGTCTAGGTTTGTAATTTTAGTCTAGTCTGTTCGTTTTGTTGTTCGTCTTGTTGTTTCAACCCATCAGTTTAATACAACTCTTTGTCTCCCGTCATTTCTAGTTACTAATTTTAGCAACATGACATGCACATAATTCTAAGCCTGATTTTAAAAGTCAATGAAACAATGTTGAAGATGTAATGATGCTCGGAAGAAATAAAAACATATTGGAATACTGTGAAGCCAGAATTAAGTGAATACTAGGGGAAAACATAACATAAAGAAACGCTTTGGAAATGCATCATGCTTCATCGGTTTAAAGCCAAAGGAAAAAGTACCCCAAGACTAAAGGAACCATTCGTGGTATTAAAATTGTTGCCCAATCGCATTGAGAATCGTCAAAAATAGAAGGCAAATATGTGAATCGGTCGAAAGATAGTTTGTACTTGGTAGGTTTTGAGGATTGGAATGACGAAGGCATTTCATTCGGATATCTAAATACTTCGTCCATTGCTACCCCTTTGAGCCATATTATATTTTCTTTCATACCCCTCTTTCGGAATAAACAACAAAAATTGAGGATTGAACGGAGAAATCCAAATGGAGAAACAAAAAGAAAGAAGAAAAGAAAAGAAAAAAAAGAAGAGAAAAGAAAAGAAAAAAAAAAGAGAGAGAGAAAAAAGAAAAAGAAAAGAAAAATAAAAAAAAAAGAAAAAGAAAAGAATGCAAAGAAGAAATCGGGAGAAGTCAAAATCGCAACAAGGAAGCGATCTTATGATCTGAACTACGTCTGACTTGATCCCGAAAGGGTACGTAGGCAGCCTCTCTGAGGTTCAGTCACAATAAATGAAAAATCTGAAAATCTAAAAAAATCCCCCGAGAAGGAAACTGGGGCAGAAGTTATGGAATAAGATTCCGAAAGTTGTAATCATTAACCCACATTGAAATAATTTTGAGCCTTTATATCCTTTTTTCTAAACCCCATCCAAAAGCCTGCATTACGGTCCAAAGGAAGACCTTCCGATCAATCTTCAAGAAATGCCGAGTCAAACGAGCAAAGGTGAATCACATCAAGGGCAACACTCCAGTCCGAACAAAGGAGAATGAAGAATTCAAGATGATGAGAACCACCACGAGACTCCAAAATGAGAGAGTCTTATCGGTGAAAACCCGCACGGGCACCGTAAGGCGACGGTGAGTCGAGAGAAAGAAAGAGCAAATGAGAGAGGCTTGATGGTGAAAACCCTATGGGCACTACAAGTCGACTAAGGATCAGATCAAAGAAATGAAGTGTTGAAGACCGGTTTCACAGCAGAGCTTGCAACAAGAGTTGAACATCAAATTTGCTATACAGAGAAGGCCAAAAGTGCATGTCAAGGTCGCTAGAGTCGGTATTCAAAATCCGATAGGTCATTCTTCCGTAGGTTTCTTGTTAGGAATTATGTTTTCCTTTCTTTCTATTCTTTGTACCTTGTTTTACCCTCCATCTTATTGAGTCTGTCGGGTCATAACAAGTATAGAAATGATTTCAAAATTTGCCACCAAGCTTTCCAATTGCACAGGATGGGATTTGGCCAACACGACAATTGTCGTAAGTCAGGAAAAGACAAGGCCGGTGCTTTAAGCCAAAAGAGCAACATGTGCAATGGAGCGGGCAACAATAAAAACGTTTGGGGTTCATACAAGACGCAAAGGTCGGCAAAGTGCCAACTCGGGGGAAAATATAACAAATGGAAATATGGGAGTGTATTCTGACAAAAGAAAGAGCCAGTCAAGAGACACCCAAGGTTATCAAATGAAATCATTGAAGGAATCATAGACTGCAAGATCTGATTTTGTGAGATCCGTCAAGAAAGGAACAGTATACATGCAGTAAGGAAGACGGATTTTTGGATAGTCGGTGAACAGGAAAGGCATTCAAGTGGAAAGCAGTCGCCACCAAAGTTCAAGGCCACAACTAACTACCGCATTTAAACTAACAGATTTTTCTTTGCTTTGAAACAGGGGCATAGATGTTATTGAACTGATAGAGCTAACAGTGTCCAATGGGCATAAGCTCATTTTGGTTGTGATGGGTTACTTTACCACATTGGGCCGAGACAAAGGGCAAATTTGTACCAAATTGGCAGGGACCATTTGTGGTATCGCGGGTGTTGTCCAATGGAGCATTGTATTTAACAGATGTTGAAGGAAAGTGCGTAGAGACTGCTATCAATTCAGATGCAGTCAAAAGATTCTATGTATGATTCCTTTTCAATTATGTGTTTTGTATTTTGTTGTGATTTTGGAATTGAAATGACGAAGGCGTTTTATTCTCTATCCCAAACACTTTATCCGTAAATAACCCCTCTTGAGCCTTAATGAATATATTCTCTCATATCCCTCTCTCTGAATCGCTTTAGCGCAATAAGATCAAAATTCCCAATTGATGAAAAAAAATGAAAAATGAAAAAAAATGAAAAATGAAAAATGAAAAAAAAATGAATGAAAGAAAAAGAGAAAAAGACAAAAGTCGGGAAAAAGTCAAAAAGAAATCCATCTAACTAATGAAGTTGGATGAACTACGTCCGACTTGATCCCGAAAGGGTACGTAGGCAGCCTCTCTGAGGTTCAGTCACAATAAAGAAAAATCCAAAATTCCCCACATATTGAAACTGGGGCAGAAGTTATGTTTAATAATTCCGAGAGTTGTAAATATTTTTGAACCCTCGTGAAATTTTGAGCCTTTATACCTTTCTTTCTTAACCCATCCAAAAGCCACGTTACAGTCCAAAGAAACACCTTCTGATCAATTCCGAAATGACAACGAATGCGATGAAGGAGGAGTGAAACATCGGACAACACATGTGGTAAGAAAACAAAATACAAAAGGAAAATGAGGAAAAAATGAAAAAAAATGAGAGAGTCCCATCGGTGAAAACCTTAACCGGCACTGTGAGGCGACTGTGAGTTTGAGAGAAATAAAATAAGAGAGTCTCATCGGTGAAAACCTTAACCGGCACTGTGAGACGACTGTGAGATTGAGGGAATAAATGAGAGAGTCTTATTGGTGAAAACCTTTCGAGGCACCGTAGGGCGATCATGAGGACCATAAGAAAAGAGAAAAGGTAACAAAAAACAGTATCGGTTTGGGTTGGAAACAATTCAGAGACAGAATAATGATTGGAACGAACTGGGTCAGAGTCTAAATACATGGCATGGTCAGCGGAATCAGCAAGCAAATACCCAGATAAGTTCTATCATCTCTCCAAACACCCTTACCTTTCTTTCATTTTTCTGCATTTCATTGTTTACCTTTTGAGAGCTAACTACCAGCTCCTGATAACGAAAGCTGAAACAACACTGGGTCAGAAAGAAGGAAGAGTTGGGAAGGAAATAAAGAAACTTGGCAGGTATGGCCAAAAGAAGAGAAAACAAAACAAAAATGGAAAAAACGAGAAAATACAAAAAGAGTTTGCAAGGGACAAGCAGTTGAAAGTCATGCAAAATGAGAAAAGCAAAAAGGAAGCAATAAGAAGCGGGGACGGCAGATGCCAGTTGCCAGCAGTGTATATCTAATAAATTCTGTTTCATGCAGGAACAAATTGTCACTAATCACTTTAAAGTGAATGTGATCAATGTGAAAAAATAGAAAACGCAAAAAGAGAAAGTTCGCCGAATAAGTGGAGAAATTCACAGGCAAGAGATAACTGGTAAAAGAAAATACCAAAAAGAGGAAAGTAACATCTTTTAAGATCCACTCCCCAGTCCTCAGGCTGCGGGAATACATTTCTGCATTGCATTACACGTTTAAATTCTATTAGGTGCCCACCTTCAAATACGGGAATATTTTCTGCATCGCATTGCACGTTTAAATTTTGTTAGGTGCCCACCTTCAAATACGGGAATATTTTTCTGCATCGCATTGCACGTTTAATTTCTCTGTTAGGTGCCCACCTTCGAATACGGGAATATTTTTCTGCATCGCATTGCACGTTTAAATTCTGTTAGGTGCCCACCTTCGAATATTGAAGTTTTAAATCATTGTTGAAGTCAGGGTGCCCGCCTGAAGAACGGAATGGCATTTTACTTTAGGTTTTAATTGCAGTTTTAAATCATTGTTGAAGTCAGGTACCCGCCTGAAGAACGGAATGGCATTTTCCTTTTAGTTTTAATTGAAGTTTTAAATCATTGTTGAAGTTAGGTGCCCGCCTGAATAACGGAATGGCATTTTACATTAAGTTTTAATTGAAGTTTTAAATTATTGTTGAAGTCAGGTGCCCGTCTGAAGAATGGAATGGCATTTTACTTTAAGTTTTAATTGAAGCTTTAAATCATTATTGAAGTCAGGGTGCCCGCCTGAAGAACGGAATGGCATTTTACTTTAAGTTTTAATTGAAGTTTTAAATCATTGTTGAAGTCAGGATGCTCGCCTGAAGAACGGAATGGCGATTTATTTTTAAAGTTTGATGTTGAAAGTCAGGTGCCCGCCTGGAGAATGGAATGGCGAAATATTTTTGAAGTTTGCTGTTGAAAGTCAGGTGCCCGCCTGAAGAACGGAATGGCGATTTATTGTCAAAGTTTGTTGTTGAAGTCAGGGTGCCCGCCTGAAGAATGGAATGGCATTTTACTTTAAGTTTTAATTGAAGCTTTAAATCATTGTTGAAGTCAGGGTGCCCGCCTGAAGAATGGAATGGCATTTTACTTTAAGTTTTAATTGAAGCTTTAAATCATTATTGAAGTCAGGGTGCCCGCTTGAAGAACGGAATGGCATTTTACTTTAAGTTTTAATTGAAGTTTTAAATCATTGTTGAAGTCAGGATGCTCGCCTGAAGAACGGAATGGCGATTTATTTTTAAAGTTTGATGTTGAAAGTCAGGTGCCCGCCTGAAGAACGGAATGGCGATTTATTTTTAATGTTTGATGTTGAAAGTCAGGTGACCGCCTGAAGAACGGAATGGCGATTTATTGTCAAAGTTTGTTGTTGAAGTCAGGTGCCCGTCTGGAGAACGGAATGGCGATTTATTTTTAAAGTTTGCTGTTGAAAGTCAGGTGCCCGCCTGAAGAACGGAATGGCGATTTATTGTCAAAGTTTGTTGTTGAAGTCAGGTGCCCGCCTGGAGAACGGAATGGCGATTTATTTTTAAAGTTTGCTGTTGAAAGTCAGGTACCCGCCTGGAGAACGGAATGGCGATTTATTTTTAAAGTTTGTTGTTGGAAGTCAGGTGCCCGCCTGGAGAATGGAATGGCGAAATATTTTTAAAGTTTGCTGTTGAAAGTCAGGTGCCCGCCTGAAGAACGGAATGGCGATTTATTGTCAAAGTTTGTTGTTGAAGTCAGGTGCCCGCCTGAAGAACGGAATGGCGATTTATTGTCAAAGTTTGTTGTTAAAGTCAGGTGCCCGCCTGGAGAATGGAATGGCGATTGATTTTTCAAAGTTTGTTGATTGAAGTCAGGTGCCCGCCTGGAGAATGGAATGGCGATTTATTTTCAAAGTTTGTTGTTGAAGTCAGGTGCCCGCCCGAAGAATGGAATGGCGATTGATTTTCGAAGTTTGTTGTTGAAGTCAGGTGCCCGCCTGAAGAATGGAATGGCGAAATACTTGGGCAGAAAAATCTTTCTTTGGTTGTTTATTTAGTCACAAGCAGGGGTCCACCTAGAGAATGGACGAAATATTTCATATTGAAGAGGTTGAACAAGTCAAGGCAATAACAGGAATGCCGGTGAAAAGTTGAACATGTTCAAGGCAATAACAAGAATGCCATTGGAGCGAAGATACAAGTTGAAGGCAATAACAAGAATGCCGTTGCAAGGAATACAAGACACAAGATCAAGAAAATACAAAAAACAAGTTGGAAGACATAGATAGGATTTTTGTAATTCATGGGCTGTAGCTTAGGATAGTTTCTTTTATTTTTACCATGGTGTAATAAGGGGTCGGTCAGCAGTAACAACAGTAACAACAACAACAGTGAGATCACAGCCCCTGGTAGTCCCAGCTACCAGACATTCCCGAACTACACTGACCTGATTCCTGTTTAGCCCAGGATATGTAGGCAACCTCTGAAGCAGGGTGCGGTCAAAACTTTTCAAAATGCTTCACAATGGAATACTCGAACGGGTAAAAATCATTCATAGTTGCTCACTTATCTTTGCACGGAAACTCTTCGTGTTCCCGAGCAAAGAGGGGCAGCTGTGAGCACGTGATTTTTACCCTACACATGAGTTATTCCTATAAAATTCAAAATAAATGATTTTTCCTTATTTTTAAATTTTGTGTGAATTTTGTGTTAGTTGTTTGCATGTTATTTTGTGTGTGTTAAATGAAAATACAAAAATTTGCATTGTTAGGAAGTTAATTCATTTTTTAATAAATTAAAGAAAAAATCAAAAAAAAATTAGTTAGCTTTTAAATTGAAAATTGCCAAAAAGAAGGTAATTAGTTTAGTTTTAATTAATTCCAAATAACTACAAAGTAGGGAAAATATAAAAAATACAAAGAAAATAAAATACAAAAAAGAGGAGGAGGAAAAATACAATACAAGTTATAATAGAAAAAACAAAGGGAAAAAGAAGGCAAAGGCGTTGGGCCAAGACAGTGGCCCAAATCGACCAAACCAGCGACCCAACCCAGGCCCAAAACACTCTCAACCGCCCCAGCCCAATGCCCAGCCGCCCCTGCCCAATCCTACCTAAATCCCAGCCGTCCGTGATCTCCATCTAACGGCCAGAAATCATTATTACAACATTAATATATACAAAACCTTAAAAAAAAACATAACTCCTAAAACCTTAAAAACATTAAACTCTTCTATCTCTCTCTCTAAAACCAGCCGCATCTCCCTCATCTCTCTTCTTCTTCAACAAGCCGTCGCCGCTAGGGTTCCGCCACGGGCGGCGGTGGCCGGCCATATTTCACGGCGAAACCAACCCCAAAACGATCCCCACCTTCTCCTCATCACTTCCCCACCATTAGTTACCTCCAAAACCCAACCAAATTCCTCCAAATTCTAACCCTAATCCGCGCCGCCACCCCTCCCCATGGCGGCGCCGCCACCCAAACCACCCCAAATCTTCACCTCACCCTTCTTTTAACCCCCACATGTCCGTGACAATGATTTCAAGTCAAGAATGATGCTGGAAAAGTCCAAAACCGCCGGATTTTAAAGAATTCGAAGCCCGTCTCAAGGAAAATTCAAGAAAAAAGGTTCGCGTGAGGAATAATCAAGTGAATAATCAAGACATGAAGAAAAGAAAAGAAGAAAACAGAAAAAATGAAGAACACGGAAAAACAGAAAAAAAAGTTTCACGGAAATAGCTAAGTTCTTATACTTTTTCTTTAGTTTTTAGTTCTTCATTTCTCTCTAGCATTCTTTCTGTTTCAAGATTCTTTTGCTCAGAATAGTGTCGTAAAGAAATTGAAAACAAATAAAAATTATAATCAATAGTTTTTGTTAGTTACGGTATAAAACTGTTAGTTGGTTCATTAATTAATTTTCTCTAATAGGTTAATCTTGATTGTAATTAGTTAATTCATTAATTCTGTTAAGTAATACTAATTAGCATAAACATGATTTTGACATTGATTTCCGGTAATTTTTAGATTTTTGTTAAACTGATAGTTACGGTTAATTTCAGATTTTAGGAAAATAGTCATTATTTTGATTTCTGTTAAATAGTTGATTTTTGATTATTAGTATTGTTTAACGATTTTGGGGTTTTTAGATTTTGTTATTTCTCAGATTTTTCAGATTTTACAGAATTAGCCTTTTTCTTATTAGATTGGTGTATTTCTGATTTTTGGGTTTGGGTAGTAACAGTATATGGGGATTACTTGAATTTTTGTGTCGATTAGCTCAAAGTAAGTTGATTTCCGAGGCTAATTTGGTATGTTAGTATCATTGGTTAATTTAGGTGTTAATATTTTGATAATGATATTGTTAGTTAATGGTAATAGATTAGGTTTAGCTGCTGATTGGTGAATTTGTTTTGATAATTTGTTTAAAGGCAGTGAAATCAAGTTGATGTTTGGGTTTATTCTGTTAATTAAAGCCTTAATTGTTTAGTTAATTAGTCAGTCGTTCAATAAGGTTTGATTGGTTATAGTTGTTAGTTCGATTAGGAAAGTTGTCCTTTAGATTAGTTTAGATTCAAGTTAGGTCGATAGTTGAAATCACTTGATTCTTAGCAACCTAAGATGTTTTACTAAATAGAATCAATTGCGGCTAGTTGTCTCGATTAATAAGACTCACCATCTATCAATTGTTCCCCCGAGTCTTGTTAATCGGATAACTAATCATAAGTGGCCATATTTGTAAGATTGCCTAGGGTTGGCTATAGTTGAAATGTGATTTTAATTAGCGAATTAAGTTGGATTTAAAGTAGTTGAGAGGCCAATTGGCTAGTTGAGCAATAGTCACTTAATTGTGGCTATTTGATAAATACAATCTGAAAATGGGTTAAAATAAGGATAAATTACAGAATTTAGGAATGTAATAAACTTTAAGAAGTAGGGGTGAATTGGGAAAAGGAAGTTGGTAAACTTGTAATAAGGTTAAAAGGAAAAGGGTGCAATTGGGATAAGAATTGGTATAATTGTGATAAATATAGAGCTTTTAGGGCAATTTGGGCATAGCAAAAGGTATCTTAGTGAATAATAAAAGGGAATAAGGGCACCATAGGAATTCCAAGGGAAATGGAATATGGTAGACTATTCTAGAAGGGGTTTTAGTGTAGATTCCACTAAAATAGTTGCACTAATTTGTGCAACAAGCTAAGAATATGAGGGTTTTTAATGAAATAATTCCCCACCTTTGGGGCCTATAAATAGGTATTTTCAGCATTAATAAGAGGGTGGAATCTGATTTTAGAGGTCTCTTTTAGCATTTTTAGCCATATGAACCTTAGAAAAATTCCAAAAAATATTTAGTGAATTCCAGATCTGAAATTAATATTTCAGATTCAATTTTCTTCTTTTATACCTTCAAATACATACCAAAAAATACAAAAACAATAGTAAAATTCATCATAAATTAGTAGAAACTGTTATTTGATTGTGAAATTGGGTTTTGAAGTTCTGGAAATTATCTGCTGGGTTAATTGCTTGGCTCTATTAACTGTTGATCTCATTGAACTGCTGTTGCTGAGAATTACTGTTGAAATATTGTTGCTGAATCCTCCATAGTTGCTGTTGTTCATTAATCTAATGGATCTGTCTCATCTATTCCAGGTATATACTTGGCTTCTGATGTACTTGTGATATTGAAAGTGAATCGAAGATATGACTTGATTTTATTGCAAATCTTCATTTTCTTACTCAAATGATTCTGCTGTAAAACTGCTTTATAAGTAGATTTTGTTTTGTTGAGTTGTATTATTTTTTCTGAATTATAATTTGTGTTGGACGCTAAAGTACTGCAATTAATTTGGTATTGCTATCACTGACAGAAACGACATAAGTGACGAACTAGGTAGATTAATGCTGTTTTACTCGTATTATTTGAAAAGGGGTTTAGTCTTATTATGTTGAGCCAAAGCTCAGCACGGGCCCACGTTGCCATCAATTTTTTTGTTTGTATCTCTTAAAGTATTCTTTGAGAAGTGCAAATTTTTTTTTAGATTTGTTACTTCAGTGAAGGTATGATAGAATATTAATAAGTATATTATCAATCATATGTGTTCATGATAGAATATTAATAAGTATATTATCAATCATATGTGCTCAAATTCAATTCACAAGACGAATAGGAGACGATGACCATATCTGTGCAGGCAGCTTTAGATCGGGCCTTGAACGCTAATAAAAAATGGCCCAGACCTGGAATACTTAGTGTAAAAACGGTTAAGGGAAAAACACAATTAGAAAAATATAGTATATACTTCTTAGGATTGAACTTTAAAACTAACTTGGGATGAGCCTCGCCCGACTTTAAACAAGCGGGGCCCCCATTTAGTAATGGTTTAATATAATTAGACTCGGGAAGACTACTAGTTAATTCCATAGTCTTACCCAAAACAATTAAAAGCCGATAGACTATTTTAGGGCACAATTTTAATATATCTTCCATTGAATGAGTGTGCACTTGGTGCGACTCAAATCCAAATATCGGCAAAGCCTGAAATACACCGAAAGTCATAGGCGTACTGGTTGCGGTATGACTCGAGGCGTGTTTTCGCAATGCCGCAAATTCCCTAAAAATAATACTTAATGTAAAAAGCACTATATGTTGTTAAAATCTGTGATTAAGTCAAACAAGAGTCGGGAACGACAATTGAGCGACCGTGCTAAAACCACGGAATCCGGGAATGCCTAACACCTTCTCCCGGGTTAATAGAGTTCCTTATCCGGATCTCTGCTTCGCAGACACTTTTAAGAGTCAAAATTCCTCGGATTCGGGATTAACCGGTGACTTGGGACACCATTACCATTCCCAAGTGGCGACTCTGATTAATTTCTAATAAAATTCCGAACCGATTGTCCTTTAATTGGAAAAACTCCTTCCCTTACGTTATTTTATCCGTTTCGGATATTTGAACGTCGGGGTATACCCTACGAGCGTATTTATATGCCTTTAAGTGTTGGGGTAGTAAAAAGGAAGGTGTGAGAGCTCTGGCGACTCTGCTGGGGAATCCCAACCCCGAACTTCGGTTTCAGGGTTTAAAAACTCGAGCTCCTTAGAACTGCCGTTCGCATTATTGTTTGACTTCATTATATGATTTGAACAACATGCTATGTGCTTTATCACTTTGACATTATGTGGATTGTATATAAAACTGTACCGAAAACCCTTCTCTCTTCTCCCACGGGGATGTGCTTACTGGTTGAGACTCCCCTTTCTGTTAAAGTCACCCTAAATTAAGAAAATAGAGGCCGGATAAGTTACAAAGCCGATTGACTCCGCGGGTCACCGGTACGTAGCCCCCTCCTCGATTCGAGTTGTCCGCTCGGGTACACGGTCTAGCACTCTATGAAACCGTAAGATTTTGAACATAGGTCTAGGACGATTATTTGAATCATATTTGACTTAGGGGACTCAACACAGGGGTTGGGTCCGTCTAGGACAGGTGACCCGGTATTGGAAAAGACCGAGCATGTTATGTGTTGCATTTTTATTGTCCTTGATCGTTATGCGGACCGGCGAAAATCCCGAGGATAGAAAAATTGTTGAAAAGAAAAAAAAAAGAGAGAAAAATAAGATCTATAGGAAAAAGGTATCTGAAAAATTTGAAAATCTGAAAAAAAGGTGGAACAATTTTTTGTTGAAATAATTGGTCAAATAATCTGACCGAACTAGGCAGGTTTGATTCTAACCATTAGGTGGGATACGTAGGCAACCCTCATCGGGTCCAACCACCCCTTTAAAAAATCAAAAAAAATGTGTGTTTAATTTTGTCAATAAAACCAAAGTGATGCCATTTTTGCAAATAGCCGAATGTTCTGAATGGATGCCGGAAGGCTGTTTTTGCAAAAAATTGCCACTTTGAAACATTTTTAATAATTTGCGGGCACAACCTTGAAATATTCCTTGTGGAAATATTGCAAGGCCATAGCCGCAAAATCAAGTCCGGGTTCACACCCCTTTTGCAAAAATAACCAAAAAATGTCAAATTTTTGATTTTGTTATAAATAAGTCGGGTGATGCTATTCTTGCTTAAAATAAGCCGAGTGTCCCTCAAAAGGACGCCGGAAGGCCCTTTTTGCAAGAATAGCCACTTTGAATCATTTTAAATAATTTTTGACACAGCCTTGAAATATTCCCTCGCGGAAATGTTGAAAGGCTGTATCCGCAAAAATTAAGTTTGAGTCATCGCTCAACTTTTCAAAAAATATCCACTTTATCAAATAAGCCATTACATGACCGGTTTTTGCTGAATTAGCCACATTTTTGCATTTTTAACTTTCTCAGTCTTGTGTTGGCCCGTGTCGGTGCTGAACGATGCCCCATAGGCCCCAGGATAAATTTTTTTTTTTGCATCTTCTTACATAAAATTTTGCAAAAAGAGCCACTTTGTCTAAATAAGCCATTAGATGGCCAATTTATGAAAAATAGTCTTGTGTTGGTTTATGGTGATGCCGAACGATGCCCCATGAGCCACAGGATAAAAAAAATTCAGTTTTATCTTTCTTAAATAAATTTTGCAAAAATAATCATTTTGTCAAATAAGCTATTATGCGGCCAATTTTGTAGAAGTAGTCATAATTGACACCAAAAAATATTCTTATTCTTGTAGAAATCTCCAATACAAAATGTGAAAGTTTTTCAAGTTTGCAGTTGGAGTCGGCTTTTACAATTTTTTTTCAAAAAAAAAAAAAAATCATAATCAAATAAACATCTCTTTATTTCTTGCCTTAATTGGCAAGAACTACGCTCGGTCTGATTCACGCGGGGTCGTGATACGTAGGCAATCCACATAGGATTCGACCATTTCCATAACCAAAAAGAAAAAAAAAATGAAAAAACTACAATAAGAAAAAAAAAGAGAGAATAATCAATAAGCGCAATACCTTAATGCTGACATGGTGGCTTTGTTTTGTTGTGTCCGTTTCCAGGAAGGTGGTTGGTTGTGGTTCTAAAATAACTCTTCCCTATAACACAAAGTCAGAGGACAATGGTAGAGAATCTCAAGGCTGAGTGGGTTGGTAGCGGCACCCGACAACAGTTGGTTGAACGGAACCACATGTTAGTTGAAGAAGTCAAAATATTGAGACAACACGTGGCTGAAATGTATCGGGTGTGGATGGATGGAAAAGCACTACCCCCTCCACCACCTAGTTTCATGGACCCTGTCCTTACACCGAACCCGATGCCAAATATACCTGCCTATCGCAGCCTTTCCAGCCACCCCAATAGCTCCATCACTCGGTATCCACCTATTTTTTCCCAGGAATGCGCTCCAATCACATCCACTGTTCCCGATAGTAAACACCCACCCGAAGCTCATGTTGCCCAACATTACCCCTCCGAGGTTGCTCATCGGGACCCCAAACAGAGCCCGCAGGTTGAACCTCCCCAACGACAAGGTCCAGTGGTCGTCTTTGCTAAAGGCCCTCTATATCGAACCCATGGATATCCTTGTAATTCTGCTGGCCCTTACTTCTCCCCACGAGCATACCCGAAACCCCACGGGTCAGGTTTTAGGCCAAATAAGGCCTTTAAAAATGAGAGGCTACTGAAACGAGAAAAGGCTCTCACCCTTTGGGAGAATCGTATGCCAGTTTGTTCCACAAGTTGAAGCAACTGGGCATGTTGAAACCAATTCAGATAAAAATGCCAAATCATCGGTCAAAGAGGTGTGATTTTTCTCAAATGTGCGCATATTGCTCGGGCGCCCCGGGGCATGACACAGAAAAATGTTGGAAGCTAAAAAAGGCAATTCAGGAGCTTATCAATGCAGGCTACATTGCCGTACAAAATCCGGATATAGTCGACACCCGTATAGTTGATGCAGAAGGCAGTGGCTAAAGATATTGTGCTTGGTAATTGGAAATATGCTTCATTTGGGGTTTATCCAAAGTAGAATTTTTGGTGGCTTATTTTGTTGTCATTTTTGTTACCCGGGTTATTTCAGGGTTGTAATCTGGACGTTGTCTTCAAAGTCAAAACCCTTCTATCTTACTACTTTGCTTTGTTTAGTGCTGTCTAGGTTTGTAATTTTAGTCTAGTCTGTTCGTTTTGTTGTTCGTCTTGTTGTTTCAACCCATCAGTTTAATACAACTCTTTGTCTCCCGTCATTTCTAGTTACTGATTTTAGCAACATGACATGCGCATAATTCTAAGCCTGATTTTAAAAGTCAATGAAACAATGTTGAAGATGTAATGATGCTCGGAAGAAATAAAAACATATTGGAATACTGTGAAGCCGGAATTAAGTGAATACTAGGGGAAAACATAATATAAAGAAACGCTTTGGAAATGCATCATGCTTCATCGGTTTAAAGCCAAAGGAAAAAGTACCCCAAGACTAAAGGAACCATTCGTGGTATTAAAATTGTTGCCCAATCGCATTGAGAATCGTCAAAAATAGAAGGCAAATATGTGAATCGGTCGAAAGATAGTTTGTACTTGGTAGGTTTTGAGGATTGGAATGACGAAGGCATTTCATTCGGCTATCTAAATACTTCGTCCATTGCTACCCCTTTGAGCCATATTATATTTTCTTTCATACCCCTCTTTCGGAATCAACAACAAAAATTGAGGATTGAACGGAGAAATCCAAATGGAGAAACAAAAAGAAAGAAGAAAAGAAAAGAAAAAAAAGAAGAGAAAAGAAAAGAAAAAAAAAGAGAGAAAAGGAAAAGAAAAGAAAAGGAAAATAAAAAAAAAAAAGAAAAAGAAAAGAATGCAAAGAAGAAATCGGGAGAAGTCAAAATCGCAACAAGGAAGCGATCTTATGATCTGAACTACGTCTGACTTGATCCCGAAAGGGTACGTAGGCAGCCTCACTGAGGTTCAGTCACAATAAATGAAAAATCTGAAAATCTAAAAAATCCCCGAGAAGGAAACTGGGGCAGAAGTTATGGGAATAAGATTCCGAAAGTTGTAATCTTTAACCCACATTGAAATATTTTGAGCCTTTATATCCTTTTTTCTTAATCCCATCCAAAAGCCTGCAGTACGGTCCTAAGGAAGACCTTCCGATCAATCTTCAAGAAATGCCGAGTCAAACGAGCAAAGGTGAATCACATCAAGGGCAACACTCCAGTCCGAACAAAGGAGAATGAAGAATTCAAGATGATGAGAACCACCACGAGACTCCAAAATGAGAGAAATCAAAATGAGAGAGTCTTATCGGTGAAAACCCGCACGGGCACCGTAAGGCGACGGTGAGTCGAGAGAAAGAAAGAGCAAATGAGAGAGGCTTGATGGTGAAAACCCTATGGGCACTACAAGTCGACTAAGGATCAGATCAAAGAAATGAAGTGTTGAAGACCGGTTTCACAGCAAAGCTTGCAACAAGAGTTGAACATCAAATTTGCTATACAGAGAAGGCCAAAAGTGCATGTCAAGGTCGCTAGAGTCGGTATTCAAAATCCGATAGGTCATTCTTCCGTAGGTTTCTTGTTAGGAATTATGTTTTCCTTTCTTTCTATCCTTTGTACCTAGTTTTACCCTCCATCTTATTGAGTCTGTCGGGTAATAACAAGTATAGAAATGATTTCAAAATTTGCCACCAAGCTTTCCAATTGCACAGGATGGGATTTGGCCAACACGACAATTGTCGTAAGTCAGGAAAAGACAAGGCCAGTGCTTTAAGCCAAAAGAGCAACATGTGCAATGGAGCGGGCAACAATAAAAACGTTTGGGGTTCATACAAGACGCAAAGGTCGGCAAAGTGCCAACTCGGGGGAAAATATAACAAATGGAAATATGGGAGTGTATTCTGACAAAAGAAAGAGCCAGTCAAGAGACACCCAAGGTTATCAAATGAAATCATTGAAGGAATCATAGACTGCAAGATCTGATTTTGTGAGATCCGTCAAGAAAGGAACAGTATACATGCAGTAAGGAAGACGGATTTTTGGATAGTCGGTGAACAGGAAAGGCATTCAAGTGGAAAGCAGTCGCTACCAAAGTTCAAGGCCACAACCAACTACCGCATTTAAACTAACAGATTTTTCTTTGCTTTGAAACAGGGGCATAGATGTTATTGAACTGATAGAGCTAACAGTGTCCAATGGGCATAAGCTCATTTTGGTTGTGATGGGTTACTTTACCACATTGGGCCGAGGCAAAGGGCAAATTTGTACCAAATTGGCAGGGACCATTTGTGGTATCGCGGGTGTTGTCCAATGGAGCATTGTATTTAACAGATGTTGAAGGAAAGTGCGTAGAGACTGCTATCAATTCAGATGCAGTCAAAAGATTCTATGTATGATTCCTTTTCAATTATGTGTTTTGTATTTTGTTGTGATTTTGGAATTGAAATGACGAAGGCGTTTTATTCTCTATCCCAAACACTTTATCCGTAGATAACCCCTCTTGAGCCTTAATGAATATATTCTCTCATATCCCTCTCTCGGAATCGCTTTAGCGCAATAAGATCAAAATTCCCAATTGATGAAAAAAATGAAAAATGAAAAAAAATGAAAAATGAAAAATGAAAAAAAATGAATGAAAGAAAAAGAGAAAAAGACAAAAGTCGGGAAAAAGTCAAAAAGAAATCCATCTAACTAATGAAGTTGGATGAACTACGTCCTGACTTGATCCCGAAAGGGTACGTAGGCAGCCTCTCTGAGGTTCAGTCACAATAAAGAAAAAAATCCAAAAAATTCCCCACATATTGAAACCGGGGCAGAAGTTATGTTTAATAATTCCGAGAGTTGTAAATATTTTTGAACCCTCGTGAAATTTTGAGCCTTTATACCTTTCTTTCTTAACCCATCCAAAAGCCACGTTACAGTCCAAAGAAACACCTTCTGATCAATTCCGAAATGACAACGAATGCGATGAAGGAGGAGTGAAACATCGGACAACACCTGTGGTAAGAAAACAAAATACAAAAGGAAAATGAGGAAAAAATGAAAAAAAATGAGAGAGTCCCATCGGTGAAAACCTTAACCGGCACTGTGAGGCGACTGTGAGTTCGAGAGAAATAAAATGAGAGAGTCTCATCGGTGAAAACCTTAACCGGCACTGTGAGACGACTGTGAGATTGAGGGAATAAATGAGAGAGTCTTATTGGTGAAAACCTTTCGAGGCACCGTAGGGCGATTATGAGGACCATAAGAAAAGAGAAAAGGTAACAAAAAACAGTATCGGTTTGGGTTGGAAACAATTCAGAGACAGAATAATGATTGGAACGAACTGGGTCAGAGTCTAAATACATGGCATGGTCAGCGGAATCAGCCAGCAAATACCCAGATAAGTTCTATCATCTATCCAAAATGCCCTTACCTTTCTTTCATTTTTCCGCATTTCATTGTTTACCTTTTGAGAGCTAACTACCAGCTCCTGATAACGAAAGCTGAAACAACACTGGGTCAGAAAGAAGGAAGAGTTGGGAAGGAAATAAAGAAACTTGGCAGATATGGCCAAAAGAAGAGAAAACAAAACAAAAATGGAAAAAAGGAGAAAATACAAAAAGAGTTTGCAAGGGACAAGCAGTTGAAAGTCATGCAAAATGAGAAAAGCAAAAAGGAAGCAATAAGAAGCGGGGACGGCAGATGCCAGTTGCCAGCAGTGTATATCTAATAAATTCTGTTTCATGCAGGAACAAATTGTCACTAATCACTTTAAAGTGAATGTGATCAATGTGAAAAAATAGAAAACACAAAAAGAGAAAGTTCGCCGAATAAGTGGAGAAATTCACAGGCAAGAGATAATTGGTAAAAGAAAATACCAAAAAGAGGAAAGTAACATCTTTTAAGATCCACTCCCCAGTCCTCAGGCTGCGGGAATACATTTCTGCATTGCATTACACGTTTAAATTCTGTTAGGTGCCCACCTTCAAATACGGGAATATTTTCTGCATCGCATTGCACGTTTAAATTCTGTTAGGTGCCCACCTTCAAATACGGGAATATTTTTCTGCATCGCATTGCATATTTAAATTCTGTTAGGTGCCCACCTTCGAATACGGGAATATTTTTCTGCATCGCATTGCACGTTTAAATTCTGTTAGGTGCCCACCTTCGAATACGGGAATACTTTTCTGCATCGTATTGCACGTTTAAATTCTGTTAGGTGCCCACATTCAAATACGGGTGTCACACCTTTTTAATACCCAATTATGCCCTTAAGGGCACTGCTTATTTACACAGCTTACCTAGGTTAAATCTCAGCATCTTTTGCACCTATTTAACTAATAGCCAGCCCTGGCATTAGTATTTAAGGGCTGGCCAGTTCTATTTTAAGAAACTATTTCAATTTTAGCCACTTTTAATTAGTTCCAGTTAATTAAGACTAAGTTATTACAAATTAAAGCCAATTGCAGGACTAGCCTGTTTTATTATTGAGATTAACTATTTAAGAACTAGCCAGTCTCAAGTTGAGACTTAGCTTGGGCTATCAAAGCCAAATACTGAACAGCTGGGCCCAAAACCTTTACAGGTTTGGCCACTTTGCTGTTCAGGGCTCTAAAGAGAGCCTGGGCTAGTCTGCATTTGCAAACATAGCCCTTTTGCACAACCAGCCACTTTTAAAGTGGGCTGTGTGTTAGGGCTTTATAGAATAGGTCAACCCTTTGCAAGGTTAACCATTCTTAGGCCAATTATTTAACTTATAGCCTAATTATGCTCAATTTCAGTTTTAACCTATTTTTAGAAACTAGCCATTTATGAAACCTAGCACTACAGCTATAAACCAATTCACCTAAGGTTCAAGTGATTAATCAGACATTCATAAGAAGCACAAATCTAGCAAAACTTAAGCATTCTTAGCATGAATTTCACACAGAAACACATATGATCCAAGAAACATGCATTAACCAACTCAAATTCAGAGAGAACAATAGATATGGTTGAATTTTAGTCAACTAACTCATTCTATTGGATTGTATGTGATGCAGTGTGAATTCATGTCAATTCATACCTAGTTATTACTAATTCAAGTCATATGAAAGTTTGATCAATTTCAGAACCTTTAGAATTCATGGCACAATTACACACATAAGCACAGGCTTTCATAAACAGTCAACACAGCCTAGATTAACAGAGATGACAATTAAGATCCAATTTCAAACTCTAAACCTAGAATCATGATAACCCAATAAAACAGGAAAAGCATGAGACTAAAGCCAAACATGTGAAGAATCCTAGTCATGCTTTCAATATGAATCAGGAACTAACAGTCAATAGGTCAAAGAAAGATGAGATATTTGAACTTAGAGCAAAGCACCATGGGATTAACATGACAAATAACAGGATCTCAACATAACAGGCTAAAGATGAGCCAGCTAAGAAGCCTTAAGACTAATTATCAGAGCAACTTGCACAAAGATATGAAATAAACTATGGAATAATGGGAACATAAACAACCAGAGCCAAATCATGGACAAGTGCATGACAGATAAGATAAAAATGAAGGAAAGAAGAACATGGAGATGAAGAAAAGAAGAATGTGGAGAAACAGTGAAGGAGAAACCTAAATCTATCATGTGAGGGTGACATGAAGAGAAACAGACTCAGATTGGCATACTTATTCAGCAAATAAAAGCACTTGAGAGGTGATATGACATGAAACTAGACTTGCACTAAAATAAACATAAGTAATATTGAAAAGCTAACAAATAAGACAACCAAAATGTAAACAAAGGATGTGAAGATCTCTAAAGCAGAGAAGTGAACCCCAGGTTAAACACAGGATAATTCTGATATAAGAGATGAATAGAGATGGCCAAATTTCACTAAGACTAAACATGCAAAGATGCAGAAAGAGAAACAGTCAAGACATTGCAAGCTAACAAAAGATAATCTAATACAGAGCTGAGCGAGAATGAGAGACAAACAATTAAACATAGTATCAGAACCAAAACATGCAAAATGACAGAAGAAATATCGAAAGCCAACAAGATGAGGAACCCCAATACTATAGCAGACAAAGAAGCACAGGGATATCAACATAGAGCTACAAACCACAGGATACTCTAATGAAAGAGAACAACTGAACTAATTATGCCAAGAAACAGAGAAGGCAGATAGTCATGATATTGCAAACCAACAAATCAAGGCATGTCTTTTAACTCTAAAAGAAATTATGATAGAACAAACATATACCCTAGCACTAACAGGTTCAAAGAAACACGGAAAGATATAGGAGATGAACAGATTAAGAGATAGATATGGTCACAGAGAAACAGACAGGAATAGGACATGATTTGCAACAGAGGAAAGTAAACAGAAAAGTTCTAAACTAGCATGTGAAGCAAGAATCAAAAGCAGACATTTATAGGCATGCTTAAACAAAAATACACAAAGCAAAGCATACTAAAAGAAAGCAGATAGGGGTCGGGGGACTTAGCTTGCAGGGCCTGTCCCCTGAGCTTCCTATCCTTCTCTTTTTCTTTATTCCACAGATTCTTTTCATTTTCCTCTCCTTGTTTTTCTTTTTCTCTTATTCTTTTCAGATTCCCCTTTTTTTTTACATTTTCTTTCTGGTTCTTTCTCTAAGGCTTAAAGACGAAGCCTTTATGACTCTGAGTTGCAGGGGGGTGTTCAGGAGAGTAAAAGATGGGTCTTTGGGTGGTTCGAGGTTTGGGGGTCGCCGGAGTTAGGGTTCCGACGACCCTTTTTCGGATATTCGAGACGTTCCGGTAATATTCGAGGGTAGTGGATGGTATATTTGGATAGATCGTGGAACGGGGGTTCTTTTGGCATTGGTTTGAAGTAGGGATTCATACTTTGGGTGGTCACCGGTGAGGTTCCGGTGACCGGGGTTTATGGAGAAGGGTTGTTTTCTTGGTTCTTTCTGGAGTAAAGAAGAAGAGAAGCAGGAAGAAGAAGAGGGATGGGAAGTTGAAAAGCCGGCGACCACCGTAGAGGGTGGTGGCCGCCATGGCCGCCTAGGGTTGAAGAAGATGATGGAGGAGATGAGAGAAAAAGGGCGGCTGTCTCTAGGGTTTGTGTAAAGTGGCGAAATTATTCGGACCAAAGTATTATATAGCCAAGGCATCCGAGATAATCCGAGCCGTCCAATTGATGGAGATCAACGGCTCACACGCACGTTACTAAAACGGCGTCGTTTGATTGCTTATGAGACTAAGGTCTTTAGCCGTTAGATTAATCCAAACGAACGGCCTGGATTCGATCTCTTAAATTAATTAAAAACCTAAATTCAACTTAATATCCCTGCCGTTAGATTGAACAGATGGAACGGCTGAGATTGAATCTTCCATGTGGATCAGACGGGCCAGTCTTTGGGGCCAATGGACTGGGCCACCAATTGGACTTTAATTGGCCCAGTTTATTATACCTACATATATATTTTGTATTTTCTGGTTTTTAATGATTTTTATGTATTTTCTTTTATACTTTTTTTTTCTTTTTCTTTTATGGAAAAATATAAAACCTAATTTCCTACCTACTCTAATTAATTAGTATTTTTTGGCAATTTTCTACTATTTTTCCCTAATTAACACTATTTTTGCTAATTTTCTTAAAATCTAACTAGTTAAACAAAGTAATTAATTACCTAGCCTATTTTCTTTGATTTTCTTCTAATTTATACTTATTCAAGCACAAAAGTATAGCTAATTACAAACAAGGCAAGTAATTGCACTCAAAAACATATTTATTTTAATTTTGGAATTTAATTGCTCAGTGCAAAAATCATGTGCTCACAGCTGCCCCTCTTTGCTCGGGAACACGAAGAGTTTCAGTGCAAAGACAAGTGAGCAGTAATGAAAGATTTTTGCACATTGGCACATTCCGTGAAAGCATTTTTGAAAACCCTTTGACCGCACCCTGCTTTAGAGGTTGCCTACATATCCTGGGCGAAACAGGAATCAGGTCAGTGTAGTTCGGGAAGGTCTGGCAGTTTTAAAAACTACCAGACTCACTGTTGCATTGACACTGTTGAGACCTGCTGACTTACTCCTTATTACACCAGGGGGAAAAATGTAAAATGAAGAAGCTATTCTAAGCTATGATCCTACAATTACAATTGCTCTTAATCTAGCATTTTGCTCTTCTTCCCTTTCTGGTGATGCAGAATCTTTCTTTTTTGTTGATTTTCTTTGATGCTGACTCTCTTTTTTTGTTGATTTTTCTTTTCTTGTTGACTCTCTTTTTGTTGATCTTCTTGTTTTTCTTGTTGATTCTCTTTTTTGTTGATTTTCTTGTTTTTCTCGATCTCGAGCTAAACCTGCTCAAAACAAAACAACAAACTACCTTTTTTTTCTTTTTCTGCCCCAGTGTGGGCTTTTAACTATATAAACCATGATGTGCAGAAAAATATTCCCGTATTTGGAGGTGGGCACCTAACAGAATTTAAACATGCAATGCGATGCAAAAAATATTCCCTTATTAGAAGGTGGGCACCTAACAGAATTTAAACGTGCAATGAAAATGCAGAAAATATTCCCGTATTAGAAGGTGGGCACCTAACAGAATTTAAACATGCAATGCGATGCAGAAAATATTCCCGTATTAGAAGGTGGGCACCTAACAGAAATTAAACGTGCAATGCAAATGCAGAAAAGTATTCCCGTATTAGAAGGTGGGCACCTAACAGAATTTAAACGTGCAATGCGATGGAGAAAAGTATTCCCGTATTAGAAGGTGGGCACCTAACGGAAATTAAACGTGCAATGCAAATGCAGAAAATATTCCCGTATTAGAAGGTGGGCACCTAACAGAATTTAAACGTGCAATGCGATGCAGAAAAGTATTCCCGTATTAGAAGGTGGGCACCTAACAGAATTTAAACGTGCAATGCAATGCAGAAAAAGTATTCCCGTATTAGAAGGTGGGCACCTAACCGAATTTAAACGTGCAATGCGATGCAGAAAAGTATTCCCGTATTAGAAGGTGGGCACCTAACAGAATTTAAACGTGCAATGCGAATGCAGAAAAATATTCCCGTATTAGAAGGTGGGCACCTAACAGAATTTAAACGTGCAATGCGAATGCAGAAAAATATTCCCGTATTAGAAGGTGGGCACCTAACAGAATTTAAACGTGCAATGCGAATGCAGAAAAATATTCCCGTATTAGAAGGTGGGCACCTAACAGAATTTAAACGTGCAATGCGAATGCAGAAAATATTCCCGTATTAGAAGGTGGGCACCTAACAGAATTTAAACGTGCAATGCGAATGCAGAAAAATATTCCCGTATTAGAAGGTGGGCACCTAACAGAATTTAAACGTGCAATGCGAATGCAGAAAAATATTCCCGTATTAGAAGGTGGGCACCTAACAGAATTTAAACGTGCAATGCGAATGCAGAAAATATTCCCGTATTAGAAGGTGGGCACCTAACAGAATTTAAACGTGCAATGCGATGCAGAAAAGCATTCCCGTATTTGAAGGTAGGCGCCTAACAGAAATTAAACGTGCAATGCAAATGCAGAAAAGTATTCCCGTATTAGAAGGTAGGCACCTAACAGAATTTAAACGTGCAATGCAAATGCAGAAAATATTCCCGTATTAGAAGGTGGGCACCTAACAGAATTTAAACGTGCAGTGCGAAATGTAGAAAAGTATTCCCGCAGCCTGAGGACTGGGAAATGGATTTTAGAAGATGTTACCTTCCTCTTTTGGTATTTTCTTTTTACCAACTTATCTCTTGCCTGTGAATTTCTCCACTTATTCGGCAGACTTTCTCTTTTTGGTATTTTAAATTTTCCACATTGGTCACATTCACTTTAAAGTGATTAGTGACAATTTGTTCCTGTATGAAACAAAATTTATTAGATATAAACTGCTGGCAACTGGCATCTGCCGTCCCCACTTCTTGTTGCTTCCTTTGTTTTTGCTTTCTCATGTTGCATGGCTTTCGACTTCTTGTCCCTTGCAGACTCTTTTTGTATTTTTCTCATTTCTCCATTTTTTTTTTGTTTTCTTTTTCTTTGGCCATGTTCGCCAAGCTTCTTTATTCCCTTCCCCAATCTTCTATCCTTTCTGATCCAGTGTTGTTTCGACTTCCGTTATCAGGAGTCGGTAGTTAGCTCTCAAAAAAGGTAAACAATGAAATGCAGAAAAATAAAAAAAGGTAAGGGCGTTTTGGAGAGATGATAGAACTTATCCGGGTATTTGCCGGCTGATTCTGCTGACCATGCCATGTATTTAAACTCTGACCCAGTTCGTTCCAATCATTATTCTGTCTCCGAATTGTTTCCAGCCCAAACCGATACTCTTTTTTGTTGCCTTTTCTCTTTTCTCACAATCCTCACGATCGCCCTAAGGTGCCTCGAAAGGTTTTCACCCATAGAACTCTCTCATTTATTCTCTCAACCTCACAATCATCTCACAGTGCCGGTTAAGGTTTTCACTAATGAGACTCTCTCATTTTATTTCTCTCAATCTCACAATCGCCTCACGGTGCCGGTTAAGGTTTTCACTGATGAGACTCTCTCATTTTATTTCTCTCAATCTCACAATCGCCTCACGGTGCCGGTTACGGTTTTCACCGATGAGACTTTGCTCCTCCTTCGTTGTATTTGTTATCATTTCGAAATCGATCAGAAGGTCTTTCTTTGGACTATAACGTGGCTTTTGGGCGGGTTAAGAAAGAAAGATATAAAGGCTCAAAATTTCACGAGGGTTAAAAATATTTACAACTCTCGGAATTATTAAAACATAACTTCTGCCCCAGTTTCAATATGTGGGGAATTTTTGGATTTTTTCTTTGTTGTGACTGAACCTCGGAGAGGCTGCCTACGTACCCTTTCGGGATCAAGTCAGACGTAGTTCATCCAACTTTATAAGTTAGATGGATTTCTTTTGACTTTTTCCCGATTTTTGTCTTTTCTCTTTTTTTTTTCATCATTTTTAATTTTTCATTTCATTTTTTTTCATTCATTTCATTTTTTTCATTCATTTTTTTTTTCATTTTTCCATCATTTCATTTTTCATTCTGGCAATTTCGATCTTATTGCACTAGAGCGATTCCGAGAGAGGGATACGAAAGAATTCATTCATTAAGGCTCAAAGGGGTTATCAATGGATAAAGTGTTTGGATAGAGAATAAAATGCCTTCGTCATTTCAATTCCAAAATCACAACAAAATACAAAACATACAATTGAAAAGGAATCATACATAGTATCTTTTGACCGCATCCGAATTGATAGCAGTCTCTACGCACTTTCCTTCAACATCTGTTAAATATAATGCTCCATTGGTCAACACCCGTGATACCACGAACGGTCCCTGCCAATTTGGCGCAAACTTGCCTTTTGCCTCTGCCCAATGTGGTAAGATACGCCTCAATACCAATTGTCCGACTTCAAACTTTCGAGGTCGTACCTTCTTATTATATGCTCTGGCCATTCTTCGCTGATACAACTGCCCATGGCAGACTGTGGCCAACCTCTTCTCATCAATCAAATTCAACTGTTCTAACCGGGCTTTTACCCATTCATCGTCATCTATCTCAGATTCGGCTATAATTCGCAATGACGGTATTTCTATTTCTGTGGGTATAACAGCTTCCGTTCCGTACACCAGTGTATAAGGTGTGGTTCCGATAGAAGTACGTACTGTCGTGCGGTAACCCATGAGAGCAAAGGGTAACTTTTCATGCCATTGCCTGGATCCCTCCACCATTTTTCGGAGAATCTTCTTGATATTCTTGTTCGCCGCTTCTACTGCTCCATTCGCCTTTGGCCTGTAAGGCGTGGAATTGCGGTGCGTGATCTTAAACCTTTCACAAACTTCCGCCATGAGATGACTGTTTAAATTGGCTCCATTGTCTGTGATAATCACCTTGGGGATTCCAAATCGGCATATAATATTTTCATGCACAAAATCCACTACCGCTTTCTTCGTCACCGCCTTGAATGTCTTAGCTTCGACCCACTTGGTGAAATAATCAATTGCAACTAGAATGAACTTGTGCCCATTAGAAGCGGCTGGATCTATTGGACCGATGACATCCATGCCCCAAGCAACAAAGGGCCAAGGTGCTGACATTGTGTGCAACTCGTAAGGCGGAGAATGGATCAGATCCCCATGTACCTGGCATTGATGGCATTTCTTTACATACCTGATACAATCACGCTCCATAGTGAGCCAGTAGTACCCCGCTCTCAAAATCTTCTTTGCTAAAACATATCCGCTCATGTGGGGTCCGCATACTCCAGCATGTACTTCAATCATGATTTCATCTGCTTGTTGTGCATCTACACACCGCAACAAACCCAGATCCGGTGTTCTTTTGTATACCACTCCTCCACTGAAGAAAAATCCATTGGCTAGACGCCTGATGGCTCTCTTCTGGTCTCCGGTGGCTTGCTCCGGGTATTTGCCAACTTTCAAGTATTCTCTAATATCATGATACCACGGCTCTCCATCCGACTCTTCTTCCACAGCGAAGCAATAAGCATTCTGATCTCGGACTTGGATCTGGAGTGGATCTATATATGTCTTGTCCGGATGATGCAACATAGAGGACAATGTGGCCAAAGCATCTGCGATCTCATTGTGCATTCTTGGGATGTGCTTGAACTCTATAAACTGGAATCTTTGAGACAACTCGTGCAAACAATACCGATATGGTATCAATTTCAAATCTCGTGTCTCCCATTCCCTTGAATTTGGTGTACCAAGAGATCCGAGTCACCCATGACCAAAATCTCTTGAATACCCATGTCAATTGCCATCCTTAATCCCAAGATGCACGCCTCATATTCGGCCATATTGTTGGTACAGAAAAATCGAAGCTGAGCTGTAACGGGATAGTGTTGACCCGTACTTGAAATGAGTACCACTTCGATACCAACGCCCCTGCTGTTGACGGCTCCGTCAAAGTACATTTTCCATCCTGGCCTCTCCTCTTGCTCCATCTCCTCGACAAGCATTGCCTCCTCATCCGGAAAGTACGTCTTTAACGGTTCATACTCATCATCCAGCGGATTCTCAGCTAAGTGGTCTGCAATAGCTTGTGCCTTCATTGCCGTACGAGTTACATAGACAATGTCGAATTCTGTGAGCAGAATCTGCCATTTGGCCAGTCTTCCCGTAGGCATAGGCTTCTGAAATATATACTTCAGAGGATCCAGCCGTGATATCAAGTACGTGGTATATGCTGACAAATAATGTTTTAGCTTCTGAGCTACCCAAATCAACGCACAACAAGTTCTTTCCAGTTGGGTATACTTCACCTCGTAGGATGTAAACTTTTTGTTGAGGTAGTATATGGCTTGTTCTTTCTTGCCTGTCTCATCATGTTGACCCAGTACACAACCGAAAGAGTTATCTAGCACTGTCAGATACAAAATCAAAGGTCGCCCTGGTTCTGGAGGTACTAACACCGGAGGATTGGCCAAATATTCTTTGATCTTGTCGAAGGCTTCCTGACACTCGTCGGTCCATTTCACCGCCGCATCTTTCTTCAACAACTTGAAGATCGGCTCGCATGTTGATGTCAATTGAGCAATGAACCGACTAATGTAATTCAACCTTCCTAATAAGCTCATGACCTCCTTCTTGTTCTTCGGCGGAGGTAGACTTTGAATAGCCTTGATCTTTGATAGATCTAGTTCAATACCTCGCCGACTAACAATAAACCCCAGTAATTTTCCTGAAGGTGCTCCAAAAGCACACTTCGCCGGATTGAGCTTTAGATTGTACCTCCGGAGTCTTTGGAAAAACTTCCTCAAATCTTTTGCATGATCAGGTTGTTTTCTGGACTTTATGATGACATCGTCCACATATACTTCAATTTCTCGATGCATCATATCGTGAAGCATTATGGTCATTGCCCTTATGTAAGTTGCCCCGGCATTCTTCAATCCAAACGGCATTACTCTGTAACAGTACGTTCCCCAAGGTGTAATGAAGGCAGTTTTCTCAGCATCTTCTTCGTCCATAAGGATCTGGTGATATCCAGCATAACAGTCCACAAACGAACCGATCTCATGCTTGGCGCAATTGTCGATCAATATGTGAATGTTGGGCAATGGGAAGTCATCCTTCGGACTGGCTTTGTTGAGGTCTCTATAGTCTACACACACTCGGGTTTTGCCATCCTTCTTCGGGACCGGTACAACATTTGCCAACCAGGTGGGGTATTTGGTAACTCTTATGACCTTTGCCTCAAACTGCTTATTCACCTCTTCTTTTATCTTCACGCTAATGTCCGTTTTGAATTTCCTCAGCTTTTGTTTTACCGGTCGACATTCAGAGTAGATAGGCAACTTGTGTACCACTAGATCTGTGCTAAGCCCGGGCATGTCATCATAGGACCAGGCAAAGATGTCCTTAAATTCATGTAACAACCTTATCAATTCATCCCTGAGGGGTGCCTCCAAATGTACACTAATCTTTGTTTCTCGGACATCATCCTCGCTCCCCAAATTTACAGATTCCGTATCACTCAGATTTGGTTTGGGTTTTTCCTCGTATTGTTTCATGTCCTTACTTATTTCCTCCAGGGCTTCCTCATCCTCACATTCTATTTCACTATCTTCCTCGATTTCTTGTATAGTAACATGATTGTCAGAACTGGGTCTAGAATCCTTCACGCATGACATGGCATTGGAATCAACACATGCAAAACCGTACAAAAGGAAAAATAAAGAAAAATAAGGCAAAAGTGAAGACAAAGGAAAACTGCATTTCATTGATAAAAGAGTGAACAATGTTTGGGATACATGGTGATTTTCTTTTCATGAGGGGAATGGGAAAAACTATAAAAATAACAACCTTCGGGAGAGCAATGATGAAATTTTGAGCTAACTACCAAGACTCCTTCCTGATAGGGAAAGGAGTAGCTTCCCAATTGTTTAACATGATCCCAGGCCCCACAAACTGCACGTCCATTCTGCTCGTGCCTTCCCCTGCTTCAATCGTATTCACCTCCCAAAACATTTTCTCAAAACCAAGCATTTCTTCATCAAGTTGGGTCTCAATGCACTTTGTTGCATCAGATGGTTGATATTTTGTACCAGGCCTGATGAAGGTGTCGGATAATTTGGGTATGGGTTTGGGCAAGGTCCAGTGCTTTTTGGCTTTAGAGGCTCTTTTGATGTCGGCAAAGGTGGGTTTGAACCCTAAGCCGAATGTACCTTTATTTTCCGGAAGCTGAACTGGTTGAATGACTCCCTGCAATGTTCTGCCTAATCCCCTCCCCGGTGCAAATCCGTTTCTCAGCATTTCTCTGGCCACCATCACAGCAGTTGGTGCCATCATAGGGGTTGGTAACTTTTCTCCTTCAGCAACTCTATTCACCACAACAACATCCGTCACTTGGTAGACCCAAGGACCCCTATCCCCATCAGTACCATCAAAAGGTGCTACCACATTACAAGCATTTTCCTCCCCGTGTACGACAATCTCTTGCTGTTCCCACTCAAACTTGACCATCTGGTGTAGACAAGATGGTACTGCCTTGGCTGCATGAATCCAGGGTCGACCTAACAACGGGTTATACGACACGGCAATGTCGAGTACCTGGAACTCCATAGTAAAATCAACGGGTCCGATGGTTACTTCCAAAATAATATCTCCCAACGTGTTTTTACCTCCGCCGTCAAACCCTCTCACATTGATACTGTTCCTCCGGATTCTGTCCGGGCTAATGTTCAGCTTCCCTAAAGTTGACAGCAGGCAAATATTGGCACTCGATCCATTGTCAATCAATACCCTGGTCACGACTGACTCTTCACTCTTTACTGTAAGGTACAATGCTTTATTGCGTTCAGTTCCCTCCACCGGCAGCTCCTTATCAGAGAAGGTGATTCTATTAGACTCGAAAATTTTGCTGGTAATCTTCTCCAAGTGACACACTGAAATCTTCTCCGAACATGAGCCTCATTTAGAATCTTCATAAGAGCCTTCCGGTGCTCTTCTGAATGTATCAACAAAGATAGCAAAGAAATTTGGGCCGGGGTCTTTCTTAACTGCTCAACCACTGAGTACTCTTGTGATTTCATTTTCTTAAGGAATTCTTCTGCTTCCTCCTCCGACACCGGCTTCTTCAATTGACTTTCTTTTACCGTCTTCATCTTTCTCAGTTCCTCTGGAGCAAAACACCTTCCTGACCGGGTGAGTCCATGCGTTTCATTAATTTCACCGAAAATCTCTTTTCCCTTGTAAACTACTGCTACCTTGTTATAGTTCCAAGGTACAGTCTTTGTACTCACCACTGGCATTTGCACTACTGGTTTTATGATTACTGGCTCTGCACTTGCTCCTTTCACAGTCACGATCGTCTTTGCACCTGGAACTACCACCTTTAAACCTCCCACCACTACTGGCTTTGGTTTCTCAACAATCGCTTTCTCCTTCACAACTTCCTTTTCTAACTTGTCACTCGACTTTATCATCATGACGGTCTGAGATGGTTTTTGATTGCCATCACCCTGCACCAATTCTATCATATGCGTTTCGTGGTGATTTGGCAGTGGATTCTGGGTAATGTTTGGGGCTTCGGGAGCCTGTACTTCAATTCTCCTCTCATCGATAAGATCTTGAATGGCATTCTTCAATTGCCAACACTTTTCTGTATCGTGGCCCAATGTTCCCGAACAGTATTCACATCTGACAGAAGAATCAAGATTTTTCGGGGGTGGGTTTGGAACTTTTGGTGCGACTGGTCTTAACATCCCCAACTCTTTCAACCTGTGGTAAAGACTGGTATATGATTCTCCGAGCGGGGTGAATGTTTTTCTTGCTTTGTTTCTCCAATCAGCGTCCGGCTTGGGTCTATTCTGGTTTCGGTAAGGTTTAGGGGTTGGGTATGTGTTCTGGGTGTGGTACACATTGTGTGGAGCTTGAGCTCTCCACACGTGGGGTGGTGGTGGTGGGTAGGCTTGGGCTTGCGGGTGGTGGTAATGTGGGACAGTTGGTGGGTATGGTGGTGGTGGTGGGTTATATGGGCTTGGTGTGTTGTAGGGGTTTGGCGGGTAAGATGGTGGTGGTGGATTATATGGAGTTGGACGGGCTTGGTGGGTGTTGGCGGTAGGGTCTTGGTGGGTTATAATGTGGGTTGCGACTCCATGACCTACTTTCTACGGTTGCTACTTCTTCTTTCTTCTTCTTTCCCATCACTCCCCCGTTTCCACTCTGTATAGCTTGATTGGTGGCCTTGATAGCTGAAAAACTCACAATTTTGTTTGTCTTCAAGCCTTCTTCTACAAAACTCCCCATTTTCACAACTTCATTAAAACTCTTTCCAATTGCTGACACTAGATGGCCATAGTATGTTGGCTCCAAAGCTTGCAGGAAACAATCCACCATCTCCCCTTCTTTCATTGGCGGATCCACTCTAGCGGCCTGTTCCCTCCATCTAAAACCGTATTCTCTAAAGCTCTCTCCTGGCTTTTTCTCCATCTTGGTAAGGGATAACCTGTCGGGTATGATCTCCAAATTGTACTGAAAGTGACTAGCAAAAGCTTGCGCTAAGTCATCCCAAACGAACCATCTTGTATGGTCCTGTCGAGTATACCATTCCAGAGCTGATCCACTCAAACTTTGGCTGAAGTACGCCATCAACAATTCATCTCTACCTCCCGCGCCTCTCATCTTGCTACAGTATCCTCTGAGATGAGCTACCGGATCCCCGTGTCCGTTGTACATGTCGAACTTTGGCAACTTGAATCCCGCAGGAAGCTGCACCTCAGGGAACAAACACAGGTCTTTGTAGGCTACACTTACTTGCCCTCCCAGCCCTTGCATATTACGGAAAGCATTCTCAAGACTCTTCACTTTCCGAGCCATCTCTTCCTGCCCGGCACTTGCTTCCATCATCGGAGCGTGAGACTCGTGTTGTCTGAAAGTCGGCTCCGGAGGGTAGTAGTGAGGATCCTGGATATGAAACATTGGTTCACTAGAGGATTTGTGGATAACAGCGGGCGGAGGTGCCACATATACAGGAGCAACTTGTGGTATCTGAGGTGGTGCTTGCTTGGCTGGAGGTGGTGGTATCTGGGAGGTGGAAGCATAGTAGTGAGGGTAGTCGGGGTAGGTGGAGGACGAGTTCATTGTTGGCGGCTCAGGGTTAGGATTGGCTGGAGGGACATATGCAGGGTTAGCACGGTAGGCTGGTAGTGGTTGACCTCTTGACCAAGCCTGGTACATTTCGGCCATCTGCTGTCTTAACTTGTACATTTCTTCTTTCATCCCTGCCACATCCACGATCTCTTCTTCGTGAGCAGGGTCTACAATGGTTGCCTCGATCTCCTGGGACACAGCCTTTGTCATCTTTTTGTATCTGGTGTTGTATGGGTGGGTAGCCAGAATGCCAGTTGCCTAGAAAATCTGAACTCACAAACATCAACACCCGTTAGTTGTTAGCGCATGAAAATGTAACGACTTTAAAACAAACACATTTGCTCGAGTCGTTATGCATCATCCCGGCCGCTGCTCACTTCAATCATCTTTTCTTTTTCCGCTCTTTTGTTTTCTTTCTTTCTTTTCTTCTTTTCTTTTCTTTTCCCTTTTGCTTTTTCTCTTTTCTTGCTTTTTTTCTTTTTCTTTTCTTTTCTTGCTTTTTCTTTCTCTCTTTTTCATTGTCGTTTTCATAATTACGTTCCTATTTATTTGCCTAGCGGATTCAAAGGAAATGACATAAAGCAAAAGAATTGGTAACAACACTTGTTTTCTCATTGATAATTCAAAACATTGATTACAAAGTGATGTTTTAAAAAGAAAAATAAAAGATGATGCATGACCTAAGAGTACATTAATGCACCTAGTGCCCGCGAGGCATCGTTCGGCCTTGCCGCGGGCCTATATGCTAAACCCCTTTGAAGCCTATCCAGGTCGGCCATGACTTGTTGTACAAAAACTTCACTGCAGATACAAAAGTCCTCCGAGACATATCTTCACAAAGCTGAGTCTTCCGGGTGATGTATTGGGCGATGCGAACAATCTTTTCTCTGATGACCCCTTTTTCTTGCAATAGCCGACTTATTTGTTGAGCGCGAGCAGCCAAGGTATGTTGGTTGTCCTTTTGCACTTGTTGCAGCTCCAATTCTAATCTAGCCATAGTCGTGTAGCAGTGCTCTCTTTCTTCTTCAAGATCTTTGATAATCTTGTTACTCTTGACTGTGGCCGAGGTTATTTTCTTTCTAAGCTGAGCTATTTCAACATCGTGCTTGTCATGTAGCTGCCGGACCAACTTGGCTCTTTCCTCGGCGTCTTTGCCCATTTGCTTCCGAGCCTTGACAAACTCTCTTTCAGCTACGTCCAAATCAAAGCTATAGTCATTTACTTTTCGCCGGAGAATCTCAATTAACTTTTCATCCCGGGCTGAACGAACTGGGGTCTCGGATGCAATTTTCATTTGAGCTACTTGGGCCTTCAACATATCATTTTCTTTCTTCAGCTGTTTCTTTTCCACTTCATCGGATGCTGCTTGTAAGCCGCTTTCGAAATGAAGATTTCTCAGTTTATCCTCCAACAGACTGATTTTGGCCTTGTATTCCTTTTCCTTGGCCACCCATTTCTGATTTTCCTCGGATTGCTCTATCAAGTCTTGCAAGTGAGGTCTCTTTGAAAGACGTTCGTGTTCAACCTCTCGTCGGTACCATGTGGAGTATCCAGGTGACATCTCCCCCTTTGCTCTATTCGGCACACAAGTATCAATCTTCAAATTTTGGCACTCATTCCAGATTTGCCGGATTTTTGCTTCCGGAATTGCCCGTCCGGACCAATCTTCACAGCTTGCACACTGAGGTCCCCATCTCTTGGAATAATTTGACACCGACCCAACTGTCGCAGGGCTCTGTATGGGGCATAGGGTTGTATACTCTTCAAACCCATGATCAAAAACGGTGATCCCTCCGTTGGCATGTATATTACCTCGTCAAGAGGTAACCAGTCATACGTCCAATCGATTTGACCGTCAGTTAGTGATCGAAGATACACAATCCAACCTTGGACTCCTTCTTGGCAACTTTACTTCCTTTGTCCTCGTACTGAACTCTTCCAAACACGTCCGTTCGGTCGAACCATAGCTTGAGTACGAAGGATGGTGGCATAGATGCTCGATTAGCCAGATTTGCAAGATCAAGTTACACCCTTCGAAGAAGCTAGCCCCTGCTTTGCACGCAGTCAGAGCACGGTAGATGTCCGCCACAATCATTGGGGCCAGAGTACAGTTATCTTGTACTATCAGTGTGGTAGCTACTCCGGCAACTTTTATATTGATATGTCCATCTTTCCTCGGGAATACAATAACTCCGAGAAATGCCACCAAAAATGCGAACCTCCGGTGTTCCTCCCATTTCGCTCGGTTGGACTTACAGCATAATTTGTTGGTAAGATCATTAAAACCCCCAACGTGTCCAAACCTATTGTAGATGAAGCTTAAAGAACAAAACCCGTCGGCCAGATCTTCATTATGAACATTCCGAGCAATTTTCAAAGAGTCGAGGAAGCGATGTACTGTCACCGTCCTCGGAGATACCCGGTATTTTCCTTTCAGCGGAACCTCGGTCTTCCCAATGTAAAAGGCAATCTCCTCCAAAGTTGGGGTAAGTTCAAAATCTGGAAAATGAAATACGTTGTGTGCCAAATCCCAAAACGTGACCAACGCTCTAACCACATCACCTCGAGGAACCATGTCTAGTAAACCCCGTAAGGCCTTTCAAATACTTTTTGACCCAGTCTTGACCATCGGATCTCATGTCCTGCCACCATAATCTCAGCTCCAAAGGGATTTTATTTAGGGAAAATTGTTCATTCATCATCGTGCTCGTCCCGCACATTTATTAAGGTGATTTTATTTAGAAAAGGAAAAATCTTTTTCAATGCAAGTTTTCAATTTTTGAATGAAAGAAAAGAAAAATGATTTTCGAAGTGGCCATTTTTGCAAAAACAACCTTCCGTCGTCCTTTCGGAACATTCGGCCATTTCCAAAAATAGCAATCACCTCGATTATTTGAAAAGAAAATCTTTTTGGTCTTTTTCTAAAAGTGTGGTTGGACCCGTTTAGGGTTGCCTACGTATCCCACCTAATGGCGAGAATCAAACCTCTGCGTAGTTCGGTCAGATTATTTGACCAATTATTTCAAAAATGTTCCACCTATTTTTTTTCAAATTTTCAAATTTTCCATGTATCTATTTTCTACAAATTATTTTCCTCTCTCTCTTTTTTCTTTTTCAACAATTTTTCTATCCTCGGGATTTTCGCTGGTCCGCATAACGGTCAAGGACAATAAAATGCAACACATAGCATGCTCGGTCTTTTCAATACCGGGTCACCTGTCCTAGACGGACCCAACCCCTGTGTTGAGTCCCCTAAGTCAAATATGATGCAAATAATCATCCTAGACCTATGTTCAAAAACTTACGGTTTCATGGATTGCTAGACCGTGTACCCGAGCGGACAACTCGAATCGAGGAGGGGGCTACGTACCGGTGACCCGCGGAGTCAATCGGCTTTGTAACTTATCCGGCCTCTATTTTCTTAATTTAAGGTGACTTTAACGTAAAGGGGAGTCTCAACCAGTAAGCACATCCCCGGGGGCGAAGAGAGAAAGGTGTTCGGCACAGTTTTATATACAGTCCATATAATATCAAAGCGATAAAACGCATAGCATGTTGTTCAAATCATATAATGAAGTCAAACAAAAACGCGAACGGCAGTTCTAAGGAGCTCGAGTTCTTAAACCCTGAAATCGAAATTCAGGGTTGGATCTCTAAACTATTACTGTTTCACCTTTTTAATACCCAATTATGCCCTTAAGGGCACTGCTTATTTACACAACTTACCTAGGTTAAATCTCAGCATCTTTTGCACCTATTTAACTAATAGCCAGCCCTGGCATTAGTATTTAAGGGCTGGCCAGTTCTATTTTAAGAAACTATTTCAATTTTAGCCACTTTTAATTAGTTCCGTCAATTAAGACTAATTTATTCCCATTTAAAGCTAATTGCAGGACTAGCCTGTTTTATTATTGATGATTAACTATTTAAAAACTAGCCAGTCTCAAGTTGAGACTTAGCTTTGGCTATTAAAGCCATATACTGAACAGCTGGGCCCAAAACCTTTACAGGTTTGGCCACTTTGCTGTTCAGGGCTCAATATAGAGCCTGGGCAAGCCTGCATTTGCAAACATAGCCCTTTTGCACAACTAGCCACTTTTAAAGTGGGCTGTGTGTTAGGGCCTTATAGAATAGGTCAACCCTTTGCAAGGTTAACCATTCTTAGGCCAATTATTTAACTTATAGCCTAATTATGCTCAATTTCAGTTTTAACCTATTTTTAGAAACTAGCCATTTATGAAACCTAGCACTACAGCTATAAACCAATTCACCTAAGGTTCAGGTGATTAATCAGACATTCATAAGAAGCACAAATCTAGCAAAACTTAAGCATTCTTAGCATGAATTACACACAGAAACACATATGATCCAAGAAACATGCATTAACCAACTCAAATTCAGAGAGAACAGTAGATATGGTTGAATTTTAGTCAACTAACTCATTCTATCAGATTGCATGTGATGCAGTGTGAATTCATGTCAATTCATACCTAGTTATTACTAATTCAAGTCATATGAAAGTTTGATCAATTTCAGAACCTTTAGAATTCATGGCACAATTACACACATAAGCACAGGCTTTCATAAACAGTCATCACAGCCTAGATTAAGAGAGATGACAATTAAGATCCAATTTCAAACTCTAAACCTAGAATCATGATAACCCAATAAAATAGGAAAAGCATGAGACTAAAGCCAAACATGTGAAGAATCCTAGTCATGCTTTCAATATGAATCAGGAACTAATCAGTCAATAGGTCAAAGAAAGATGAGATATTTGAACTTAGAGCAAAGCACCATGGGATTAACATGACAAATAACAGGATCTCAACATAACAGGCTAAAGATGAGCCAGCTAAGAAGCCTTAAGACTAATTATCAGAGCAACTTGCACAAAGATATGAAATAAACTATGGAATAATGGGAACATAAACAACCAGAGCCAAATCATGGACAAGTGCATGACAGATAAGATAAAAATGAAGGAAAGAAGAACATGGAGATGAAGAAAAGAAGAATGTGGAGAAACATTGAAGGAGAAACCTAAATCTATCATGTGAGGGTGACATGAAGAGAAACAGACTCAGATTGGCATACTTATTCAGCAAATAAAAGCACTTGAGAGGTGATATGACATGAAACTAGACTTGCACTAAAATAAACATAAGTAATATTGAAAAGCTAACAAATAAGACAACCAAAATGTAAACAAAGGATGTGAAGATCTCTAAAGCAGAGAAGTGAACCCCAGGTTAAACACAGGATAATTCTGATATAAGAGATGAATAGAGATGGCCAAATTTCACTAAGACTAAACATGCAAAGATGCAGAAAGAGAAACAGTCAAGACATTGCAAGCTAACAAAAGATAATCTAATACAGAGCTGAGCGAGAATGAGAGACAAACAATTAAACATAGTATCAGAACCAAAACATGCAAAATGACAGAAGAAATATCGAAAGCCAACAAGATGAGGAACCCCAATACTATAGCAGACAAAGAAGCATAGGGATATCAACATAGAGCTACAAACCACAGGATACTCTAATGAAAGAGAACAACTGAACTAATTATGCCAAGAAACAGAGAAGGCGGATAGTCATGATATTGCAAACCAACAAATCAAGGCATGTCTTTTAACTCTAAAAGAAATTATGATAGAACAAACATATACCCTAGCACTAACAGGTTCAAAGAAACACGGAAAGATATAGGAGATGAACAGATTAAGAGATAGATATGGTCACAGAGAAACAGACAGGAATAGGACATGATTTGCAACAGAGGAAAGTAAACAGAAAAGTTCTAAACTAGCATGTGAAGCAAGAATCAAAAGCAGACATTTATAGGCATGCTTAAACAAAAATACACAAAGCAAAGCATACTAAAAGAAAGCAGATAGGGGTCGGGGGACTTAGCTTGCAGGGCCTGTCCCCTGAGCTTCCTATCCTTCTCTTTTTCTTTATTCCACAGATTCTTTTCATTTTCCTCTCCTTGTTTTTCTTTTTCTCTTATTCTTTTCAGATTCCCTTTTTTTTTACTTTTTCTTTCTGGTTCTTTCTCTAAGGCTTAAAGACGAAGCCTTTATGACTCTGAGTTGCAGGGGGGTGTTCAGGAGAGTAAAAGATGGGTCTTTGGGTGGTTCGAGGTTTGGGTCGCCGGAGTTAGGGTTCCGACGACCCTTTTTCGGATATTCGAGACGTTCCGGCAATATTCGAGGGTAGTGGATGGTATATTTGGATAGATCGTGGAACGGGGGTTCTTTTGGCATTGGTTTGAAGTAGGGATTCATACTTTGGGTGGTCACCGGTGAGGTTCCGGTGACCGGGGTTTATGGAGAAGGGTTGTTTTCTTGGTTCTTTCTGGAGTAAAGAAGAAGAGAAGCAGGAAGAAGAAGAGGGATGGGAAGTTGAAAAGCCGGCGACCACCGTAGAGGGTGGTGGCCGCCATGGCCGCCTAGGGTTGAAGAAGATGATGGAGGAGATGAGAGAAAAGGGGCGGCTGTCTTTAGGGTTATGTAAAATGGCAAAATTATTCGGACCAAAGTATTATATAGCCAAGGCATCCGAGATAATCTGAGCCGTCCAATTGATGGAGATCAACGGCTCACATGCACGTTACTAAAACGGCGTCGTTTGATTGCTTATGAGACTAAGGTCTTTAGCCGTTAGATTAATCCAAACGAACGGCCTGGATTCGATCTCTTAAATTAATTAAAAACCTAAATTCAACTTAATATCCCTGCCGTTAGATTGAACAGATGGAACGGCTGAGATTGAATCTTCCATGTGGATCAGACGGACCAGTCTTTGGGCCAATGGACTGGGCCACCAATTGGACTTTAATTGGCCCAGTTTATTATACCTACATATATATTTTGTATTTTCTGGTTTTTAATGATTTTTATGTATTTTCTTTTATACTTTTTTTTTCTTTTTCTTTTATGGAAAAATATAAAACCTAATTTCCTACCTACTCTAATTAATTAGTATTTTTTGGCAATTTTCTACTATTTTTCCCTAATTAACACTATTTTTGCTAATTTTCTTAAAATCTAACTAGTTAAACAAAGTAATTAATTACCTAGCCTATTTTCTTTGATTTTCTTCTAATTTATACTTATTCAAGCACAAAAGTATAGCTAATTACAAACAAGGCAAGTAATTGCACTCAAAAACATATTTATTTTAATTTTGGAATTTAATTGCTCAGTGCAAAAATCATGTGCTCACAACGAGAATACTTTTCTGCATCGCATTGCACGTTTAAATTCTGTTAAGTGCCCACCTTCAAATACGGGAATACTTTTCTGCATCGCATTGCACGTTTAAATTCTGTTAGGCGCCCACCTTCAAACACGGGAATACGTTTCTGCAAGTTATGGTGTATGTAGCTAAAACCCCACACAAGAGCAAAAAAAAAAAAAAAGGGAAAAGTTTGTTGTTGAAGTCAGGGTGCCCGCCTGAAGAATGGAATGGCATTTTACTTTAAGTTTTAATTGAAGCTTTAAATCATTATTGAAGTCAGGGTGCCCGCCTGAAGAACGGAATGGCATTTTACTTTAAGTTTTAATTGAAGTTTTAAATCATTGTTGAAGTCAGGATGCTCGCCTGAAGAACGGAATGGCGATTTATTTTTAAAGTTTGATGTTGAAAGTCAGGTGCCCGCCTGGAGAATGGAATGGCGAAATATTTTTAAAGTTTGCTGTTGAAAGTCAGGTGCCCGCCTGAAGAACGGAATGGCGATTTATTGTCAAAGTTTGTTGTTGAAGTTAGGGTGCCCGCCTGAAGAATGGAATGGCATTTTACTTTAAGTTTTAATTGAAGCTTTAAATCATTGTTGAAGTCAGGGTGCCCGCCTGAAGAATGGAATGGCATTTTACTTTAAGTTTTAATTGAAGCTTTAAATCATTATTGAAGTCAGGGTGCCCGCTTGAAGAACGGAATGGCATTTTACTTAAAGTTTTAATTGAAGTTTTAAATCATTGTTGAAGTCAGGATGCTCGCCTGAAGAACGGAATGTCGATTTATTTTTAAAGTTTGATGTTGAAAGTCAGGTGCCCGCCTGAAGAACGGAATGGCGATTTATTTTTAATGTTTGATGTTGAAAGTCAGGTGACCGCCTGAAGAACGGAATGGTGATTTATTGTCAAAGTTTGTTGTTGAAGTCAGGTGCCCGCCTGGAGAACGGAATGGCGATTTATTTTTAAAGTTTGCTGTTGAAAGTCAGGTGCCCGCCTGAAGAACGGAATGTCGATTTATTGTCAAAGTTTGTTGTTGAAGTCAGGTGCCCGCCTGGAGGACGGAATGGCGATTTATTTTTAAAGTTTGCTGTTGAAAGTCAGGTACCCGCCTGGAGAACGGAATGGCGATTTATTTTTAAAGTTTGTTGTTGGAAATCAGGTGCCCGCCTAGAGAATGGAATGGCGAAATATTTTTAAAGTTTGCTGTTGAAAGTCAGGTGCCCGCCTGAAGAACGGAATGGCGATTTATTGTCAAAGTTTGTTGTTGAAGTCAGGTGCCCGCCTGAAGAACGGAATGGCGATTTATTGTCAAAGTTTTTTGTTAAAGTCAGGTGCCCGCCTGGAGAATGGAATGGCGATTGATTTTTCAAAGTTTGTTGATTGAAGTCAGGTGCCCGCCTGGAGAATGGAATGGCGATTTATTTTCAAAGTTTGTTGTTGAAGTCAGGTGCCCGCCCGAAGAATGGAATGGCGATTGATTTTCGAAGTTTGTTGTTGAAGTCAGGTGCCCGCCTGAAGAATGGAATGGCGAAATACTTGGGCAGAAAAATCTTTCTTTGGTTGTTTATTTAGTCACAAGCAGGGGTCCACCTGGAGAATGGACGAAATATTTCATATTGAAGAGGTTGAACAAGTCAAGGCAATAACAGGAATGCCGGTGAAAAGTTGAACATGTTCAAGGCGATAACAAGAATGCCATTGGAGCGAAGATACAAGTTGAAGGCAATAACAAGAATGCCGTTGCAAGGAATACAAGACACAAGATCAAGAAAATACAAAAAACAAGTTGGAAGACATAGATAGGATTTTTGTAATTCATGGGCCGTAGCTTAGGCTAGCTTCTTTTATTTTTACCATGGTGTAATAAGGGTCAGTCAGCAGTGACGGCAGTAACAACAACAACAACAACAGCAGTGAGATCACAGTCATTGGTAGTCCCAGCTACCAGACCTTCCTGGACTACACTGACCTGATTTCTGTTTAGCCCAGGATATGTAGGCAACCTCTGAAGCAGGGTGCGGTCAAAACTTTTCAAAATGCTTCACAATGGAATACTCGAACGGGTAAAAATCATTCATAGTTGCTCACTTATCTTTGCACGGAAACTCTTCGTGTTCCCGAGCAAAGAGGGGCAAGCTGTGAGCACGTGATTTTTACCCTACACATGAGTTATTCCTATAAAATTCAAAATAAATGATTTTTCCTTATTTTTTAAATTTTGTGTGAATTTTGTGTTAGTTGTTTGCATGTTATTTTGTGTGTGTTAAATGAAAATACAAAAATTTGCATTGTTAGGAAGTTAATTCATTTTTTAATAAATTAAAGAAAAAATCAAAAAAAATTAGTTAGCTTTTAAATTGAAAATTGCCAAAAAGAAGGTAATTAGTTTAGTTTTAATTAATTCCAAATAACTACAAAGTAGGGAAAATATAAAAAATACAAAGAAAATAAAATACAAAAAAGAGGAGGAGGAAAAATACAATACAAGTTATAATAGAGAAAACAAAGGGAAAAAGAAGGCAAAGGCGTTGGGCCAAGACAGTGGCCCAAATCGGCCAAACCAGCGACCCAACCCAGGCCCAAAACACTCTCAACCGCCCCAGCCCAATGCCCAGCCGCCCCTGCCCAATCCTACCTAAATCCCAGCCGTCCGTGATCTCCATCTAACGGCCAGAAATCATTATTACAACATTAATAAACCTTAAAAAAAACATAACTCCTAAAACCTTAAAAACATTAAACTCTTCTATCTCTCTCTCTAAAACCAGCCGCATCTCCCTCATCTCTCTTCTTCTTCAACAAGCCGTCGCCGCTAGGGTTCCGCCACGGGCGGCGGCGGCCGGCCATATTTCACGGCTAAACCAACCCCAAAACGATCCCCACCTTCTCCTCATCACTTCCCCACCATTAGTTACCTCCAAAACCCAACCAAATTCCTCCAAATTCTAACCCTAATCCGCGCCGCCACCCCTCCCCATGGCGGCGCCGCCACCCAAACCACCCCAAATCTTCACCTCACCCTTCTTTTAACCCCCACATGTCCGTGACAATGATTTCAAGTCAAGAATGATGCTGGAAAAGTCCAAAACCGCCGGATTTTAAAGAATTCGAAGCCCGTCTCAAGGAAAATTCAAGAAAAAAGGTTCGCGTGAGGAATAATCAAGACATGAAGAAAAGAAAAGAAGAAAACAGAAAAATGAAGAACACGGAAAAACAGAAAAAAAGTTTCACGGAAATAGCTAAGTTCTTATACTTTTTCTTTAGTTTTTAGTTCTTCATTTCTCTCTAGCATTCTTTCTGTTTCAAGATTCTTTTGCTCAGAATAGTGTCGTAAAGAAATTGAAAACAAATAAAAATTATAATCAATAGTTTTTGTTAGTTACGGTATAAAACTGTTAGTTGGTTCATTAATTAATTTTCTCTAATAGGTTAATCTTGATTGTAATTAGTTAATTCATTAATTCTGTTAAGTAATACTAATTAGCATAAACATGATTTTGACATTGATTTCCGGTAATTTTTAGATTTTTTGTTAAACTGATAGTTACGGTTAATTTCAGATTTTAGGAAAATAGTCATTATTTTGATTTCTGTTAAATAGTTGATTTTTGATTATTAGTATTGTTTAATGATTTTGGGGTTTTTAGATTTTGTTATTTCTCAGATTTTTCAGATTTTACAGAATTAGCCTTTTTCTTATTAGATTGGTGTATTTCTGATTTTTGGGTTTGGGTAGTAACAGTATATGGGGATTACTTGAATTTTTGTGTCGATTAGCTCAAAGTAAGTTGATTTCCGAGGCTAATTTGGTATGTTAGTATCATTGGTTAATTTGGGTGTTAATATTTTGATAATGATATTGTTAGTTAATGGTAATAGATTAGTTTTAGCTGCTGATTGGTGAATTTGTTTTGATAATTTGTTTAAAGGCAGTGAAATCAAGTTGATGTTTGGGTTTATTCTGTTAATTAAAGCCTTAATTGTTTAGTTAATTAGTCAGTCGTTCAATAAGGTTTGATTGGTTATAGTTGTTAGTTCGATTAGGAAAGTTGTCCTTTAGATTAGTTTAGATTCAAGTTAGGTCGATAGTTGAAATCACTTGATTCTTAGCAACCTAAGATGTTTTACTAAATAGAATCAATTGCGGCTAGTTGTCTCGATTAATAAGACTCACCATCTATCAATTGTTCCCCCGAGTCTTGTTAATCGGATAATTAATCATAAGTGGCCATATTTGTAAGATTGCCTAGGGTTGGCTATAGTTGAAATGTGATTTTAATTAGCGAATTAAGTTGGATTTAAAGTAGTTGAGAGGCCAATTGGCTAGTTGAGCAATAGTCACTTAATTGTGGCTATTTGATAAATACAATCTGAAAATGGGTTAAAATAAGGATAAATTACAGAATTTAGGAATGTAATAAGCTTTAAGAAGTAGGGGTGAATTGGGAAAAGGAAGTTGGTAAACTTGTAATAAGGTTAAAAGGAAAAGGGTGCAATTGGGATAAGAATTGGTATAATTGTGATAAATATAGAGCTTTTAGGGCAATTTGGGCATAACAAAAGGTATCTTAGTGAATAATAAAAGGGAATAAGGGCACCATAGGAATTCCAAGGGAAATGGAATATGGTAGACTATTCTAGAAGGGGTTTTAGTGTAGATTCCACTAAAATAGTTGCACTAACTTGTGCAACAAGCTAAGAATAGGAGGGTTTTTAATGAAATAATTCCCCACCTTTGGGGCCTATAAATAGGTATTTTCAGCATTAATAAGAGGGTGGAATCTGATTTTAGAGGTCTCTTTTAGCATTTTTAGCCATATGAACCTTAGAAAAATTCCAAAAATATTTAGTGAATTCCAGATCTGAAATTAATATTTCAGATTCAATTTTCTTCTTTTATACCTTCAAATACATACCAAAAAATACAAAAACAATAGTAGAATTCATCATAAATTAGTAGAAACTGTTATTTGATTGTGAAATTGGGTTTTGAAGTTCTGGAAATTATCTGCTGGGTTAATTGCTTGGCTCTATTAACTGTTGATCTCATTGAACTGCTGTTGCTGAGAATTACTGTTGAAATATTGTTGCTGAATCCTCCATAGTTGCTGTTGTTCATTAATCTAATGGATCTGTCTCATCTATTCCAGGTACATACTTGGCTTCTGATGTACTTGTGATATTGAAAGTGAATCGAAGATATGACTTGATTTTATTGCAAATCTTCATTTTCTTACTCAAATGATTCTGCTGTAAAATTGCTTTATAAGTAGATTTTGTTTTGTTGAGTTGTATTATTTTTTCTGAATTATAATTTGTGCTGGACGCTAAAGTACTGCAATTAATTTGGTATTGCTATCACTGACAGAAACGACATAAGTGACGAACTAGGTAGATTAATGCTGTTTTACTCATATTATTTGAAAAGGGGTTTAGTCTTATTATGTTGAGCCAAAGCTCAGCACGGGCCCACGTTGCCATCAATTTTTTTGTGTTTATCTCTTAAAGTATTCTTTGAGAAGTGCAATTTTTTTTTTTAGATTTTTTACTTCAGTGAAGGTATGATAGAATATTAATAAGTATATTATCAATCATATGTGTTCATGATAGAATATTAATAAGTATATTATCAATCATATGTGCTCAAATTCAATTCACAAGACGAATAGGAGACGATGACCATATCTGTGCAGGCAGCTTTAGATTGGGCCTTGAACGCTAATAAAAAATGGCCCAGACCTGGAATACTTAGTGTAAAAACGGTTAAGGGAAAAACACAATTAAAAAAATATAGTATATACTTCTTAGGATTGAACTTTAAAACTAACTTGGGATGAGCCTTGCCCGACTTTAAACAAGCGGGGCCCCCATTTAGTAATGGTTTAATATAATTAGACTCGGGAAGACTACTAGTTAATTCCATAGTCTTACCCAAAACAATTAAAAGCCGATAGACTATTTTAGGGCACGATTTTAATATATCTTCCATTGAATGAGTGTGCACTTGGTGCGACTCAAATCCAAATATCGGCAAAGCTGAAATACACCGAAAGTCATAGGCGTACTGGTTGCGGTATGACTCGAGGCGTGTTTTCGCAATGCCGCAAATTTCCTAAAAATAATACTTAATGTAAAAAGCACTATATGTTGTTAAAATCTGTGATTAAGTCAAACAAGAGTCGGGAACGACAATTGAGCGACCGTGCTAAAACCACGGAATCCGGGAATGCCTAACACCTTCTCCCGGGTTAATAGAGTTCCTTATCCGGATCTCTGCTTCGCAGACACTTTTAAGAGTCAAAATTCCTCGGATTCGGGATTAACCGGTGATTTGGGACACCATTACCATTCCCAAGTGGAGACTCTGATTAATTTCTAATAAAATCCCGAACCGATTGTCCTTTAATTGGAAAAACTCCTTCCCTTACGTTATTTTATCCGTTTCGGATATTTGAATGTCGGGGTATACCCTACGAGCGTATTTATATGCCTTTAAGTGTTGGGGTAGTAAAAAGGGAGGTGTGACATGGTTCGTAGAGGCGGATCCTCTTCCGCTGAGGCAGAGTCGCGGGTACGGAAGCCTCGTCGCAGAAGTGACCTCGGGTCGAGGAGTTAGGAATCCGCAGGAGCGGAGGGTCATTTGCTTAAGCGAGTCCGCAGAAGCGGACTCTTTCTCGCAGAAGCGGGAAGTCCCGCAGAAGTGGAGTATATTCCGCAGGAGCGGACACGCGGAAACGCCCCTGTGCTCGCAGAAGCGGAATGGGCCAGCGAGGCCTGGGGTTTCGCTGAACTGACCAAATGGTCGGGGAAGCTGTCTCGCGGAGGCAAAAAATGTTCGCAGAAGCAAAAATCGCAGAGTGTTTAATTATATCAGAAGTTAGGAATTTCAGAAATATTTCAAAACATTGAGGGCTCGGCTTAATGGGCGATTTGGGCGATTTTGAAGGGAAATTCGAGGGGTTTCTTCAGGTAATCAACTATGGACTCAAATTATGATTATTGTTAATAATATTATGCAATTTTCTCATGAAAATGGAGGAAATTGGGGTATTTTATGGGGGTTTTCACCCTAGGCTTGAATTTTAGAAAATCAAGGATTTGAATGGGCAAATGGAGTCCGAATTTGGTAAATTTTATATACTTAGACTCGTATTGAGATGAGGGTTCCGAATATGTAGCTTTTGTAATTTTTCGAGAATCGTACCAAAATGTGGGTTTTGGTGTATTTTGAATTGTTTTGATTGGGTAATGCCCAATTGGCCTATTTTGATGTGATTCTATTGATTTTTATCAGACACTACACCTGTGGAGGCCGACATTCGCGGCAAGAGAGTTGTCTCTTAGCGGTTTTGTACCGGAGTCGAGGTAAGTGGCTTGTCTAACCTCGTGTGGGGGAACCTTCACCCCTAGGATATTATGTGATAATTTAAATGCCTTGTACGCGAGGTGACGTGCGTGTACATATGCAGATTGTTGGAACTCACTTTACTTGAATTGTCCAATTCGTGATATTTCTGTTCTTAGCTGCTTAGATTATGACATTTACCTGATATTCGTTAGAAAAGTATGATTTGATAGGATTTATCTGTCTAATTGCCTAATTGTCTTACTTGAACTTCTTGATAATTGTTGGCACTGATTTTGGTGAAGTTGTAGTTAAGCATATTATATTTTTCTCTGTGCGTTTCTTTTATTGTTTGTGTTGGTGGACTGCGGGTTCGATTCCCGGAGATCCGAGGGCTGTGGGTTCGATTCCCAGAGACCCTGAGTGGTATTGTTGTGGACTGCGGGTTCGATTCCCGGAGATCCAAGGGCTGCGGGTTCGATTCCCGGAGACCCGGAGCTTATTGATATATTTATTGAGATATGGACTGCGGGTTCGATTCCTGGAGATCCTGAGATCATTGAGACACATCCTTAGGTATTGAGACATTGGCTGCGAGTTTGATTCCCGAAGACCCAGAGATACTGTTATTGGGACTGCGGGTTAAATTCCCGTAGCTCCTGGATTTTTGATTATAGAGTGGGACTGTGGGTTTAATTCCCACAGGTCCTGGACTTGCTGATTGAGTTTTGTTGAGTTAGTTACTTGTTGTTGGTTAATTGTAGACGGTTGCAACAATCACTTTATTGTTGTTATTTCAGATTCATTATTATTTAAACTGCTTATTATTGTTATTATCATTATGTTATTGTTCTCTCAGTAGGGCCCTGACCTTCCTCGTCACTACTCCATCGAGGTTAGGCTTGGCACTTACTGAGTACCGCCGTGGTGTACTCATGCTACTCTTTTGCACACTTTTGTTGTGCAGATCCAGGTACATCAGGACAGGCTCATACTAGGTGATTCGGCAGCACATTGGGAGACCTCGAGGTATGATCTGCTACGTCCGCGGATCCAGAGGCCCTCCTTCTATTTTGATAGTATTATTAGATGTTTTTCCCTCATTACGTTGTTTAGATACTCTTGACATATAGAGCCACAATTGTATTTCTCTTTTAGTCTGTGTTACCTGTGGGATTCCCGGTCTTAGTGGTATTTTTATACAGTGTGTTTGACGAGTGTATGTGCCAAGCGGAACGGATTACATTCCTATATATATCGTTTTTCTGCTATTTCTTGTTTAATGTTCACGAACTTGTATATTACGGAATGTGTTAGGCTTACCTAGTCGCGGGGATTGGGTGCTGTCATGACATGTTCACGATTGGTAAACTAGGGTCGTGACAAGTTGGCATCAGAGCTTTAGGTTCATAGGAGTCACGGGACACAGACCGATTACTTAGAGTCTCGCTAATCGATACAGAGACGTCTGTATTTATCTACGGGAGGCTATGTAACTGTTTAGGAAACTCTTCATTTCTCTTGGATTCCTTGTCGTGCGACATTTTTGGAACCAAATCTAAACTTCTGTTTTCTATTCTCTCACAGATGGTGAGGACACGTGCTACTCGCGATGATCAGGTACCCGCGCCCCCTATTGCCGCCGACAGAGGCCGGGGCCGAGGTAGAGGACGAGGACGCGCCCGAGGTGCAGCCACGGCACCCGCGCGCGCTGCCGCTGAGGTGCCACAGGTAGACCAGGTTGGAGCGCAGGCACCTGGTACACCGACTACAACTGCTACTACTCCGGCACTCCAGGAGACGCTGGCCCAGTTCATGAGTATGTATACCACTTTAGCTCAGGCATAGTTGCTTCCTCTCACTGCAGCTACATCCCAGGCCGGGGGAAGGGCCCAGACTCCCGCAGCCGCTACACCTGAGCAGCGAGTGAGAGTGGGACAGGTTCCAGAGGTTATGGTTATGCCTCCTACCGCCCCAGCACAGCCCGGAGGTGGGCCAGCTGCCTCTAAGGACGAGCATCATAGATTGGAGAGGTTCCAGAAATATGATCCTCCAGTGTTCAGCGGTTTGGCTACAGATGATGCATTGGGTTTTCTGGAGGAGTGTCATCGTATTCTTCGTACCATGGGGATTGTGGAGACCAGCGGGGTTTCCTTCACTGCTTTTCGGTTTCGTGGGGCCGCTTACGATTGGTGGCGCACGTATGAGTTGGATAGTCTAGAGGAGTCTGCTTCATTAACCTGGACGTAGTTTCAGATCTGTTTTTGAGGGAGTTTGTTCCACAGAGCCTTAGGGATTCTTGGCGCTCGGAGTTTGAGCGGTTGCGACAGGGCTCTATGTCAGTATCGGAGTATGCTATCAGTTTCACCCGTCTAGCCAGGCATGCACCGGCTTTGGTAGCCACAGTCCGGGAGAGAGTGCGGAGATTTATTGAGGGCCTGATTCCACCGATCCGGTCCAGCATGGACAGAGAGTTAGAGACGAATATATCTTATCAGCAGGCAGTGAGCATTGCAAGGAGGATCGAGAGTATGCTCCCTAGAGAGCGGGGAGAGAAGGAGGCCAATAGGTCTCGTGAGTCGGGCCATTTCTCTGGTGCCCGCACTTCAGCAGCCGGTCGTTTTGGCAGGGGTTATTCCGGTCGACCAGTTCATTCAGCATTGCCAGTAGCCGGTAGTACTCCAGCTCTTCCAGCACCTCAGGAACTTTATTATGCTCCCCTAGTTTCAAGTGCACCTCCTGCGCGGGGTACCTCCAGGGGTCAGACTAGTGGGGGTGAGGCCGGTCGATCTCAGCCACCGCGTCCTCCCAAAGCTTGTTTTGAGTGTGGGGATACTCGCTATCTGGTTAGGGAGTGCCCCATATGCAGGAGAGGAGCCCCTTATCAGTCATCACAGCATCAGCGTGGTTCTCAGGGCCAGCAGGCTATCATTCCAGCGACAACTGCCACTCCACCTGCCCAGCCAGCTAGGGGCGGGGGTCAGGGTGCCTCGAGAGAGGGGACATGCCAAATTCTATGCTATTCCTAATCGCGCCACAGCTGTTGCATCTGATTCTGTTATCACAGGTATTATTCTGGTTAGTCACAGGGAGGCATCGATTCTATTCGACCCTGGTTCCACTTTTTTGTATGTGTCCTCCTATTTTGCTTCTCATCTGGGTGTGCCTCGGGATTCTTTGAGTGCCCCCATTTATGTTTCCACTCCGGTGAGAGATTCTTTGGCTGTGGACCATGTGTATCGGTCGTGTTTGGTTACCATTTGTGGTTTTAAGACTAGAGAGGATCTATTGTTGCTCGGGATGGTCGATTTTGATATTATTCTGGGCATGGACTGGTTGTCGCCCCATTATGTTATTCTTGATTGTCACGCCAAGACCGTGACGCTGGCTATGCCAGGCATTCCACGTATTGAGTGGAGTGGTACTCTAGATCACACCCCCAGTCGTGTTATTTCCTTTCTCAAAGCTCAGCGTATGGTTGAGAAGGGGTGTGCTGCTTATCTAGCTTATGTGCGGCATGTCAGTATTGACACTCCTTCTATTGATTCCGTTCCGGTGGTACGTGATTTCGCTGATGTATTTCCAGCTGATCTCCCGGGCATGCCGCCCGACAGAGATATTGAGTTTGTTATTGACTTGTTGTCGGGCACTTAGCCTATTTCTATTCCACCGTACCATATGGCTCCTCCTAAGTTGATGGAGTTGAAGGATCAATTACAGGAGTTATTGGGTAAGGGTTTCATTCGACCCAGTGTTTCGCCTTGGGGTGCTCCTGTGTTGTTTGTGAAGAAAAAGGACGGTTCTATGCATATGTGTATTGACTATCGTCAGTTGAACAAGGTTACAATGAAGAACCGGTATCATTTGCCTCGCATTGATGATTTGTTTGACCAGCTATAGGGCGCGCAGGTGTTTTCCAAGATTGATTTGCGCTCTGGGTATCATCAGTTGAAGATTCGGGAGCTAGATATCCCGAAGACTGCCTTCAGGACTCGGTATGGTCACTACGAGTTCCTCGTTATGTCTTTCGGGCTGACTAATGCCCCAACAGCCTTTATGCATTTGATGCACAGTGTGTTCAGGCCATATCTGGACTCGTTCGTGATTGTTTTAATTGATGATGTTCTAGTATATTCCCGGAGTCGGGAAGAGCACGAGCAGCATTTGAGGATAGTGCTTCAGATTCTGAGGGAGAAGCAGCTATATGGAAAGTTCTCTAAATATGAATTCCGGTTGAGTTTAGTGGCATTTTTAGGCCACGTGGTGTCGAGCGATGGTATTCGAGTGGATCCGAGAAAGGTGGAGGCCGTGCAGAGTTGGCCTAGACCCTCCTCCGCTACTAAGATTCGTAGTTTCCTCGGTTTGGCGGGCTATTACCGTCGTTTAGTAGAGGGGTTCTCTTCGATCGCAGCACCTATGACCAGATTGACCCAAAAGGGTGCCCCTTTTCAATGGACAGATGAGTGTGAGGCAAGCTTTCAGAAGCTCGAGACAGCTTTGACTTCGGCCCCTATATTGATGTTGCCTACAGGTTCGGGGTCCTATATAGTATATTGTGATGCCTCACGAGTTAGACTCGGTGCAATATTGATGCAGGACGGTAGGGTGATTGCCTACGCGTCCAGACAGCTGAAGGTATATGAGAAGAACTATCCTGTTCATGATCTGGAGCTAGCTAGAATTGTTCACGCCTTGAAGATTTGGCGTCATTACTTGTATGGGGTTCCTTGTGAGATCTACACTGATCACCGGAGCTTGCAGCACTTGCTTAAGCAGAAGGACCTAAATATGCGTCAGAGGAGATGGTTGGATCTATTGAAGTACTATGATATTACTATTCTCTATCATCCGGGCAAAGCTAATGTAGTTGCCGATGCCTTGAGCCATCGGGCATAGAGTTTGGGGAGTTTGGCATATCTACCAGCTTCGGAGAGGCCTATGGCGATGGATGTTCGGGATTTAGCCAGGCATTTTGTTAGACTGGATCTTTCGGAGCCCAACCGGGTTCTGGCTTGTGTGGTTTCTTGGTCTTCTCTATTTGACCGCATCAGGGAGCGTTAGTTCGACGACACTCATTTGCTTGTTCTCCAGGACAAAGTTCGGCGTGGTGATGCGCGAGATGTTACCATTGGGGATGATGGAGTTATGAGGATACATGGGCGTATCTATGTGCCCAATGTAGATGATCTTCAAGAGCTGATTCTAGGAGAGGCCCATAGCTCGCGGTATGCCATCCATCCGGGTGCCGCAAAGATGTATCAGGACTTGAGATAGCATTACTGGTGGAGGCAGATGAAGAGGGATATAGTTGATTATGTTTCTAGATTCCTCAACTGCCAGCAGGTGAAGTGTGAGCATCAGCGTTCGGGTGGATTGATGCAGCAAATTGAGATTCCAGAGTGGAAATGGGAGCGCATCACCATGGACTTTGTATCTGGATTTCCACGGACTATTAGGAAGTTTGATTCCATTTGGGTTATTGTGGATCGGCTGACCAAGTCAGCCCATTTCATACTGGTGAGCACTACTTATTCATCGGAGCGACTGGCAGAGATCTACATCAGGGAGATAGTTCGGCTGCATGGTATTCCAGTTTCCATCATTTCAGATAGAGGCACCCAGTTCACTTCACGGTTCTGGAGGGCTGTACAGCAGGAGTTAGGTACTCGGGTGGAGCTGAGCACGACGTTTCATCCCCAGACTGATGGTCAGTCCGAGCGCACTATTCGGATTTTGGAGGATATGCTCCGTGCGTGCGTGATTGAGTTTGGAGGTTCATGGGATCACTTCTTGCCACCGGCGGAGTTTGCTTATAACAACAGCTACCAGTCCAGTATTCAGATGGCACCGTACGAGGCCCTATATGGTAGGAGGTGCAGGTCTCCCGTGGGTTGGTTTGAGCCGGGCGAGGCCAGGTTGCTAGGTACCGATATGGTTCGGGATGCTATGGACAAGGTCAAGGTGATTCAGGACAAACTTCGTGCAGCCCAGTCTAGACAGAAGAGTTATGCGGACAAGACAAGAAGGTCCGCGATGTGGCTTTTATGGTTGGCGAGCGGGTTCTGCTTTGAGTCTCGCCCATGAAAGGCGTTATGAGGTTTGGGAAGAAAGGGAAGCTGAGTCCTAGATTTATGGGCCCTTTTGAGATTTTGAGGCGTGTTGGGGAGGTTGCTTATAAGTTGGCCTTACCTCCCAGCCTAGCTGGAGTCCATCTCGTATTTCATGTCTCTATGCTCCGAGATACCATGGTGACCCGTCGCATGTGTTGGATTTCACTTCTGTTCAGCTAAACAAGGATCTGGCTTATGTTGAGGAGCCAGTAGCCATTCTAGACAGGCAAGTCATGAAGCTAAGGTCAAAGAACATCGCTTCAGTAAAGGTCCAGTGGCGGGGTCAGCCGGTCGAGGAGGCGACTTGGGAGACCGAGCAGGATATGCGCGGCCAATACCCTCATCTCTTCACCACTCCAGGTATGTTTTCTATGCATGTTCGAGGACGAACGAATCTTTTAAGTGTGGGAATATGTTACGACCAGGCCGATCATTTTCGAAATTTATGCCCCGATCCCCCATTTAACTGTTCCCCTAAGTTCATTTCTGCTATTGTGGTTTGCCGGGAGGGTCGGTCCTGGAATTCGGAGTGTTTTGGGACACTTAGTCCCTAATTGGGAGCTTTATAGTTGAAAAATGGCCAGTAGTTGGAACAATGTTAAGAGGACCTCGGAACGGAAATCGAATGGTTCCATTAGCTCCGTTAGGTGATTTCGTGGTTGGGAGCGCGTTCGGAATGTATTTTGGAGGTCTGTAGCTCAATTAGGCTTGAAATGCCGAAGTTTGAAATTTGGCGAATCCGAATGATAGGTGAAATTTGGATCCGGGGGTCGGAATGGAATTCCGACAATTTCTGTAGCTTCGTTATGTGATTTTGGATATGTCTGCAAATTTTCAGGTCATTCGGACGTTGTTTGGTCGGGTTTTAGATCGAATGTGTAATTCAGAAAGTTTTAAGGAATTTTGGCTTGAATTCGATGTGAATTATGGGTTTGGATGTTGTTAGACGTGTTTTGAGGATTGGAACAAGTTCGAATAAGGTATTAGGATGTGTTGGTGTGTTTCGATGAGGTCCGGGGGCCTCGGGGCGTTATCGGATGGTAAGCGGGAGGAAAACATGGAAAAACATTGCTGGTTGGGCATTCTAATCTGTTGTTTTCACCCCTGCAGAAATGGGACCGTAGAGGCGAGTCCGCAGGAGCGGAATTTGGGGCGTAGGAGCGCCTGGGTTCGCAGAGGTGGATCCTCTTCCGCTGAGGCGGAGTTGCGGGTGCGGAAGCCTCGTTACAGAAGCGAACTTGGGTCGAGGAGTGAGGAATCCGCAGGAGCGGAGGGTCATTCGCTTAAGCGAGTCCACAGAAGCGGACTCTTTCTCGCAGAAACGGGAAGTCCCGCAGGAGCGGAGTATATTCCGCAAGAGCGGACGCGCGGAAGCGCCCCTGTGCTCGTAGAAGCGGAATGGGCCAGCCACCTGGGGTTTCGCAGAAGCGACCAAATGGTCGCGGGAGCAGTCTCACGGAGGCAGAAAATCTCCGCAGAAGCAAAAATCGCAGAGGGTTTAATTATATCAGAAGTTAGGAATTTCAGAAACTTTTCAAAACATTGAGGGCTCGGCTTAAGGGGCGATTTGGGCGATTTTGAAGTGAAATTCGAGGGGTTTCTTCAGGTAATCAACTATGGACTCAAATTATGATTATTGTTGATAATATTATGCAATTTTCTCATGAAAATGGAGGAAATTGGGGTATTTTATGGGGGTTTTCACCCTAGGCTTGAATTTTAGAAAATCAAGGATTTGAATGGGCAAATGGAGTCCGAATTTGGTAAATTTTATATGCTTAGACTCGTATTGAGACAAGGGTTCCGAATATGTAGCTTTCGTAATTTTTCGAGAATCGTACCAAAAGTCGGGTTTTGGCAACTTGAGGGTTTTAGTGTATTTTGAATTGTTTTGATTGGGTAATGCCCAATTGGCCTATTTTGATGTGATTCTATTGATTTTTATCAAATACTACACCTGTGGAGACTGACATTCGCGGCAAGAGAGTTGTCTCTTAGCGGTTTTGTACCGGAGTCGAGGTAAGTGGCTTGTCTAACCTCGTGTGGGGAACCTTCACCCCTAGGATATTATGTGATAATTTAAATGCCTTGTACGCAAGGTGACGGGCGTGTACATGCGCAGATTGTTGGAACTCACTTTACGTGAATTGTCCAATTTGTGATATTTCTGTTCTTAGCTGCTTAGATTATGACATTTACCTGATATTCATTAGAAAAGCATGATTTGATAGGATTTATCTGTCTAATTGCCTAATTGTCTTACTTGAACTTCTTGATAATTGTTGGCACTGATTTTTGGTGAAGTTGTAGTTAAGCATATTATATCTTTCTCTATGTGTTTCTTTTATTATGTGTTGGTGGACTGCGGGTTCGATTTCCGAAGATCCCAGGGCTGTGAGTTCGATTCCCAGAGACCCGGAGTGGTATTGTTGTGGACTACGGGTTCGATTCCCGGAGATCCAAGGGTTGCGGGTTCGATTCCCGGAGACCCGGAGCTTATTGTTATATTTATTGAGATATAGACTGCGGGTTCGATTCCCGGAGATCCTGAGATCATTGAGACACATCCTGAGGTATTGAGACATGGGTTGCGGGTTCGATTCCCGGAGACCCAGAGATACTGTTATTGGGACTGCGGGTTAAATTCCCGTAGCTCCTGGATTGTTGATTATAGAGTGGGACTGTGGGTTCAATTCCCACAGGTCCTGGACTTGCTGATTGAGTTTTGTTGAGTTAGTTACTTGTTGTTGGTTAATTGTAGACGGTTGCAGCAATCACTTTATTGTTGTTATTTCGGAATTATTATCATTTAAACTGCTTAATATTGTTAATATCATAATGTTATTGTTTCTCTCAGTAGGGCCCTGACCTTCCTCGTCACTACTCCATCGAGGTTAGGCTTGGCACTTACCGAGTACCGCCGTGGTGTACTCATGCTACTCTTTTGCACACTTTTGTTGTGGAGATCCAGGTACATCAGGATATGCCCGTACTAGGTAATTCAGCAGTACATTTGGAGACCTCGAGGTATGATCTGCTACGTCCGCGGATCCGGAGGCCCTCCTTCTATTCTGATAGTATTATTAGATGTTTTTCCCTCATTATGTTGTTTAGATACGCTTGACATATTGAGCCACAGTTGTATTTCTCTTTTAGTCTGTGTTACCCGTGGGATTCCGGGTCTTGGTGGTATTTTTATACAGTGTGTTTGACGAGTGTATGTGCCAAGCGGCACGAATTACATTCCTATATATATCGTTTTTCCGCTATTTCTTGTTTAATGTTCACGAACTTGTATATTCCGCAATGTGTTAGGCTTACCTAGTCGCAGGGATTAGGTGCCGTCATGACAGGTTCACGATTGGTGAACTAGGGTCGTCACAGAAATCCATTAAGATAGTGAGGTCTGACCGTGGTGGTGAGTACTATGGGAAATATGATGAGTCTGGTCAATGTATGGGGCCTTTTGCTTTATTTTTGCAAGAATGTGGGATAGTAGCACAATATACCATGCCAGGTACTCCTGAGCAGAATGGTGTGGCTAAAAAACGAAATCGTACTCTCATGGAAATGGTGAGAAGTATGATGTCAAGGACTAGCTTACCTGAGTCTCTTTGGGGTGAAGCCTTAAAATCAGCTAGCTATATCCTAAATAGAGTTCCTACAAAATCTGTCTTGAAAACTCCTTTTGAACTATGGACAACCCGAAAACCTAGCTTGAACCATTTTCACATTTGGGGATGTCCAGCTGAAGTTCGAATTTATTCACCTACGGAAAAGAAAACTGATCCTAAAACTACCAGTTATTTCTTTATAGGCTATCCTGACCACTCTAAGGGTTTTAGGTTTTTCTGTCCTGGGCGTGGCACTAGAATCATTGAGTCTATTAATGCGAAATTTCTTGAGCATGATGTTTGTGATTGTGATTGTTCATGTGGTAAGGAAATTATATTAAAAGAGAAGGAAGTCATTGTCCCTATACGTGTTATGCATGAAAAGGTGGTAAACCAACCTATTCATGAGGGGGAGAATCAAGGGAACAACGAGGCAGATCCCATAGTTCCTGAGCAAAATATTCAAAATGAACCACTCCGTAGGTCACAAAGAGAAAGAAGGTCTGCCATCTCTGATGATTTTATCATGTATGTGACTGAAAATCTTAGTGATATTGGAGAGCTGACTGATCCTTTATCATATGCTCAAGCTATTTCTTCTCCATTTGTTGATAAATGGCGTGAAGCAATGAAAGATGAAATGCACTCTATGGAGCACAATGGAGTGTGGGAGTTAGTTGAATTGCCTGTAGGTTTTAGGCCTATTGGTTGCAAATGGGTGTTTAAAACTAAAAGAGACTCCAAGGGAAATATAGACCGTTATAAAGCAAGGTTGGTTGCTAAGGGTTATACTCAAAAAGAAGGTATTGATTATAAAGAAACATTTTATCATGTTTCATCCAAGGATGAATTTAGAGTTGTGATGGCTCTTGTAGCTCATTTTGATTTAAAATTGTACCAGATGGATGTTAAAACTACTTTCTTGAATGGGAGTACTTGAAGAGGTTTACATGGTTCAACCTGAAGGGTTTAAAGAAGCTGGTAAAGAACATCTTGTGTGTAAGCTTAACAAATCTATTTATGGGCTTAAACAAGCCTCCAGGCAGTGGTACTTGAAATTTGATGAAATTATTACAAAATTTGGATTTGTGGAAAATAAGCTTGATGAATGTGTTTATCTTAAAATAACTAATGGTAATTTTATTATCATGGTTCTCTATGTTGATGACATTTTGCTTGCCACAAATGATTTGATCTTATTGAATGAGACCAAACAATTTTTGTCGAAGTCTTTTGATATGAAAGATCTTGGTGAAGCCTCTTTTGTTCTTGGGATAGAAATTAAAAGAGATAGGTCACGTGGTTTATTGGGTTTATCACAGCGTTCCTACATTGAGAGTGTTCTTAAAACTTTCAATATGCAAGACTGTAGACCTGGTATTGCACCTGTTGTAAAAGGAGATAAACTTAGCAAGAATCAATGTCCGAAAAATGAAGTTGAAATGAGAACTATGAAAGATGTGCCATATGCAAGTGTTGTTGGTTGTTTCATGTACATACAGGTTTGTACAAGGCCGGATATTGCATTTGCTGTTAACATGTTGGGAAGATTTTCTTCTAATCCTGGGTGGGCACATTGGGTGGCTGCAAAGAAAGTGATGAGATATCTACAACGCACCAAAGGCTTCATGCTTGTATACAAAAGGTTGATAATCTTTATCGTCTAGTGTATTCAGACTCTGATTTTGCAGGTTGTCAAGACACTATGAAATCGACTTCTGTGTATATTTTTATGTTGGGTGGAGGTGCTATTTCTTGGAAAAGTGAGAAGCAAAGTATCACTGCTACATCTACAATGGAAGCTGAGTTTATTGCTTGTTTTGAGACTGCTTCACATGCTGTCTGGATGAAAAATTTTCTTACTAAATTACAAATTGTAGATTTTATATCTAAGCCGGTGACTATTTTCTGTGACAATAGTGCAACTGTGTTCTTTTCCAAGAATAACAAGAGAACAAGAGGCTCTAATCATGTTAGCCTTAAGTTTTTTAAGGTTAGAGATATGGTAAAAGAAGGTGATATATGTATTGAGCATATTAGCACAGAATCTATGTTGGCTGATCCTTTGACTAAAGGTCTCAGGCCTGTAGTGTTTAATAAACATGCTAAAAATATGGGTATTTTAGATTATTTTGATGTGCTTTAGTCAGTGGGAGTTACTTTGTAATTACTGACTGAGATATTGCTCTTGATAAATTCTATTTTTATGCAAACTTATGTTATTTGATATATATTATGCTTATGACTAACATGATATTTTATTTATTTATATTTCCAATCGGACATTGCATAAACTCATGATATATTTGAGTCTTGTGACTTGTTACCTTGATTATCCCGGGTAAGGCACAAGGGAACCCTCCTGAGGTGATATGAATATGATTCACATGGAGGCTCCTTAGGTGATATGGTTATAATATCACTTGGAGTATTATCTCTTTCTAAGATGTGTGCATTATTCACCTTGATTAGAAAGATAAACTGCTTAGCACACATGTTTGAGCCATGTTGATGGAAATTCTAGCACATGTGGTCATCGATGGAATTCATACTTTAAAATGGTGTGATGCCTGCTATGATTCATTGTTAGTCTTCTCTATTGAGACTGGATGGATTGGTATACGGGACATTCTATCCTTGACTATGTGAGTATTGTGGCCACTATAGAGTCTAAAATCCTTTTTCAAAATGATTTTCTTAAAACTGAAATATTTTAAAATTGTTTTCGTGTCCTCAATTAACGTTGGCGTCCAAGTGGGAGAATGTTGGAATTTGGACTTACGTTAATTGGTTATAGCCTGAAAGAATAGTGATGTGGCCCAAGTGGTGGACAAAATAAAAGGCCTAATATTAAATATTATGCGTGTGGATAAGTGAGGCCCAATAACTATTGGCCTGTGATGTGTAGGCACTCTCTAAAAATAGAGGCCAACCCCCCTTTCCCTATCTATAAGAAAACCCTAGCGTATTCTGCCTCTTGAATACATGGTAACGGTAGACGTCCCATCAGTCAAGTTCTCCGGGCTGTGAGAGCGCGTAGCTAGTGGATTGTGGAAGTTGGTCTCAGGCTTAATCCCCGTTTATCCCTGCTGAATCCATGGAGTTTAAGGGTACGCTTCCTTAGACTCTAACTCTAGATTGATTGTGTAATTGTGTCTTAATCTCTGCTATGGCAGCGATTTCACTATCTTACAATATATATATATATATATATATATATATATATATATATATATATATATATATATATATATATATATATATATATATATATATATATATATATATATATATATATGTGTGTGTGTGTGTGTGTGTGTGTGTGTGTGTGTGTGTGTGTGTGTGTGTGTTTTAGTGATGGTTTTCAAATTTTTGGATTGATTTAGTAGTTTAATTTGAAGAAGAAAAAAATATAGAAAATTGAGATTTTCTTTAGAAAAATGAGGACTTTTCACGATGATGGATTTGACAATTTTCTTGAGGTATTAATGTCTAAGAAAAAATACAAAAAAATAATTGAAAATAGAAAAAACACAAAAATATGTCTTTTAGCTTTCTTTAGGTAGTAATAATCCCCTGTAATTTTTTTGTACCTCGTTTCTTTTTCATCGGAAGTAGTATGAACCAGGTAGTCGTTTATTTATTTATTTTTTAAAATATATTAGGATTTTGGAAATAAAAGGATGGAGGAAATGAGATTTGTAGGGCCTTTTTGACTTGTTTGATAGTAGCAGATTTAGTCTTTAGCATGTGTTGTATCTTACCTATATTGGATAATTATAATGATGCCTTGGTAAACTGTATACCTTGTTGTATGACATATATATATATATATATATATATATATATATATATATATATATATATATATATATATATATATATATATATATATATATATATATATCTCATTTTCTTGACTTATGTTCCATGAATACTTGTATTTTTTTGAGAGTCGAATGGAACCATCCTTAGTGAGTCTTGTGCGATGTGTGGTGAGGTTTTTGTGTTATTCATTTCATTAGGCTCTAGAACTTGCCCCACCTGTAGTTGAAGAGAAATCCTAGGTTTGGCTCAATTTGAAAAATTTTAGGCTTTCTTTCATCTTCTTGAGCTTAATGCTTACAAAAAATAAAAATTGTCACTAGTTAACTCTTTTAAGCCAATAGACTTTTATTTGGCACCCACATTACAAGCCTATATTCTTTTTTATTCTTAATTGATATTATTTTGATCCTTTTACCTCTTAAAGTGCTTAACTTGCAAATGAACGCTAAAAAAAGTAAGGAGGGAACTTGAGCGGCTTTTGAGCGGAATTAATAAAAGAAAAAAAAAGGTGTACTTGTGTTGTAAGAGATACATTGCCAGCGAAAATTATAAAAAAAGAGAGAGAAGAAAAAAAAAAGAGAAAGAAATAAAATAAAGTATATATAGATGAATAGACTGATGTCTTGTTATTGCTCATGGGGTATGCATTAAGATAGCTCTTGAAGAAATAGGGAACATTGTTGGGGTGATTTTAGTTGTGGAATTGAAAAATTTGCGCTACAAGTTAATTTTGTGATATGTTAAAGTGCTTAGGAAGGTGAACCACTATTTCAAATTTATCTTACCCGTTCCCATCCCACATTACAACTATGAAAAAGTCCTAATTGATTTTAGATTGAACGTGCCTACATTATTGGCAGTTTACATAATGGGAAAGCCTATGGTACCTTGTGTATACATACGACTTCTTTGTGAGAGTGACAAATTTCTTTAATATATGTGAGTTCTTAACTATATTTGATCATGAAATTCAAATGTGTGGATGATATTTACTCTTCTCATTTTATTGTGAGAGCACATAATTTCACGATGGATAGGTAACTATATTAGACTTATCTTCGATGTTGCGTATTAAAGCTGTAAGTGTATTATGACATTTAGTCGGTTTATGAGTTTAGGATTGTTATGAACATGTTGTCTATTTTTTAAATATATGTTGAGTTATGGCATAAGATAAAAGTGTGTGTTAGGTGTATATACTAAAGTTTAATTGTTGCTATACCATAGTCATATGTGTGGTGTCCTTCAGATGTATAACGATCCGGTCGGTCATTTTGAGAATTTATTTCCCATTAGGCATCTTAAAGTACCAAGCAATTTCATGTTATATGTTATGACTTGCGTGCATGTCCGAGTTCAGTTATCAGACGATTCAAAGTCAACTTGGAAGAAGAATTTTTGTCTTAGAAGCTTAAGCGGTAAGAGTAGACCAAAATTTAGCTTTTGTGTAAATAATTCTGGATTGAGATTCTGATGGTTCCAAATACTTCGTTGCTGATTTTTGACTTAGGCGTGCGTCTGAATTTAGATTTGAAGGACCGTAGATTGAATTGAAGCATTTCGGTAAAAATTATAAAGTTGAAGTTTTGAAAGGTTAAGAGGTTTGATCGAGAGTTGACTTTGATGATATCGGGGTTGAAATGCGATTTCGAGAGTTGGAATAGCTCTATTACGTCAGTTGGGACTTATATGCAAAATTTGACGTCATTGCGGATTGAATTGATATGATCCGACTTGGTTTGTAGAATTTAAAAGTTCATAAGTTCATTAAGTTTGATTTGAGGCGTGATTCGTAAGTTCGACGTTATTTGAGGCCTTGTGTCACGACCCAAACCTATTGGCCGTAACGGACACTCGGTACCTTACTCATCCGAGTACCAACATAACGTATCTTTCGTATTATACTATCATCGATAAATGAGTCGGAAAGGATATCATGATATAACTTGAATAAACACAAAAGAATACTCGACATAGAATGAACAAACCTGATATCGAAACTTATACACGTGACATACGGGCCTATAAGGCCAAAATAATAATTAGTAAATGTCACGACCCTAGTTCACCAATCGTGAACCTGTCATGATGGCACCCAGTCCCCATGACTAGGTAAGCCTAACACGTTGCGGAATATACAAGTTTACAAACATTAAATAAGAAATAGCGGAAAAAAAATAATATAAAAAGGAATGTAATCCATGCACCTTGGCACATACACCCATCAAACACACTGTATAAAAACACGACCAAGACCCGGAATCCCACGGGTAACACATACTAAAAGAGAATATACAACTGTGGCTCTATGTGTAGAGAATACCTAACAATGAAATGAAGAAAAACATCTACTAATACTATCAGAATAAAAGGAAGGCCTCCGGATCCGCGGACGTAGCAGATCATACCTCGAGGTCTCCCAAAGTGCTGCTGAATCACCTAGTATGAGCCTGTCCTGATGTACCTGGATCTACACAACAAAAGTGTGCAGAAGAGTAGCATGAGTACACCACGGCGGTACTCAGTAAGTGCCAAGCCTAACCTCGATGGAGTAGTGACGAGGAAGGTCAGGGCCCTACTGAGAGAACAATAACATAATGATAATAACAATAATAAGCAGTTTAAATAATAATGAATCTGAAATAACAACAATAAAGTGATTACTGCAACCGTCAACAATTAAGCTAACAACAAGTAACAAAACTCAATTAACAAGTCCAGGACCTGTGGGAATTAAACCCACAGTCCCATTAACAGTATCCCTGGGTTTCCGGGAATCGAACCTGCAGCCCATGTCTCAATACCTCAAGATGTGTCTCAATGAATCTCAGGATCTCCGGGAATCGAACCCGCAGTCCATATCTCAATAATATATCAATAGCTCAGGATCTCCGGGAATCGAACCCGCAGTCCATATCTCAATAACTCAGGATCTCCGGAAATCGAACCCGCAGTCCATATCTCAATAACTCAGGATCTCCGGGAATCGAACCCGCAGTCCATATCTCAATAACTTCGGATCTCCGGGAATTGAACCCGCAGTCCACAAACAATACCACTCCGGGTCTCTGGGAATCGAACCCACAGCTCTGGGATCTCCGGAAATCGAACCCGCAGTCCACAAACACAACAAATAAGGGAATACACAGAGAGAATATAATATGCTTAACCACAACTTCACCGAAACTAGCGCCAACAATTATCAAGAAATTTAAGTAAGACAATTAGGCAACTAGGCAGTTAAATCCTATCTAATCATGCTTTTCTAACTAATACCGAGTAAGAGTATCGATTTAATCAGCCAGGAGCAGGAATATCACTAATCGAACAATTCAAGTAAAGTATGTGTTACAACAACCAGCGTATGTACACGCCCGTCACCTCGCGTACAACGCATTTAAACTATCACATAATATCCTAGGGGTGAAAGTTCCCCCACACGAGGTTAGACAAGCCACTTACCTCAACTTCGGTATAAAACCGCTAAGAAACAACTCTCTTGCCGCGAATGTCGGCCTCCACAGGTATAGTATCTGATAAGAATCAATAGAATCGCATCAAAATAGGTCAATTGGGCATAACCCAACCAAAACAATTCAAAATACACCAAAACCCACAAGTTGCCAAAACCCGACTTTCGATATGCTTCTCGAAAAATCACGAAAGTTACATATTCGGAACCCTCATCTCAATACAAGTCTAAGCATATAAAGTTTACTAAATTAGGACTTCATTTGTATTCAAACCTTTGATTTTCTAAGGTTTAAGCCTAGGGTGAAAACCCCCATTAATTGCCCCAAATTCCTCCATTTTCATGAAAAACTTGCATAATATTATCAACAACAATCATAATTGGAGTCCATAATTGATTACCTGAAGAAACCCCTCGAATTCCCCTTCAAAATCGCCCAATTCGCACCTTAAGCCGAGCTCTCAAAGTTTGGAATGTTTCTAAAATTTCTAACTTCTAATATAATTAAACCCTCTGCGATTTTCGCTTCTGCGGACTATTTTCCGCTTCTACGGAACCGCTTCCGCGACAATTTGTCGCTTCTGCGAATCCCCAGGCCTAGCTGGCCCAATCCGCTTCTGCAAGCCCAGGGACGCTTCAGCGAGGCCGCTCCTGGGGACAAACGCCCGCTCTTACGAATGGGAGTCCGCTTCTGTGGACTCGCTTAAGCAAGAGCCCATCCGCCTCCGCGAAACTCCCAATTCCCTCTCCTGACCGCTTCTGCGGTCCCATTTTTCGCACCTGCGATAGCGCCTCGGCGGACCAGAGTCCGCTCCTGCGAACCATTCCGCCTCCGTGTTCCAAATTACGCTTCATCGGACTCGCCTCTACGGTTCCATTTCCGCAGGGGCGAAAACAACAGAAACAGAACTCCTAAACGTGCAATTTCCATGTTTTCTCCCGTTTAACCATCCGAAATCACCCCGAGGCCCCCGGGACCTCATCCAAACACACCAACACATCCTAATACCTTATTCGAACTTGTTCCAATCCTCAAACTACATCTAACAACATCACAACCCATAATTCACATCGAATTCAAGCCTAATTTCCTTAAAACTTTCCCAATTACACATTCGATCTAAAACCCGACCAAACGACATCCGAATGACCTGAAAATTTGCGGACATATTCAAAATCACATAACGAAGCTACAGAAATTGTCGGAATTCCATTCCGACCCCCGGCAAACCACAATAGCAGAAATGAACTTAGGGGAACAATTAAATTGGGGATTGGGGCGTAAATTTCAAAAAACGACCAGCTGGGTCGTTACATCTTCCCACACTTAAAAGATTCGTTCGTCCTCGAACGAGCATAGAAAACATACCTGGAGTGGTGAAGAGATGAGGGTGCTGGCTGCGCATATCCTGCTCGGTCTCTCAAGTCGCCTCCTCGACCGGCGGACCCCGCCACTGAACCTTTACTGAAGGGATGTTCTTTGACCTTAGCTTCCTGACCTGCCTGTATAGAATGGCTACTGGCTCCTCAACATAAGGCAGATCCTTTTCTAGCTGAACAGAAGTGAAATCCAACACATACGACGGGTCACCATGGTATCTCCGGAGCATAGAGACATGAAATACGGGGTGGACTCCGGCTAGGATGGGAGGTAAGGCCAACTCATAAGCAACCTCCCCAACATGCCTCAAAATCTCAAAAGGGCCAATAAATCTAGGACTCAGCTTCCCTTTCTTCCCAAACCTCATAACGCCCTTCATGGGCGAGACTCGAAGCAGAACCCGCTCGCCAACCATAAAAGCCACATCGCGGACCTTCTTGTCCGCATAACTCTTCTGTCTAGACTGGGCTGCACGAAGTCTGTCCTGAATCACCTTGACCTTGTCCATTGCATCCTGAACCATATCAGTACCTAGCAGTCTGGCCTCGCCCGGCTCGAACCAACCCACGGGAGACCTGCACCTCCTACCATATAGAGCCTCATACGGTGCCATCTGAATACTGGACTGATAGCTGTTGTTATAAGCAAACTCCGCCAGTGGCAAGAAGGGATCCCATGAACCTCTAAACTCAATCACGCACGCATGGAGCATATCCTCCAAAATCTAAATAGTGTGCTCGGACTGACCATCAGTCTGGGGGTGAAATACTGTGCTCAGCTCCACCCGAGTACCTAACTCTTGCTGTACGACTCTCCAGATACGTGAAGTGTATTGAGTGCCTCTATCTGAAATGATGGAAACTGGAATACCATGCAGCCAAACTATCTCTCTGATGTATATCTCCGCCAGTCGCTCCGATGAATAAGTAGTGCTCACCGGTATGAAATGGGCGGACTTGGTCAGCCGATCCATAATGACCCAAATGGAATCAAACTTCCTAATAGTCCGTGGAAGTCCAGCTACAAAGTCCATGGTAATTCGCTCCTATTTCCACTCTGGAATCTCAATCTACTACATCAATCCACCCGGACGCTGATGCTCATACTTCACCTGCTGGCAGTTGAGGCATCTAGAAACATAGTCAACTATATCCCTCTTCATCCGCCTCCACCAGTAATGCTGTCTCAAGTCCTGATACATCTTCGCGGCACCCGGATGGATGGAATACCGCGAGCTATGGGCCTCTGCTAGAATCAGCTCTCGAAGATCATCTACATTGGGCACACAAATACGCCCCTGCATCCTCATAACTCCATCATCCCCAATGGTAACATCTCGAGCATCACCACACTGAACTCTATCCTGGAGGACAAGCAAATGAGGGTCGTCGAACTGACGCTCCCCGATGCGGTCAAATAGAGAAGACCGAGAAACCACACAAGCCACAACCCGGCTGGGCTCCGAAAGATCCAGTCTAACAAACTGTCTGGCTAAAGCCTGAACATCCATCGCCATAGGCCTCTCCGAAGCTGGTAGATATGCCAAACTCCCCAAACTCTCTGCCCGACGACTCAAGGCATCGGCAACCACATTAGCCTTGCCGGATGATAGAGAATAGTAATATCATAGTCCTTCGGTAGCTCCAACCATCTCCTCTGACGCATATTCAGGTCCTTCTGCTTAAGCAAGTGCTGCAAGCTCCGGTGATCAGTGTAGATCTCACAAGGAACCCCATATAAATAATGACGCCAAATCTTCAAGGCGTGAACAATGGCAGCTAGCTCCAAATCATGAACAGGGTAATTCTTCTCATGCACCTTCAGCTGTCTCGACGCGTAGGCAATCACCCTACCGTCCTGCATCAATACCGCACCGAGTTCAACTCGTGAGGCATCACAATATACAGTATAGGACCCCGAACCTGTAGGCAACATCAATATGGGGGCCAAAGTATTGTCTCGAGCTTCTGAAAGCTCGCCTCACACTCATCTGTCCACTGAAAAGGGGCACCCTTTTGGGTCAATCTGGTCATAGGTAATGCAATCGAAGAGAATCCCTCTACGAAACGACGGTAATAGCCCGCCAAACCAAGGAAACTACGAATCTCAGTAGCGGAGGAGGGTCTGGGCCAACTCTGCACGACCTCCACCTTCCTCGGATCTACTCGAATACCATCACTCGACACCACGTGGCCCAAAAATGCCATTGAACTCAACCAGAATTCACATTTAGAGAAATTGGCATATAGCTGCTTCTCCCTCAGAATCTGAAGCACTATCCTCAAATGCTGCTCGTGCTCTTCCCGACTCCGAGAATATACTAGAATATCATCAATGAAAAAAATCACGAACGAGTCCAGGTATGGCCTGAACACACTGTGCATCAAATGCATAAAGGCTGCTGGGGCGTTAGTCAGCCCAAAAGACATTACGAGGAACTCATAGTGGCCATACCAAGTCCTGAAGGCAGTCTTCGGGATATCTGGCTCCCGAATCTTCAGCTGATGATACCCACAGCGCAAATCAATCTTAGAAAACACCTGTGCGCCCTGTAGCTGGTCAAATAAATCATCAATGCGAGGCAAAGGATACCGATTCTTCACTGTAACCTTGTTCAGCTGACGATAGTCAATACACATACGCATAGAACCGTCCTTTTTCTTCATAAACAACACAGGAGCACCTCAAGGCGAAACACTGGGTCGAATGAAACCCTTACCCAATAACTCCTATAACTGGTCCTTCAACTCCTTCAACTCAGGAGGAGCCATACGGTACGGTGGAATAGTAATGGGCTGAGTGCCCGACAACAAATCAATAGCAAAATCAATGTCTATGTTGGGCGGCATGCCCGGGAGATCAGCTGGAAATACATCAGCAAAGTCACGTATCCCGCACATAAGATAAATAAGCAGCACACCCCTTCTCAACCATACGCTGAGCTCTGAGAAAGGAAATAACACGGCTAGGGGTGTGATCTAGAGTACCACTCCACTCAATACGTGGAATGCCTGGCATAGCCAGCGTCACGGTCTTGGCGTGACAATCAAGAATAGCATAATGGGGCGACAACTAGTCCATGCCCGGAATAATATCAAAATCGACCATCCCGAGCAACAATAGATCCGCTCTGGTCTCAAAACCACAAATGGTAACCAAACACGACCTATACACACGGTCCACACCAAAGAAACACCCATCGGAGTGGAAACTCAAATGGGGGCACTCAAAGAATCCCGAGGCACACCCGGATGAGAAGCAAAATAAGGAGTACACATATGAAAAAGTGGAACCAAGGTCGAATAGAACCGATGCCTCCCTGTGACTAACGAGAATAGTACATGTGATAACAGAGTCAGATGCAACAGCTGCAGCGTGATCAGGAATAGCATAAAGTCTGGCCTGACCACCCCCTCGAGGACGGCCTCTGGTACCCTGATTCCCGCTCCTGACTGGCTGGGCAGGTGGAGTGGTAGCTGGAGCTGGAATGATGGCCTGCTGGCCTTGGGATCCATGCTGAGGCTGCAAAGACCGAGGAGGTGCTCCTCTCCTATGCCTAGGGCACTCCCTAACCATATGGAGAGTATCCCCGCACTCAAAACAAGCTCTGGGAGGACGCAGTGGCTGTGACTGACCGGCCTCACCCCCACTAGTCTGACCTCTGGAAGTACCCCGCGCAGGAGGTGCACTGGCAACTAGGGGAGTGTAATAAGGCTCCTGAGGTGCTGGAAGAGCTGGAGTGCTACCGGATGCTGGTAAGGCTGAGTGAACTGGTTGGCCGGAATAACCTCTGCCAAAATGACCAGCTGCTGAAGTGCGGGCACTAGAGAAATGGCTCGACTCACGAGACCTCTTGGCCTCTCTCTCTCCCCGCTCTCTAGGGAGCATACTCTCAATCCTCCTGGCAATGCTCACGGCCTGCTGATAAGATATATCTATCTCAAACTCTCTAGGCCATGCTGGATCGGATCGGCGGAATCAGGCCCTCAATAAATCTCCGCACCCTCTCCCGGACCGTGGCTACCAAAGCCGGTGCATGCCTGGCTAGACAGGTAAAACTAATAGCATACTCCGATACTGACATGGAGCCCTATCGCAATCGCTCAAACTCCGAGCGCCAAGAATCCCTAAGGCTGTGGGGAACAAACTCCCTCAAAAATAGATCTGAAAACTGCGTCCAGGTCAATGAAGCAGACTCCTCCGGACTATCCAACTCATACGTGCTCCACCAATCATAAGCGGCCCCACGAAACTGAAAAGTAGTGAAGGAAACCCCGCTGGTCTCCACAATCCCCATGGTACGAAGAATACGATGACACTCCTCCGGAAAACCCAATGCATCATCTGTAGCCAAACTGCTGAACACTAGAGGATCATATTTCTTGACCTCTCCAATCTACGCTGCTCGTCCTCAGAGGCAGCTGGCCCACCTCCGGGCTGTGCTGGGGCGGCAGGAGGCATAATAATAATCATTGGAACATGTCCTACTGGCGCTCGCTATTTAGGTGTAGCGACTGCGGTATACATACTCATGAACTGGGCCAGGGTCTCCTGGAGTGCTGGAGTAGTAGTAGCTGTAGTCGGTGTACCAGGTGCCTGCGCTCCAACCTGATCCACATGTGGCACCTCAGCGGCAGCGCGTGCGGGTGTTGTGGCTGCACCTCGTGTGCGTCCTCGTCCTCTACCTCGGCCCCGGCCTTTGACGGCGGCAACAGGGGGCGCGGGTACCTGATCGTCGCGAGTGGCACGTGTCCTCACCATCTGTGAGAGAATAGAAAGCAGTAGTTTAGATTTGGTGCAAAAAAAAAATGTCGCACGACAAGGAATCCAAAAGAAATGAAGAGTTTCCTACACAGTTACATAGCCTCTCATTGATAAATATAGACGTCTCCGTATCGATCAGCGAGACTCTAAGTAACCGGTCTGTGTCCCGTGACTCCTATGAACCTAGAGCTCTGATACCAACTTGTCACAACCCTAGTTTACCAATCGTGAACCTGTCATGACGGCACCCAGTCCCCACAACTAGGTAAGCCTAACACGTTGCGTAATATACAAGTTTACGAACATTAAATAAGAAATAGCGGAAAAATAATATAAAAAGGAATATAATCCGTGCCGCTTGGCACATACACTCGTCAAACACACTGTATAAAAACACCACCAAGACCCGGAATCCCACGGGTAACACAGACTAAAAGAGAATATACAACTGTGGCTCTATGTGTAAAGAGTATCTAACAACGAAATGAAGGAAAACATCTACTAATACTATTAGAATAGAAGGAAGGCCTCCGGATCCGCGGACGTAGCAGATCATACCTCGAGGTCTCCAAATGTGCTGCTGAATCACCTAGTATGAGCATGTCCTGATGTACCTGGATCTGCACAACAAAAGTATGCAGAAGAGTAGCATGAGTACACCACGGCGGTACTTAGAAAGTGCCAAGCCTAACCTCGATGGAGTACTGACGAGGAAGGTCAGGGCCCTACTGAGAGAAACAATAACAAAATGATAATAACAATAATAAGTAGTTTTAATGATAATAATTCTGAAATAACAACAATAAAGTGATTACTGCAACAGTCTACAATTAAGCTAACAACAAGTAACAAACTCAGTTAACAAGTCCAGGACCTGTGGGAATTTAACCCACAGTCCCATTAACAGTATCTCTGGGTCTCCGGGAATCGAACCCGCAGCCCATGTCTCAATACCTCAAGATGTGTCTCAATGAATCTCGGGATCTCCGGGAATCGAACCCGCAATCCATATCTCAATAACATATCAATAACTCAGGATCTTCGGGAATCGAACCCGCAGTCCATATCTCAATAACTCAGGATCTCCGGGAATCGAACCCGCAGTCCATATCTCAATAACTCAGGATCTCCGGGAATCGAACCCGCATTCCATATCTCAATAACTCCGGATCTCCGGGATCGAACCCGCAGTCCACAAACAATACCACTCTGGGTCTCTGGGAATCGAACCCACAGCCATGGGATCTCCGGGAATCGAACCCGCAGTCCACAAACACAACAAATAAGGGAATACACAGAGAGAATATAATATGCTTAACCACAACTTCACCGAAACTAGTGCCAACAATTGTCAAGAAATTCAAGTAAGACAATTAGGCAACTAGGCAATTAAATCCTATCTAATCATGCTTTTCTAACTAATACCGAGTAAGAGTATCGATTTAATCAGCTAGGAGCAGGAATATCACTAATCGAACAATTCACGTAAAGTATGTGTTACAACAACCAGCGCATGTATACGCCCGTCACCTCGCGTACAAGGCATTTAAACTATCACATAATATCCTAGGGGTGAAAGTTCCCCCACACGAGGTTAGACAAGCCACTTACCTCGACTCCGGTACAAAACCGCTAAGAAACAACTCTCTTGCCGCGAATGTCGGCCTCCACAGGTATAGTATCTGATAAGAATCAATAGGATCACATCAAAATAGGCCAATTGGGCATAACCCAACCAAAACAATTCAAAATACACCAAAACCCACAAGTTGCCAAAACCTGACTTTCGGTATGCTTCTCGAAAAATCACAAAAGTTACATATTCATAACACTCGTCTCAATACGAGTCTAAGTATATAAAGTTTACTAAATTCGGACTCCATTTGCCCATTCAAACCTTTGATTTTGTAAGGTTTAAGCCTAGGGTGAAAACCCCCATTAATTGCCCCAAATTCCTCCATTTTCATGAAAATCTTGCATAATATTATCAACAACAATCATAATTGGAGTCCATAATTGATTACCTGAAGAAACCCCTCGAATTCCCCTTCAAAATCGCCCAATTCGCACCTTAAGCCGAGTTCTCAAAGTATGGAATGTTTCTGAAATTTCTAACTTCTGATATAATTAAACCCTCTGCGATATTCGCTTCTGCGAACTATTTTCCGCTTCTACGGAACCGCTTCCGCGACAATTTGTCGCTTCTACGAATCCCCAAGCCTAGCTGGCCCAATCTGCTTCTGCGAGCCCAGGGCCGCTTCCACGAGGCCGCTCCTGCAGACAAACGCCCGCTCCTGCGGAACTTTCCGCTCCTGCGAATGGGAGTCTGCTTCTGCGGACTCGCTTAAGCGAGAGCCCATCCGCCTCCGCGAAACTCCCAATTCCCTCTCCTGACCTCTTCTGCGGTCCCATTTTTCACACCCGCGATAGCGCCTCGGTGGACCAGAGTCCGCTTCTGCGAACCATTCCGCCTCCGTGCTCAAAATTCCGCTTCAGCGGACTCGCCTCTGCGGTTCCATTTCCGCAGGGGCGAAAACAACACAAACAGAACTCCTACACCGGTAATTTCCATGTTTTCTCCCGTTTAACCATCCGAAATCACCCCGAGGCCCCCAGGACCTCATCCAAACACACCAACACATCCTAATACCTTATTCGAACTTGTTCCAATCCTCAAAACACATCTAACAACATCAAAACCCATGATTCACATCGAATTCAAGCCTAATTTCCTTAAAACTTTCCGAATTACACATTCGATCTAAAGCCCGACCAAACGACGTCTGAATGACCTGAAAATTTGCGGACATATCCAAAATCACATAACGAAGCTACAAAAATTGTCGGAATTCCATTCTGACCCCCGGATCAAAATCTCACCTATCGTTCGGATTCGCCAAAATTTCAAACTTCGGCATTTCAAGCCTAATTGAGCTACGGACCTCCAAAATACATTCCGAACGCGCTCCCGACCCCGAAATCACCTAACGGAGCTAATGGAATCATCAGATTTTCATTCCGAGGTCGTCTTAACACTGTTCCGGCTACGGACCATTTTCCCATTATAAAGCTTCTATTTAGGGACTAAATGTCCCAAAACACTCCGAATTCCAGAACCGACCCTCCCGGCAAACCACAATAGCAAAAATGAACTTAGGGGAATAATTAAATTGGGGATCGGGGTGTAATTTTCTAAAACGATCGGCCGGGTCGTTACAGTAAATTCAAAACATAGGCCGACAATGCCATACGATTATCCATATACATGACATCTATCTACAAGCCTTTAAGAGTACATAAACATCATAAAGGTTAGGACTGGTCCCCGCCATACCAATTAATACATGTCCTAATTATAATAACAAAATGAGCAACTTCAGAGAAAATAGAGCGCACCAACACCTTAGATTGAGCTGAGAGCCTACTTGGAGAACTCTCAACGTGTCTCTTGGGATATGCAGGCATAAAACACATCATTCCCAAGCAAAAGGAACATCAGTACAAATAATGTACCGAGTATGTAAGGAATGAAAATCAGTAAGTAATAGACATGAGAAAAACATGGAGTAAATGCTCAACATGTAAGTCTGAATAACTCTATAAATTATTAATATTTATAATGCCACGTATATGCATATAAATATCATACCATGCATAGGTATATGCGTACATAATATCATCAAGCTGTGGAAGGCATCCCATCATATCATCTCGACCACTGTGGGCAAAATCGTCAATGTATACTAGCTGATCAGGTGGTGGTGCGTATATATAATGTTGTAAATATATATATATACATGGGTATATATATATATATATACATGGGTATGAATGAATGCAATGCATGAGAAGTACGTCAATAATTTCCATCTAAGCTAATCATGGGTCAATGTACATGTATGAATGAATGCAATGCATGAGATGTACGTCAATAATTTCATCGGAATGTTATAAGACTATTATGTATTTGATTAATGTCATGAAGTAAACTTTATTAACTTAAGTATTTTCTGAGACCCGTGAACAGATAATAGAATAATAGAACACATGGGGAATCAAGAGCATAGACATCTCTAGTATTTCTGTGAATAGAGTCATTTATGAAAGTTGTCAATTTGCTCGTTTCGTTTGTATCGTATGGATCATGTAATAAAGAAAGAAGGATAACCTTAACATATTTAAGCTGATCTCTTGACAATCTATCTAACACGTCAATTATGAAAAAGACATGTAACGGCGAATTTAAATATTAAAAAATCCATATGATGTTCTTGAGAAAGATTATATCATATTCCCTTGAAATTACAAATCACGTTGCTATTACATAATGCAATCCGTATGGATTCTTGTTGTATCTTTATCCGCACCTTGTTTTCTCAAAGTGTAACACCATTTGATACACTATTTACTTAACCTTGTGGATTACAGATGGCATTCTTCAACAAGAATGATATAAAGGTGCACATAACTTTAAATGTTGCCAGCACCGACTTAAGGTTATGAATTGGTGGTAATTTGCTGCCAAGTTTCCATAAATACCACGTGGATGTTTTCCCCCTAACAATTATCCAAATTTCATTTAAATAACTTTCCACAAAATTTAATTTACAAGTAAATCTCCCACTAAAAAATTTATAATTCTCAATTATCTATATAATTAAAAATTATCTCAAATTACTTAAAATACTACTCACTTTTAACTCACTTTATACGCCTTATTATTATGTTCATATGGTACCTTGTATGACACTAGTTCATAAATATCGAGTATTATAGGTTGAATCGTATTTTATCCTAAATTGTCAAATTTTAACTTTGATTCACTTACCCTATCACTGTCACGACCCGGATTTTCCCCCAATATCGGGATCGTGATGGCGCCTACTCGTGGTAGCTAGGCAAGCCACTGTGTTCATACTATCCTATTTTTAACACAATTTTAATTAAATAAATGCGGAATACTTTATCGAAATGGAAATAATAAATCACGAGGTAAAAATCATACTGAAATCCTCTACCCAAGACTTGGAGTCACCAACTCACAAACTACTATGGAATACTACACATAAAAGTCCGAAGAAAATATAACATAATTCTGTTCGTCTCGGAATAATGAGACTACAGCTATAAACATAAATAAAGAAAGAGACGCCGGGCCTGCGGACGTCTGCAAGCTACCTTGGTCTCAAATGTAATCAACTCCCACGCAATCTATTTACTGCTGCTGCTGCTCGCTGCTACTCCGATCGTAACCTGGACCTGTGCAAAAACGCACAGAAGTGTAGCATCAGCACAACCGACCCCATGTGCTGGTAAGTGCCTGGCCTATCCCGGCGAAGTAGTGACAAGCCTAGGACCAGACACCCACATAAACATGTGCAATTCAATATATATATGTGTACCACAAAATAACAAGAAATAATCAAGTATTAACACAATAAGGAATATCTTAAAGAATTCAACAATTAACCACAGTTAATAATTTCACAAGGAAAAACAAAGTGTAATGTAAACACAAATAATATCAATTCAAGGAATAGCAAATAGTTGCACGGCATCACCCTTCGTGCTTTTACTCTCATCCTCACATCCATAGTACGGCATGATCCTTCGTACATGGTTCGATAATAGGGCACGGCATGATCCTTCGTGCATAATCAATAATAGGGCACGGCATGATCCTTCGTGCATAATCAATAATAAACATGGCACGGCATGATCCTTCGTGCATAATCAATAATAAACATGGCACGGCATGATCCTTCGTGCATAATCAATAATAAACATGGCACGGCATCACCCTTCGTGCATTATCTCTCTTCCTCACCCAAATAACAATCACAGTTAAGGGCAAAGAAAGAAACAAGTAATTCATAAACCGTCCCATCAAGGGCAACCAATAATTTTCTTCACAACAAGTCCTAACAAGGAAGAACAATAACAATTCATATGTAATATATCTCAAATAATCATTTTCCCAAAGACTCACGGTCATACTAGACGCCAGTGTATGGATGCTCGTCACCACAGCCCATACACCGCACTCGATCACATAACACATAACACATAATCCTATTCCCTCAAGCTGGGATAGAACAAACACTTACCTCGAATGCTTATGAACAATTCAATCCGTGGAAATGTCTTTTTCTTTCAATTTGGCTCCAATCCAATCGTATCTATACACAATTGATTTAATATCATCAATTCTACTTAACAAACTAGTTCATATTGCTAAATATGGTTTTTACAACATTCTGCCCGGAATAGTAAAAACCGACCCCGGGCCCACATAATCGAAACTCAAGTTTCGAACCAAAATAATTTCACCCAATCTTCCATCAGTTCAAATATACAATTTGTTCTTAAGTTCGACTCCAAAACGAGGTCTAAATCGCAAATTCTTTGAAAGCCCTAACTACACCCATTTCTCAAATTTTCAACCAATTTATACATGTTTAAGCCTAAGGATTTGATTGATGTTGATGAAAAACGAAGAAGACGAGTTAACAATACTTACCCAATGAACTTTGATGAAGAAATGCCTCAAAAATCGCCTAAGAGCTGTGGAGAAGAAAGGGGTTTGTGAAAATGGGATAAAATCCCGTAAGTGTTCTGTTTTTGAGCTGAAGAATTCACTGGGCGAAATTACCCTACGCGATCGCGTGAATTGGGCTGCGATCGCGTAGAGGAAAGACTGGCCTCTTATGCGATCGCGTGAAAATGGTTGCGATCGCGTAGAGAAAGGACTGGAAGCTACGCGATCGCGTGAGGATTGCTGCGATCGCGTAGAGGAAACTCACCGGGCGGCCTATTTGTTCTATGCGATCGCATGAACAAGACTGCGATCGCGTGTGGGAGGAACTGAAAGCTACGCGATCGCGTGAGGGATGCTGCGATCGCGTAGAAGAACTGGCCAATGCTGTGCGATCGCGTGGATGAGGCCGCGATCGCGTAGAACAAAATCCCTCTGCAGAAAGATTGCAGAAAATCTGCCAGTTTTCAAATCCGAAAACACCCCGAACCACCTCCGAAACACTCCCGAGCCCTCGGGGCTCCAAACCAATTATGTACACTAACTCAAAAACATCATACGAACTTGCTCGCGCGATCAAATCACCAAAATAACATCAAAATCAAGGAATTTAGCCTTAAATCTCAAGAATTCTTTCAAAATTTCATAACTTCCAAACTTTCCAATTTAAGGCCGAAACACGTCAAACGACGTCCGTTTCCAACCAAACTTTACAGGAAGCGCTTAACCAATATATATGACCTGTACGGGCGTCGGAACCAAAATACGAGCCCGATACCAGTACTTTTTAATAAAAAATCATTTTCATTTTCCTTAAACATTTTCAGAAAACAATTTAACAGAAAAATTCTTTTACTGGGGTTCTAGACCTCGGATTTCAATTCCGGACATATGCCCAAGTTCCATATTTTTCTACGGATTTCCTGAAATAGTCAAATCACGGATCCGGGTCCGTTTACCAAAAATGTTGACCAAAGTCAACCATATCAATATTAATATCAAAATTCTTCTACTTTTTCACATATTTCACATATTTCAACATAAATATTTTTCAGCTTTGTGCCGGACTGTGCACGCAAATCGAGGCAACATAGAATGAGGTTTTCAATGCCTCAGAAGCTTGAAATGATTAATTAAATAAGTGATGACCCTTTGGGTCGTCACAATCACCTTCACAAATTTACTTATCATTTGTTATAAATAGCATAAATACTTATAATCTCATTCGCGAGCTTATGTCGAATAACTTACAATAAAACTTTAACATACGAAAATATGTGATGTAACATCTCATTTCCAAGCTTTCATCAATTTACTTATGACGTAATCTTACGTACGAAAACATGGAGCGTAATACCTCGAGTAGGTTCGTATTATGTTACGGGACTTGTTGGTATGCTCGGACGAGGTCCCGAGTAGCTTGCGTGAGTATCGAAAAGGTTTAGGTTGTGTTGCACTTACTTTTGATGCTTCATCATTGTTTCTTCAGGCATAAGTAGATATATATTAATCAAATAAACTCCAAATTTAATTTTTATCAAACCATTAGATCCATATCATAATTGCAGATCCATAGAAAAAAATCGCCGAATTTGGACAGCGTATGAAAGAGTTATGCTCATTTTCGTACCGAGAGTTGACTTTAATTTTTGTTAAAGATCAAAGATTTATTATCCACAATTATTTTCTATGAGTTTTATTTATGAATTGAAGTTATTTTAGCTATATTTGAGCCATCCGATGTTTATTTCACTTAGAGGGCCATTTTAGAGTATTAGCCTAGCTTCTTTGAGGTAAGTATCTTGCCTAACTTTCTATAGGATATCTACTCCTTAGGATCTGAGTCTTTGGTGCTAATTGTGTCAAGTGAAGTCTGTGTACTTGAGGTGAAGAATATATGCTCGGGCTTATTTGTGGAAAGTTGAACATCTAGAGGTCTTAGGTTGTTATGTTCATTAGATATAAAGTTGTTTGGTTATGTTAAGTTCCCCATTTACTAGTTTCACCTCTACATGCCTTAATTGGAATTAATTGCTTCATGATCCATTTTTATTATCTATTTGACTCTTGTGTGCCTCAACTAAAGTGTTTCCTTTTTGACTGCCATGCTATCCTTTCCTAATTGCTTATCCATAATTAAAATTATTATTATCGCTTTTGTAATTGTCTATCCTTAATTGAGGTTATTATTGTCCTTTTTGTAAGGTGCTTATCCTGAATTAAATTTGTTGTATCTCTTTCGTAATTTCTCAACCCTAAATTTAGCTATCCATTATCATAGTTGACTTATACTTATTTGGAATTATTGACTCATGTTATCTCCCTTGTTATCGAATAGTAATTTTGTGGAATCATTTGTTACATATTATTTATCCCTTGTTGATATATTATTATTAAGACTAGTATTTTCTATTGTGTTGATTCTTTGTGATCTCATTCTATCGCTTCTTTGTGTTTCAAAGCTCTTGAGTTGATTTACTTACCGTATTCTCGGTTTATTGTTGTTGATGTTGTAGTTGTGCTCAGTCTGTTGAGTCGAGGGCTATGCGCGGTGGTGGTATTGACAATGTTTAGAGGAAATACAATGGAATATGGTCACATGTTGTGAAGGTCATTCTATTGTATTGTATTTTTGGCATGTGATATTGTTAAGAGAACTTGTTGGGTGTTTGCATGAGGTTTCTGCTGTGTTTTTCTTATTATTGATGTTGTACATGCGGCGTGACAAGTTGGGCTATATCTGTGTGTTTGAGCATGTAAAGAGACAAGGTGGAAATATTTCTATGTGCCTGCAGTGAGATAAGACGGGCATTTAATTTATTATTGTGCACGTGGTGAAACAAGGCGGGCTATGTTGGGCGATTGATTTGTGATGATTGGTAATGGCCTGGGGGCATTGTTGTTGTTGGTATTTGTGTAGTGGTGTGCCTAACTTGTATGAGTTTTTACTTGTGCAAAATTCGGGTAATTTTTTCTTATATGCCGTTCATTTCCTTTACTCTTACTCACTGGGCCTGAACTATAATAGAACACTTGCACAATTATACACATAATTAACCACCCCTATCAGTTTAAGAAAATGGATCCTGATGTTATTGATCATTCATATATACCTTCGTCTACTTTTGTCACGACCCGAATTCCCCACCATCGGGATCGTGATGGCGCCTACTCGTGGTAGCTAGGCAAGCTGATTTACTCACAAACTTTCCATTAATAAAAACCACCCCGTTGTCAATTTAATAACATGAATAATAATAATAACATTAACTGTGGAAGTCTACTTTCAAAAATTTGAATATAACGGTGAAATACTCAACATAAATCCTCTACCCAAGATGTGGAGTCACAAACTCACGAACTACTAAGAATAACTATACATAATGGTCTGAAAGAAATATAACAACCGTCTGTCTCGAAACAATGAGACTACAACAATAATGATAAATATAAGAAGAGACGCCGGGCCTGCGCACGCCTGCAAGCTACCTCAGTCTCGTGGGAATGACAATCCTGCTAGTGAACTACTACTGCTGCTACTGCTCAAAACCTGGACCTGTGCAAAAATGCACAAAAGTGTAGTATCAGCACAACCGACCCCATGTGTTGGTAAGTGCCCGGCCTATCCGGCGAAGTAGTGACAAGCCTAGGACCAGACACTCATATAAACCTGTGCAGTTCTATATACATATGTACCACAAAACAACAAAAATACTGAACAAAACAAATAGCAAGGGAGGGAACATGCTATTGGGAGCATAATCGAATATACATAATTCATCAGTGAAATAAAAACAGAGTGCAACAAACAATTATCAAAAAATTAGAAATTTTATAGTTGCATGGCATCACCCTTCGTGATTTTACTCTCATCCTCACCAAATAATCAAATTAAAGTGCACGGCATCACCCTTCGTGCTTTTACTATCATCCACACAAAATAATTAAATAAAAGTGCACAGCATCACCCTTCGTACTTTACTCTCATCCTTACATTCATGAACGGCATTATCCTTCGTGCATGATATAATTAACAATGGCACGTAATGTTCATTCGTGCATAAATAGTAAAATATGGCACACAATGATCCTTCGTGAGAATATAATTAACAATGGCACAAAGTGATCCTTTTTGCGAATATAATTAAAAATGGCACGACATCACCCTTCGTGCTTTATCACTCTTCCTCACCCAAACAACAGCCACAATCAACGGGCAAGAAGAATGAAATAAACAATAAGTACCATCCCGGCAAGGGAGTAACAACAGCCATAATAATATCCCGGCAAGGGAACAATAACAATAACAATAACAACAATAAGGTCCCGGCAAGGGAAATATAACACCACCTTCACAACCCGGAAAGGGCTCAATAATATAACTTAGGGTGTTCCACATTAGTTCACAACATGTACCAACAACGAGTTACGGTCATACTAGACTACAGTGTGTAGATTCTCATCACCATGCCTATACATCGCACTCGATCATTTAGCAATTAACAAGTTATTATACTCTAATCCTATTCACTCAAGTTAGGATAGATTAAACACTTACCTTAAAGCCTTGAAGTCCGCTTAACCCTCAACTATTGCTTTGCCTCGTAATTCAACCTCCAACTCGCTCGAATCTAATCACAATTGGTTCAATTACTTTAATAAATACTATATGAATTGGTTTGAATGCATAAAAATAGCTTTCCCAAAGTTTTACTCAAAAATTCCCAAAGCACCCCTTGGCCCACGTGGTCAAAACTCGGGGTTCGAACAAAAATCCAGTTACCCATTCCCTCACGAGTTCAAATATATAATTTTTTTTTGTTGAAATCAGACCTCAAATTGAGGTCCAACTCCCCAATTTATAGAAAACCTAGGTTCTACCCAAAAACACCAATTTCATCCATGAAAATCTTTGATCTCAAATGGAAAACATGTTTAATGATGTTAAGAGTTGAAAGAATTGAGTGAAAATCGACTTACAAGTGATTTGAAATGATATTGCTCTTGAAAAATCGTCTATGGGGTTTTGGGATTTGAAAGAATGGTGAAAAGTGGGTCTAAATTCATTTAAGTATAAAATTGCATAGGTGCGGATGTGGGAAATGCGAACAAGGGTTCGCAATTGCGAACCCAGGTCTGCTGTCATGGGAAATGCGAAGAAGTGTTCGCATTTGCCAACTTAGTGCAACCCATGGATCTTCGCATTTGCGACAACAAGGTTCGCATTTGCGATAAGGTCTCTCCTGCATTTGCGAGACCAGAGATCGCATTTGCGAGACCAGAGATCGCATTTGCGATCCATGCCTAGGATACCCCAGCTTCGCATTTGCGATCAGGATCTCGCATTTGCGAGCCTCCTCTTTGCAATTGCAAAAATTGCAGAAGCTATACACCAGGTCTTTTTCAATTGATCAAAATGCAACCCGACACCTATCCTAAATTCACCCGAGCCTTCGGGACTCTAAACTAAACATGCACACAATATAAAAAATATACCACAAACTTGCTCGCACGATCAAATCGCCAATATAACATCGTTTACATAGAATCAAGCTTCATATTCATGATTTCTTCTTTTAAACTTCATAAACTTTTAACTTGGAACTCATAGTTCAAAACACGTCAAACGACGTCTGATTTCCATCAAACTTTGCAGGAAGCGCTTAAATAATATTTAAGACTTGTACCGGGTGTCAGAACCAAAATACGAGCCCGATACCATAGTCTTTTAATCAATTTTCATATTTATTTTCCTTAATAATTTTAAAAAAACAATTTAACAGAAAAATTCATATCTCGGGCTATAGGCCTTGGAATTCGACTTCGGGCACATGCCCGAGTCCCATATTTTTCTACGGACATTTCGGGACCATCCAAACTCGGGTCCGGGTCCATTTACCAAATATTTTGACCAAAGTCAACTACATCCATATTAATATCAAAATTCTTCAAATTTTTCATAGAATTCATATATTCTAACACAAAACATTCACCTACGCGCCTGGACTGTGTACACAAATCGAGGAAATATAAAATGAGATTTTCAAGGCCTTGGAAGTACGGAACACATAAGGAAAATAGGTGACGACCCTTTGGGTCGTTAGCCTCTACCTTTAAAACAACCGTTCGTCCTCGAATGAACAAGAGAAGGAAGTACCTGAGTCGGGAAATAAATGTGGGTAACGGCTCCGAATATCAGACTCACACTCCCAGGTCGATGGCTTAGGAGGCTGACCCCTCCACTGAACACGCACGGAAGGAAAACTCTTCGACCTCAACTGTCAAACCTGCCAGTCTAGAATAGCTACCGGCTCCTCCTCGTAAGATAGATCCTTGTCCAACTGGATAGTACTGAAGTTTAACACATGCGTAGGATAGTCATGATACCTCCGAAGAGTTGAACGCATCCTCTCCTGAATAGTCTCGACCTTATGTAAGGCCTCTTGAACTAAGTCTGTACCCAACAAACGACCCTCTCCCGGCTCAAACCATCCGACTGGAGACCGACATTGCCTACCATACAACGCCTTATATGGAGCCATCTGAGTGCTAGACTGGTAGCTGTTGTTGTAGGAGAACTCTGCTAATGGCAGAAACAGGTCCCATGAGCCTCCAAAATAAATGATGCAAGTTCAGATCATATCCTCTAAAATTAGAATAGTTCTCTCGGACTGACCGTCAATCTGAGGATGGAATGCTGTGCTCAACTGAACCTGGGTGCCTAACTCCTGCTGGACCGCTGTCCAAAAGTGCGAGGTAAACTGCGTACCCTGATCTTAGATAATAGATACCAGCACCCCATGAAGGTGAACAATCTCCCGAATGTAAATCTCCGCTAACCTTTCAACTGAGTAGGAGACTGCTACTAGAATGAAATGTGCTGACTTGGTCAGCCTATCAACAATAACCCAAATAGCATCGAATTTCTTCCGCTTCAATGGAAGTCCAGTAATGAAGTCCATTTTAATTCGCTCCCACTTCCACTCGGGAATCTCAATTCTTTGGAACACACCACCAGGCCTCTGGTGCTCATATTTAACCTTCTGACAATTTAAACACCGAGAAACATATGCAACAATTTCCTTTTTCATTATATGCCACAAATAATGTTGCCGCAAGTCCTGATACATATTTGCGGCGCCCGAGTGAATAGAATATCGAGAACTATGGGCCTCCGCTAAGATCAACTATCGAATCCCATCAACATTAGTCACACAAACTCTTCCCTGCAATCTCAATACTCCGTCATCATCTAAGGTTACCTTCGTAGCATCTCCTCGCTGCACAGTGTCCCTCAAGTTACACAAATAGGGATCATCAAATTGCCTTTTACGGATACGCTCCAATAGAAAAGAATGAGCGACCGTGCAAGACAACACCCTGCTAGGCTCAGAACTGTCTAGTCTCACGAATCAATTGGCTGAGGCCTGAACATCTAGAAAAAGCGGTCTCTGTCTGACCGAAATATAAGCGAGACTACCCATGCTTGCAGACTTCCTACTCAACGCATCAACCACCATATTAGCCTTGCCTGGGTGATATAGGATAGTAACGTCATAATCTTTCAGCAACTCTAACCATCTCCTCTGTCGCCCATTTAACTCCTTTTGCTTGAATAAGTACTGAAGACTCTTGTGATCCGCGTATACCTCACACGCCACGACATATAGATAATGCCTCAAAATTTTTAAGGCATGAACAACCATTGCCAACTCAAGGTCATGAACCGGATAATTCTTCTCATGGATTTTGAACTGTCTCGAAGCATATGCAATAACCTTGCCATCCTACATCAATACCGCTCCAAGCCCAGTACAGGATGCATCATAATAGACTGTATAAGGCCTTGAACCTGTGGGCAAAATCAACACTGGTGCTGTAGTCAGAGCTGTCTCGAGCTTATGAAAGCACGCCTCACACTTATTTGACCACTTAAATTGGGCACCCTTCTAAGTCAACCTAGTCATGGGGCTGCAATAGAAGAGAACCCCTCTACGAAGAGACAGTAATACCCTGCTAGCCCCAAGAAAGTCCGAATCTCGGTCATTGAAGCTGGTCGAGGCCACTTCTTGACTACCTCAATCTTCTTTGGGTCCATATGAATACCTTCTACGGATACAATATGACCCAGAAATGCAACCGAACTCAACCAGAACTCACATTTTGAAAACTTGGTATTTAGTTGATTATCCTTCAGAGTCTGAAGAACCACTTTGAGGTGCTGCTCGTGCTCTTCCTGGCCGTAGGAGTAAACCTGGATATCGTCTATAAAGACTATTACAAACAGATCTAGATAAGGCCTGAACACTCTGTTCATAAACTCCATAAATGCTGCTGGGGCATTGGTCAACCCGAAAGACATGACTAAGAACTCGTAGTGCCCATAGCGAGTGCGAAAAGCCGTCTTAGGGATGTCAGCCGCCCTGATCTCCAGCTGATGGTAGCCTGACCTCAAGTCTATTTTTGAGAACATGCTCGCTCCTTGGAGCTGGTCAAACAAATCATCAATCCTCGGTAATGGATACTTATTCTTTATCGTCACTTTGTTTAATTGCCGGTAATCAATACACATCCGCATCGAGCCATCCTTCTTCTTCACAAATAACACGGGTGCTCCCCAAGGAGAAACACTGGGCCTGATAAAGCCCTTTTCTCCTTTAACTCTGGCAGGGCCATGCGATATGGTGGAATAGAATAAGCTGACGGCCCGTTGCCAGATCAATTCAGAATTCAATATCCCTATCGGGTGGCGTGCCCGACAGGTCTGAAGGAAAAACCTTGGGAAACTCCCATACAATAGGGACTGAGTCAATAGAAGGAACCTCTGCGCTGGAGTCGCGAACATACGCCAAATAAGCTAAACACCCCTTCTCGACCATGCGTCAAGCCTTAAAATATGAAATCACATTGCGGGTGGCGTGACCTAGGGTCCCTCTCCACTCTAGTCAGGGTGATTCTGGCAAGGGCAAGGTCACTGTCTTGGCAATCTAGGATAACATGATATGGGGACAACCAATCCATCCCCAATATAACATCAAAGTCCACCATATCTAACAGTAATAATTCAACAAGGGTCTCAAGAATCTCAAACACAACCACACATGAATGATGCACCCGGTCGACTACTATGGAGTCAGCCACTTGCGTAGACACAATGATCGGAATGTCTAAGGCATAGCTAGGCACGTCCAGGCATGGTGCAAAGTATGAAGACAAATATGAATATGTAGACCTAGGTTCAAATAGTACTGGAGAATCTCTATCGCAAACCAGAATGGCACTTGTAATCACAGAATCTGACACCTCTGCCTCTGGACTAGCTGGCAAAGCATAAAATCGGGGATCGAGACACCACCTCCCTGAACTATGTCTCTGGGACGGTCATCCACCGGCTGACTTGTACCTCTGGCGGGACGGCCTCCACCTCTACCGTCTCGACCTCCACCTCTACGATTCCTACCCCTACCCCTGGCTGGCTGGGCAGGTTGTGGGTTAGCTGGGGCCTAATCATGGGGCGCGAACCCTGCTGCTGAGAACTGCCCGATGTTCGAGGGCAAAACCTGACAAGGTGATCGGGGTCACCACAACCGTAACAAGACTTCGGCTGTTGTGACTGCTGACCATAACAGTCTGAATGATCTCCACGAACACTCTGAAGAGGCTGAGCACTGATGGGATGCTGATCTGAATACTGCTCACGAAAACCAAGATCACTTGAACCACCCTGTAAAGCCTAGAGAACTGACTAAAAATGCTTGGAAGACTGGCCCCTATCATAGGAATCCTTGCCTCCAGATGAGGCACCACTACATCTGCCAGAATGACGAGGCCTCTTGTCTGAAGCATGACTACCTCCCCGAGTAAGGGTCATCTCAACTCTGCGGGCCGCACTAGCCGCCTCCTGAAAACATATGTCACTACCAACTCCCATAGCCATCTGAAGTTGGATCAGTTGAATTAACCCATCAATAAACCAGCGGACCCTGTCCCAATATGAGGGTAGTATCACAACTGCATGATGTGCCAGATCCAAACCTCGTCTCGTACTAAGTAACGGTCATGGAACCCTACTAGAGGCACTCAAACTGCCTCCGAAGTGCCTCTCACTGAGTAACAAGGAGAAACTTCTCAAAAAATAACTCCGCAAACTGTTCCCATGTCAAAGCTGGGGACCCTACTGGTCGTGTTAAACAGAAATCTCTCCACCAAGTCTTGGTGGATCCTGCAAGCCTGAAAGTGCAAAAAATCAACCCCGTTGGATTCCACTATTCCCATAGTCCTGAGAATCTTGTGGCAACTGAATAAGATGTCCTAGGGATCCTCCGATGAAGCACCGCTGAAGGTGGTGGTAAAAAGCTTGGAGAATCGATCAAGTCTCCATAGAGCATCAGAAGTCATGGCCGCTCCATCTCTGGCCTGAGCTGTAGTGCCGGTCCGAGTTGCTACTACGGGATGAGCCACTAGTGCCTGATCCTGGGGAGCTACTGGCTCCGGAGAACGCGCAACAGGAGTTTGAACCCCTCCTACATCCTGAGAAGCGGCTGGTGCAACTAAACGCAAGCCTGCTCTGGCGACACTGTCGATAAAGCCTGCTTTCCGGATCAGAGCCTTCTAAAGATCTGGGGTGAATAAAACCTCTCCTGGGACTTGAACTGGGCCCACTGGAGCTGCTGGGGCTGGAACCTCCTCACCATTTTCAACTTGAGGCTCCACATCTGGAACCGGTGCCTAGGGCTGAGCTCTTCCCCTACCACGGCCTCCAACGCGACCTCTGCCCCTCGCGGGAGCTGCCTGAGGCTCGGACTGCTGATCAACAGATGAAGAAGCGAGTGTTCTCGCCATCTCCAAAAGAACATAGTAGAAATTCAATCAGTATTTGAGGAAACAAATCGCACGACAAGAAGGAACCAATGAGAGATTTTTCCTAACTTAATAGACTCTAGGGAGCAAGTACAGACATCTCCGTACCTACCCCCCAGACTCTACTAAGTTTGTTCTTGAGTTGTGAGACCTATGTAACCTAGTGCTCTCATACCAACTTGTCACAACCCGGATTCCCCACCATCGGGATTGTGATGGCGCCTACTCATGGTAGCTAGGTAAGCCGATTTACTCACAATCTTTCCATGAATAAAAACCATCATGTTGTCAATTTAATAACATGAATAATAATAACATTAACTGCAGAAGTCTACTTTCTTAAATTTGAATATAACGATGAAATACTCAACATAAATCCTCTACCCAAGATGTGAAGTCACAAACTCATGAACTACTAAGATACACATAATGGTCTGAAAGAAATATAACAATCGTCTATCTCGAAACACTGAGACTACAACAATAATGATAAATATAAGAAGAGATGCCGCGCCTGCGGACGCCTGCAAGCTACCTCAGTCTTGGAAGTACAATAATCCCGCTAGTATACTACTGCTGCTGCTCCTCCTGCTCAAAACCCGGACCTATGCAAAAATGCACAGAAGTGTAGTATCAGCACAATCCGACCCCATGTGCTGGTAAGTGCCTGGCCTATCCCGGTAAAGTAGTGACCAGCCTGGGACCAGACACTCACATAAACCTATGCAGTTCTATATACATATGTATCACAAAACAATAGAAATACTAAACAAAACAAATAGCAAGGGAGGGAACATGCTATGGGTAGCACAATCGAATATACATAATTCATCAGTGAAATAAAAACAGAGTGCAACAAACAATTATCACAAAATAAGAAATTTTATAGTTGCACGGCATCACCCTTCGAGATTTTACTCTCATCCTCACTAAATAATCAAATAAAAGTGCACGACATCACCCTTCGTGCTTTTACTCTCATCCTTACCAAATAATCAAAATAAAAGTGCACGGTAACACCCTTCGTGCTTTTACTCTCATCCTCACATTATGTATGTAGCTCCTCCATCTGCCACATTACACTAATCTTCTAGTGACCACTATTTCATACCCAAGATAATCATTATTATCCTCCAGAGCCTACTTTCCAACACCATGATTCTTATACTCTTCTCATTGACATAGCCGAGGAGGAGAAACCACCCAAAAACCCCAAACAAGAAGAGATTATCCGTAAAGTGAAGAGTCTTGAACAATCTTTCCGGAACATGCAGGGCCTCGAGGGAAAGTGAGCGTAGCTTATAAAAATTTGAGTTTATTTCCAGAGGTGCAGCTATTGGCATGTTTTAAATTGCCGAAATTTGATCTCTATGACGGTCATGGCGACCCAGTGGCACATTTAAGAGGCTTTTGCAGCAAAATGTGAGGGGCCAGCGGTAAAGATGAGTTGCTAATGGCCTATTTCAGTAAGAGCCTTAGCGAATCAGCCCTATAGTGGTACACAAGGCAAGACCACACTCGATAGTTTACTTGGGATGATTTAGCCCAAGCTTTTGCTAATCATTTCCAATACAACCTGGAGATTGTTCCTGACAGACTTTCATTGACGAAGATAGAAAGGAATCCAGGAGAGAGCTTCCGAGAATATGGGTTTAGGTGGAGAGAGCAAGCTGCCCGAGTGGATCCACCCATGAAGGAAGGTGAAATGGTGGACTACTTCTACCAGATCTAGAGCCCACATATTACGGGCATTTGGTATCAGCTATCTGGAAAATGTCTAATGATGTTGTCAAGATGGGGAGCATGGTCGAGGAAGGTTTAAAATCTAACATGATTATGAGCTATTCGGCGATAAAAGCGACAACTCAGGCCATCCAGACGGGCACTGGAGGGGTCCTTGGTTAAAAGAAGAAAGAAGAGGTGGTTGTTGTAGAAGGAAGATCATGGTCCAGGAGTCCTAATCCTTACTACCATCAACCTCGGCCGCATCATCAACCTTACCCACCAGCACTATATGGCCCACCACAACACTATTATCCTCCCCCTGGTCCACACTTTTCAGTGAACCATGCTCAAACCTACCCACAACCGCAAACACCATGGCGTGCACGCGTGCCTCATATTACATATCATACCCAGAATACATATCCACCACCCAAAACATATAAAACCCATGATGGAATAGACTTTCGTCCTAATCCCGGTGTCAGGAATGATAGGCTGCAAAAGAAGAAGACTTCTACTCCATTAGGAGAATCATACACCAGTCTATTTCATAGACCTGAGGCAGCTCGGAATCCTAAACCCCATTGAATCCAAAATCCCGAACCCACCACCAAGGAACCTGGACCATTCTGTTTGCTGTAAGTACTGTTCAGGAGCTCCAGGGCACGACTCAAAGAAGTGTTGTCATTTTAAAACCGCAATTTAGGAGCTCATTGATTCAAGAAGAATTGAAGTCCAGGCCCCCAAAACTCCCAATATTACACAAAATCCCCAGCCTGTTCATCATGAAGCTCATATGATCGAGTTGATTCAAAGAGGAGATTGTAAAAAGCCTTCTCAAACTGTAATGATGATTAAGGAAAGCAAAATCAAGGTAGATGAGAAAGCAACGGGTGGAAAAGTGGTAGTTGCAGTTAAGCAAGTGGTTGATAGGACAGTGGTGGTGACAAAATCCGATCCAGTTAAAGTGATAGTTCCGGGAGCAACTGCAAAACCTGTGTTGATTATAAAAGGGGCCCAAATAGAACCGGTCATTATCAAACCGGTAACTCAATTGCCCGTTATGGATGTTAAAGCTATACAATGGAATTACAACAAAGTGACCATCATGTATCGAGGGAAAGAGGTTAAAGATGAAATTTGTAAGACCCATAGATTGACAAAGTCGGGGAGGTGCTTTGCTCCCATATAATTAAGAAAAGCAAAACTTACCAAAGATAATCCAGATCCTGTGAAAAAGGCTGTTACTGAGGAGGAGGCCGAGGAATTCTTGAGGAATATGAAAGCGCAGGACTACTCGATAGTAGAACAATTGAGGAAGATGCCACCGCAAATATCTCTATTGTACTTGCTAATTCACTCAGATGAATATCGTAGCTCATTAATGAAAATCTTGAATGAATCTTATGTTCCTGAGAAGATTACAGTGAGTCATCTTGAAAAGATCGCAAATAAAATCTTTGCAGTGAACATGGTGACGTTCTCAGATGACGAACTACCGGTAGAAGGAACAGAACATAGTAGAGCTTTGTATCTTACTGTGAAATGTGAAGATTCAGTAGTGACTCGTGTGCTGATTGATAATGGGTCGAGTGCCAACATATTCCCTTTGTCTACTTTTGAGAAACTCAAGATTGATAATGAAAGAATCCACAAGAACAACATTTGTGTGCGTGGATTTGACGGGGGTGGAAAGAATACTGTAGGAGACATTATGCTGGAACTTACCATTAGGTCGGTAGAATTTACAATGGAATTTCAAGTATTAGATGTTGCTGTATCCTATAATCTTCTGCTGGGTCGACCATGGATCCATGATGCGAAGGCTGTGCCATCCTCACTTCATCAGATGGTAAAATTCAAATGGGACTGTCAAGAAATTGTGGTCCACGGTGAAGAAAATTCTTACAGTACTATCACTCTCTTTGAAGAGGTTGAGGGCAATAAAGGCCCATGGGTGTACCAAGTGGTAGATATAGTTTCAGTCGCTAAGGTTTCATAGGGCGAGCATGTTCCTATGCTAAAAGTGGCTACCGCATCAGTTATGGTTGCCACGAAAATGCTGAAAAATGGATTCTTACCTGGAAAGGGATTGGGAGCTGCATTACAGGGTATTACATAACTAGTATCTCTCCCCGGTAACATTGATACTTTTGGGCTTGGTTTTAAACCAACCACTGCTGATATAAAGAGAGCCCGAAAACTGAAGAAGAAGGTATGGACCCTCCCTAAGCCTATCCCTCTCCTCTCCTGTTCATTTGTCAGGTCTGGTACAAAAAGGTGCCCGGCGACAGTGATGCCCAACTTAGTAGAGATAAGGCCCGACAGGGAGCTAATTGAAAGATTTGAAAGCTATTTGAAGAAGTGGATATGGTATAAGTGGATGAGGGCGCAAGTAGAATTGATGTCTAGTGTGTCGGATCTCGGGCCAAATTGAATAACTGGGAAGCTACTCCTCTTCCAACTCAGAGGGAGTTGTGGTAGTTAGCTTTTGTTTTACTTTTAAATCTGTTTTACTTCAAGGTTGTAGTACATATTTCTATGTTCCGTCCAATTGGATGAGTCAAACCTTGTTATCTTTAGAATTTTAATGAAATGCAATTTCTTTCTCCCTCCATTCCTGATAGCCTTATTTTATTTTTTTTCTTTTACATTCCATTTTATGCTGATTTCAATGATGTGTCACGCATGAGAAATTCCCGGCCTAGTCTTGATAATCAAATAGTAATACAAGAAATTGAATGTGATAATGAGATGGAGTATGATGATGAGCAAGCTTTTGAAGAAATTAGTAAATAGTTGAGTAAGTATGAGGAAAAACCCAAACCAAACTTGAATTAGACAGAAGCAATTAATCTGGGGGATCAGGAAAATATTCAGGAAACAAAGATAAGCATTTATTTGGAAGCCTTACTCAGGGAAGAATTGATAAAGTTGTTGCATGAATACAAAGATATATTTGCATGGTCATACGATGATATGCCGTGACTGAGCACTGATTTGGTCCATAAATTGCCCACTTATATAGAATGTTCGCCTGTCAAACAAAAGTTGAGAAAATTCAAGACAGATATCAGTGTGAAAATAAAACAAGAAGTCAATAAGCAATTTGAAGCGAAGGTTATACGGGTTACCAAATATCCCACCTGGTTAGCCAATATTGTGCATATTCCAAAGAAAGACAGAAAAACCAGGGTGTGTGTTGATTATCGGGACCTCAACAAAGCAAGTCCAAAAGATAATTTTCCATTGCCAAACATCCACATACTTATTGACAATTGTGCCAAACATGAGATTGGTTCTTTTGTGGATTGTTATGCAGGTTACCACCAGATTCTGATGGATGAGGAATATGCTGAAAAGACGGCATTCATCACACCTTGGGGAACACACTGTTACAGGGTGATGCCATTTGGACTGAAAAATGTAGGGGCAACATACATGAGGGCAATGACCACCATGTTACATGATATGATACATCGGGAGATTGAAGTTTATATGGATGATGTCATTATCAAATCCAAAAAACAATATGATCATGTTAAAGACCTGAGGAAGTTTATCAAGATTGTATCAGGTTTGTGCGCAAATGTCATCAATGCCAGGTACATGGAGATTTGATTCATCCCCCACCATATGAGTTGCATACAATGTCAGCACCATGGCCCTTTGTTGCTTGGGGTATGGATGTCATCGGGCCAATCGAACCAGAAGCATCTAATGGGCACAAGTTTATTTTGGTTGCCATTGACTATTTTACTAAATGGGTTGAGGCAAAAACATTCCAGGCGGTGACTAAAAAAGCAGTGTCTGATTTTGTGCATGCAAATATCATTTGCCGATTCGGAATTCTGAAGGTGATTATTACAGATAATGGTGCCAACCTTAACAGTCATTTGATGGCAGAGACATGTCAGAAGTTTAAAATTACGCACTGCAATTCCACACCAAATCGTCCTAAGGTGAATGGAGCAGTTGAAGCAGCTAATAAGAACATTAAGAATATTCTTCGAAAAATGGTAGAAGGATCGAGGCAGTGGCATGAGAAATTATGATTTGCTTTGTTGGGATATCGCACAACTGTTCGCACTCCGCTAGGTGCAACTCTTTATTCATTGGTGTATGGCACGGAAGCAGTAATACCCATGAAAGTTGAAATACCCTTCCTTCGAATCATTGCGGAATCGGAAATTAATGATGGTGAATGGGTCAAAGCCCGGCTAGAACAATTGAGTTTATTGATGAGAAAAGGCTGGTAGCAATATGTCATGGGAAATTGTATCAACAGAGAATGGCCAGAGTCTATAACAAGAAAGTGCGTCCAGAAAAATTTGAAGTCAGACAATTAGTATTGAGGCACATCTTACCTCATTGGGGAGAAGTAAAAGGAAAGTTCGCTCCTAATTGACAGGGGCCGTTTGTTGTATCACAGGTGTTTCCCAACAAAGTGTTATATCTAACATATGTGCAAGGAAAATGTGTAGAAATAGATATCAATTCTGATGCAGTCAAGAGATATTATGTATGATTTCTTTATCTTCATGTATCTGTTTGTATTTGTCATATTTTGAAATTGAAATGATGAAGGCATTTTGTTCCACTATCCAAACACTTTATCCATTTCTATCCCTTTGAGGCTTATTACATTTTTCTTTCACATCCCTCTTTCGAAATCAATAACAAAGTCAAAGATAAAATGTGGAAGTCAAGTGAAGAAAAGAAAAGAAAAGAAAAGAAGGGAAAATAAAAAAAATAAAAGAAAAGAAAGAAAAAGAAAAAAAATGAAGAAAAAAAAAGAGAAAAGAAAAGAAAGAAAGAGAAAATGCAAATAAGAAGAATGGGAGGAAGTAAACATCGCAACAATGAAGCGATTCTATGATCCGAACTACGTTTGACTTTATCCTGAAAGGGTACATAGGCAGTCTCACTAAGGTTCAGCCACAACAGAAGAAAAATCCATGATTCCCTAAAGAATGAAACTGGGTAGAAGTTATGTTTGTTATGGAAGATATAATTCTGAAAGTTATAATTATTGAACCCACGTTGGATATTTTGAGCCTTTATACCTTTCTTTCTACACATTGCAGTCCAAAGAAAGACCTTCTGGTCAATTTTAAGAAATGTCAATACAAACATGTAAGGTGAATCATGTTATGGACAACAATCTGGTACCGGAAAATGAAAGACCAAAATTGAGAGAGTCTTATTGGTGAAAACCCTCACGGGCACCATAAGGCGATGTGTGTTGAGAGATATAAAAATGAAAGAGTCTTATTTGTAAAAACCCTCACGAGCACCATAAGGCGATGTGAGTTGAGAGATATAAAAATGAAAGAGTCTTATTGGAGAAAACCCTCACGGGCACCATAAGGCGATATGAGTTGAGAGATATGAAAATGAGAGAGTCTTAATGGTGAAAACCCTCACGGGACCATAAGGCAAAAGTGAGAAAAAAGTTTGTGGTTGAAAGGCGGCAAAAAAAGCAAGGTTTGGGTTTCGGTGAAGATCGGGCTGTGAAATATGAAGATGGCAAAAGTGGCAATTGACAGTTGTTGGTTGGAAATACTAGGTTAGTTAATCCAAATGCATGGCATGATCAAAGGAATCAACCTTCCTATTGAGATAAGTTCTGTCCTTTTTGTCTTTTCAGAGTATTTCTATCCTCAAAACTTCGATGTCATTGCATTTCATTTTTCTTGGAATCTGTCCACAAGATATTTTCAGTCGAAGCTAACTGCCAGCTTCCTAGTTATATGGTACAATGAGATCGAGACATATTAAGGGACAGTTGAAATAAGAAGGACATATGGTAATCATATATTTGGAGAAAGAAGCAAAAGTTCACAAGAAGAGAAAGAAACACCAAGACAGTGACATAAGAAAAACATTTGGGTCATCGGGATCAGAAAATTTGAAAGATAGCCGGAAATTATGGCAGGGCAAAATAAGTTCAAAGGATCAAATCGAGCAAGTTCAAATATGGGAGCAAGGTCAAGAAGAATGCCAGCATCTAACCACCATTTTATACTAACAAATTGTTCTTTGATTAGAACAAGGACAAAATATTTAAATTCTTACTAATCACTTTAAAAGTGAATGTGACCAATGTGGATAACAAGGGAGCCCAAAACATTTTCGGCAATCAGGCCCACACTTGGAGAATAAGGTAAGATAGTTCAAGTTTTAAAAAAAGCAATAATATGCAAAGGAATCCATTTCAACCTCAGTAATCAGGCGCCCACCTGAAGAACAAGGGAAGTATAATTTTAGCTTTCAATTTGTACGTACAATAATATGTTGTACCCAGTTATCAAATTGGGGCAAAAATTTTTCTTTGTTTTGTATGTATGTTTGTAGCAAGCAAGCACCCACCTAAAGAACAAGGGAATACATTTTCAAATGTTGTAAGCAGGTGCCCACCTGAAGAACAAGGGAATACATTTTAGTTCGTTGGCGCCCACCTGAAAAACAAGGGAATATCTTTTCAAAATGTAGCAAGCAGGCGCCCACATGAAGAACAAGGGAATACATTTTCAAATTGTGTAAGCAGGCGTCCACTTGAAGAACAAGGGAATACATATCAAGCACAGCAAGCATGCACCCACCTGAAAAACAAGGGAAGTATAATACAACTCTTATCACAAGTTAACATTTAGTGATGATATGCACCCAGTTATCAAAATGGGGCAGAAAATATCTTTGTTTTGTATATTTGTTGTAATCAGGCACCCACCTGAAGAATTAGAGAATATCTTTTCAAAGTTCGTAAGCAGGCGCCCACCTGAAGAACAAGGGAATATCTTTTCAAATGCAGTAAGCATGCACCCACCTAGAAAACAAGGGAAGTTCCATTTGAAATTTAGCTTTGATTTTATTGTTTGATAACATGATATACCCAGTCACCATACTGTGGCAGAAAAATTTTCTTTGTTTGTCAATTGTGTAAGCAGGCGTCCACCTGAAGAACAAGGGAATACATTTCAATTTCGGTAAGCAGGCACCCACCTGAAGAACAAGGGAGCACATTTCAATTTCGGTAAGCAGGCACCCACCTGAAGAACAAGGGAGCATGTTTTTAGCAATTGCAAGTAGGAGCCCACCTGAGGAATAAGGGAATACGTTTTCAAAGCAATCGCAAGTAGGAGCCCACCTGAAGAACAAAGGAATACTTTTTCAAGCAATCGTAAGGCAGGATTTGACCTGAATAATGGACACAATCAAAGTTATATTGAAAGAATTCAAGATGCGAGATCAAAACAGTTCAAGAACACAAGATAGCAGACATTAGATAGGATTTTGTAAAACACATGGCATAGCTTAGGATAACTTATTTTATCTTTACTACGGTGTAATAAGGGGGTCATCAAGCAGTAACAACAACAACAACAATGAGATCACAGCTCCTGGTAGTCCCAGCTACTAGACATTCCTGGACTACACTGACCTGATTCCTGTTTGGCCCAGGATATGTAGGTAATCTCTGAAGCAAGATGCGGTCAAACTTTCCAAAAATGCTTCACCCTTCGAGATTTTACTCTCATCCTCACCAAATAATCAAATAAAAGTGCACGACATCACCCTTCGTGATTTTACTCTCATCCTCACCAAATAATCAAATAAAAGTGCATGGTATCACCCTTCGTGCTTTTACTCTCATCCTCACATTATGTATGTAGCTCCTCCACCGGCCACATTACATGAATCTTCTAGTGACCACTATTTCATACCCAGGATAATCATTATTATCCTCCAGAGCCTACTTTCTGACACCATGATTCTTATACTCCTCTCATTGACATATCCGAGGAGGAGAAACCACCCAAAAACCCCGAACAAGAAGAGATTATCTGTAAAGTGATGAGTCTTGAACAATCTTTCCGGAACATGTAGGGCCTCGGGGGAAAGTGAGCGTAGCTTATGAAAATTTGTGTTTATTTCCAGAGGTGCAGCTACTGGCATGTTTTAAATTGCTGAAATTTGATCTCTATGATGGTCATGGTGACCCAGTGGCACATTTAAGAGGCTTTTGCAGCAAAATGTGAGGGGCCAGCGGTAAAGATGAGTTGCTAATGGCCTATTTCAGTCAGAGCCTTAGCGGATCAGCCCTATAGTGGTACATAAGGCAAGACCACACTCGATGGTTTACTTGGGATGATCTAGCCCAAGTTTTTGCTAATCATTTCCAATACAACCTGGAGATTGTTCCCGACAGACTTTCATTGACGAAGATTGAAAGGAAGCCAGGAGAGAGCTACCAAGAATACGGGTTTAGGTGGAGAGAGCAAGCTGCCCGAGTGGATCCACCCATGAAGGAAGGTTAAATGGTGGACTACTTCTTACAAGATCTAGAGCCCACATATTACGTGCATTTAGTATCAGCTATCTGGAAAATGTCTAATGATGTTGTCAAGATGGGGAGCATGGTCGAGGAAGGTTTAAAATCTAACATGATTATGAGCTATTCGGCGATAAAAACAACAACTCAGGCCATCCAGACGGGCACTGGAGGGGTCTTTGGTAAAAAGAAGAAAGAAGAGGTGGCTATTGTAGAAGGAAGATCATGGTCCAGGAGTCCTAATCTTTACTACCATCAACCTCGCCCGCATCATCAACCTTACCCACCAGCACTATATGGCACACCACAACACTATTGTCTCCCCCTGGTCCACACTTTTCAGTGCACCATGCTCAAACCTACCCACAACCGCAAACACCATGGCATGCACGCGCGCCTCATAACACATATCATACCCAGAATACTTATCAACCACCCAAAATATATAAAAAAACCCTGGTGGAACAGGCTTTCATTCTAATCCCGTTGTCAGGAATGATAGGCTGCAAAAGAAGAAGACTTCTACTCCATTAGGACAATCACACACCAGTCTATTTCATAGACTGAGGCAGCTCGGAATCATAAACCCCATTGAATCCAAAATCCCGAACCCACCACCAAGGAACCTGGACCATTCTGTTTGCTGTAAGTACTATTTAGGAGCTCCAGGCAACGACACAGAGAAGTGTTGTCATTTTAAAACCGCAATTCAGGAGCTCATTGATTCAAGAAGAATTGAAGTCCAGGCCCCCAAAACTCCCAATATTAAACAAAATCCCCTGCCTGTTCATCATGAAGCTCATATGATCGAGTTGATTCAAAGAGGAGATTGTAAAAAGCCTTCTCAAACTGTAATGATGATTAATGCAAGCAAAATCAAGGTAGATGAGAAAGCAACGGGTGGAAAAGTGGTAGTTGCAGTTAAGCAAGTGGTTGATGGGCCAGTGGTGGTGACAATATCCGAGCCAGTGAAAGTGATAGTTCCTGGAGCAAGTGCAAAACCTGTGTTTATTGTGAAAGGGGCCCAAATAGAACCGGTTATTATCAAACCGGTAACTCAATTGCCCGTTGTGGATGTTAAAGCTATACAATGGAATTACAACAAAGTGACCATCATGTATCGAGGGAAAGAGGTTAAAGATGAAATTTGTAAGACCCACAGATTGACAAAGTCGGGTAGGTGCTTTGCTCCCGAAGAATTAAGAAACGCAAAACTTACCAAAGATAATCCGGATCCTGTGAAAAAGGCTGTTACTGAGGAGGAGGCTGAGGAATTCTTGAGGAAAATGAAAGCGCAGGACTACTCGATAGTAGAACAATTGATGAAGATGCCACCACAAATATCTCTATTGTCCCTACTAATTTACTTAGATGAACATCGTAGCGCATTACTGAAAATCTTGAATGAAGCTTATGTTCCTGAGAAGATTACAGTGAGTCATCTTGAAAAGATCGCAAATAAAATCTTTGCTGTGAATAGGGTGACATTCTCAGATGATGAACTGCCGGTAGAAGGAATAGAACATAATAGAGCTTTGTATCTTGCTGTGAAATGTGAAGATTCGGTAGTGACCCGTGTGCTGATTGATAATGGGTCGAGTGCCAATATATTCCCTTTTTCTACTTTTGAGAAACTCAAGATTGATAATGAAAGAATCCACAAGAAAAACATTTGTGTGCGTGGATTCGACGGGGGTGGAAAGAATATTGTAGGAGACATTATGCTGGAACTTACCTTTAGGCCGGTAGAATTTACAATGGAATTTCAAGTATTAGATGTTGCTGTATCCTATAATCTTCTGCTGGGTCGACCATGGATCCATGATGCGAAGGCTGTGCCATCCTCACTTCATGAGATGGTAAAATTCAAATGGGACTGTCAAGAAATTGTTGTCCACGGTGAAGAAAATTCTTACAATACTATCAGTCCCTTTGTAGAGGTTGAGGGCAATAAAGGCCCATGGGTGTACCAAGTGGTAGATACACTTTTAGTCACTAAGGTTTCATAGGGCGAGCATGTTCCTATGCCAAAAGTGGCTACTGCATCAGTTATGGTTGCCACGGAAATGCTGAAAAATGGATTCTTACCTGGAAAGGGATTGTGTGACGACCTGGCCCGTCATCACGGGAATTACCACCCCGTTATCTTGCATTTATGTGTTTTATGTTTTTATATCAGTGTTAGAGTCTATCGGGTGAGTTAGGAGTGATTTGGATTGAAAATGAGGCATATAGCCTTTTTGAAGGAAGCTTGAATATGGAAAGTCAACCTGGATTTGACTATTTAGTTAGAGGGCTCGAAATCGGATTCTAATGATTTGTCCGCAGAGGCGGAATTTGTCCGCAGAAGCGGAAATCGCAGAGGATTTAATTATATCAGAATTTAGAAAATTTAGAAACATTTCAAACATTTAGGGCTCGGCTTAAGAGGCGATTTGGGCGATTTTGAAGGGAAATTCAAGGATATTCTTCAGGTAATCAACTATGGACTCAAATTATGATTTGTATTGATAAATTATGCAATTATCTCACGAAATTGGATGAATTTGGGGTGTTTTATGGAGGTTTTCACCCTAGGCTTGAATTTTAGAAAATCAAGGATTTGAATGGGCAAATGCAGTCCAAATTTGGTAAATTTTATATGCTTAGACTCGTGTTGAGATGAGGGTTCCGAATATGTGCCTTTTGTAATTTTTCGAGAAGCGTACCAAAAGTCGGGTTTTGGTAACTTTGTAAATTTTGGTGTAAATTGAGTTGTTTCGACTGGGTATCATCCCATTGGCCTAATTTGATGTGTTTCTACAATATTTGATCAGATTCTATGCGTGCGGAGCTTGATTCTCGTGGCAAGGGCATCACGGACTAGTTGTCGAGCCGTATTGAGGTGAGTAATAGATGTGGGTGATGACCAACGGGTTCGAAACCCCGGTATACCACTTTGTAACGCTGTATAGCAGCGAGACACGTACTCTCTTGTGATTGTGGGGTCGATTGTGATGTGGGGACTATGGCTTAGTCTGACCTGTTGATACAATATTATGATATTGGCTATTCTTGAGCCGTTGAACCTCCTTCTCGGATAGTTGCGTGTTATATTGTGATATTGGCTACTCTTGAGCCGTTGAACCTCCTTCTTGGATGGTTGAGTATACTTATGGGACGTGAGCCAGTTATTGGGATCCTGCGAGGATCGTTATCATCGTCCTATGATATTGACATGCTAGTTTTACTACCAGTCCGTAGCTATTATTGTTATCATGATTTTCCAATCTTTGGAACTTTGATATTACTGTTTTCAAATGGAAAAAAAATGATAAAAGAGTTTTCAAAACTACTTTTGAGCTCGCGAGGCTGCATTTGCATATTAGCTGACTGGTAGTGGATCGCGCTGCACGCCGCAGCGTATATTCATGATATTGTGGTTGGGCTGTAGGAGCCCCTCCGGAGTCTTAACCCCCATAGTGAGCACGGGTACCCAAATTGGATCGGGCTACGCGCCGTAGCGGTCATTTCATGCATTGCATTGCATTTAGCTACATCTGGTAGCTGTTATACTGTGTTGTTGATATTGTTGGTACATTACTGTTGATATTGAACTGTACAGGGAATTGAGTACAACTTTACATAGTTCTTTATTGTGGTTTCTTATCAGCGCTGTCTTACCCCTGTTTATTACCACTGAGTCTGGCAGTACTCTTTTTACTCCCTCCACCTTGTGTACAGATCCAGGTACCTCTCAGTAGTCCTGATCCGGTAGCTGTTCCGAGGCGATATCTGCGGGATAGTCGAGGTAGCTACAGAGTCCGCAGGACCTAACGTCCCTTCCTACTGTCTTCTGATTTCGTATTTTCTATCTCTTTCCGCACTTGGTATCATGTTAAACACTATTACACTTATGTATTCTGTAGAGGCTCTTGACTCTTGACCCCTCGGTGTATGGGAGTTGTACTATTTTGGGACTTGGTTCCCTGGTTTGGTATTTCTATAAAGGTTGACTTATAATTATTATGTCTAAATTGGATAATCGAGCTCATAGCTCCGTAATTGTTGTTAATTGGTCGGGCTGGCCTAGCAGTGTGCTGGGCACCATCACGATCGGGTTTGGGGTCGTGACAAATTGGTATCAGAACCTAGGTTTACTAGGCCTCATGAGTCTTGAGCCGGTTGGTAGAGTCTTGTGGATCGGTACGGGGACGCCTGTACTTATCCTCGAGAGGCTGCGAACCTTTAGGAAACACTTTACATTTTTTGAACTCTATCGTGCGATCTTGTTGTTCTGAGGACTGAACTTCTATATTCTATTCTCTCGCAGATGGCCAAAACTCGAGCATCAGGACGAGTTGGGCGACCTCTATTGCCACCTGCTAGAGGTCGTAGGCGCGGTCGTGCTAGAGGTAAAGGTAGGGCAGCTGAGGCAGTTCCAACTGACCCGCCCGTTGTACCTGTTCAGGAGCATCCCCTAGTGGTTGTTGCTTCAACAGCCCCAGTTCAGTCCCAGACTGTATCTATTGCTATTCCCGGCCTTCAGGAGACTCTTGCCCAGATATTATCGGTGTGTTCCGGTTTGGCTCAAGTAGTATCACCTACCGCTACTGCAGCGACATCTCAGACAGGGGGTGGTCAGCAGACCCCTGCAGCTCGCACACCTGAGCAGGTGGTTCTGGGACTTCAGACGCTAGAGGCGGTCTCCGCTCAGGTGGTTGCACCAGTTATTCCTCCAACTGCACCAGCTCTAGAGCATATGGTTTAGGCTATACCCGACGACGAGCAGTGTCGTCTAGAGAGATTTGGTAGACTCCAGCCACCCCATTTCAGTGGCGCTGAGGGCGAGGATGCCCGAGGTTTCTTAGATAAGTGCCAGAGGATGCTACGCACAACTGGTATTGTTGAGTCCAGCAGAGTTTCATTCACTACATTTCAGTTTACTGGTCCCGCATTTGATTGGTGGGAGGATATTGAGAGGCGTAGGCTTGCAGGAGCATCACCTCTCACATGGCAGCAGTTCTCTGCTCTCTTCCTAGAGAAGTATGTACCACAGTCCTGTCGCGAGGCGCTTCGTCGCCAGTTTGAGTGGTTGGTTCGGGGCGACATGTCTGTGACCCAGTATGAGCTTAGATTCACACAGTTGGCTAGGCATGCCACATGGATGATCCCTACTGATAGGGAGAGGATCAGGAGGTTCATTGATGGCCTCAACTACTCCATCCGTATTCTTATGACAAGAGAGAGAGTTCTATCGTCATCATTTGAGCAGGTTGTGGATATGACATGCTCCATTGAGGCGGATCATCCCGAGAGAGGGAGGAGCGGGAGGCCAAGAGGCCTCGTAGTTCTGGTAGCTTCAGTGGTGCTCCATCTAGAGGGCATTTTCAGCAGGGCAGAGGTCGCTCATCTAGACCTTCTCATTCAGGACGCCCTGAGCAAAGTGGAGGTTCTTCTGGTCACGGTCGACAGGGATTTCAGTAGGGCCAGTCTTCACTTAGTGACCTCCCAGCCCAGTGTGCATCACCTACTTCTTCAGCCCAGGGTTCTTCTGCGGCGAGGGGTTCCCTTCAGTCCCCTTCTCTAGCACCAGGTTCATGTTATGAGTGTGGTGAGTTTGGCCTCATGAGGAGGCAGTGCCCTCGACTCCGTATGGTCAGGGCTCAGCAGAGGGATCAGCCCTCCTCTCCAGCACCATCTCAGGCTAGTAGAGGTGGAGGTCAGTCTTCTCGTGGTCGCCCCAGAGGCGAGGAGAGATCCAGTGGAGGTCAGGCATGATTCTATGCACTCCCTGACAGACGTGATGCAGTTGCCTCCGATGCAGTGATTACAAGTATTATTTCTGTCTGTCACAGAGATGCCTCTATTCTATTTGATCCAGGGTCCACATATTCATACGCGTCCTCTTATTTTGCATATTATCTGGGTGCGACTCATGGTAGTTTTAATTTACCTGTTCATGTATCCACCCCCGTGGGTGATACGATTATTATGGATCATGTCTATAGATCCTGTGTTATTTCTATTGGGGGTCTGGAGACCCAGGCAGATCAGTTATTGTTGGGGATGGTGGACTTTGATGTGATATTGGGTATGGACTGGTTGCCTCCATACCATGCTATATTGGACTTTCATGCTAAGACAATTACGTTGGTTATTCCTGGTATTTCTCAGATTGAGTGGCGGGGTTTGACTGATTTCGTCCCTAGCCGTGTCATTTCGTTCTTAAAGGCTCAGAAAATGGTTGCAAAAGGATGTTTGTCGTACTTAGCATTTGTAAGAGATGTGGGAGCTGAGTCTCATAGCATTGATTCTATATCTGTTGTTAGGGATTTTCCAGATGTATTCCCCTCAGACCTACCGGGCATGCCGTCGGACAGGGATATTGATTTTAGCATTGACTTGGTGCCGGGCACCTAGCCCATTTCCATTCTTCCTTATCGGATGGAACCAACTGAGTTGAAAGAATTAAAAGAACAACTTCAGGAGCTTCTAAGGGGTTCATTCGCCCTAGTGTGTCCCCGTGGGGTGCACCGGTGTTATTTGTTAAAAAGAAAGATGGTTCCATGTGAATGTGTATTGATTATAGACAATTGAACAAGGTAACAGTGAAGAACAAGTACCCTCTACCGCGCATAGATGATTTGTTTGATCAGCTACAGGGTGCGAGGGTGTTTTCTAAGATTGATCTTCGTTCGAGCTATCATCAGCTGAAGATCAGGGACTCGGATATTATGAAGACTGCATTCAGGACCCAATATGGTCACTATGAGTTTCTTGTGATGTCTTTTGGGTTGACCAACGCCCCAGCAGCATTTATGCATCTGATGAACAGTGTGTTCAGGCCCTATTTGGATTCATTTGTGATTGTATTCATTAATGACATTCTAGTCTACTCCCGTAGTCAGGAGGAGCATGCTCAGCATTTAAGTATTGTGTTGCAGAGATTGATGGAGGAGAAGCTATATGCTAAATTCTCCAAGTGCGAGTTTTGGCTCGAGTCCGTAGCATTTCTGGGACATGTGGTGTCTCGTGATGGTATTCAGATTGATTCGAAGAAGATAGAGGCGGTGCAGAGTTGGCCTAGACCGTCCTCAACTATAGAGATTAGGAGCTTTCTTGGCTTGGCGGGATATTATCGCCGGTTTGTTCAGGGATTTTCATCCATTGCTTCTTCTTTGACTAAATTGACTCATAAGGGTGCACCATTCGTGTGGTCGGATGAGTGCGAGGAGAGCTTTCAGAAGCTCAAGACAGCTTTGACCACAGCTCTAGTATTAGTGTTGCCATCAGCTTCAGGTTCATATACCGTATATTGTGATGCCTCGAGAGTGGGGATAGGTTGTGTGTTGATGCAGGAAGGTAAGGTGATTGCTTATGCTTCTCGGCAGTTGAAGCCACATGAGAAGAACTATCATGTTCATGATTTGGAGCTAGCCGCCATTGTTCATGCCTTGAAGATTTGGAGGCACTATTTGTACGGCGTGTCTTGTGAGGTGTATACCGACCATCGTAGTCTCCAGCACTTGTTCAAACAGAAAGACTTTAATTTGAGACAGCGGAGATGGCTTGAGTTGCTTAAGGATTATGACATCACTATATAATCGTATTCGTGAGCGCCAGTATGATGATCCACACTTGGCTGTCCTTAGGTACAGAGTTCAGCATGATGATGCTAGAGATGTTATCATTGATAGTGATGGCGTATTGAGGATGCAGGGCCCGATATGTGTGCCCAATGTTGATGGCCTTCGTGAGTTGATTCTGGAGGAGGCCCATAGCTCGCGGTATTCTATCCATCCCAGGAGCCACGAAGATGTATCAAGACTTGAGATAGCACTATTGGTGGAGGAAGATAAAGATGGACATTGTCAGACATGTAGCACGGTGCCTCAACTGTCAGCAGGTTAAGTACGAGCATCAGAGGCCCGGTGGTGTATTTCAGCGCATTGATATTCCTGAGTGGAAGTGGGAGAGGATCACTATGGACTTTGTTACTGGACTCCCTCGGACAGCGAGGAAGTTTGATTCAGTTTGGGTGATTGTGGATAGGCTGACCAAGTCAACTCACTTAATTCATGTGTGTACTACGTACTCCTCGGAGCGATTAGCCGAGATATTCATTCGGGAGATCGTTAGATTGCATGGAGTCCCAATTTCTATCATATTAGACAGAGGTACTCAGTTTACTTCACAGTTCCGGAGGACATTTCAGAGAGAGTTGGGCTCCCAGGTTGAGTTAAGTACTGCATTTCATCCTCAGACGGACGGACAGTCCTAGCGTACTATTCAGATCGTGGAGGATATGTTGAGAGCTTGTGTTATTGACTTTGGTGGTTTGTGGGCTGATTACTTTCCTCTCGCAGAGTTTGCCTACAACAACAGTTACCAATCCAGTATTTAGATGGCGCCGTATAAGGCTTTATATGGGAGATGGTGTAGATCTCCAGTTGGTTGGTTTGAGCCCGGTGAGGCAAGGTTATTGGGGACAGAGTTAGTCCATGATGCTTTGGATCGGGTGAAGGTTATTCAGGAGAGACTTCGCACAGCTCAGTCGTACCAGAAGAGTTATGCGAACCGGAAGGTTTGAGATGTGTCTTATTCTGTGGGTGAGAAAGTCTTGCTGAAGGTTTCGCCGATGAAGGGCGTCATGAGATTTGGGAAGAAAGGGAAGCTCAGTCCGAGGTTTATTGGCCCTTTTGATATCTTCAGGAGGATTGGAGAGGTGGCGTATATGCTTTCTTTGCCACCCAGTCTATCAGGAGTTCATCCAGTGTTTCACGTGTCCATGCTCCGGAAGTATGTTGGCGACCCATCGCATGCATTGGACTTTAGCACTATTCAGCTTGATGATGATCTAACCTATGATGTGGAGCCTATTGCTATATTGGGTTGTTAGGTGAGAAGATTGAGGTCCAAGGACATTGCATCAGTTAAGTTCCAGTGGAGAGGTCTACCCGTGGAGGAGGCCACTTGGGAGATCGAGCGGGAGATGCCGAGCAGATATCCTCACTTGTTTGAGTCTTCAAGTATGTTTCTTGAACCGCTCGAGGACGAGCGTTTTTTTAAGAAGGGGAGAATGTGATGACCCGGCCCGTCGTCACGGGAATTACCACCCCGTTACCTTGCATTTATGTGTTTTATGTTTTTGTATCAGTGTTAGAGTCTTGAGTTAGGAGTGATTTGGATTGAAAATGAGGCATATAGCCTTTTTGAAGGAAGCTTGAATATGGAATGTCAACCTGGAGTTGACTATTTAGTTAGAGGGCTCGGAATAGGATTCTGATGATTTGGTTAGTTACGGGAGGTGATTTGTGACTTAGCGGAGCGATCGGAATTGAATTCGGAGGCCCGGTATAGAAATAGGCTTGAATTGGCTAAGGTTGAATTCTGGCGAAATCCGAACGGTAGGTGAGATGTTTATCCGGGGGTCGGAATAGAATTCCGATAATTTCTGTAGCTCCGTCATGTGATTTTGGATATGTCTGTAAATTTTCAGGTCATTCGGACGTCGTTTGGTCGGGTTTTTGAACGAATGTGTAATTCAGAAAATTTTAAGGAATTTAGGCTTGAATTCGATGTGAATTGTGAGTGTTGGTGTAGTTAGACGTGTTTTGAGGGTTGGAGCAAGTTCGAATAAGGTATTAGGATGTGTTGGTGTGATTGGATGAGGTCCCGGGGGCCTCGGGGTGTTTTCGGGTGGTTAAACGGAAGAAATCATGGAAATTGCAGGTTTAAAACTTCTGGTTTCTGGTGTTTTCGCACCTGCGGCCAAGGGATCGCAGGTGCGGCGTCACTGGTGCGTGAGGGTGATCGCAGAAGTGGTCTTGAGGCGTGATGGGGAAGTCCGCAGAAGCGGATTATTGACCGCCTAGGCGAGCTCGCGGAAGCGGAACTCTATCCGCTGAGGCAGAATCGCGGAAGCGGAGGTGGGTCGCAGGGGCAGAAATTGGGTCCTTGTGTTGAACCGCGAGAGAGGAGGAAATTCTGAAGGAGCAGACGCGTGCAAGCGGTCCGTGGCTCGCAGAAGCGGAAATGGCCAGTTAGGCCCGGGGTTCGCAGAAGCGACCACTTGGTCGCGGAAGCGGTACCGTAGAGGTAGAAATTGTACGGAGAAGCGCAGAGGATTTAATTATATCAGAAGTTAGAAAATTTAGAAACATTTCAAACATTTGGGGCTCGGCTTAAGAGGCGATTTGGGAGATTTTGAAGGGAAATTCAAGGAGATTCTTCAAGTAATCAACTATGGACTCAAATTATGATTTGTATTGATAAATTATGCAATTATCTCATGAAATTAGGGGAATTTGGGGTGTTTTATGGAGGTTTTCACCCTAGGCTTGAATTTTAGAAAATCAAGGATTTGAATGGGCAAATAGAGTCCGAATTTGGTAAATTTTATATGCTTAGACTCGTATTGAGACGAGGGTTCCGAATATGTGACTTTCGTAATTATTCGAGAAGTGTACCGAAAGTCGGGTTTTGGCAACTTTGTAAATTTTGGTGTAAATTGAGTTGCTTCGATTGGGTATCATCCCATTGGCCTAATTTGATGTGTTTCTACAATATTTGATCAGATTCTACGCGTGCGGAGTTTGATTCTCGTGGCAAGGGCATCGCGGACTAGTCGTCGAGCCGTATTGAGGTGAGTAATAGATGTAAGTGATGACCAGCGGGTTCGAAACCCCGGTATACCACTTTGTAACACCGTATAGCGGCGAGACACGTACTCTCTTGTGAGTGCGGGGTGAATTGTGATTTGGGGACTATGGCTTAGTCCGACCTGTTGATACTGTATTATGATATTGGCTATTCTTGAGCCATTGAACCTCCTTTTCGGATGGTTGCGTGTTATATTGTGATATTGGCTACTCTTGAGCCATTGAACCTCCTTCTTGGATGGTTGAGTATACTTATGGGCTGTGAGCTAGTTATTGGGATCCTGCGAGGATCGTTATCATTGTCCTGTGATATTGACATGCTAGTTTTACTACCAGTCCGTAGCTATTATTGTTATCATGATATTTCCAATCTCTGGAACTTGACATTTGCTGTTTTCAACCGAAAAAGGATAAAAGAGTTTTCAAAACTACTTTTGAGCCTGCGAGGCTGCATTTGCATATTATCTGACTGGTAGTGGATCGGGCTGCGTACCGCAGCGTATATTCATGATATTGTGCTTGGGCTGTAGGAGCCCCTCCGGAGTCTGAACCCCCACAGTGAGTACGGGTACCCAAATTGGATCGGGCTACGCGCCGTAGCGGTCATTTCATGCATTGCATTGCATTTAGCTACATCTCGTAGTTGTTATACTGTTTTGCTCGTACTTGTTGGTACAGGTACAGTTGATATTGGTTCTGTTACAGGGTATTTGATTACAACTTTACATACTGCTTTATTGTGGATTTCTTGTCTACGCTGTCTTACCCTTGTTTATTACCACTGAGTCTAGCAGTACTCATTTTACTCCCTGCACCTTGTGTGCAGATCCAGGTACCTCTCAGCGGTCCTGATCCGGTAGCTGTTCCGAGGCGATATCTGCGGGATAGTCGAGGTAGCTGCAGAGTCCGCATGACCTGAAATCCCTTCCTACTGTCTTTTGATTTTGTATTTTCTATCTCTTTTCGCACTTGGTATCATGCAAAACACTATTACACTTATGTATTCTGTAGAGGTTCTTGACTCTTGACCCCTCGGTCTATGGGAGTTGTACTGTTTTAGGACTTGGTTCCCTGGTTTGGTATTTCTATAAAGGTTGACTTATAATTGTTATGTCTAAATTGGATAATCGAGCTCATAGCTCCGTAATTGTTGTTAATTGGTCGGGCTGGCCTAGCAGTGTGTTGGGCGCCATCACGACCGGGTTTGGGGTCGTGACAGATTGGGAGCTGCATTACAGGGTATTACACAACCAGTATCTCTCCCCGGTAACATTGATACTTTTGGGCTTGGTTTTAAACCAACCACTGCAGATATAAAGAGAGCCCGAAAACTGAAGAAGAAGGTATGGACCCTCCCTAAGGCTATCCCTCTCCTCTCCCGTTCATTTGTCAGGTCTGGTAGAAAAAGGTGCCAGGCGACAGTGATGCCCAACTTAGTAGAGATAAGGCCCGACAGGGAGCTAATTGAAAGATTTGAAAAGCTATTTGAAGAAGGGGATATGGTATAAGTGGATGAGGGCACAAGTAGAATCGATGTCTAGTTTGTCGGATTTCGGGCCAAATTGAATAACTGGGAAGCTACTCCTCTTCCAACTCAGACGGAGTTGTGGTAGTTAGCTTTTGTTTTGCTTTTAAATCTGTTTTATTTCAAGGTTGTAATACATATTTCTATGTTCCGTCCAATTGGATGAGTCAAACCTTGTTATCTTTCGAATTTTAATGAAATGCAATTTCTTTCTCCCTCCATTCCTGATAGCCTTATTTTATTTTTATTTTTTCTTTTACAGTCCATTTTATGCTGATTTCAATGATGTGTCATGCATGAGGAATTCCCGGCCTAGTCTTGATAATCAAATATTAATACAAGAAATTGAATGTGATAATGAGATGGAGTGTGATGATGAGCAAGCTTTTGAAGAAATGAGTATATAGTTGAGTCAGTATGAGGAAAAACCCAAACCGAACTTGAATGAGACAGAAGCAATTAATCTGGGGGATCAGGAAAATATTCAGCAAACAAAGATAAGCGTTTATTTGGAAGCCTTACTCAGGGAAGAATTGCAAAAGTTGTTGCATGAATACAAAGATATATTTGCATGGTCATACGATGATATGCCGCGACTGAGCACTGATTTGGTCCATAAATTGCCCACTTATACAAAATGTTCGCCTGTCAAACAAAAGTTGAGAAAATTCAAGACAGATATTAGTGTGAAAATAAAACAAGAAGTCAATAAGCAGTTTGAAGTGAAGGTTATACGGGTTACCAAAAATCCCACCTGGTTAGCCAATGTTGTGCATGTTCCAAAGAAAGACAGAAAAACCAGGGTTTGTGTTGATTATCGGGACCTCAACAAAGCAAGTCCAAAAGATAATTTTCCATTGCCAAACATCCACATACTAATTGACAATTGTGCCAAACATGAGATTGGTTCTTTTGTGGATTGTTATGCAGGTTACCACCAGATTCTGATGGATGAGGAATATGCTGAAAAGACGGCATTCATCACACCTTGGGGAACATACTATTACAGGGTGATGCCATTTGGACTGAAAAATGTAGGGGCAACATACATGAGGGCAATGACCACCATGTTACATGATATGATACATCGGGAGATTGAAATTTATATGGATGATGTCATTATCAAATCCAAAAAACAATATGATCATGTTAAAGACATGAGGAAGTTTATCTAGATTGTATCATATTTTTGCGCAAATGTCATCTATGCCAGGTACATGGAGATTTGATTCATTCCCCACCATATGAGTTGCACACAATGTCAGCACCATGGACCTTCGTTGCTTGGGGTATGGATGTCATCGGGACAATCGAACCAGAAGCATCTAATGGGCACAAGTTTATTCTGGTTGCCATTGACTATTTTACTAAATGGGTTGAGGCAAAAACATTCCAGGCGGTGACTAAAAAAGCAGTGGTTGATTTTGTGCATGCAAATATCATTTGCCGATTCGGAATCCTGAAGGTGATTATTACAGATAATGGTGCCAACCTTAATAGTCATTTGATGGCAGAGACATGTCAGAATTTTAAAATTACGCGCTGCAATTCCACACCATATCGTCCTAAGGTGAATGGAGCAGTTGAAGCAGCCAATAAGAACATTAAGAATATTCTTCGAAAAATGGTAGAAGGATCGAGGCAGTGGCATGAGAAATTACGATTTGCTTTGTTGGGATATCACACTAATGTTCGCACTTCGTTAGGTGCAACTCTTTATTCATTGGTGTATGGCATGGAAGCAGTAATACCCATGAAAGTTGAAATACCCTTCCTTCGAATCATTGCGGAATCAGAAATTGATGATGGTGAATGGGTCAAAGCCCAGCTGGAACAATTGAGTTTATTGATGAGAAAAGGCTGGTAGCAATATGTCATGGGCAATTGTATCAACAGAGAATGGCCAGAGCCTATAACAAGAAAGAGCGTCCACAAAAATTTGAAGTCGGACAATTGGTATTGAGGCACATCTTACCTCATTGGGGAGAAGCAAAAGGAAAGTTCGCTCCTAATTGACAGGGGCCGTTTGTTGTATCACAGGTGTTGTCCAACAAAGTGTTATATCTAACATATGTGGAAGGAAAATGTGTAGAAATAGATATCAATTCCGATGCAGTCAAGAGATATTATGTATGATTTCTTTATCTTTATGTATCTGTTTGTATTTGTCATATTTTGAAATTGAAATGATGAAGGCATTTTGTTCCACTATCCAAACACTTTATCCATTTCTATCCCTTTGAGGCTTATTACATTTTTCTTTCATATCCCTCTTTCGAAATCAATAACAAAGTCAAAGATAAAATGCGGAAGTCAAGTGAAGAAATTAAAAGAAGGGAAAAGAAAAAAAAGAAAAGAAAAGAAAGAAAATGAAAAAAAAAGACGAAAAAAAAGAGAAAAGAAAAGAAAAGAAAAGAAAAGAAAGAAAGAGAAAATGCAAAGAAAAAGAATGGGAGGAAGGAAACATCGCAACAATGAAGCGATTCTATGATCCGAACTACGTTTGACTTGATCCTGAAAGGGTACGTAGGCAGTCTCACTGAGGTTCAGTCACAACAGAAGAAAAATCCATGATTCCCCAAAGAATGAAACTGGGGCAGAAGTTATGTTTGTTATGGAAGATATGATTCTGAAAGTTATAATTATTGAACCCACGTTCGTAATTTTGAGCCTTTATACCTTTCTTTCTAAACCCATCCAAAAGCCACATTGCAGTCCAAAGAAAGACCTTCTGGTCAATTTTAAGAGATGTCAATACAAACATGTAAGGTGAATCATGTTATGGACAACACTCTGGTACCGAAAAATGAAAGACCAAAATTGAGAGAGTCTTATTGGTGAAAACCCTCACGGGCACCATAAGGCGATGTGAGTTAAGAGATATAAAAATGAAAGAGTCTTATTTGTAAAAACCCTCACGGGCACCATAAGGCGATGTGAGTTGAGAGATATAAAAATGAGAGAGTCTTATTGGAGAAAACCCTCACGGGCACCATAAGGCGATGTGAGTTGAGAGATATGAAAATGAGAGAGTCTTAATGGTGAAAACCCTCACGGGACCATAAGGCAAAAGTGAGAAAAAAGTTTGTGGTTGAAAGGCGGCAAAAAAGCAAGGTTTGGGTTTCGGTGAAGATCGGGTTGTGAAATATGAGGATGGCAAAAGTGGCAATTGATAGTTGTTGGTTGGACAGACTAGGTTGGTTAATCCAAATGCATGGCATGATCAAAGGAATCAGCCTTCCTATTCAGATAAGTTCTGTCCTTTTTGTCTTTTCAGAGTATTTCTATCCTCAAAACTTCGAGGTCATTGCATTTCATTTTTCTTGGAATCTGTTCACAAGATATTTTCAGTCGAAGCTAACTGCCAGCTTGCCAGTTATATGGCATAATGAGATCGGGACATATAAAGGGACAGTTGAAATAAGAAGGACATATGGTAATCAGATATTTGGAGAAAGAAGCAAAAGTTCACAAAAGAGAAAGAAACACCAAGACAGTGACATAAGGAAAACATTTGGGTCATCAGGATCACAAAATTTGAAAGATAGTCGGAAATTATGGCAAGGCAAAATAAGTTCAAAGGATCAAGTCGAGCAATTTTAAATGTGGGAGCAAGGCCAACAAGTATGCCAGCATCTAACCACCATATTATACTAACAAATTGTTCTTTGATTAGAACAGGGACAAAATATTAAAATTCTTACTAATCACTTTAAAAGTGAATGTGACCAATGTGGATAACAAGGGAGCAAAAAACGTTTTCGGCAATCAGGCCCCCACTTGGAGAATAAGGTAAGATAGTTCAAGTTTTAAAAAAAGGCAACAATATGCAAAGGAATCCATTTCAACCTCAGTAATCAGGCGCCCACCTGAAGAACATGGGAAGTATAATTTTAGCTTTCAATTTGTACGTACAATAATATGTTTTAACCAGTTATCAAATTGGGGAAAAGAAATTAAATTGTTTTGTATGTATGTTTGTTATGTATGTTTGTAGCAAGCAGGTACCCACCTGAAGAACTAGGGAATACATTTTCAAATGTTGTAAGCAGGCGCCCACCTGAAGAACAAGGGAATACATTTCAGTTCGTTGTAAGCAGGCGCCCACCTGAAAAACAAGGGAATATCTTTTCAAAATGAAGCAAGTAGGCGCCCACATGAAGAACAAGGGAATACATTTTCAAATTGTGTAAGCAGGAGTCCACTTGAAGAACAAGGGAATACATATCAAGCACATCAAACATGCACCCACCTGAAAAACAAGGGAAGTATAATACAACTCTTATCACAAGTTAACATTTAGTAATGTTATGCACCCAGTTATCAAACTGGGGCAGAAAATTTCTTTTGTTTTGTATATTTGTTGTAATTAGGCACCCACCTGAAGAATTAGAGAATATCTTTTCAAAGTTCGTAAGCAGGCGCCCACCTGAAGAACAAGGGAATATCTTTTCAAATGCAGTAAGGAGGCACCCACCTAGAAAACAAGGGAAGTACCATTTGAAATTTAGCTTTGATTTTAATGTTTGATAACATGATATACCCAGTCACCATACTGTGGCAGAAAAGTTTTCTTTGTTTGTCAATTGTGTAAGCAGGCGTCCACCTGAAGAACAAGGGAATATATTTCAATTTCGGTAAGCAGGCACCCACCTGAAGAACGAGGGAGCACATTTCAATTTCGGTAAGCTGGCACCCACCTGACGAACAAGGGAGCATGTTTTTAGCAATTGCAAGAAGGAGCCCACCTGAGGAATAATGGAATACGTTTTCAAAGCAATCGCAAGTAGGAGCCCACCTGAAGAACAAGGGAATACTTTTTCAAGCAATCGTAAGTAGGATTCGACCTGAAGAATGGACACAGTCAAAGTTATATTGAAATAATTCAAGATGCGAGATCAAAACAGTTCAAGAACACAAGATAACAGACATTAGATAGGATTTTGTAAAACACATGGCATAGCTTAGGATAACTTCTTTTATCTTTACAATGGTGTAATATGAGAGTTAGCAAGCAGTAACAACAGCAACAACAATGAGATCACAGCTTCTGGTAGTTCCAGCTACTAGACATTCCTGGACTACACTGACCTGATTCCTGTTTAGCCCAGGATATGTAGGCAATCTCTGAAGCAGGATGCGGTCAAACTTTCCAAAAATGCTTCACACGGAATATGCGAATGCGAAAAAATCTCTCATTATCGCTCACTTATCTTTGCACTGAAACTTTGCATGTTCCCGGGCAAAGAGGGGCAGTTGTGAGCACATGATTTTCGCCCTAAGCAAATTATTCCTAAAATCTAAACAAATGATTTTTTTTTAAATTTTGTTAAATATTTGTTTCATTTTTATGTCAATTAGTTGCATAATTTGCATAATAATTCATAACAAATATACAAAATATGCATATGCATTAGGATTTTAATTTTACAATTTTGGTATTAATACATTTGAAAACAAATTAAAGAATAATCAAAATAGCATTTTATGTTTTTAATTGAAAATGCCATAAAAATAGAAGTTAATTAGTTTTAAAATTAGCAAAATCTGAAAAAATAAAAGAAAAGAAAATACAAGAAAGAAATACAAAAAGAAATAAATAAATACAAAAGGAAAATATAAAAAATATAAAGGAAATAAAATAAAAAAAGAAATACAAGATAAATAATATAAATACACAATAATTTAGGTTAATACAATAATTGAATTAAATTAAGTAGCCCAAAGACAAATACACAAGCCCAAGTTGACCCAGGCCCAAAAATACCCAGTCTGCCCATTGTATATCAAACGACCCCGTTTAGCTTAAGAGATCTGGGCCGTTGAAAATTCTTGATCAAATGGTCATATTACACAAATAGTTAATAAATCAGACGACAATGTTTGAGTCGTCAATTCCTAGCCATTCATTTGTTTAATCTAACGGGCATGATTGAATCGTCACTTAAATAAGACAACACCATTTCAAAGCTCAGTGGATCTAAGCCGTTAATATATTTAATCCAATGGTTCAGAATATTCTATGCCTTTTAATATATCGGGGTATACTTATACCAGTATTCATTTCATATTCTCCCCATCTAAACACCAAACCCTAGCCGCCCCTCCTTCTCTCAATCTCGCCGGATCCCTCACCGGCTGGAGACAGCACCTACTCTGTTTCCCTCACCATTAACACCACAAAAGCTCTGAGCCTCCTCTCCCACCCCCCATAATCAGTTTCCCTAAAACAAGACTAGAATTTCTCGAATATTCGTTCAAGTGTCGCCGGAACCCTACTCCGGCGACACAGTCTTTGCCTCTGCCTTCACTCTTAACACCCCATATCCGTCTAGACTTCCTCATTCCACTCCTCTAACTCTTTTTCCTCGAATGAGTATGAAGCTTCTCAAATATCGATTTAATTTCGCCGGAACCCTACTCCGGTGAACACTACTTCATCAAAACCACTCCAAAATCACCACATGGTGTCCTATAACCACCCTTAGCCCTATTCTAAAACCTTCAACCCTTAAAACCCACTGAAAAGGTTCAAACTAAGAATCTACCGGCATGTAAGAATTTCAAGAAAAGGGCTTAAAGGCCTCCTATGTCTTAGAAGATTATTTTTAAGAATAAATATAAAGAAAAGAAAGAAAAGACCTAACGAAGACCAAAAGTTAAGTCTTCATCTCCTTTCTTTTTATTTTCGATTTTTTCTTCTATGAATGTTTATCTTTGTTTATTTTTCTTTCTGATTTTTTTTAGTTTTTTATGCATGTCTGTTCCTTGCCTCTATTTCTTGATCTTTTCTTAGTCTGTTTATGTGATGACCCGGCCCGTCGTCACGGGAATTTCCACCCCGTTATGTTGTAATTTCATTTTTTATGCTTTTATATCAGTGTTAGAGTCTATCGGGTGAGTTAGGAGTGAATTGGATTGAAAATGAGGCATATAGCCTTTTGAAGGAAACTTGAATAAGGAAAGTCAACCCGGAGTTGACTATTTGGTTAGAGGGCTCGGAATCGGATTCTGATGATTCGGTTAGTTCCGGGAGGTGATTTGTGACTTAAGGGAGCAATCGGAATTGAATTTGGAGGCCCGGTGTAGAAATAGGCTTGAATTGGCTAAGGTTGAATTTTGGCGAAATCCTAACGGTAGGTGAGATTTTGATCCCAGGGTTGGAATGGAATTCCGACAATTGCAGTAGCTCCGTTAGGTGATTTTCGATGTGCTTGCAAAATTTCAGGTCATTCGGACGTCGTTTGGTCGGGTTTTTGATGGAATGTATAATTCGGAAGTTTTGAAGAAACTTAGGCTTGAATCCGTGTGTAATTGGTGATTTTGATGTTTAGGAAGGTGTTTTTATGATTGGAACAAGTTCGTATCATGTTTTAGGGTATGTTGGTGGTTTTCGTTGGGGTCCCGGGGCCTCGGGGTGAATCCGGACCATCATCCGGCACTTTGGAACAAGGAATGGTCTGCTGTAAATTGCAGATCACTGGGCAGTGATTTAGCCTTCGCGTTCGCGAGGTCAAGGCCCGCGTTTGCGTAGGCCAGGTTCAGCATGCATCGCGTTCGCGAGGGAGGTATCGCGTTCGCGTATTGGGAGGACTGTGAAGTATCGCGAACGCGTGGGTGAAGGTCGCGTTCGCGTAGAGGGAATTCATTAGGCATCGCGTTCGCGTGGATCGTGGCCGCGTTCGCGTAGGAGGATCGCCGGATGGCTGAAGAAAATGTGCATCGCGAACGCGTATGGCATGTCGCGTTCGCGAAGGTTATTTTGGAAAGGCATCGCGTTCGCGTGAGAGGCGTCGCGAACGCGATGAAAAAAATAGGCTGGCAGTGAAGTTAAAACCAGAACTGGTCGGTCGCGGGTTTAATACCCAAAACCTCCATTTTTGAGTTCCAAGAGAAGAAATTGACGGGAGATTGCTGGGAAATCATCGGGGCTTCGTTGGAGGTAAGTATTGTGGCTTAATTACATCATTTTTACATGAAATCCTTGGTTAAATCCCTGTAAATGAGAGATTAAAGGTGGGTTTGAGCCCTAGGCCTAAATTGAAGAAAAATACTGATTTGAGTGAGCAAATGGAGTCCGATTTTGGTAAATTTTATATGCCTAGACTCGTATCGAGATTGAGGATTCCGAATATGTAATTTTTGTAATTTTTCGAGAAGTGCACCGAAAGTCGGGTTTTGACAACTTTGGGAATTTTGATGTAAATTGAGTAGTATTGATTGGGTGTCGTCCTATTGGCCTAATTTGTTGTGTTTCTACTGTATTTGATCAGATTCTACGCGTGCGGAGCTTGATTCTCGTGGCAAGGGCATTGCGGAGTAGTCGTCGCGCTGTATTGAGGTGAGTAATAGATGTGGGTGATGACCAGCGTGTTCGAAACCCCGGTATACCACTTTGTGACGCTGTATAGCGGCGAGACACGTACTCTCTTGTGAGTGCGGGGTCGATTGTGATTGGGGACTATGGCTTAGTCCGACTTGTTGATACTATATTGTGATATTGGCTATCCTTGAGCCGTTGAACCTCCTTCTCGGATGGTTGCATACTATATATTGTGATATTGGCCATTCTTGAGCCGTTGAACCCCTTTCTTGGGAGGTTGAGTATACTTGTGGGCCGTGAGCGAGTTATTGGATCCCGCGAGGATCGTTATCATTGTCTTATCATATTGACATGTTAGTTACTACCAGTCCGTAGCTATCTCTGTTATCATGCTACTTCCAATCTCTGGAACTTGGTATTTCTGTTTTCCAACTGAAAAATTGATAAAAAGGTTTTCAAAATTTGTTTTGAGCCTGCGAGGCTGTAATTGCATATTAGCTGACTGGTAGTGGATCGGGCTGTGCGCCGCAGCGATACATATGTTGGATCGGGCTGCACGCCGCAGTGATATTGTGCTTGGGCTGTAGGAGCCCCTCCGGAGTCTGAACCCCCACAGTGAGCACGGGTACCCAAATTGGATCGGGCTACGCGCCGTAGCGGTCATATCATGCATTGCATTGAATTTAGCTACATATGCTAGCTGTTATACTGTTTTACTAGTACTTGTTGGTACAGGTACAATCGATATTGATTCTGTGACAGGGTATTTGATTACAGCTTTACATAGTGCTTTATTGCGGATTTCTTATCTGCGCTGTCTTACCCTTGTTTAATACCGCTGAGTCTGGCAGTACTCATTTTACTCCCTGCACCTTGTGTGCAGATCCAGGTACCTCTCAGCAGTGATCCAATAGCTGTGCGAGGCGACATCTGTGGGATATACGAGGTAGCTGTAGAGTCCGCAGGACCCGATATTCCTTCTTACTGTCTTTTTATTCTGTATTGACATTTCTTTCCGCACTTGGTATCCTATAAACCTTTATACACTTATGTTCAGTAGAGGCTCATGACTCTTGACCATTTGGTCTATGGGAGTTGGTGTATTATGGGACTTGGTTCCCCGTTTTTGTTATATGTATCGCTGTTGCATCGTGATTTGATATGCTTAAATGGGCTAAAGAGAGCTTCTAGCTCCGTTATTGTTATTGATTGGTCAGGCTGGCTTAGCAATGTGCTGGGCGCCATCACGACCAGATTTGGGGTCGTGACAAGTTGGTATCGAAGCCTAGGTTTACTAGGCCTCATGAGTCTTGAGCCGGTTAGTAGAGTCTTGTGGATCGGTACGGGGACGCCCGTACTTATCCTCGGGAGGCTGCGAACCTTTAGGAAACACTTCACTTTTCTTGAACTCTGTCGTGCGATCTTGTTGTTCCGAGAACTAAACTTCTATATTCTATTCTCTCGCAGATGGCGAGAACGCGAGCATCAGGACGAGGTGGACGACCTCCATTGCCACCTGTTAGAGGCCGTGGGTGCGGTCGTGCTAGAGGTAGAGGTAGGGCAGCTGAGGCAGTGCCAGCTGACCCGCCCGTTGTACCAGTTCAGGAGGAGCCCCCAGTGGTTGATGCTCCAGCAGCCCCAGTTCAGGGCCAGACTGTATCTATTGCTATTCCCGGTCTTCAGGAGACTCTTGCTCAGATATTATCGGTGTGTTCCGGTTTGGCTCAGGTAGTTTCAGCTACTGCTACTGCAGCGACATCTCAGACAGGGGGTGGTCAGTAGACCCCTGCAGCGCACACCTGAGCAGGTTGTTCAGGGACTTCAGACGTAAGAGATGGTCCCCGCTCAGGTGGTTGCACCGGTTATTCCTCCAGCTGCACCAGCTCCAGCTCCAGAGCATATGGTTCAGGCTATGACCGACGACGAGCAGCGTCGTCTTGAGAGGTTTGGTAGACTTCAACCACCCCATTTAAGTGGCGTTGAGGGCGAGGATGCCCAGGGTTTCTTGGATAAGTGTCGGAGGATGTTGCGGACGGCTGGTATTCTTGAGTCCAGCGGAGTTTCATTTACTACCTTTCAGTTCACTGGTCCCGCATTCGATTGGTGGGGGGAGTTTGAGAGGCGTAGGCCTGCAAGAGCAGCACCTCTCACATGGCGGCAGTTCTCTACTCTCTTTCTAGAGAAATATGTACCTCGGTCTCGTCGCGAGGAGCTACGTCGCCAGTTCGAGTGGTTGATTCAGGGCGACATGTCTGTGACCCAGTATGAGCTTAGATTCACACAGTTGGCTAGGCATGCCACGTGGATGATCCCTACTGATAGGGAGAGGATCGGGAGGTTCATTGACGGCCTCAACTATTCTATCCGCATTCTTATGACCAGAGAGAGAGTTTTGTCATAATCATTTGAGCAGGTTGTTGATATGGCACGCTCCATTGAGGTGGATCGTCGCCGAGAGAGGGAGGAGCGGGAGGCTAATGGGCCTCGTGGTTCTGGCAGTTTCAGTGGTGCTCCATCTAGAGGACATTTCCAGCAGAGCAGAGGTCGCTCATCTAGACCTTCTCATTCAGGCCGCCCAGAGCAGAGCGAAGGTTCTTATGGTCGTGGTCGACAGGGGTTTCAGCAGGGTCAGACATCACTTAGTGCCCTTCCATCCCAGAGTGCAGCACCTACTTCTTCAGCCCAGGGTTCTTCTGCGGCGAGGGGTTCCCTTCAGTCCCCTTCTCCAGCACCGGGTGCATGTTATGAGTGTGGTGAGTTTGGCCACATGAGGAGACAGTGCCCTCGACCTCAATTTTCTCACTTGACGTCCCAAAATGGCAATAGGCTCCACATCATAGGATAGATCACCATCAAGCTGAATGGTACTGAAGTCTAATACATGAGACGGATCTCCAATGTACTTCGAGAGCATAGATACATGGAATACTGGATGGACGCTGGATAAGCTGGGCGGCAAGGCTAACTCATATGCCACCTCTCCAACTCTCCTAAGTATCTCAAAAGGACCAATGTACCTGGGACTCAACTTCCCTTTCTTTCCGAACCTCATGACACCCTTCATAGGTGAAACTTTCAACAATACTCTGTCACCAACCATGAAAGACAACTCTCGAACTCTACGGTCCGCATAACTCTTCTGACGAGACTATGCTGTACGGAGCCTCTCCTGGATCAACTTTGCTCTATCCAGAGCATCCTGAACTAACTCAGTCCCTATCAATCTATCCTCACCAGGCTCAAACCATCCCACGGGGGATCTACACCGTCTGCCATACAATGCCTCATACGGGGCCATCTGAATACTCGACTGATAACTGTTGTTGTAGGCAAACTCAGCAAGTGGTAGGAACTCATCCCACGAACCACCAAAGTCAATCACACAAGCTCGCAACATAACCTCCAGAATCTGAATAGTGCGCTCAGACTGCCCGTCTGTCTGGGGGTGAAATGCTGTACTCAACTCAACCAGCGTACCCATCTCTCGCTGAAATGCTCTCCAAAACTGAGAAGTGAACTGAGTACCTCTACCTGATATGATAGAAACTGGGACTCCATGCAATCTAACGATCTCCCGAATGAATATCTCAACTAACCGCTCCGAGGAGTACGTAGTACACACAGGAATGAAGTGAGCTGACTTGGTCAACCTATCCACAATCACCCAAACTGAATCAAACTTCCTCGCTGTCCGAGGGAGTCCAATAACAAAGTCCATAGTGATCCTCTCCCACTTCCACTCAGGAATATCAATGCGCTGAAATACACCACCGGGCCTCTGATGCTCGTACTTAACATGCTGAAAGTTGAGGCACCGTGCTACATGTCCGACAATGTCCATCTTCATCTTTCTCCACCAATAGTGTTGTTTCAAGTCTTGGTACATCTTCGCGGTTCCTGGATGGATAGAATACTGCGATCTATGGGCCTCCTCCAGAATCAACTCACGAAGGCCATCAACATTGGGCACACATATCCGGCCCTGCATCCTCAATACGCCGTCACTATCAATGGTGACATCTCTATCATCGTCATGCTGAACTCTGTACCTAAGGACAACCAAATGTGGATCATCATACTGACGCTCACGAATACGATCATATAGAGATGACCGAGATACAACACAAGCCAATACTCTGTTGGGCTCCGAAATATCTAACCTCACTAGCCGATTGGCTAGCACCTGAACATCATAAGCAAATGGCCTCTCCTCGGCTGGAATATATGCCAAGCTCCCCATACTGACCGCCTTCCGGCTCAAAGCATCGGCCACCACATTGGCCTTTCCGGATGATATAAAATAGTGATGTCATAATCCTTAAGCAACTCAACCCATCTCCGCTGTCTCAAATTAAGATCTTTCTGTTTGAACAAGTGCTGGAGACTACGATGGTCGGTATACACCTCACAAGACACACGCCGTACAAATAGTGCCTCCAAATCTTCAAGGCATGAACAATGGCGGCTAGCTCCAAATCATGAACATGATAGTTCTTCTCATGTGGCTTCAATTGTGGAGAAGCATAAGCAATTACCTTACCTTCCTGCATCAACACACAACCTATCCCCACTCTCGAGGCATCACAATAAACGATATATGAACCTGAAGCTGATGGCAATACTAACACTGAAGCTGTGGTCAAAGCTGTCTTGAGCTTCTGAAAGCTCTCCTCGCACTCATCCGACCACACGAATGGTGCACCCTTCCTGGGTTAATTTAGTCAATGAAGAAGCAATGGATGAAAATCCCTGAACAAACCGGCGATAATATGTCGCCAAGCCAAGAAAACTCCTGATCTTTGTAGCCGAGGATGGTCTAGGCCAACTCTGCACCGCCTCTATCTTCTTCGGATCAACCTGAATACCATTACGAGACACCACATGTCCCAGAAATGCTACGGACTCGAGCCAAAACTCACACTTGGAGAATTTAGCATATAGCTTCTCCTCCCTCAATCTCTGCAACACAATACTCAAATGTTGAGCATGCTTCTCCTGACTACGGGAGTAGACTAGAATGTCATCAATGAACACAATCACAAATGAATCCAAATAGGGCCTGAACACACTGTTCATCAGATGCATAAATGCTGCTGGGGCGTTGGTCAGCCCAAAAGACATCACAAGAAACTCATAATGACCATATCGGGTCCTGAATGCGGTCTTCATAATATCCGAGTCCCTGATCTTCAGCTGGTGATAGCCTGAACGAAGATCGATCTTAGAAAACACCCTCGCACCCTGTAACTGATCAAACAAATCATCTATGCACGGTAGAGGGTACTTGTTCTTCACTGTCACTTTATTCAATTGCCTATAATCAATACACATTCGCATGGAACCATCTTTCTTTTTAACAAATAATACCGGCGCACCTCACGGGGACACACTAGGACGGATGAAACCCTTATCCAGAAGCTCTTGAAGCTGCTCTTTCAGTTCTTTCAACTCAGCTGGTGCCATTCGATAAGGAGGAATGGATATGGGCTGAGTGCCCGGCACCAAGTCAATGCCAAAATCAATATCCCTGTCCGGCGGCATGCCCGGCAGGTCTGAGGGGAATACATCTGGGAAGTCCCTCACAACAGGTACAGAATCGATGCTAGGAGATTCAGCTCCCACATCTCTCACAAAAGCTAAGTACGATAAACACCCTTTTTCAACCATCTTCTGAGCCTTTAAGAACGAAATAACACGGCTAGGGACGAAATCGGTCGAACCCCGCCACTCAATCCGAGAAATACCAGGAATGGCCAACGTAACTGTCTTAGCATGACATCCAATATAGCATGGTACAGAGACAACCAGTCCTTACCCAATATAATATCAAAGTCCACCATCCCCAACAATAGTAAATCTGCCTGGGTCTCCAGACCCCCAATAGATATAACACAGGATCTATAGACATGATCCACAATAATCGTATCACCCACGGGGGTGGATACATGAACAAGGCAAATCAAGGCTACCACGAGCCTCACCCAAATGACGTGCAAAATAAGAGGACACGTAAGAATATGTGGACCCTGGATCAAATAGAACGGAGGCATCTCTGTGACAGACAGAAATGATACCTGTAATCACTGCATCGGAGGCAACTGCATCACGCCTGTCAGGAAGTGCATAGAATCGTGCCTGGCCTCCACCAGATCTCTCCTCGCCTCTGGGGCGACCACGAAATGACTGACCTCCACCTCTACTAGATTGAGATGGTGCTGAAGAGGAGGGCTAATCCCTCTGCTGAGTCCTATGCCATCAGTTGTTGTTGGTTGTGTCTAACATCGGGAGGCGACAAAGCTCGTGGCAGTTGTGATGGCTTTTAGCAATGGAACGACAAAGCAATGTGCTAGTAGCACCGCAAGGGGTGAAGTGCATGTTGCGAAGCTTACTAAGTTGTTGATTGCCATCGGTTGTTGCGGGTTGTGTCCGGAATCACAACACTCATGGCGGCTGATGGCTTTCGGCAATGGAACGGCAAAGCAACATGCTAGTAGCACAGCTTGATGGTGATCTATCCTATGATGTGGAGCCTATTGCCATTTTGGGACGGCAGGCGAGAAAATTGAGGTCTAAGGAGATTGCATCAGTTAAGGTTCAGTGGAGAGGTCGACCCGTGGAGGAGGCCACTTGGGAGATCGAGCGGGAGATGCGGAGCGGATATCCTCACTTGTTTGAGACTTCAGGTATGTTTCTTGACCCGCTCGAGGACGAGCGTTTGCTTAAGAGGGGGAGAATGTGACGACCCGACCTGTCGTCACGGGAATTTCCACCCCGTTATGTTGTAATTTCATGTTTTATGCTTTTATATCAGTGTTAGAGTCTATCGGGTGAGTTAGGAGTGAATTGGATTGAAAATGAGGCATATAGCCTTTTTGAAGGAAACTTGAATAAGGAAAGTAAACCCGGAGTTGACTATTTAGCTAGAGGGCTCGGAATCGGATTCTGATGATTTGGTTAGTTCCGGGAGGTGATTTGTGACTTAGGGGAGCAATCGGAATTGAATTTGGAGGCCCGGTGTAGAAATAGGCTTGAATTGGCTAAGGTTGAATTTTGGCGAAATCCGAATGGTAGGTGAGATTTTGATCCGGGGGTCGGAATGGAATTCTGACAGTTGCAGTAGCTCCGTTAGGTGATTTTGGATGTGCCTGCAAAATTTCAGGTCATTCGGACGTCGTTTGGTCGGGTTTTTGATGGAATGTATAATTCGGAAGTTTTGAAGAAACTTAGGCTTGAATCCGTGTGTAATTGGTGATTTTGATGTTTAGGATGGTGTTTTTATGCTTGGAACATGTTCGTATCGTGTTTTGGAGTATGTTGGTGGTTTTCGTTGGGGTCCCGGGGGCCTCGGGGTGAATCCGGACCAATCCGACACTTTGAAACAAGAAATAGTGTGCTGTAAATTGCAGATCACTGGGCAGTGAATTAAGCCATCGCGTTCGCGAGGGCAAGGCCCGTGTTCGCGTAGGCCGGGTTCTACATGCATCGCGTTCGCAAGGGAGGTATCGCGTTCGCGTATTGGGAGGACTGTGAAGCATCGCGAACGCGTGGGTGAAGGTCGCATTCGCGTAGAGGGAATTCATTAGGCACCGCGTTCGTGTGGATCGTGGCCGCGTTCGCGTAGGAGGATCTCCGGATGGCTGAAGAAAATGTGCATCGCGAACGCGTATGGCATGTCGCGTTCGCGAAGGTTATTTTGGGCAGAGCGTCGCGGACGCGTGAGAGGCGTCGCGAACGCGATGAAGAGATTTGACTGTCAGTGAGTTTAATTACAGAACCGAACCAGTCGCGGGTTTAATACCCAAAACCTCCATTTTTGAGTTCCAAGAGAAGAAATTGACGGGAGATTGCTTGGAAATCATCGGGGTTTCGTTGGAGGTAAGTTTTGTGGCTTAATTACATCATTTTAACATGAAATCCTTGGTTAATTTTCTGTAAATGGGAGATTAAAGGTGGGTTTGAGCCCTAGGCCTAAATTGAAGAAAAACACTAATTTGAGTGGGCAAATGGAGTTCGATTTTGGTAAATTTTATATGCCTAGACTCGTATCTAGATGAGGATTCCGAATCTGTGATTTTTGTAAATTTTCGAGAAGTGTACCGAAAGTCGGGTTTTGACAACTTTGGGAATTTTGATGTAAATTGAGTTGTATTGATTGGGTGTCGTCCCATTGGCCTAATTTGTTGTGTTTCTACTGTATTTCATCAGATTCTACGCGTGTGGAGCTTGATTCTCGTGGCAAGGGCATTGCGGAGTAGTCGTCGCGCTGTATTGAGGTGAGTAATAGATGTGGGTGATGACCGGCGGGTTCGAAACCCCGGTATACCACTTTGTGACGCTGTATAGCGACGAGACACGTACTCTCTTGTGAGTGCGGGGTCGATTGTGATTGGGGACTATGACATAGTCCGACCTGTTGATACTATATTGTGATATTGGCTATCCTTGAGCCGTTGAACCTCCTTCTCGGATGGTTGCATACTATATATTGTGATATTGGCCATTTTTGAGCCGTTGAACCCCCTTCTTGGGCGGTTGAGTATATTGTGGGCCGTGAGCCAGTTATTGGATCCCGCGAGGATCATTATCATTGTCTTATCATATTGACATGTTAGTTACTACCCGTCCATAGCTATTTCTGTTATCATGCTACTTCCAATCTCTGGAACTTGGTATTTCTGCTTTCCAACTGAAAAATTGATAAAAAGGTTTTCAAAATTTCTTATGAGCCTGCGAGGCTGTAATTGCATATTAGCTGACTGGTAGTGGATCGGGCTGCGCGCCGCAGTAGTACGTATATTGGATCGGGCTGCACGCTGCAGTGATATTGTGCTTGGGCTGTAGGAGCCCCTCCGGAGTCTGAACCCCCACAGTGAGCACGGGTACCCAAATTGGATCGAGCTACGCGTCGTAGCGGTCATATCATGCATTGCATTGCATTTAGCTACATCTGCTAGCTGTTATACTGTTTTGCTGGTACTTGTTGGTACAGGTACGGTCGATATTGATTCTGTGACAGGGTATTTGATTACAGCTTTACATAGTGCTTTATTGCGGATTTCTTATCTGCGTTGTCTTACCCTTGTTTATTACCACTGAGTCTGGCAGTACTCATTTTACTCCCTGCACCTTGTGTGCAGATCTAGGTACCTCTCAGCAGTGATCCAGTAGTTGTGCGAGGCGACATCCGTGGGATATACGAGGTAGCTGCAGAGTCCGCAGGACCCGATATTCCTTCCCACTGTCTTTTGATTTTGTATTGACATTTCTTTCCGCACTTGGTATCTTGTAAACCTTTATACACTTATGTTCAGTAGAGGCTCATGACTCTAGACCCTTCGGTCTATGGGAGTTGGTGTATTATGGGACTTGGTTCCCCGTTTTCGTTATATGTATCGTTGTTGCTTCGTGATTTGATATGCTTAAATGGGCTAAAGAGAGCTTCTAGCTCCGTTATTGTTATTGATTGGTCAGGCTGGCTTAGCAATGTGCTGGGCGCCATCACGACCAGATTTGGGGTCGTGACAGTTTAAATTCATAATGATTGTAAATAGAATTCCAAAACTTTTTATATTATTAGGGTTGATTTTAGTTTAAATCTTTGATTAATTTTGACTGACCGTGATTGGTTTATAGTTATTAGTTGATTGATTTTGATTAATTTTGACCCTATGATTACTACTTAATTAGGGTTTAATAGAGTTGATTTTTGACTGGTTTGGAATTGTTTCGATTTATCATAAGTTCTTAAATTGATTTCGTTTTGATATTAGTTTTGAATTGTTAGTTTAATTTATTTCGATTGGTTATAGTTGTATCTGAAATTAATTAAATATAATGGTGGTAAAAGGGTAAAAGGTAGTAGGGTAGTTTGGTAGATATGACTTGGGCTCAGGGGTAATTCAGGGTATAACAAATGGTTTAAGGGTAATAAATCTTAGTAGATAGGGGTAGTATGGGCAATATAAAAGGGTAATGCTGTGAAAATTACTTAGAGGTGGGGGTAAAAGGGTAAAAACAATAAAATAGAACCTTCTAGATGGGGAAAAGGGGAAATTTGGTACAAGTAAAGGGGTAAAACTGATCAGTTAACGATAATAATAAGGGATTAAATTGAAATAAAGGGAGGGACTGATATTGTAAATCTGAAATTTAAATTTCCCTCCCTTATACTCTATAAATAGGCTTCACGAGCCTGCCTTTAATACGTTTTGAAGTTTGGCCAATCTGAAATCCTCCTAAAAATCATATCTGCAATTCTAAGTGTTCACCCTATAAATTTCTCATTTTCAAAACTCAAAAAATACCAAAAAATAGCAGAAATAGTTCGAGAATTCTACTGTTTCATTAGTTCTAACATCAATTTGGAATCTGTTTGGTGCTGATTGTCGAGTTTATGTAATATTGCATTTTGTTAGTCAAGTGATGGGTTATATACTGGTTTACTACTGTTGACATGTGATTGTTGTGGTTCAATTGGTGTTGATTGATGTTGATCGATTGCTGTTGTTATTACTATTGCTGATCCTGTTTTTGTTATTTCAACTAGATCTCACTGATTTTCTTTCATTTCCAGGTACACATATATCATTGATGTAAATTTTTAAATTGAAGAAGATGGAATGAAAAGTTTACATGTTGTTTCATATTTTACTGTTTGTTTTATCGAATTTGATCATTTGTATTCGTTAGGATTAGTTTAATATGTAATAAATCGGACTGCACTATTGAACTTTAAATGGATATTAGCTTTAGTTTTCGAATAGTTTCACATTATAGTTGAGGTTATATGACAGTATTAAAAAAAATATAAAGTAGAATAGATTTAAGCTCATGCAACTAGTTCTGTTAGGTTAAGTATTGTGATATTTTAAACTGTATTATTACCTGTATAATAAAATTGATAAAAATAATCAGAGTTATTCATGTTAATGCGTGTTCAACATCTGATAATGCATATGGATTTAGATCATAATTGTTCCATGTTTAGTGCATAGAACAGATTCTTTAAACTAAGACATCAATATAAGGTGTCATTTGTTGTAAGGTTTCATTCAATTGAGCATTAGTTTAAATTCTCGTTTTCTCATAAATCAGCCTTTAATAAACTGATAATAATAAGGAATTGACTGAGTAGTTAACACATCTGATCTGTAATCACAAGTGACTTATGTGAATGCGTATGTGTCAATTTTATATCACTTCTGAAATAATGTCATAAATAAGAAATAGTTCAACTATGATAGCAATTAGTTTAAGTCAAAGTGATTAATCTTAGAAATAACTTCAAATACTTAGTAAAACAGCACTAGTGATAGAATAATAAGCTTGTTTCAATTTTGAAATTTCGTTACATTAGATCCAATTCTGTACATAAATGTCACGACCCCAAATCCGGTCGTGATGGCGCCTAGCACATTGCTAAGCCAGCCTGACCAATCAATAACAATAACGGGGCTAGAAGCTCTCTTTAGGCCATTTAAGCATATCAAGTCATAAGCAACAGTGATATAAATATATCAAACAGGGAACCAAGTCCCAAAACATATTAACTCCCTCAGACCGAAGGGTCAAGAGTCATGAGCCTCTAAAGAACATAAGTGTAATAAGGTTTACAACCAAAGCTCGGAGCGGAAAGAAATAACAATACATAATCAAAGACAGTAGGAAGGAATATCGGGTCCTGCGGACGTCGGCAGCTACCTCGAAGTCTCCCTAGAATGGTGATAACACAAGCAGTTACGATAGCTCTACTGCCCTCCTAATCCTGTATATCTGCACACACAAAAATGCGGGGGAGTGGGGTGAGTATATTTCAACTCAGTGAGTAACAATAATAAACAACGACTGGAAGTGAGAACACCTGTACTATCACTATACAGTTCTAAGGGTAACCTCACAGGTAAGTCATCACTATAATGAATACCCCCAATATCCAGTCCACATCTATGCCATCTAGGTCCCACACCGACCACATTCTCACTCATACCACTACGGTATACGGCTATCTCAATATATATGGAGACATATACATATGTCTATATCATATCGGTATTTTAGTATATATATGAATATACATAAGTATAATGCTGCGGCGTGCAGCCCGCTCCAATATATATACCGCTGCCGCGTGCAGCCATTTAACGTCGACGGCGCTCACTAGGGGGTGTGTGCAGACTTCGGAGGGGCTCCTTAGGCCCAAGCGCTATGATACAGTGGCGTGCAGCCAGGTCCACCATATATTACTGCGGCGTGCAGTCCGATCCAAATTATATATATATACATATAATATTATACTACCGCGCTCACTGGAATGTGTGCAGACTCAGACTCCGAAGGGGCTCCTACAGCCCAAGCGCAATAATACTGCGGCGTGCAGTCCGTCCCACATGTATATTGCTGCGGCGTGCAGCCCGATCCAATATATGTACTGCTGCGGCGTGCAGCCCGATCCAATATAGGTATATATATATATAATACCTCACAATGGGTCCTCGACCCTATCCCAGTCAATATAGACCTGGCCTCTCAGGCTCACTCAGCTAGAATAAGGAATGTCTACCTCCAAGTACACATCTAGTATTGGCTCATGATATGCTATACAGTTATAACTACGGCTGAGTTTATGTATCCAACATGATATACTACGGCTGGGTGTATGTAGCCAGCATGATTTAAGGGTCGCCTAATTCTACAGGTCCCCTAATGTTCTACAAATCGGCACAAGGCCCCAAACATGGCTATTAGCCCAACTATACATTTATAATCTCATTATCAGTCATAATACACAGAATACTATTAGTCGGGAATGACCAAGTCCAATCCCCAAATCACAATGCCACCACGCCCGTCTCATGACGTGTGTCTCATCTCTACATAGCACCTGTAAAGTGCAAGTACGGGGTTTCAAACCCTCAATACATTATTTACTACCACCACTCACCTCGATCCGATAGAAGCCTTAATCCGCCTTGCGCTTGCCTCGCAATTCAATCACCTTGAATGCCGAATCTGCTCAAAATCAATGAGAATACATCAATATAGGCTAATTAAACACAACACATTCGAAATAACTCAATTTACATCAAAATTCCCAAAGTTGCCAAAACCCGAGCCCCGGGCCCACATTCCAAAAATTTATGAAATTCACATTTCTGGAACCCTCGTCTCGCCACGAGTCCATACATATAAAATCTACCAAAATCGGAGTTCGATTGGCCTTTCAAAACCCAAATTTTCGTTTTCAAAATCTAGGCCACAATCCTTCACAATTTCAACCCAAATTCATGAAGATTGATGTTAATCCTACCATAAAATGATGTTTTTGAGTCAAGAAACTTACCTCCGATGAATCCCCGATGAATTACCAGCAATTCCCGTGAGTTTCTCTCTCTAGAACTCAAAAATGGCGTTTTGGGTTAATGAACCCGCGACTGGTTCTGTTCTGGTTTTAATTTCACTGCCAGACCAATCCTTCTATGCGATCGCAATGACCCTATGCGATCGCATAGAGTTAAATTTTCCTGCCAATTTCCCCTTCTATGCGATCGCAATGCACTCCCGCGATCGCATAGCACATTTTTCTCACCCCTCCAGTCTCTTCTATGCGATCGCACAAGTGACCCTACGATCGCAGAGTGCCAGTTTCCATAACTATGCGATCGCATCTCCTATTACGTGATCACATAAAACAACTCTGGGGCTCACTTCCATCCTTCTATGCGATCGCATCTACTCTATGCGATCGCATAGAGCATCCGTTTGCAACAAAACCAGCAGCCAACAACAGTTCAAAAATACAAGAAATGGTCCGTTTGGACCCCCGAGGCCCCCGGGACCCCAACGAAAACCACCAACATACTCCAAAACACGATACGGACTTGTTCCAATCATAAAAACACCATCCTAAACATCAAAATCACCATTTCTACACGAATTCAAGCCTAAGTTTCTTCAAAACTTTCCGAATTACGCATTCAATCAAAAACCCGACTAAACAATCTCCGAATGAGCTGAAATTTTGCAGGCACATCCAAATTCATACAACGGAGCTACTGCAACTGTCGGAATTCCATTCCGACTCCCGGATCAAAATCTCACCTACCGATCGGACATCGCCAAAAATTCAACTTTGGCCAATTCAAGCTTAAAATTACACCGGGCCTCCAAATTCACTTCCGATCGCTCTCCTAAGTCATAAATGATCCCTCGAAACTAGTCGAATCATCAGAATCCGATTCCGAGCACTCTAACTCAATAGTCAACTCTAGGTTGACTTTCCATATTCAAGTTTCCTTCAAACATGCTATTTGCTTCATTTTCAATTCAATTCACTCATAACTCACCCAATAGGTTCTAACACTGATATGAAAACATAAAACATGTAATTTCAACATAACGGGGTGATAATTCCCATAACGACGGGCCGGGTCGTTACATTCTCCCCAACTTAAACAATCGCTCGTCCTCGAGCGGACTTAGAGTTGTACTAGAAGCAACCCAATAGCTGAATGACCTTACCAAGCATATACTCGGGCGATCATACGTCACCCTATCTCACATAAGTCCAAAAACACCATATAGTCAAAATTTCACGGACCATCTGGACCATAAATCACATTGCACTTTCTGAAATCATATGCCAAATGCAAATCCCATGCCTATACTCAGGATACACTCGAATCCACTGCAATAACCCATATTCACTACTCCGGGTGAGATCATATGATGTATCAAACAACCCGATCACTCGAGACAATAGTCTCTAATCACACAATTTCCCATGATAACCAAATACCAACTGAAAAACCCTCTTCATTAGATAGAGTCTTGTTCCAACACCTTCATATCATGCCCACGGTAACCGAACACGCGATATATCGAACCCATCTCTCGGGTCAACCATTCATGAATCCATTTCCCTTTTAATTGATACTACAACAGAATTTTGGAGTCGAACCTCAATATTACCTTTCTAACCAGTTGAAATCACATATACTCACACTCATTATTGGCTCCAATGATCATTTCGATTATAACACACGGCACCTGGTGATATGACACCTCAACACCGGCCTAAGCCACGATGAGCACAACACAGGCTCCAATAAGAAACGTCTGATCATACTCAAATCCTAACAACCAACTCAAACAAAAGAGCCGTAGCTCAATTCCTCTATACCATCATAACATAAAACTGAGATCTCGTCTCACATCATAGGAAATAAAGTACCTAACTCCTTCTCGAAAGGTCATAACATCACGTGGCCTTGCCACAACTCATGATTCTATCCAAACACTATTACTCATGGAGCACCTCAAGTCACCATGCTCAAAACGGTCAGCCACACACATATCTAGGTCTGAACTCAAGCAATCAATCACACCTGCGGTGATACAATGATATACGCTATCAAATCTTGAAAGGACATCACCGATGTGCTATACCCCGAGCGAAACCAATACGGACTATTCCTCGGGAGCTAGGAACTATTGTATACAAGGTAAGATATAGGAAACTATATTTTCCACATCACACTGTTGCGGCGCGCAACCCATTCCAATAACATACCTGTGGCGACGTGCCACCCGATCCAGATAACATACTTGTGGCGTCGTGCCACCCGATCCAATATAACCCTCGCAAACGAAATGCATATCGAGTCGAATTTTCTCATTATAGCAAACATAAATATACATATAGCCTCAAGCTCGGCCACATGAAACGCATCTGACAACGTTTCTCAATACTGGAACTGAATCAATGGTAGATACCTCTACACCGACATCCGCCCCTAAGGTCCAATTGACAAAGCAATGCCTACCAGCCGCCCGCTGGTCCTGTGTACAACTACTCTGTTGGAGCATACTCTGATGCTCTCTGCTACGCAATTTGTGCCATTTTCCGACATAGTCCATATCCCATTAGTCTAGACAATCGGACCCATGACAACCAGTCAGCAATCGAGTATCATAATCCGAATTCGTTTTATCAAGTCAAGAGAGAGCCTCTAAGGCTTCCGATTTCCAATAATCACAAAACGGTGCCGATGCACACGATATACAACCACTGCATAGGCGGATTAACGAGAATTTCAAGTCTCCTACACATATATAACATATGACTCACTATGCCTGATTCCGTATTTCACCGTACATATACATAACGCACATCAAGCGTCCATTCATACCACGACAGCCATTCAGAAATTTCAATATGCCATCAACGACTCAATTATTTTAGTCGATCCAACAAGAGAATACCACCATACCACCGGATATTATCAGTTTACATTACCTTGTCCCTTTGCACCATATACCCTGCCAAATTTCTAGAATAGCAGTACCATTTTCTTAATTCACCTGCAGCTGTCCGCGCTGCTCAATAATTTTATTGACTTCCCATATATTATGAACCGATCTCAAAACCTAGAATATACCATTATCAACTTTCCATAACACATCGTGTATACCATATCACACTAAGACAACATGGAAATTCATATCCCTTTCCTCCGCCTCAACATCGGCGCACTCAACTAGTCAAGGACTTTCGTGATCCCATATAGAAGAAAACTCATTACACATTCCACGCTTCGCATATCGATAGGAATATACTCATCTTCAAACCATGATAAAACACATCACAAACTATTTCTTCCCATTCATTGCATAAGTTAAACTACCAGGACTGAGTCCTTATACCCATATCAAGTTACACAACTGTCAGCACTCAAGAGCTTTGCTGCACAATATCTGCAAGACTCATTACTTCAACCACATACCAGTAATCAATCGTATTCCTTTTTATACCATTCTGGTTTATTAACAAGTTGTTCCATTTACCCAGTTTCCTTTCTGATTCATCATTAATTTCATATCAGTCTATACTGTAGTACAACAATGCCTCAACCCCTTTTTACCTCACAAGACTCGTACACAAGACCACACGGTCTAAGACCCATAGGCCACTGAATACTCTCTCACTGTTTCCCAGAAGTACCACATCCTACAATACTTTATTTTGAAGAACCTCTTGCGATTTGAATTCGTTATCATTACCTTCCAATACGGATTACATAGAATCCCATCATTCACGTAATATAACACAAGTACCGATCTCTTCTAACGAAACCACCATCTTTAGCCACATGCACAATCTTAAGACACCTGACTGTTACAAGTAAAATCTTGAACACCGTAAACAATTCTCGAGCGTCAGTCATCCTTATTCAGCTGTAATTCAACTGTCTTATTGAACGGAACCACTCGTGCCTTATTAGAACTCTGACACTGCAGAACATGGTTACTTACAGATACAATCAAGCTATCTTTCTTTTCTATACGGTGAATATTCTTTACCAACATAAGTTCACAACATCCTAGTATTTCTTCACATCTACGAAGCACTATAACTTTTATTAGAATTTTCCCAACATACTTAGAGACAGAGCCAACACAACACACAACAGTGCAATCAATTAACCAACAACAACCTCCCCAACTTGGCACGGAGCCATACATCAAGGCACTTCTAGCTACTCATAGCATTCCTACTCAAATGATGCCACAAAGTTCTAGTTAGATTAAACTCAAGTCATTTTCAAGCTTCAGCGGAGATTCGAATCATCAGAAATATTAACTTTTTTGCAATTCTTGCATTCATTCACACACAACAGTTACGCCCCCTCTTTAGGTGACAAAATCTTTTCTAAGTCCCGAATTTTCCAAAAATTTCGGCAGAGTTTCCTTTGTAAATTGGCCTATCCACCTGCCAGAGAATCACCAAACCACCCTAGCTATACTTCCACAACTCAACAAGATATCACAATGTATTTCAACAACATTAAATCTCAATACTACACGAATTATATCATCACAATTTATACTTAAACCTGCGATGTATCTGCTCAAATCATAACATATATCGAATATCATTCAATTACACATCAGAATCAACCCACCTATTTTTCCTCAATCTAGTATTTCAGTACAACACCTTCTACCAGAATATACATAGCATAATCATTTTAGTCTTCCTGAGTTTAAACTTGTTCCACTACAAATAAGGCATTTTACCTTCCAATTATGAGATATGATAATTATTTCTCACGCCCATAGCTAGGGCTATATATCAAATCACAATAAGAACTGAATACCTTACAGCTCTCCCATTATCAAACTGCCATTTGCACAATAAGGATCAGTACCGATTGTATGAACTTCATAATACCGGCTCGCGGAATTAGTACCTTGGTGCTCAAGCCATAGACAATGATCTGGCCTCGAGTCCTCCCGACTGGCCCAACATGAACTCACGGAGATTATATCTCGCCCCTCGATCGGGGAATTGCAAGCCATAAGACAATTATATTACTGAGCGCTCGATGCATACACAAACGTGTGGAAGGAATTTTAAAAATGTATCTCAAGCTGAATCAAGTACGCACGATAAGAATTCCAAGAAATGTGAAGTGTTTCCTAAAGGTTCGCGGCCTCCCGAGGATAAGTACAGGCGTCCCCGTACCGATCCACAAGACTCTACTAACCGGCTCAAGACTCATGAGGCCTAGTAAACCTAGGCTCTGATACCAACTTGTCACGACCCCAAATCCGGTCGTGATGGCGCCTAGCACATTGCTAAGCCAGCCTGACCAATCAATAACAATAACGGGGCTAGAAGCTCTCTTTAGGCCATTTAAGCATATCAAGTCATAAGCAACAGTGATATAAATATATCAAACAGGGAACCAAGTCCCAAAACATATTAACTCCCTCAGACCGAAGGGTCAAGAGTCATGAGCCTCTAAAGAACATAAGTGTAATACGGTTTACAACCAAAGCTCAGAGCGGAAAGAAATAACAATACATAATCAAAGACAGTAGGAAGGGATATCGGGTCCTGCGGACGTCGGCAGCTACCTCGAAGTCTCCATAGAATGGCGATAACACAAACAGTTGCGATAGCTCAACTGCCCTCCTAATCCTGTATATCTGCACACACAAAAATGCGGGGGAGTGGGGTGAGTATATTTCAACTCAGTGAGTAACAATAATAAACAACGACTGGAAGTGAGAACACCTGTACTATCACTATACAGTTCTAAGGGTAACCTCACAGGTAAGTCATCACTATAATGAATACCCCCAATATCCGGTCCACATCTATGCCATCTAGGTCCCACACTGACCACATTCTCACTCATACCACTACGGTATACGGCTATCTCAATATATATGGAGACATATACATATGTCTATATCATATTAGTATTTTAGTATATATATATGAATATCCATAAGTATAATGCTGCGGCGTGCAGCCCGCTCCAATACATATACCGCTGCCGCGTGCAGCCATTTAACGTCGACGGCGCTCGCTGGGGGTGTGTGCAGACTTCGGAGGGGCTCCTTAGGCCCAAGCGCTATGATACAGTGGCGTGCAGCCAGGTCCATCATATATTACTGCGGCGTGCAGTCCGATCCAAATTATATATATATACATATAATATTATACTACCGCGCTCACTGGAATGTGTGCAGACTCAGACTCCGAAGGGGCTCCTACAACCCAAGCGCAATAATACTGCGGCGTGCAGTCCGTCCCACAATAATACTGCGGCGTGCAGTCCGTCCCACATGTATATTACTGCGGCGTGCAGTCCGTCCCACATGTATATTACTGCGGCGTGCAGCCCGATCCAATATATATACTGCTGCGGCGTGCAGCCCGATCCAATATAGGTATATATATATATAATACCTCGCAATGGGTCCTCGACCCTATCCCAGCCAATATAGACCTGGCCTCTCAGGCTCACTCAACTAGAATAAGGAATGTCTACCTCCAAGTACACATCTAGTATTGGCTCATGATATGCTATACAGTTATAACTACGGCTGAGTTTGTGTATCCAACATGATATACTACGACTGGGTGTATGTAGCCAGCATGATTTAAGGGTCGCCTAATTCTACAGGTCCCCTAATGTTCTACAAATCGGCACAAGGCCCCAAACATGGCTATTAGCCCAACTATACATTTATAATCTCATTATCGGTCATAATACACAGAATACTATTAGTCGGGAATGACCAAGTCCAATCCCCAAATCACAATGCCACCACGCCCGTCTCATGACGTGTGTCTCATCTCTACATAGCACTGTAAAGTGCAAGTACGGGGTTTCAAACCCTCGGTACATTATTTATTACCACCACTCACCTCGATCCGATAGAAGCCTTAATCCGCCTTGCGCTCGCCTCGCAATTCAATCACCTTGAATGCCGAATCTGCTCAAAATCAATGAGAATACATCAATATAGGCTAATTAAACACAACCCATTCGAAATAACTCAATTTACATCAAAATTCCCAAAGTTGCCAAAACCCGAGCCCCGGGCCCACATTCCGAAAATTTACGAAATTCACATTTCTGGAACCCTCGTCTCGCCACGAGTCCATACATATAAAATCTACCAAAATCGGAGTTTGATTGGCCTTTCAAAACCCAAATTTTCGTTTTCAATATTTAGGCCACAATCCTTCACAATTTCAACCCAAATTCATGAAGATTGATGTTAATCCTACCATAAAATGATGTTTTTGAGTCAAGAAACTTACCTCCGATGAATCCCCGATGAATTACCAGCAATTCCCGTGAGTTTCTCTCTTTAGAACTCAAAAATTGCTCTGGTTTTAATTTCACTGCCAGACCAATCCTTCTATGCGATCGCAATGACACTATGCGATCGCATAGAGTTAAATTTTCCTGCCAATTTCCCCTTCTATGCGATCGCAATGCACACCCGCGATCGCATAGCACATTTTTCTCACCCCTCCAATCTCTTCTATGCGATCGCACAAGTGACCCTGCGATCGCAGAGTGCCAGTTTCCATACCTATGCGATCGCATCTCCTATTACGCGATCGCATAGAACAACTCCGGGGCTCATTTCCATCCTTCTATGCGATCGCATCTACTCTATGCGATCGCATAGAGCATCCGTCTGCAACAAAACCAGCAGCCAACAGCAGTTCAAAAATACAAGAAATGGTCCGTTTGGACCCCCGAGGCCCCCGGGACCCCAACGAAAACCACCAACATACTCCAAAACACGATACGGACTTGTTCCAATCATAAAAACACCATCCTAAACATCAAAATCACCATTTCTACACGAATTCAAGCCTAAGTTTCTTCAAAACTTTCCGAATTACGCATTCAATCAAAAACCCGACTAAACGATCTCCGAATGACCTTAAATTTTGCAGGCACATCCAAATTCATACAACGGAGCTACTGCAACTGTCGGAATTCCATTCCGACTCCCGGATCAAAATCTCACCTACCGATCGGACATCGCCAAAAATTCAACTTTGGCCAATTCAAGCTTAAAATTACACCGGGCCTCCAAATTCACTTCCGATCGCTCTCCTAAGTCATAAATGATCCCTCGAAACTAGTCGAATCATCAGAATCCGATTTCGAGCACTCTAACTCAATAGTCAACTCTAGGTTGACTTTCCATATTCAAGTTTCCTTCAAACATGCTATTTGCTTCATTTTCAATTCAATTCACTCATAACTCACCCGAAAGGTTCTAACACTGATATTGAAACATAAAACATGTAATTTCAACATAACGGGGTGATAATTCCCATAACGACGGGCCGGGTCGTTACAATAAACTTGAATAAAAATAAAGGAAGTTTTTTTATAGTTAAGAGCATAATTGTTTTGAATTTGAATTTGAATTTTAATAATCTGAAAAATGAGGTAATAGAAACATCTTTTGTTGTGAGTTCAGTTTAAGAAAAGGTCCAAATGCATGGCCCAAATTCAGTAAGTGTTATACACGGGCCTGCATCATATAATACGAAAATATACTGGTTTGGGCCATTAGTAGAACATTTACGTGAATGGATTGAATCTGAACTTCAATAGATCTAAATTGGACTGGACATTGATACATGGGTTGTTGTCAAGCCCAACATGAATTAAAGCTTGGACTCTTATGAGTTTTTGGCTCTAAAAATGCAAAACTATTAGATAATGAATATACAATTAGGATTTTTCTTTGTTATTAGAGATAAAATACATAGAAAATATAGTATCCCTTAGATAAGACCTTAATAAATTGAGATGAGCCTCGCCGCATCAAATATACAATTGCGCGGACCTGAAATAGATCGATATGAAAATCTTAGAATTGGAAGGACCGCTTAGCAAATTTCACGGTCTTTCCCAAAGATAAAAAGACCTAGATACTTTAGGCATGCTTTGTAATAATATTACCTTCTTAATACGGGTGTATATTTATGTTACCTAAATCTAAATCTCAACAAAGTCAAAATGTGTCAAAAGCCACAGGCTTATTGGTTCGACGTGGATCGAAATACATTTTCACAACGTTGTAATTCTTTATAAATTAAACAACGCAGAATATTTTAAAATACACATAAAAATGGAACATATATAGAGATCAGATAAAAAAAATACAATAGTTGAGCGACCGTGCTAGAACCACAAAATTTGGGAGTGCCTAACACCTTCTCCCGGATTAACATAATTCCTTATCCGGATTTCTAGTTCGCAGACTATAACAGAGTCAACCTTTCCTCGGATTGGGATTCAACTGGTGACTTGGGACACCATTAATCTCCCAAGTGGAAACTCTGAAACTAAATAAATAAATCATATGTTCCGACTGTCCTTAAATTGGAAAAAACTCATTCCTTATATTATATCCCTTTCCGGAGTGTAGTAATTAGGCTCTTCTAGTAAAGGTAAGAGAAAAAGGAGGTGTGATATCTCATATCTCACGAACCATTTCATACCTCCCAATTGCTACGTCACAAGCTAACCATCACGGAACATTTTGTGCCTCTTCTCATAAGCTGCTTTCCAAGCTTGATTCTTAATTGTACTTATAGGCTCGAAATCATTAAGCACCATACTTTACCTCTTTTGAATCCATTAGGACCATTACTAAGAGCCAACCGCTCTGACTTGGTAACGAATTTAATCAACTCCATAAATCTTATAACATATGAATACCCCCTAGAAGAAGCACCCGGCGCAATCACTTCCAATAAAACCTGCATCTATACAAGGCATAAATCTTTAACCTTTTCCCAAGTTTGATCATGAGCCAACAAGGCCAACGATAACATGTATTCCACAAATTATCTACTCAATTCACAACTTGTGGTATTTTTTTCGTAGCTAAGATAACCCCTCAATGTGCTATTAACCAGAAACTTCGCAAGTAGTTAACTATGCAACCCAATTGTAGGTGGTGGAACTCTCCCACTTATCTTGAAGCCATTATTACAAAACTCTGGAGTTCATCATGGTTCTTAATCTCTTTTCAACATAACCTTGCACAATCAATCGTCAGCATTCTGGATACCCTACCGTAGAAACCCAATTTGATACTCCAAATCATTGACAATATTCACTCAACAATTTCCTTTGCTGCATAACTCATAGAACTCTTCGCAGAAGCCTCACCAACCACGCGACTACTAACATGCTCACAGGAATACCCCACCTATAGAAATCGCTCCCCGACATCTTCCAATGCTGCTGCATAGGGTACAATCACTATGACATCAATAACCCATCCTGAGTCTGAGCTCACTCTCCAGCTGCACGAGTCCATTCACCCCCCGTGGACATCCATTAGATGTGCGACAACATCCTGTCACCTCAAAGTCATGCTATGTCTTTCTTTATTTCAAGCAGCTCCTCTCCGTCATCTCCAATCTCCTGCCACATAACCACACCATGCTTCGAATTAATCTACAGACTTTCATTGGCCGTCGCTAAAATCCCAGATACTTCCAAACTATCCTTAAGCGTGTAGTCATCCTACTACTAGGCCCTATACAGCCCTGTCACACCTCCCTTTTTACTACTTTTTAAAATAAAGTATACCGCATTATTTACTAATACACCCCAAGAAGGGATATAATAATAACAATAGGGAAGGAGTTTTTCCACTTTAAGGACAATCGGAAAGGGATTTATTTTGATTTTAGAGTCACCACTTTGGAAGATAATGGTGTCCCAAGTCACCGGTTTAATCTCGAATCCGACGAATATGACTCTGTTTTAACAGACCGTGAAACTAGAAATCCGGATAAGGAATTCTGTTAACCCCGGAGAAGGTGTTAGGCAATCCCAAATTCCGTGGTTCTAGCAAGGTCGCTCAACTGTTGTATTTGTTATATTTGATTTCTTTATATGCTTTTTACATATTTTAATTTCCCGCATTGTTATTTTAACGGCTTGCGACGTCACAAAAATGCATTTCGAGTCACACGACAACCAGTACGCCTGTGACTTTAGTGCATTTCAGCTTCGTCGGGATTTGAGATTTGAGTCACCTAAATGTGCACTCGTATTAAGAATGTATATTTTTAGTCTTGTCTATAACGTCTATGCCTTATTATCTTCAGGAAAGACCGTGAAATTTGCTAAACGGTCCTTCCGAGTTTAACACTTTATAATAAGATTCATATGGGGGCCCCGTGTATCTTTTCATTTTTTCAATATGAGGTTCATCCCTTATTTTTTAGAAGTCCAAACTTAATCGTATACTATATTTTGCTATTATATTTTTTCTCCCTAATTAGGATATTGTTTTTATGTTATTTTAGACCGTGATATCATGGTCCAGGCCTTTTATTACTGTTGGGCCTGGACCTTGGCTTACTTTGACAATCTATCACTAGAGCGGATGGGCCTCTAAAGCCTAGTGTGTGTTACCATTACCATTTAAAATCATATTTACTAGATCTGGGCCTTTGTACTCAACTAGGCCCTGAATATATAAGCAGAAACAAATTATTATTTTAACAACAACACTTGAACAATAGTTATTCTACATTACTACTTAATAATTTTCAGACGATACCAAATGACATTCAATCACTACTAATTCCAAGATTTAAAAGATAATTAAAATTCTATCACAGTATTTATATCAATGTTGTTATACTATGTTTTAGATTCTAATATTCAGGTAATGATTTGTGACACTGCTTGCAGGATTATGTGTTACTTATTTTAACTAAAAGGAAAATAGTATTGTAATATCAACTAAACATACTTGTATTGATAACGATTACAAACATCTAAAGCAGATCTATATGTAAATCATTTTTGAAAGGAAGCAATAATACAATTTGAACTATTAGTCTACTTACTTTTTGATTAAATCGGCCCTGATTATAGTTGTAACTAACAAAAGTAACTATATTCTAGTTCATACGTCCAATTTCATAATTGTTCCTTTTTATCTAAGTGTATTAACTTTTGTATTAGCCTATTTTGGATTTGAATTAGGTGATAGTCTATTGCTGGATTTTGTTTAATTACTATGTGACCTACTCTACTCTATCTCAAATTCATATAGGTGTTAGTTATTACAACCAATCCTAATGAATTACAATGATTCTAGGAAATAACAATTACAAACTAAAAAGGAAAAAACAGAATCAAATTCATCCAACAACTTATGCAACTTCATTTCTTCAACACAATTGCGATTACATCATCAGGAATAAAAGTGTACGTGATTCAAAAATAAGTCTATGAGTCTAGGCTTTGGGGATGAAGAATAGTCAGCAAATAACAACAACAAAACAACAAACAGAATCCCAAATATAGAAATCCAGCAGATCAACAAAGTAGAATCAAGGAGCTCAAGCAAAGTCCAGACGAATTGAAGAACAATAGAACCAGCAGGAATTCCCAAATTAATACCCAAGTTAATTTGCTAAGAGTTGTAGTACATGGAACCAAATTTTAAAACTCGAATTCTAACCCTTCCTTTTGTAAATAATTAGAACCCTTAGAGCATTTCAGATTTTTTTGGAACCTCTTTCTTACACTCATTAGTAGCCTATTTATAGACTGATTTTGGAGGGAATTGGGGGGAAATTCAAATAAGTTATTTTCATTCCCCTCCCCTTATTCTTTTCAAATATTTACAGATTAGTTCATTAAGAGTGTATCGAAATGCCTTTGAGCCCTTGCTAGAAGGTTCTAGGCAATTCTATAGTGTTCTATTGGGTGTATTTTACTTTGTTACCCCCACTCACTTGCTAAGGTTTATTATAGGAATGCCTTTTAATTATTCCAGTTTTCCCTTTATTTTATAAGTAATTACAGATATACTAGGCATTAAAGTCATTTTTAGCCTTATAGTGTCTATTAAATATTCAGGAATGACATTTATCATTTCCTATTATGATGACCCGGCCCATCATCATGTGAGTTATCACCCCGTTATCCCCGTTACATGCTTGTTAATGTTTCAATATGCATGTTTGGTGAGTTTGAGTTAATTCGGATTGAGTTTGGTTGGAAATGAGACAAATAATCTTTTAGAAGAAGGAATAGTTGGGAAAAGTCAACTGGATGTTGACTTGTGAGTTAGAGAACTCGGAATCGAATTCTGATGATTCAATCAGCTCCGGGAGGTCATTTATGAGCTAAGAGAGCGATCGGAAGTGAATTTGGAGGTCCGGTGTAGTTTTAGGCTTGAAATGGCTAAGTTTGAATTTTGGCGAAATCCGAATGGTAGGTGAGATTTTGATCCGGGAGTCGGAATGAAATTCTGATAATTGCAGTAGCAACGTTTGGTGATTTTGGATGTGCCTGCAAATTTTCAGGTCATTCAGAAGTTGTTTGGTCGGGTTTTTGAGCGAATGTTGGTTGTGGAATTTTAAATGAAAACTTAGGCTTGAATTCGCTTGGATTCGATGATTTTCGTGTTTAAGGGCGTGTTTTTAGGATTGGAACAAGTTTGTATCATATTTTGGAGAATGTTGGTGGTTTTCGTTGGGGTCACGGGGGCCTCGAGATGAATTCGGGGGTACAAACGGACCATTTTGAGCCAAAATGAGCAGCTGATCTGCTGCACTATATTGCAGAAGAATTTTACTCATCGCGATCGCATGCCTGGCCATGCGATCGCGTAGTGCATCGGAGGGAGCTGGGAGGTTTTTTCTTCGCGATCGCGACATGAGTGATGCGATCGCGTAAGGTGAACGAATTGTGCATCGCGATCGCAGGGCCCTTCATGCGATCGCCTAAGGCAGGATTCGAGAGCAATGCGATCGCGGTCAATACGTTGCGATCGCGTAGAGTAGCCAGGCTGAGCACTGTGATCGCGTCTGGGACCACGCATTGCGTAGAGGAAAAATTGGTCGCCCAAAAGTTGTGCATCGCGATCGCGAGACAAGGGTTGCGATCGCGTAGGGTATTGATGCCTGGCAGTGAATATAAGTCCAGAACATTTCATCCGCGGCCATTTACACAAAAACCTCCATTGTTGAGTCTTAGAGAGCAAAATTGATGGGATATTGCAGGGATTTCACTAGGTTATCATCGGAAGTAAGTTTTATGGTCCCAATATGTGTTGTTATCTTAGAATCCTTCTCTATTTCACTGAAATTGGAAGAATTAATGGGGGAATTTAGCCCTAAGGCAAGGTTATGATAAAATGTTGATTTGAATGGGCAAACAGAGTCCGCTTTTGACAAACTTTATATGTATGGACTCGTGTTGAGATAAGGATTCCGAAAATGTAACTTTTGTAATTTTTTTAGAAGCGTGCCAAAAGTCATATTTTGAAAACTTCATGGGTTTTGGTGTAAATCGAGTTATTTCGATTGGGATATGTCTAATTAGCCTATATTGATGCATTCCCATTGATTTTGAGCAGATTTGGCACCCAAGGAGACTGATTTGCGAGGCAAGCGCAAAGTGGGCTAGGACTTCTACCAGTTTGAGGTGAGTGGTGGTAGTAAATAATGTACTGAGGGTTTGAAACCCGTACTTTCACTATACGGTGCTATGTTGAGATAAAACACGCATCATGTGATGGGCGTGGTGGCATTGTGATTGGGGGATTGGACTTGGTTCTTCCCAATTGATAGTTTATTGTGTATTATGACTATGAATGAGCTTATAACTATGTAGTTGGGCTGGTAGCCATGTTTGGGGCCTTGTGCCGATCTGTAGAGCATTAGGGAAAACTGTAGAGCTAGGTGACCCTTATGTCATGTTGGAAACATACACTCAGCCGTAATTTTAACTGTATAACATATCATGAGCCAGTACTAGATGTATACTGTCAGAGATTCTACCTAGGTTGGGATTCCCTGTTGTAGCTGAGTGGGCCTGAGAGGCCAAGTCTATACTGACTGAGATAGGGTCGAGGACCCACTATGAGATATTATATTGGGCTAGAGATGCCAAGTCTATATTGACTGAGATAGGGTCAAGGGCCCACTATGAGATATTATATATATATATATATAAATATATATATATATATATATATATATATATATATATATATATATATATATATATATATATTGGATCGGGCTGCACGCCGCATCACTATATGTGTTGGATCGGAATGCATGTCGTAGTGATATATATGTGGATCAGACTGCACGCCACAATAATATACAAGTGGGACGGACTACACGCCGCAGTATTATTGCACTTGAGCTGTAGGAGCCCCTTCGGATTCTGCACACATTCCTAGTGGGCGCTGGTATATCTTATTGGATCGGGCTACACACCGTAGCAGTATATATATATATATATATTGGATCGGACTGCACGCCGCAGTATCATAGCGCTTGGGCCGAGGGAGCTCCTCTGAAGTCTGTATACACCCTAGTGAGCGTCGTCGACGTTAAATGGAGCGGGATGCACGCCACAGCATTCTATATATTGGAGCGCGTTGCACGCCACATCGTTATATATATTGGAGCAGGCTGCAAGACGCAACGTGATATGTATAGGAGCGGGCTGCACGCCGCGATATATATACATATATATATATATATATATATATATATATATATATATATATATATATATATATATATATATATATATATATATATATATATATATATATATATATATTGGAGCGGGCTACACCCTGCCGCATTATAGACCTATGAATACATACATATATATACATGGGATCGGCTGTACGCCGTAGCAGTACGAGTGAGGACTAGTTCAGCGTGGGACCTTGGTGAGATAGATGTGGACTGGAAATGGGGGTATTCACTGTAGAGATGACTTACCTGTGAGGTTACCCTTAGAACTATTTAGTGATAATACATGTGTTCTTATTTCAGTTATTGTTTATTATTATTACTCACTGAGTTGAAATATACTCACCCCACTCCCCTGCACTTTTTGTGCAGATTCACAGTTCCGGAGAGCAGTTGAGCTGTCACAGCTGCTTATTCATTACTATCCCGAGGAGACTTCGAGGTAGCTGCCGACGTCCGCAAGACCTGATCTCTCCCTCTTATCATTTTGTTGCTTTCATTCTGCCTAGACTTGTATTGTGTAGGATATTTCGTTGTAAAGGCTTAGACTTGTGACACTACGATTTGGTTGGGACTGTATTTTGTGTGCTTCTACTTCCACGTTTATCTTTTTGATATGAAAACATGCTAGTAAGTTAAATTGATCATCTGTAATTAATAATTGACTGGTTTTAACGGATAACATGGTCGGGCTTGCCTAGCAATGTGTTGGGCGCCATGACGACCGGGGTTTGGGTCGTGACACCTATTATACCCTTATTATTTATCTTAATTTACCCGACCTACTAAGGTCTGGCAGACTTAGGGTTATGTTTTGTTTAATTAATAACCACTTCTTATAGCTATTTTAAGACTTAGCCAATTCTAGCCCCAAACCCCTTTCATATTTAGCCAACATTTAGTAGACTCAACCCATTATTTAACATACAACATCTTAAAAACATGGCAACTAACTAGCCAACAGAGATAAGTTTTCCGAAACAACCATTTAATACAGCTAAGTAATTAGTATAACCACTAAATAATAGAGATAGCCACTTAACGACTAAGCTTTATCTTTCAGAAATGACCACATACTTTAACTTTCAGAAATAACCACAAAATCTTTACAATCATGACCCAAATAACAAAAGCATCCAAAGATTCAGAATGGACTCACAAATGAATCAGATTACAAATATAGCGAGTTCATGTTATTTTGCACATATAGCCTTAATCACAAATCAACTTTCAATCAATCAGAACTCAGAGGAAAAGGTTGATAATGGTTGAATCCCAACTAATCAAAACTTAATTTTAGATAGAGCATGATGAACAAACACATAAACATGCTTATTTACTCATGATTCATACGTGATAAACACTAAGAACCCTAAGAGCACTTTAACAGACTTAGGCATGTGTAACAAACAGAGGTAGATCTTATTATTTAAGCATCAGAATAGATAGGCTCATAAGAATGTCATAAAGATATCAAGAAAACATTTTCAGAATCAAACAAGAAAGAAGTAGGAAACTTAGCTTTTTCTTTTTCCTTTTCTTTTCTTTCTTTCTTTTCTTTATTTCTTTATTTCTTCTTTATTTCTTCTTTCTTTCTTTCTTTATTTCTTTCTAGATCTCCAAAATTTCAAAGACGTTTAGTCTTCTGACTGTTGAACCTTTTCTGATGAGGCTTTTAATCTAAATTTTGATGTACGTGGGATGGTCTGGGACTTGGTTTAGAGGTTTGGGGGTAAGGTTGTTTTTGGTTGCTCGCCGGAGTAGGGTTCCAGCAAGTCTTTTTGTTATATTCGAGGAGTTCCGGTGATATTCAAGATTATCCACCTAGATAAGGTGATAGATCACCTCTAGGTGGTCTTATGGTGTTAATTTCGAAGGCTGGTTCATAGTCTTGAGGTCGCCGGCTAGGGTTCCGGCAACCGGAGTTTCAAGAAGAAAGGGGGTTTTAGGTTTAATGGGGTTTTTATGGTGGTTGCAGGGTTTGGTGGGTAGAGGTTGAGGTGTTTAACGGCTTCCTCAGCCGCAGATGGTGGTGGTGACAGGCCAGTCTCCATGGGAGACTAAGGAGGAAGAAGATGATAGAGGAGGCGGCTAGGGTTATACAGAGTGTGTATAATGAATTTATGAACGGAGATGAGAGTATATATACCTATCTTGTCTTGTGGAATCCTGGCCCTTGGATTAACCAAGATCAACGGCCAGGATCTTTTGCTTCAAAATGGCAACGTTTGGTTAAGTGAGAGGCTCGCTTGTATCCGTTGGATGTTGAATTTGAACGGCCAGGATTAATCACTTATACTGCGTCGTTTGGCTTTTAATAAAGCTTAGTGTCGTCCGTTTGATCAATTGCTTTGAACGACCCAGGTTGATTTTAAACATGGCGTCGTTTAATTTTCAATGGCACCGCTTCATCTGATCCGTTGGATTCCTTTCATCAATGGTTGATTTTGTTTTAGCTTAAATGGTGTCGTTTGATCACGAGCCTGGGCAGACCAGGCTGGTCTTTTGGGCCTAATATATTTGGGCTTATTAGCCCAAATTATATATTGTATTTTGTATTTTTTTTCTTGTATTTTAATTATTTCTGTATTTTGTTTTGTATTTTATATTTCTCTTTTCGTATTTATTTTCAACTGTTATATTTCATTTATTTTCTATTTTTCCTGATTTTTCTGGTATTTTCTGATATTTTTTGCCATTTTTCTTTGTTTTTCGGTATTTTTTGTATTTTGTTGATTTTTATATTTTTGTGATATTTTCTAATTGATTCCTTTTGTAATTTTAATTTCAACTTTATTTTTAAAGACAAACACACAAGTATTTCAATTAAATCAAACAATTGCACACCAAAAACTATTTTTTGTATCATTTTTATATCTATATTGGAATTAATTTGCTCAAGGCAAATATCACGTGCTCACAGCTGCCCTTTTTTGCTCGGGAACACGAAGAGTTTCAGGGCAAAGATAAGTGAGTAGTAATGAGAGATTTTTTACCACTTGCATATTCCGTAAGAAGCATTTTGAATAACTGTTTGTCCGCACCCTACTTCAGAGGTTGCCTACATATCTTGGGCTAAATAGGAATCAGGTCAGTGTAGTTCGGGAAGGTTTGGTAGTTTGAAACTACCAGTATTTGCTGTTGCTGCTGTTGTTGCTATAATCACTGACTAACTCCTTATTACACCAGGATAAAATGAAGATAAAGAAGCTATTCTAAGCTATGATCTTATGAATTGCAAGAAAATCCTATCTATGACGTATCTTCTTGCATTGTCTTGCTTTTTCATATCACATGTTTCTCTTTTTTGGCATCATTCTTTTTGTGGATTTTTGAGTATTTCCTGCTTCTGATATACTGCTTCCATCCATTCGTATGACTTCAAAATGTGCTTCTTGATTCCAGGTCAATACCTGTTTGAAAACAAAAACAAAGAAATCTTTTTTCCTCTGCCCCAGTATGGGCTTTTCATGTATTATGGGCAAAAAGATATTCCCTCATTATCCAGGTGGGCGCCTGAACAGAAATGAAAATGCAGAAAAATATTCCGTCATTATCCAGGTGGTCGCCTGAACAGAAATGAAAATGCAAAAAAATATTCCCTCATTATCCAGGTGGGTGCCTGATGCATGAAAATGAAAACGCAGAAAAATATTCCCTCATAATCCAGGTGGGCGCCTGATGCATGAAAATGAAAATGCAGAAAAATATTCCGTCATTATCCAGGTGGGCGCCTGAATAGAAATGAAAATGCAGAAAAATATTCCCTCATTATCCAGGTGGGCGCCTGAACAGAAATGAAAATGTAGAAAAATATTCCCTCATTATCCAGGTGGGCGCCTGATGCATGAAAATGAAAATGCATAAAAATATTTCCTCATTATCCAAGTTGGCGCCTGATGCATGTAAATGAAAATGCGGAAAATATTCCCTCAGTTTGATAACTGGGGTGTGAATTTTGAAAAGACAATACCTCCCTTGCTGTTAGGGTAGGTTCCTGATTATTGAGTGAGTCCTCCTTTGTGGATTCTCCCCTTTTATTGTTGTTTTTCTTTTGTTGTTTTTCTCCCACATTTGTCACATTCACTTTAAAGTGATTAGTGAGGATTTGAATCTTTTTTCCCTGTCTATATCGGTGAATAATTTATTCGTTATAAAATGATGGTTAGCAACTGGCATTCTTGCTGGCCTTACTTCCATCGTCCGCCTCTTCTGCTTCATTCTGTTTTGCAATTTATCATCAGATTCTCTCAACTTTATCTTGCAATCCTCCTTTGCTTTTCTCTTTTGTTTATTTTCTTTTAATTTTCTTTCGGCCTTGTAATCACCATATTTTTTATTTTCCTTTGACCCACTGTTATTACGCCATTTAACATGAAAAGCTGGTAGTTAGCTTTCAACTGGCAACTGGTTTTGATCAATGAAATAAAAAGATATGAATTTGAGGGGGTAAGGATATTTTGAAGTAAAGACAGAACTTATCTGGGTATGACGGCTGATTCCTTTGACCATGCCATTGTAACGACCCGAACGGTTGTTTTAGAAAATTACGCCCCAATCCCCAATTTAACTGTTCCCCTAAGTTCATTTCTGCTATTGTGGTTTGCCGGGAGAGTCGGTTATGAAATTTGGAGCATTTTGGGACACTTAGTCCCTAAATGAGAGCTTTAAAGCTAGAAAATGGTCCGTAGCCGGAACAATGTTAAGACGATCTCGGAACGGAAATTCGATGGTTCCATTAGCTCCATTGGGTGATTTTGGGGTTGGGAGCATGTTCGGAATGTATTTTGGAGGTCCGTAGCTCAATTAGGCTTGAAATGCCGAAGGTTGAAATTTTGGCGAATCCGAACAATAGGTGACATTTTGATCCGGGGGTCGGAATGGAATTCTGACACTTTCTATAGCTTCGTTTTATGTGATTTTGGATATGTCCGCAAATTTTCAGGTCATTCGGACATCGTTTGGTCGCGTTTTAGATCGAATGTGCAATTCGGAAAGTTTTAAGAAATTTAGGCTTGAATTCGATGTGAATTATGGGTTTTGATGTTGTTAGACGTGTTTTTATGATTTGAACAAGTTCGTATCGTGTTTTGGAGTATGTTGGTGGTTTTCGTTGGGGTCCCGGGAGCCTCGGGATAAATTCGGGGGTCCAAACGGACCAATTTGTGCCAAAAGGCACTGCTGTTTCTGCTGCAATTATTGCAGAACATTTTTGCTCTCCGCGATCGCGGCGATGGCCACGCGATCGCGTAAGGAGTGGTGGTGATGTATCGCGATCGCGATGTCTGGGATGCGATCGCGTAAGGGAAAAGCCCGGAGCTCTGCGATCGCAAGGTGGGGTGTGCGATCGCGCAAGTCTGGAGGTTGAAGCATTACGATCCCGTGAGGTTTTATGCGATCGCGTAGGGTATTTGGTCGGAGGTAGTGCGATCGCGGGAGGTAGTACGCGATCGCGTAGGGTAGTTTGGGGAGCCGGACGAGTTTGCTCTCCGCGATCGCGGAGATGACCATGCGATCGCGTAGGGTCGCTGAGTTGTTCACTGCGATCGCGTCCAGGATCACGCGATCGCGTAGAGGAAAATTTGGCCGCCCATATTTTGTGCATCGCGATCGCAAGCCCAGTGCTGCGATCTCGTAGAGTAAAATGGCCTGGCAGAGACTTTAAGTCCAGAACATTTCAGTCGCGGCCTAACACACCAAAACCGCCATTGTTGAGCTCCAAGAGAGGATTTTGAAGGGGAAACGCTGGGATATCATCGGGAAATCATCGGGGTAAGTTTCTTGACCTTAATTCGTTGGTTTATCATGAAATCCGTGATTATTTCACTGAAATTGGAAGATTAAAGGTGGGTTTGAGCCCTAGGCCTAAATGTTAGAAAATCTCTGATTTGAGTGGGCAAATGGAGTCCGATTTTGGTAAATTGTATATGCCTAGACTCGTATTGAGATAAGGAACCCGAATATATAATTTTCGTGATTTTTCGATAAGCGTACCGAAAGTCGGGTTTTGGCAACTTGTGGGTTTTGGTGTATTTTGAGTTATTTTGATTGGGTAATGCCCAATTGGCCTATTTTGATGTGATTCTATTGATTTTTATCGGATTCTACACTTGTGGAGGCCGACATTCGCGGTAAGAGAGTTGTTTCATAGCGGTTTTGCACCGGAGTCGAGGTAAGTGGCTTGTCTAACCTCGTGTGGGGGACTTTCACCTCTAGGATATTATTGTGATATTTTAAATGCCTTGTACGCGAGGTGACGGGCGTGTACATGCGCTGGTTGTTGAGCACATACTTTACTCAAAATATTCAATGAGCGATATTCCTGTTTTTAGCTGTTAAATTCGATATTCCAACCCGGTAGTAGTTAGAAAAGCATGATTTGATAGTATTTAACTGTCTAGTTGCCTAATTGTTTTACTTGAGTTTTCTTGGTAATCGCTGGCGCTGTTTATCGGCGAAGTTATCGTTAAGCATATTATACCTCATCTTTGTGTATTCCTTTTTACTTGTATTGTTGTGGACTACGGGTTCGATTCCCGAGATCCTGAGATTATTGAAATGTGGACTACGGGTTCGATTCCCGAGATCCCGAGATTATTGAAATGTGGACTACGGGTTCGATTCCCGAGATCCCGAGATTATTGAAATGTGGACTACGGGTTCGATTCCCGAGATCCCGAGATTATTGAAATGTGGACTACGGGTTCGATTCCCGAGATCATGAGATTTTTGGTAGGGACTGCGGGTTCGATTTCCGGAGATCCTGAGTTATTGAGATATTATTGAGGCATGGGCTGCGGGTTCGATTCCCGGAGACCCAGAGGTACTGAGAATGGGACTGTGGGTTCAATTCCCACGAGTCCTGGATTTGTTTTATTGAGTTGGTTATTTGTTGTTAGCTTAATTGTAGATAGTTGCGGTAATCATCTTATTGTTGTTATTTCGGAAATTATATTCATTTAAACTGTTTATTTTTGTTATCATCATTATATTATTGTTTCTCAGTAGGGCCCTGACCTTCCTCGTCACTACTCCATCGAGGTTAGGCTTGGCACTTACCGAGTACCGCCGTGGTGTACTCATGCTACTCTTCTGCACACTTTTATTGTGCAGATCCAGGTACATCAGAGCAGGCTCGTGCTAGGTAATTCCGCAGCTTTCTGGGAGACTTCGAGGTATGATCTGCTACGTCCGCGGATCCGGAAGCTTCCCTTCTATTCTAGTAGTACTAGTTGACATTTTTCTTCATTTCGTTGTTAGATACTCTTTACACATAGAGCCACAGTTGTATTTCTCTTTTAGTCTGTGTTACCGTGGGGTTCCGGATCTTGGTAGTGTTTTATTCATTGTGTGACGGATGTATGTGCCAAGCGGCACGGATTACATATCTTTTATGCTATTTTTCCACTGTTTCTTATTTAAGTGTTTATAACTTGTATATTCCGCAACGTGTTAGGCTTACCCAGTCGTGGGGACTGGGTGCCATCACGACATGTTCACAATTGGTGAACTAGGGTCGTGACAAGTTGGTATCAGAGCTCTAGGTTCATAGGAGTCACGGGACACGGACCGGTTACTTAGAGTCTCGCTGATCGATACGGAGACGTCTGTATTTATCTACGAGGGGCTATGTAACCGTTTAGGAAACTCTTCATTTCTTTTGGATTCCTTGTCGTGCGACATTTTTGGCATCAAAAATCTAAACTACTGCTTTCTATTCTCTCACAGATGGTGAGGACACGATCTACTCGCGATGATCAGGTACTCGCGCCCCCTGTTGCCGCCGTCAGAGGCCGGGGCCGAGGTAGAGGACGAGGACGCGCCCGAGGTGCGGCCACAGCACCCGCGCGCGCTGCCGCTGAGGTGCCACAGGTAGACCAGGTTGGAGCGCAGGCACCTGGTACACCGACTACAGCTGCTACTACTCCAACACTACAGGAGACCCTGGCCCAGTTCATGAGTATGTATACCACTTTAGCTCAGGCAGGGTTGCTTCCTCTCACTGTAGCTACATCTCAGGTCGTGGGAGGGTCCCAGACTCCCGCAGCCGCTACACCTGAGCAGTGAGTGCTAGTGGGACAGGTTCCAGAAATTATTGTTATGCCTCCGGCCGCCCCAGCACAGCCCGGAGATGGGCCAGCTGCCTGCGAGGACGAGCAGTGTAGATTGGAAAGGTTCAAGAAATATGATCCTCCAGTATTCAGTGGTTTGGCTTCAGATGATGCATTGGGTTTTCTGGAGGAGTGTCATCGTATTCTTTCTACCATGGGGATTGTGGAGACCAGCGGGGTTTCCTTCACTACGTTTCAGTTTCGTGGGACCGCTTATGATTGGTGGCGCACGTATGAGTTGGATAGTCCGGAGGAGTCCGCTTCGTTGACCTGGACGCAGTTTTCAAATCTGTTTTTGACGGAGTTTGTTCCCCAGAGCCTTAGGGATTCTTGGCGCTCGGAGTTTGAGAGATTGCGACAGGGCTCCATGTCAGTATCGGAGTATGCTATCAGTTTCACCCGCCTAGCCAGGCATGCACCGGCTTTGGTAGCCACGGTTCGGGAGAGAGTGTGGAGATTTATTAAGGGCCTTGTTCCGCCTATCCGATCCAGCATGGCCAGAGAGCTTGAGACAGATATCACTTATCAGCAGGCAGTTAGCATTGCCAAGAGGATCGAGAGTATGCTCCCTAGAGAGCGGAGAGAGAGAGAGAGGCCAAGAGGTCTCGTGAGTCGGGCCATTTCTCCGGTGCCCGCACTTCATCAGCCGGTCGTTTTGGCAGGGGTTATTCCGGTCGACCAGTTCACTCGGCATTGCCCGCAGCCGGTAGTACTCCAGGTCTTCCAGCACCTCAGAAGCCTTATTATGCTCCCCCAGTTTCCAGTGCTCCTCCTGCGCGGGGTCCTTCCAGGGGTCAGACTAGTGGGGGTGAGGCCGGTCAGTCACCGCCACCGTGTCCTCCTAGAGCTTGTTTTGAGTGCGGGGATACTCGCCACCTGGTTAGGGAGTGCCCCGGGCGCAAGAGAGGAGCCCCTCATCAGTCATCACAGCATCCGCGTAGTTCTCAGGGCCAGCAGGCTATCATTCCAGCCCCAGCCGCCACTCCACCTGCCCAACCAGCCAGGGTCGGGGGTCAGAGTTCCAGAGGCCGCCCTCGAGAGGGGGGACAGGCCAGATTCTATGCTATTCCTAATCGCGCTGCGGCTGTTGCATCTGACTCTGTTATCACAGGTATTATTCTGGTTAGTCACAGGGAGGCATCGGTTCTATTCGACCCCGGTTCCACTTTTTCATATGTGTCTTCTTACTTTGCTTCTCACCTGGGTGTGCCTCGGGATTCTTTGAGTGCCCCCATTTATGTTTCCACTCTGGTGGGTGATTCTTTGGCTGTGGACCGCGTATATCGGTCGTGTTTGGTTACCATATGTTATTTTGTGACCAGAGCGGATCTATTGCTGCTCGGGATGGTCGATTTTGATATTATTCTGGGTATGGACTGGTTGTCGCCCCATTATGCTATTCTTGATTGTCATGCCAAGACCGTGACGCTGGCTATGCCAGGCATTCCACGTATTGAGTGGAGTGGTACTCTAGATCACACCCCTAGCCGTGTTATTTCTTTTCTCAGAGCTCAGCGTATGGTTGAGAAGGGGTGTGCTGCTTATCTAGCCTATGTGCGGGACGTCAGTATTGACACTCCCTCTGTTGATTCTGTTCATGTGGTACGTGACTTTGCGGATGTATTTCCAGCTGATCTCCCGGGCATGCCGCCCGACAGAGATATTGACTTTGCTATTGACTTGTTGCCGGGCACTCAGCCCATTTCTATTCAACCGTACCGTATGGCTCCTCCTGAGTTGAAGGAGTTGAAGGATCGGTTATAGGAGTTATTGGGCAAGGGTTTTATTCGACCCTGTGTTTCGCCTTGGGGTGCTCCTGTATTGTTTGTGAAGAAAAATGATGGTTCTATGCGTATGTGTATTGACTATCGTCAGCTGAACAAGGTTACAATGAAGAACCGGTATCCTTTGCCCCGTATTGATGATTTATTTGACCAGCTACAGGGCGCACAGGTGTTTTCTAAGATTGATTTGCGCTCTGGGTATCACCAGCTGAAGATTCGGGAGCCAGATATCCCGAAGACTGCCTTCAGGACCCGGTATGGTCACTATGAGTTCCTCGTGATGTCTTTTGGGTCGACTAATGCCCCAGCAGCATTTATGCATTTGATGCACAGTGTGTTCAGGCCTTATCTGGACTCGTTCGTGATTGTCTTCATTGATGATATTCTAGTATATTCCCGGAGCCGGGAAGAGCACGAGCAGCATTTGAGGATAGTGCTTCGGATTCTGAGGGAGAAGCAGCTTTATGCCAAGTTCTCTAAATGTGAATTCTGGTTGAGTTCAGTGGCATTTTTGGGCCACGTGGTGTCGAGTGATGGTATTCGAGTAGATCCGAGGAAGGTGGAGGCCGTGCGGAGTTGGCCCAGACCCTCCTCCGCTACTGAGATTCGCAGTTTCCTTGGTTTGGCGGGCTATTACCGTCGTTTCGTAGAGGGGTTCTCTTCGATTGCAGAACCTATGACTAGATTGACCCAAAATGGTTCCCCTTTTCAGTGGACAGACGAGTGTGAGGCGAGCTTTCAGAAGCTCAAGGCAGCTTTGACTTTGGCCCCTATACTGATGTTGCCTACAGGTTCGGGGTCCTATACTATATATTGTGATGCCTCACGAGTTGGACTCGGTGCGATATTGATGCAGGACGGTAGGGTGATTGCCTACGCGTCGAGACAGCTGAAGGTACATGAGAAGAATTACCCTGTTCATGATTTGGAGCTAGCTGCCATTGTTCACGCCTTGAAGATTTGGTGTCATTATTTATATGGGGTTCCTTGTGAGATCTACACTGATCACCGGAGCTTGCAGCACTTGCTTATGCAGAAGGACCTGAATATGCGTCAGAGGAGATAGTTGGAGCTACTAAAGGACTATGATATTACTATTCTCTATCATCCGGGCAAGGCTAATGTGGTTGCCGATGCCTTGAGTCGTCGGGCAGAGAGTTTGGGGAGTTTGGCATATCTACCAGCTTCGGAGAGGCCTATGGCGATGGATGTTCAGGCTTTGGCCAGGCAGTTTGTTAGACTGGATCTTTCGGAGCCCAGCCGGATTCTGGCATGTGTGGTTTCTCGGTCTTCTCTATTTGACCGCATCAGGGAGCGTCAGTTCGACGACCCTCATTTGCTTGTCCTCCAGGATAGAGTTCGGCGTGGCGATGCTCGAGATGTTACCATCGGAGATGATGGAGTTATGAGGATGCAGGGGCGCATCTGTGTGCCCAATGTAGATGATCTTCGAGAGCTGATTCTAGTAGAGGCCCATAGCTCGCGGTATTCCATCCATCCGGGAGCCGCGAAGATGTATCAGGACTTGAAACAACATTACTAGTGGAGGCGGATGAAGAAGGATATAGTTGATTATGTTTCCAGATGCCTCAACTGCCAGCAGGTGAAGTATGAGCATCAGCGTCCGGGTGGATTGATGCAGCGAATTGAGATTCCCGAGTGGAAATGGGAGCATTACCATGGACTTTGTATCCGGACTTCCACGGACGGTTAGGAAGTTTGATTCCATTTGGGTCATTGTGGATCGGCTGACCAAGTCCGCCCATTTTATACCGGTGAGCACTACATATTCATCGGAGCGACTGGCGGAGATCTATATCAAGGAGGTAGTTCGGCTGCATGGTATTCCAGTTTCCATCATTTCAGATAGAGGCACTCAGTTCACTTCACGGTTCTGGAGAGCCGTACAACAGGAGTTAGGTACTCGAGTGGAGCTGAGCACAGCCTTTCACCCCCAGACTGATGGGCAGTCCGAGCGCACTATTCAGATTTTGGAGGATATGCTCCGTACGTGCGTGATTGAGTTTGGGGATTCATAGGATCACTTCTTGCCACTGGCGGAGTTTGCTTATAACAATAGCTACCAGTCTAGTATTCAGATGGCACCGTACGAGGCCCTATATGGTAGGAGGTGCGGGTCTCCCGTGGGTTGGTTTGAGCCGGGCGAGGCCAGGTTGCTAGGTACTGATATGGTTCAGGAGGCTATGGACAAGGTCAAGGTGATTCAGGACAGACTTCGTGCAGCCCAGTCTAGACAGAAGAGTTATGCGGTCAAGAAGGTTCGCGATGTGGCTTTTATGGTTGGTGAGCGGGTTCTACTGCGAGTCTCTCCCATGAAGGGCATTATGAGGTTTGGGAAGAAAGGGAAGCTGAATCCCAGATTTATTGGCCCTTTTGAGATTTTGAGGCGTATTGGGGAGGTTGCCTATGAGTTAGCCTTACCTCCTAGTCTAGCCGGAGTTCACCCCGTATTTCATGTCTCCATGCTCCGGAGGTACCATGGTGACCCGTCGCATGTGTTGGATTTCACTTCGGTTCAGCTAGACAAGGATCTGTCTTATGTTAAGGAGCCAGTAGCCATTCTAGACAGGCAGGTCAGAAAGCTAAGGTCAAAGAACATCGCTTCGGTAAAGGTTCAGTGGCGGGGCCAGCCGGTCGAGGAGGTGACTTGGGAGACCGAGCAGGATATGCGCAACCAGTACCCTCATCTTTTCACTACTCCAGGTATGTTTTCTATGCTCGTTTGAGGACGAACGAATCTTTGAGTGTGGGAAGATGTAACGACCCGACCGGTCCTTTTAGAAAATTACGCCCAATCCCCAATTTAACTGTTCCCCTAAGTTCATTTCTGCTATTGTGGTTTGCCGGGAGAGTCGGTTCTGAAATTTGGAGCATTTTGGGACACTTAGTCCCTAAATGAGAGCTTTAAAGCTAGAAAATGGTCCGTAGCCGGAACAGTGTTAAGACGATCTCGGAACGGAAATCCGATGGTTCCATTAGCTCCGTTGGGTGATTTCGAGGTTGGGAGCGCGTTAGGAATGTATTTTGGAGGTCCGTAGCTCAATTAGGCTTGAAATGCCGAAGGTTGAAATTTTGGCGAATCCGAACGATAGGTTAGATTTTGATCTGGGGGTCGGAATGGAATTCCGACAATTTCTGTAGCTTCGTTATGTGATTTTGGATATGTCCGCAAATTTTCAGGTCATTCGGACGTCGTTTGGTCGAGTTTTAGATCGAATGTGCAATTCGGAAAGTTTTAAGAAATTTAGGCTTGAATTCGATGTGAATTATGGGTTTTGATGTTGTTAGACGTGTTTTTATGATTTGAACAAGTTCGTATCGTGTTTTGGAGTATGTTGGTGGTTTTCGTTGGGGTCCCGGGAGCCTCGGGATGAATTCGGAGGTCCATGCGATCGCGTAGGGTCGCTGAGTTGTTCACTGCGATCGCGTCCAAGATCACGCGATCGCGTTGAGGAAAATTAGGCCGCCCATATTTTGTGCATCGCGATCGCAAGCCCAGTGCTGCGATCGCGTAGAGTAAAATGGTCTGGCAGTGACTTTAAGTCCAGAACATTTCAATCGCGGCCTAACACACCAAAACCGCCATTGTTGAGCTCCAAGAGAGGATTTTGAAGGGGAAACGCTGGGATATCATCGGGAAATCATTGGGGGTAAGTTTCTTGACCTTAATTCGTTGGTTTATCATGAAATCCGTGATTATTTCACTGAAATTGGAAGATTAAAGGTGGGTTTGAGCCCTAGGCCTAAATGTTAGAAAATCTCTGATTTGAGTGGGCAAATGGAGTCCGATTTTGGAAAATTTTATATGCCTAGACTCGTATTGAGATTAGGAACCCGAATATAGAATTTTTGTGATTTTTCGATAAGCGTACCAAAAGTCGGGTTTTGGCAACTTGTGGGTTTTGGTGTATTTTGAGTTATTTTGATTGGGTAATGCCCAATTGGCCTATTTTGATGTGATTCTATTGATTTTTATCGGATTCTACACTTGTGGAGGCCGACATTCGCGGCAAGAGAGTTGTTTCATAGCGGTTTTGTACCGGAGTCGAGGTAAGTGGCTTGTCTAACCTCGTGTGGGGGACTTTCACCCCTAGGATATTATTGTGATATTTTAAATGCCTTGTACGCGAGGTGACGGGCGTGTACATGCGCTGGTTGTTGAGCACATACTTTACTCAAAATATTCAATGAGCGATATTCCTGTTTTTAGCTGTTAAATTCGATATTCCTACCCGGTAGTAGTTAGAAAAGCATGATTTGATAGTATTTAACTGTCTAGTTGCCTAATTGTTTTACTTGAGTTTTCTTGGTAAACGCTGGCGCTGTTTATCGGTGAAGTTATCGTTAAGCATATTATACCTCATCTTTGTGTATTCCTTTTTACTTGTATTGTTGTGGACTACGGGTTCGATTCCCGAGATCCTGAGATTATTGAAATGTGGACTACGGGTTCGATTCCCGAGATCTTGAGATTATTGAAATGTGGACTACGGGTTCGATTCCCGAGATCCTGAGATTTATTGAAATATGGACTACGGGTTCGATTCCCGAGATCCCGAGATTATTGAAATGTAGACTACGGGTTCGATTCCCGAGATCCTGAGATTATTGAAATGTGGACTACGGGTTCGATTCCCGAGATCCTGAGATTATTGAAATGTGGACTACGGGTTTGATTCCCGAGATCCTGACTTATTGGTAGGGACTGCGGGTTCGATTCCCGGAGATCCTGAGTTATTGAGATATTATTGAGACATGGGCCGCGGGTTCGATTCCCGGAGACCCAGAGGTACCGAGAATGGGACTGTGGGTTAAATTCCCACAGATCCTGGATTTGTTTATCTGAGTTGGTTATTTGTTGTTAGCTTAATTGTAGACAGTTGCAGTAATCATCTTATTGTTGTTATTTCGGAAATTATTATCATTTAAAATGTTTATTTTTGTTATCATCATTATATTATTGTTTCTCAGTAGGGCCCTGACCTTCCTCGTCACTACTCCATCGAGGTTAGGCTTGGCACTTACTGAGTACCGCCGTGGTGTACTCATGCTACTCTTCTGCACACTTTTGTTGTGCAGATCCAGGTACATCGGAGCAGGCTCGTGCTAGGTGATTCCGCAGCTTTCTGGGAGACTTCGAGGTATGATCTGCTACGTCCGCGGATCCGGAGGCTTCCTTTCTATTCTAGTAGTACTAGTTGACATTTTTCTTCATTTCGTTGTTAGATACTCTTTACACATAGAGCCACAGTTGTATTTCTCTTTTAGTCTGTGTTACCGTGGGGTTCCGGATCTTGGTAGTGTTTTATTCATTGTGTGACGGATGTATGTGCCAAGCGGCACGGATTACATATCTTTTATGCTATTTTTCCGCTGTTTCTTATTTAAGTGTTTATAACTTGTATATTCCGCAACGTGTTAGGCTTACCTAGTCGTGGGAACTGGGTGCCATCACGACATGTTCACAATTGGTGAACTAGGGTCGTGACAGGTATAGTCAACAATGGCATGCCAATTGTACAATCGAATCGTTACTACCTTACTTTCCTTCAACCCAAACCTTTCTTATTTTTGTTGTTTCTTCTATCATCAAGACATTCCTCACTTTCGCCTTATGGTACCTGTGAAGGTTTTCACCAATAAGACTCTCTCATTTTATTTATCGCTCCTCTCACATTTGTCTTATGGTGCCCGTGAGGGTTTTCACCAATAAGACTCTCTCTTTTATTTTTCTCTCATCTCACATTCGCCTTTTGGTGCCCATTAGGCTTTTCACCAATAAGACTCTCTCATTTATTTTCTTTATTTTTGTTTCCAAACCTCCAAGTATTGTCCATGATGCGTTTTTCTTTATTTTTGTTATATTGTCATTTTCTTGAAACTAATCAGAAGGTCTTTCGTTGGACCATAATTTGGCTTTTGGATGAGTTTAGAAAGAAAGGTATAAAGGCTCAAAATTTAAGCGAGGGTTCAAAATATTTACAACTCTCGGAATCATAAAACATAATTTCTACCCAGTTTCAATATTTGGGGAAATCCTGGATTTTATTTACATCATGACTGAACCTCATTGAGGCTGCCTACGTACCCTTTCGGGATCAAGTCAGAACGTAGTTCGAACTAGAAGATCGTTTGTCTTTTGATTTTTTCCCGATTTTTCTTTTGTTTTGTTTTTTTAATCATTTTTCTTTCATTTTCTTTTCTTTTCTTTTCACTTTCTTGTTCATAATTGATTCCGAGAGAGGGATATGAAAGAATAATGCAATCAAGCTCAATAGGGGTATCAATGGATAAAGTGTTTGGATAGAGAATAAAATGCCTTCATCATTTCAATTTCAAAATTATGACAAATGCAATTGTACATATGAAAAAGGAATCATACATAATATCTCTTGACTGCATCTGAGTTGATAGCAGTCTCTACAAATTTTCCTTCAACATCTATTGAATATAAAGCTCCGTTGGACAATACCCGGGACACCATGAACGACCCTTGCGAATTAGGTGCAAACTTTCCTTTTGCTTCGGCCCAGTAAGGTAAAATACGCCTTAGCACCAACTGTCCATCTTCGAATTTCCATGGACGTACTTTTTTTTGTATGCTCTGGCCATTCTCCGCTGATATAATTGTCCGTGGCAGACTGCTGCTAGCCATTTCTTACCAATCAGGCTCAATTGTTCTAGCCGAGCTTTTACCCATTCATCATCATCAATTTCAGCCTCAGCTATGATCCGAAGGGAAGGTATTTCGATTTCTGCAGGTATGACTGCTTCTGTTCCATAAACCAACGAATAAGGGGTTGCGCCAATTAAAGTACGTACAGTTGTACGATAATCCATGAGAGCAAATGGTAATTTTTCATGCCACTGTCTTGACTCTTCCACCATTTTCCTGAGAATCTTCTTAATGTTCTTATTCGCAGCCTCCACTGCTCCATTTGCTTTAGGCCGATAAGTTGTAGAGTTACGGTGCAGGAGTTTGAACTTTTGACATGCCTCTGCCATGAGGTGACTGTTCAGATTTGCTCCATTGTCCGTTATAATCACCTTAGGAATTCCAAAACGACAGATGATATTTGTGTGCACAAAATCTACTACCGCCTTCTTTGTCACTGCTTTAAATGTCTTCGCCTCCACCCATTTAGTGAAATAATCAATTGCTACCAGGATAAATCTGTGCCCATTAGATGTTGTAGGCTCTATTTGGCCGATGACATCCATGCCCCAGGCGACGAATGGCCACGGTGCTGACATTGTATGCAACTCATAGGGTGGAGAGTGAATCAAATCTCCGTGTATCTGACATTGGTGGAAGTTCCGCACATATATAATGCAATCACGCTCCATGGTGAGCCAATAATATCCTACTCTCAGTATTTTCTTGGCCAAAACATATCCGCTCAAATAAGGTCCGCAAGCTCCTGCATGTATTTCAACCATGATTGTGTCAGCTTGCTGTGCATCTATACATCTCAATAGACCCAAATCCGGTGTTCTTTTGTATACAACTCCTCCACTGAAGAAAAATCCATTTTATAGTCGCCTTATAGCCCTTTTCTGGTCCCCTGTGGCTTGTGATGGGTACACTTCTGTCCTCAAATATTCTTTAATATCATGATACCACGGCTCACCATCAAGTTCTTCTTCCACGGCGAAACAATAAGCATTTTGATCACGAACTTGTATCAGTAGTGGATCTATATAAGCTTTATCTAGATGGTGCAACATGGATGATAATGTGGCTAGAGCATCCACTACTTCATTGTGCATTCTTGGGATGTGCTTGAACTCTATGGATTGAAATCTTTGAGATAATTCATGCAAACACTGCCGTTAAGGTATATGTTTCAAATCTATTGTCTCTCATTCTCCTTGAATTTGATGTATCAAGAGATCCGAGTCACCCATGACCAAAATCTCCTGAACACCCATGTCTATTGCCATTCTCATCCCAATATTCATGCTTCATACTCGGTCATATTATTAGTACAGAAAAATCGATGCTGAGCGGTAACGGGATAATGATGACCCGTTTATGAGATGAGTACTGCTTCAATTCCGACCCCTTTGCTGTTGACGGCCCCATCAAAGTACATTCTCCAGCATGGCTTATCGTCTTGTTCCACTTCTTCAATATTCATTGTCTCCTCATCAGGAAAATATGTCTTTAATGGTTCATATTCATCATCAACCGGATTTTATGCAAGATGGTCAGCGGCTGCTTGTGCCTTCATTGCAGTGCGAGTTACGTAAATGATGTCAAACAATGTAAGTATAATTTGCCATTTAGTGAGCCTTCCTGTGGGCATAGGCTTCTGGAATATATACTTCAGTGGGTCCAACCGAGATATCAGATAAGTAGTATAAGCCGACAAGTAATGTTCCAACTTCTGCGCAACCCATGTTAAAGCACAACATGTTCTCTCCAACTGAGTGTATTTTACCTCGTAAGATGTAAACTTCTTACTAAGATAATATATTGCTTGTTCTTTCTTCCCTGTTTCTTCGTGCTGCCCTGTCACGACCCTAGTTCACCAATCGTGAACATGTCATGACGGCACCCAGTCCCCGTGACTAGGTAAGCCTAACACATTGCGGAAAATACAAGTTATGAACTATAAACAAGAAATAATGGAAAAACGATATAATTAAGAAAGTAATCCATGCCGCTTGGCACATACACTTGTCAACACACTGTATAAAAATGCCACCAAGACCTGGAATCCCACGGGTAACATAGACTAAAAGAAATACAACTGAGGCTCTACGTGTAAAGATTATCTAAAACAACGAAAAGAAGTAAAAACATCTGGTAGAACTATAAGAATAGAAGGAGGGCCTCCAGATCCGCGGACGTAGCAGATCATACCTCGAGGTCTCCTAATGTGTTACTGATATAACCTAGTATGGGCCTGTCCTGATGTACCTGGATCTGCACAACAGAAGTGCGCAGAAGCGTAGCATGAGCACACCACGGCGGTATTCAGTAAGTGCCAAGCCTAACCTCGATGGAGTAGTGACGAGGAAGGTCAGAGCCCTACTGAGAGAAACAATAACAAAATGATAATAACAATAATAAGCATTTTTAAATAATAATAATTCTTAAATAACAACAATAAAGTGATTTCTGCAACCGTCTACAATTAAGCTAACAACAAGTAACAAAACTCAATTAACAAGTCCAGGACTTGTGGGAATTGAACCCACAGTCCCATTAACAGTATCCCTGAGTCTCCGGGAATTGAACCCGCAGCCCAGCCCATACCTCAAGATATGTCTCAATGATCTTAGGATCTCCGGGAATCGAACCCGCAATCCATATCTCAATAATATATCAATAACTCAGGATCTCCGGGAATCAAATCCGCAGTCCAAATCTCAATAATGTATTAATAACTCCGGATTTTCGGGAATTGAACCCGCAGTCCATATCTCAATAATGTATCAATAAATCCGGATCTCCGGGAATCGAACATGCAGTACGTATCTCAATAATGTATCAATAACTTCGGATCTCCGGGAATCGAACCCGCAGTCCACAAACAATATCACTCCGGGTCTCTGGGAATAGAACCCACAGCCCTGGGATCTCCATGAATCAAACCCGCAGTCCACCAACACAACAAAATAAAGAAACACATAGAGAGAATATAATATGCTTAACTACAACTTTACCGAAACTAGTGCCAACAATTATCAAGAAGTTCAAGTAAGACAATTAGGCAATTAGACAGTTAAATCCTAGCTAATCATGCTTTTATAACTAATACCGGGCAAAAGTAACGACTTAATCAACTAAGTGCAGGAATATCACTAATCGGACAACTCAAGTACAGTGTGTATTACAACAACCAGCGCATGTACACGCCCGTCACCTCGCGTACAAGGCATTTAAACTATCACATAATATCCTAGGGGTGAAAGTTCCCCACACGAGGTTAGACAAGCCACTTACCTCAACTCTGGTACAAAACCGCTAAGAGAAAACTCTCTTGCTGCAAATGTCGGCCTCCACAGGTGTAGTATCTGATAAAAATCAATATAATCACATCAAAATAGGCCAATTGGGCATTACCCAACCAAAACAATTCAAAATACACCAAAACCCACAAGTTGCCAAAACCCGACTTTCAGTACACTTCTAAAAAAATTACGAAAGTTATATAGTCGGGTTCCTTATCTCAACACGAGTCCGTGCATATAAAATTTATCGAAATCGGACTTCGTTTGCCCATTCAAAATCAAAGGTTTTGTAACATTTAGGCCTAGGGCGCAAACCCTCCATAAATCCTCCATTAACAGTGAAATAATCACGGATTTCATGATAAAATAACGAATTAAGGCCAAGAAACTTACCCCCGATGATTTCCCGATGATATCCCAGCGTTTCCCCTTCAATTTCCTCTCGTGGAGCTCAAAAATGGCATTTTAGTGAATGAGGGTCGCGGGTGGACTGTTCTGGTTTTAATATTTCTGACTGGGAAATTACCCTTCGCGTTCGCGTCCGCGATGCATCACCAACACGACCCTTCGCGAACACGACTCACATCACGCGTTCGCATTGTATAAAAATCCCAGCCTCCAAATTTGTACTACGCGTTCGCGGCTACACCATCGCGAAGCGATGCCTCTCGAACCAACCCTACGCGAACGCGTCCGCTCCATCGCGAACGCGATGCCTATCGAACCAAACCATCACGAACGCGGCCTGTACCATCGCAAACGCGATGCTTCTACAGCTGACCCTACGCGAATGCAGGCCAGGCCACGCGGACGCGATGACCAAAAGGTCTGCTGCACAGCTGCTGTAATTTTCTGCAGTTCAAGGTTCCAAAATGCCCGTTTGATGGTCCGAATTCACCCCGAGGCCCCCGGGACCCCAACGAAAACTGCCAACATACTCCAAAACACGATACGAACTTTTTCCAATCATAAAAACACCATCCTAAACATCAAAATCATCATTTTCACACGGATTCAAGCCTAAGTTTCTTCAAAACTTCCGAAATCAACATTCCATCAAAAACCCGACCAAACGTCGTCCGAATGACCTGAAAATTTGCGGACATATCCAAAATCACACAACGAAGCTACAGAAATTGTCGGAATTACATTCTGACCCCCGGATCAGAATCTCACCTATCGTTCAGATTCGCCAAAATTTCAAACTTCGGCATTTCAAGCCTAATTGAGCTACGGACCTCCAAAATACATTCCAAACACGCTCCCAACCACGAAATCACCTAACGGAGATAATGGAACCATTGGATTTCTCTTCTGAGGTCGTCTTAACACTGTTCTGACTACGGGCCATTTTCCAACTATAAAGTCTCTATTTAGGGACTAAGTGTCCCAAAACACTCCGAATTCCAGAACCGACCCTCCCGGCAAACCACAATAGCAGAAATAAACTTAGGGGAACAGTTAGATTGGGGATCGGGGCATAAATTTCTAAAACGACCGGCCGGGTCGTTACATCTTTCCACACTTAAAAGATTCGTTCGTCCTCGAACGAGCATAGAAAACATACCTGGAGTGGTGAAGAGATGGGGGTACTGGCTGCGCATATCCTGCTCAATCTCCCAAGTCGCCTCCTCGACCGGCTGGCCCCGCCACTGAACCTTTACTAAAGCGATGTTCTTTGACCTTAGCTTCCCGACTTGCTTGTCTAGAATGGCTACTGGCTCCTCAACATAAGACTGATCCTCGTCTAGCTGAACATAAGTGAAATCCAACACATGTGACGGGTCACCATGGTATCTCCGGAGCATAGAGACATGAAATACAGGATGGACTCCGGCAAGGCTGGGAGGTAAGGCCAACTCAAAAGCAACCTCCCCAACATGCCTCAAAATCTCAAAAGGGCCAATAAATCTAGGACTCGGCTTCCCTTTCTTTCCAAACCTCATAACGCCCTTCATGGGCGAGACTCGAAGCAGAACCCGCTCGCCAACCATAAAAGCCACATCGCGAACCTTCTTGTCCGCATAACTCTTATGTCTAGACTAGGCTGCATGAAGTGTGTCCTGAATCACCTTGACCTTGTCCATTGCATCCTGAACCATATCAGTACCTAGCAGCCTGGCCTCGCCCGGCTCGAACCAACCCACGGGAGACCTGCACCTCCTACCATATAGAGCCTCATACGGTGCCATCTGAATACTGGACTGGTAGCTGTTGTTATAAGCAAACTCCGCCAGTGGCAAGAAGTGATCCCATGAACCTCCAAACTCAATCACGCACGCACGAAGCATATCCTCCAAAATCTGAATAGTGCGCTCGGACTGACCATCAGTCTGGGGATGAAACGCTGTGCTCAGCTCCACCCGAGTGCCTAACTCCTATTGTACGGCTATCCAGAATGGTGAAGTGAACTGAGTGCCTCTATCTGAAATGATGGAAACTAGAATACCATGCAGTTGAACTATCTCTCTGATGTAGATCTCCACTAGTCGATCCGACGAATAAGTAGTGCTCATCGGTATGAAATGGGCGGACTTGGTCAGTCGGTCCACAATTGTCACGACCCTAGTTCACCAATTGTGAACATGTCGTGATGACACCCAGTTCCCACGACTAGGTAAGCCTAACACGTTGCGGAATATACAAGTTATAAACACTTAAATAAGAAACAGCGGAAAAATAGCATAAAAGATATGTACTTCGTGCCGCTTGGCACATACATCCGTCACACAATGAATAAAATACTACCAAGATCCGGAACCCCACGGTAACACAGACTAAAAGAGAAATACAACTGTGGCTCTATATGTAAAGAGTATCTAACAACGAAATGAAGAAAAATATCAACTAGTACTTCTAGAGTAGAAGGGAAGCCTCCGGATCCGCGGACGTAGCAGATCATACCTCGAAGTTTCCCAGAAAGCTGCGGGATCACCTAGCACGAGCCTGCTCTGATGTACCTGGATCTGCACAACAAAAGTGTGCAGAAGAGTAGCATGAGTACACCACGGCGGTACTTAGTAAGTGCCAAGCCTAACCTCGATGGAGTAGTGACGAGGAAGGTCAGGGCCCTACTGAGAAAACAATAATATAATGATAATAACAATAATAAGCAGCTTAAATGATATTAGTTTCCGAAATTAACAACAATAAATGATTACTACAATAGTCTATAATTAAGCTAACAATAATTAGTCAACTCAATAAAAATCAGTCCAGGACCTGTGGGAATCGAACCCACAGTCCCATTGACAGTACCTCTGGGTCTCCGGGAATCGAACCCGCAGCCCATGTCTCAATAAATAATCAATAACTCAGGATCTCCGGGAATCGAACCCGTAGTCCCTACCAATAACTCGGGATCTCGGGAATCGAACCCGTAGTCCCTACCAATAACTCAGGATCTCGGGGATCAAACCCGTAGTCCCTACCAATAACTCAGGATCTCGGGGATCAAACCCGTAGTCCCTACCAATAACTCAGGATCTTGGGAATCGAACCCGTAGTCCTACCAATAAATCAGGATCTCGGGAATCGAACCCGTAGTCCTACCAATAAATCAGGATCTCGGGAATCGAACCCGTAGTCCACAAGCACAGCCAATAAAGGAATCCACAGAGAGAATAATTATGCTTAAATATAACTTCACCGAAAAATAGTGCCGATAATTATCAAGGAGTTCAAACAAGGCAATTAGGCAACTAAACGGTTAAGTACTACCTAATCATGCTTTCCTAACCACTACCGGGTAAAAATATCAAATTAACAGCCAAAGACAGGAATATCGCTCATAGAACATTTTTAATTAAAGTGCGTTTTCAACAACCAGCGCATGTACACGCCCGTCACCTCGCGTACATGGCATTTAAACTATCACATAATATCCTAGGGGTGAGAATTCCCCCACACGAGGTTAGACAAGCCACTTACCTCGACTCCGGTACAAAACCGCTATGAAACAACTCTCTTGCCACGAATGTCGGCCTCCACAAGTGTAGAATCTGATAGAAATCAATAGAATCACATCAAAATAGGCCAATTGGGCATTACCCAATCAAATTAACTCAAAATTCACCAAAACCCACAAGTTGCCAAAACCCGACTTCCGGTACGCTTATCGAAAAATCACGAAAATTATATATTCGGGTTCCTTATCTCAATACGAGTCCGTGCATATAAAATTTATCGAAATCGGACTCCGTTTGCCCATTCAAATCAAAGATTCTCTAACATTTAGGCCTAGGGCTCAAACCCACCTTTAATCTTCCAATTTCAGTGAAATAATCATGGATTTCATGATAAACCAACGAATTAAGGTCAAGAAACTTACCCCCGATGATTTTCCGGTGATATCCCAGCGTTTCCCCTTCAATTCCCTCTCTTGGAGCTCAAAAATGGCGTTTTTGATTTATGGGTCGCGGCTGAAATGTTTCTGGACTTAAGTCACTGCCAGACATTTTTACTCTATGCGATCGCATGATACCTGTTGCGATCGCATAGAACAAATTTTGACCCTCGCCAAACTACTCTATGCGATCGCATAGTCCTCAATGCGATCGCAATGCTCACCAAAATATACCTATGCGATCGCATGCCCCGCTCCGCGATCGCATAGAACAAAAGCTGGACCTGGGACCCCTCTTCTCTATACACTATGCGATCGCATAGGACTGTACGCGATCGCAGAGCACAACTTTCCAGAACTATGCGATCGCATGCCCTGCTCCGCGATCGCATAGAACAAATACTTGGCCTCTCCAAATCCTTCTATGCGATCGCATTAGCCCATTGCGATCGCATAGAGCATTCGTCCGCAGCACACACCAGCAGTTAACAGCATTTCCAAAATGCATGAAATAGCCCGATTGGACCCCCGGATTCATCCCGAGACCCCGGGATCCCAACGAAAACCACCAACCTATTCCAAAACATGATACGAACTTATTCTAATCATCAAAACACGTCTAACAACATCAAAACCCATAATTCATATCGAATTCAAGCCTAAATTTCTTAAAACTTTCCGAATTGCACATTCGATCTAAAACCCGACCAAACAACGTCCGAATGACCTGAAAATTTGCGGACATATCCAAAATCACATAACGAAGCTACAGAAATTGTCGAAATTCCATTCCGACCCCCGGATCAAAATCTCGCCTATCGTTCGGATTCGCCAAAATTTCAACCTTCGGCATTTTAAGCCTAATTGAGCTACGGACCTCCAAAATACATTCCGAACGCGCTCCCAACCCCGAAATCACCTAACGGAACTAATGGAACCATCGGATTTCCGTTCCGAGATCGTCTTAACACTGTTCCGGCTACGGACCGTTTTCTAGCTTCAAAGCTCTTATTTAGGGACTAAGTGTCCCAAAATGCTCAAATTTTCGAAACCGACTCTCCCGGCAACCCACAATGGCAGAAATGAACTTAGGGGAACAGTTAAGTTGGGGATTGGGGCGTAATTTTCTAAAATGACCGGTTGGGTCGTTACATCTTCCCACACTTAAAGATTCGTTCGTCCTCGAACGAGCATAGAAAACATACCCTGGAGTAGTGAAAAGATGAGGGTACTGGCTGCGCATATCCCGCTCGGTCTCCCAAGTCGCCTCCTCGACCGGCTGGCCCCGCCACTAAACCTTTACCGAAGCGATGTTCTTTGACCTTAGCTTTCTGACTTGCCTGTCTAGAATGGCTACTGGCTCCTCAACATAAGACAGATCCTTGTCTAGCTGAACAGATGTGAAATCCAACACATGCGACGGGTCACCATGGTATCTCCGGAGCATGGAGACATGAAATACGGGGTGAACTCCGGCTAGGCTGGGAGGTAAGGCCAACTCATAAGCAACCTCCCCAACACGCATCAAAATCTCAAAAGGGCCAATAAATCTAGGACTCAGCTTTCCTTTCTTCCCAAACCTCATAACACCTTTCATGGGCGAGACTCGAAGCAGAACCCGCTCGCCAACCATAAAAGTCACATCGCGAACCTTCTTGTCCGCATAACTCTTCTGTCTAGACTGGGCTGCACGAAGTCTATCCTGAATCACCTTGACCTTGTCCATTGCATCCTGAACCATATCAGTACCTAGCAGCCTGGCCTCGCCCGGCTCAAACCAACCCACGAGAGACCTGCACCTCCTACCATATAGGGCCTCACACGGTGCCATCTGAATACTAGACTGGTAGCTATTGTTATAAGCAAACTCCGCCGGCGGCAAGAAGTGATCCCATGAACCTCCAAACTCAATCACGCACGCACGGAGCATATCCTCCAAAATCTGAATAGTGCGCTTGGACTGACCATCAGTCTGGGGATGAAACGATGTGCTCAGCTCCACCCGAGTACCTAACTCCTGCTGTACGGCTCTCCAGAACCGTGAAGTGAACTGAGTGCCTCTATCTGAAATGATGGAAACTGGAATACCATGCAGCCGAACTATCTCCCTGATATAGATCTCCGCCAGTCGTTCCGATGAATAAGAAGTGCTCACCGGTATGAAATGGGCGGACTTGGTCAGCCGATCCACAATAACCCAAATGGAATCAAACTTCCTAACAGTCCGTGGAAGCCCAGATACAAAGTCCATGGTAATGCGCTCCCATTTCCACTCGGGAATCTCAATCTGCTGCATCAATCCACCCGGACGCTGATGCTCATACTTCACCTGCTGGCAGTTGAGGCATCTAGAAACATAATCAACTATATCCCTTTTCATCCGCCTCCACCAGTAATGCTGTTTCAAGTCCTGATACATCTTCGCGGCACCCGGATGGATGGAATACCGCGAACTATGGGCCTCTGCTAGAATCAGCTCTCGAAGATCATCTACATTGGGCACACAGATACGCCCTTGCATCCTCATAAATCCATCATCTCCGATGGTAACATCTCGAGCATCACCACGCCGAACTCTATCCTGAAGGACAAGCAAATAAGGGTCGTCGAACTGACGCTCCCTGATGCGGTCAAATAGAGAAGACCGAGAAACCACACAAGCTAGAACCCGGATGGGCTCCGAAAGATCCAGTCTAACAAACTGCCTGGCCAAAGCCTGAACATCCATCGCCATAGGCCTCTCCGAAGCTGGTAGATATGCTAAACTCCCCAAACTCTCTGCCCGACGACTCAAGGCATCGGCAACCACATTAGCCTTGCCCGGATGATAGAGAATAGTAATATCATAGTCCTTCAGTAGTTCCAACCATCTCCTCCGACGCATATTCAGGTCCTTCTGCTTAAGCAAGTGCTGCAAGCTCCGGTGATCAGTGTAGATCTCACAAGGAACCCCATATAAATAATGACGCCAAATTTTCAAGGCGTGAACAATGGCAGCTAGCTCCAAATCATGAACAGGGTAATTCTTCTCATGTACCTTCAGCTGTCTCGACGCGTAGGCAATCACCCTACCGTCCTGCATCAATACCGCACCGAGTCCAACTCGTGAGGCATCACAATATACAGTATAGGACCCCGAACCTGTAGGCAACATCAATATAGGGGCCGAAGTCAAAGCTGTCTTGAGCTTCTGAAAGCTCGCCTCACACTCGTCTGTCCACTGAAAAGGGCACCCTTTTGGGTCAATCTAGTCATAGGTGCTGCAATCGAAGAGAACCCCTCTACGAAACGACGGTAATAGCCCGCCAAACCAAGGAAACCGCGAATCTCAGTAGCGGAGGAGGGTCTGGGCCAACTCTGCACGGCCTCCACCTTCCTCGGATCTACTCGAATACCATCACTCGACACCACGTGGCCCAAAAATGCTACCGAACTCAACCAGAATTCACATTTAGAGAACTTGGCATAAAGCTGCTTCTCCCTCAGAATCTGAAGCACTATCCTCAAATGTTGCTCGTGCTCTTCCCGGACTCCGGGGATATACTAGAATATCATCAATGAAGACAATCACGAACGAGTCCAGATAAGGCCTGAACACACTGTGCATCAAATGCATAAAGGTCGCTGGGGCATTAGTCAGCCCAAAAGACATCACGAAGAACTCATAGTGACCACACCGGGTCCTGAAGGCAGTCTTCGGGATATCTGGCTCCCAAATCTTCAGCTGGTGATACCCAGAGCGCAAATCAATCTTAGAAAACACCTGTGCACCCTGTAGCTGGTCAAATAAATCATCAATACGGGGCAAAGGATACCGGTTCTTCACTGTAACCTTGTTCAGCTGACGATAGTCAATACACGTACGCATAGAACCGTCCTTTTTCTTCACAAATAATACAGGAGCACCCTAAGGCGAAACACTGGGTCGAATAAAACCCTTGCCCAATAACTCCTGTAATTGATCCTTCAACTCCTTCAACTCAGGAGGAGCCATACGGTACGGTGGAATAGAAATGGGCTGAGTGCCCGGCAACAAGTCAATAGCAAAGTCAATATCTCTGTCGGGCGGCATGCCCGGAAGATCAGCTGGAAATACATCAACAAAGTCACATACCACATGAACAGAATCAATAGAGGGAGTGTCAACACCGACGTCCCGCACATAGGCTAGATAAGCAGCACACCCCTTCTCAACCATACGCTGAGCTCTGAGAAAAGAAATAACACGGCTAGGGGTGTGATCTAGAGTACCACTCCACTCAATACGTGGAATGCCTGGCATAGCCGGCGTCACGGTCTTGGCGTGACAATCAAGAATAGCATAATGGGGCGACAACCAGTCCACGCCCAGAATAATATCAAAATCGACCATCCCAAGCAGCAATAGATCCGCTCTGGTCTCAAAATCACCAATGGTAATCAAACACGACCGATATACGCGGTCCACAAGCCAAAGAATCACCCACCGGAGTGGAAACATAAATGGGGGCACTCAAAGAATTCCGAGGCACACCCGGATGAGAAGCAAAGTAAGAAGACACATATGAAAAAGTGGAACCAGGGTCGAATAGAACCGATGCCTCCCTATGACTAACCGGAATAATACCTGTGATAACAGAGTCAGATGCAACAGCCGCGGCGCGATCGGGAATAGCATAGAATCTGGCCTGTCCCCCTCTCGAGGGCGGCCTCTGGAACCCGACCCCCGCCCCCGGCCGGCCGGGCAGTGGAATAGCGCCTGCAGCTGGAATGATAGCTCGTCGACCCCGAGAACTACGTCGAGGCCGCGAAGACCGATGAGGTGCTCCCCTCCTACGCCTAGGGCACTCCCAACTGGGTGGCGAGTATCCCCGCACTCAAAACAAGCTCGGGAGGACGCGGTGGCCGTGATCGACCGGCCTCACCCCCATTAGTCCGACCCTCTGGAAGGACCCCGCGCGAGAGGTGCACGGAACCGGGGGAGCATAATAAGGCTCCCGAGGTGCCGGAAGAGGCTGGAGTACTACCGGCCGCGGGCAATGCCGAGTGAACTGGTCGCCCGAATAACCCCTACCAAAACGACCGGCCGATGAAGTGCGGGCACCAGACAGAAATGGCCCGACTCACGAGACCTCTTGGCCTCTCTCTCTCTCCGCTCTCTGGGAGCATACTCTCGATCCTCTTGGCAATGCTAACTCCCTGCTGATAAGATATATCTGTCTCAAGCTCTCTGGCCATGCCGGATCGGATAGGCGGAACAAGGCCCTCAATAAATCTCCGCACTCTCTCCCGAACCGTGGCTACCAAAGCCGGTGCATGCTTGGCTAGACGGGTGAAACTGATAGCATACTCCGATACTGACATGGAGCCCTGTCGCAACCGCTCAAACTCCGAGCGCCAAGAATCCCTAAGTCTCTGAGGAACAAACTCCCTCAAAAACAGATCTGAAAACTGCGTCCAGGTCAATGAAGCAGACTTCTCCGGACTATCCAACTCATACGTGCGCCACCAATCATAAGCGGCCCCACGAAACTGAAAAGCAGTGAAGGAAACCCCGTTGGTCTCCACAATCCCCATAGTACGAAGAATACGATGACACTCCTCCAGAAAACCCAATGCATCATCTGAAGCCAAACCACTGAACACTAGAGGATCATATTTCTTGAACCTCTCCAATCTACGCCGCTCGTCCTCGGAGGCAGCTGGCCAACCTCCGGGTTGTGCTGGGGCGGCAGGAGGCATAACAAAAATCTCTGGAACCTGTCCCACTGGCACTCGCTGCTCAGGTGTAGCGGCTGCAGGAGTCTGGGCCCCTCCCCCGGCCTGAGATGTAGATGGAGTGAGAGGGAGCAACCCTGCCTGAGCGAAAGTGGTATACATACTCATGAACTGGGATAGGGTCTCCTGTAGTGCTGGAGTAGTAGCAGCTGTAGTCGGTGTACCAGGTGCCTGCGCTCCAACCTAGTCTACCTATGGCACCTCAGCGGCGGCGCGCGCGGGTGCCGTGGCTGCACCTCGGGCGCGTCCTCGTCCTCTACCTCGGCCCCGGCCCCGGCCCCCGGCAACAGGGGGCGCGGGTACCTGATCATCGCGAGTAGATCGTGTCCTCACCATCTGTGAGAGAATAGAAATCAAGTAGTTTAGATTTTTGATGCCAAGAATGTCGCACGACAAGGAATCCAAAAGAAATGAAGAGTTTCCTAAACAGTTACATAGCCCCTCGTAGATAAATACAGACGTCTCCGTATCGATCAGCGAGACTCTAAGTAACCGGTCCGTGTCCCGTGACTCCTATGAACCTAGAGCTCTGATACCAACTTGTCACGACCCTAGTTCACCAATTGTGAACATGTCGTGATGGCACCCAGTTCCCACGACTAGGTAAGCCTAACACGTTGCGAAATATACAAGTTATAAACACTTAAATAAGAAACAGCGGAAAAATAGCATAAAAGATATGTACTTCGTGCCGCTTGGCACATACATCCGTCACACAATGAATAAAACACTACCAAGATCCGGAACCCCACAGTAACACAGACTAAAAGAGAAATACAACTGTGGCTCTATATGTAAAGAGTATCTAACAACGAATGAAGAAAAATGTCAACTAGTACTATTAGAATAGAAGGAAAAGCCTTCGGATCCGCGGACGTAAAAGATCATACCTCGAGGTCTCCCAGAAAGCTGCAGAATCACCTAGCACGAGCCTGCTCCGATGTACCTGGATCTGCACAACAAAAGTGTGCAGAAGAGTAGCATGAGTACACCATGGCGGTACTCAGTAAGTGCCAAGCCTAACCTCGATGGAGTAGTGACGAGGAAGGTCAGGGCCCTACTGAGAAACAATAATATAATGATAATAACAATAATAAGCAGTTTAAATGATAATAATTTCCGAAATTAACAACAATAAATGATTACCGCAATCGTCTATAATTAAGCTAACAACAAATAGTCAACTCAATAAAAATCAGTCCAGGACCTGTGGGAATCGAACCCACAGTCCCATTGACAGCCTCTGGGTCTCCGGGAATCGAACCCGCAGCCCATGTCTCAATAAATAATCAATAACTCGGGATCTCCGGGAATCGAACCCGCAGTCCCTACCAATAACTCAGGATCTCGGGGATCAAACCCGTAGTCCCTACCAATAATTCAGGATCTCGGGGATCAAACCCGTAGTCCCTACCAATAACTTAGGATCTCGGGGATCAAACCCGTAGTCCCTACCAATAACTCAGGATCTCGGGAATCGAACCCGTAGTCCTACCAATAAATCAGGATCTCGGGAATCGAACCCGTAGTCCTACCAATAACTCAGGATCTCGGGAATCGAACCCGTAGTCCTACCAATAAATCAGGATCTCGGGAATCGAACCCGTAGTCCACAAGCACAGCCAATAAAGGAATCCACAGAGAGAATAATTATGCTTAAATATAACTTCACCAAAAAATAGTGCCGATAATTATCAAGGAGTTCAAACAAGGCAATTAGGCAACTAAACAGTTAAGTACTACCTAATCATGCTTTCCTAACCACTACCGGGTAAAAATATCAAATTAACAACCAAAGACAGGAATATCGCTCATAGAACATTTTTAATTAAAGTGCGTTTTCAACAACCAGCGCATGTACACGCCTGTCACCTCGCGTACAAGGCATTTAAACTATCACATAATATCCTAGGGGTGAGAATTCCCCCACACGAGGTTAGACAAGCCACTTACCTCGACTCCGGTACAAAACCGCTATGAAACAACTCTCTTGCCACGAATGTCGGCCTCCACAAGTGTAGAATCTGATAGAAATCAATAGAATCACATCAAAATAGGCCAATTGGGCATTACCCAATCAAATTAACTCAAAATTCACCAAAACCCACAAGTTGCCAAAACCCGACTTCTGGTACGCTTATCGAAAAATCACGAAAATTATATATTCGGGTTCCTTATCTCAATACGAGTCCGTGCATATAAAATTTATCGAAATCGGACTCCGTTTGCCCATTCAAATCAAAGATTTTCTAACATTTAGGCCTAGGGCTCAAACCCACCTTTAATCTTCCAATTTCGGTGAAATAATCATGGATTTCATGATAAACCAACGAATTAAGGTCAAGAAACTTACCCCCGATGATTTCCCGGTGATATCCCAGCGTTTCCCCTTCAATTCCCTCTCTTGGAGCTCAACAATGGCGTTTTTGATTTATGGGTCGCGGCTGAAATGTTTCTGGACTTAAGTCACTGCCAGACATTTTTACTCTATGCGATCGCATGATCCCCGTTGCGATCGCATAGAACAAATTTTGACCCTCGCCAAACTACTCTATGCGATCGCATAGTCCTCAATGCGATCGCAATGCTCACCAAAATATACCTATGCGATCGCATGCCCTGCTCCGCGATCGCATAGAACAAAAGCTGGACCTGGGACCCCTCTTCTCTATACACTATGCGATCGCATAGGACTGTACGCGATCGCAGAGCACAACTTTCCAGAACTATGCGATCGCATGCCCTGCTCCGCGATCGCATAGAACAAATACTTGGCCTCTCCAAATCCTTCTATGAGATCGCATTAGCCCATTGCGATCGCATAGAGCATTCGTCTGCAGCACACACCAGCAGTTAACAGCATTTCCAAAATGCATGAAATAGCCCGATTGGACCCTCGGATTCATCCCGAGACCCCCGGGATCCCAACGAAAACCACCAACCTATTCCAAAACATGATACGAACTTATTCTAATCATCAAAACACGTCTAACAACATCAAAACCCATAATTCATATCGAATTCAAGCCTAAATTTCTTAAAACTTTCCGAATTGCACATTCGATCTAAAACCCGACCAAACGACGTCCGAATGACCTGAAAATTTGCGAACATATCCAAAATCACATAACGAAGCTACAGAAATTGTCGGAATTCCATTCCGACCCCCGGATCAAAATCTCGCCTATCGTTCGGATTCGCCAAAATTTCAACCTTCGGCATTTCAAGCCTAATTGAGCTACGGACCTCCAAAATACATTCCGAACGCGCTCCCAACCCCGAAATCACCTAACGGAACTAATGGAACCATCGGATTTCCGTTCCGAGATCGTCTTAACACACTGTTCCGGCTACGGGCCATTTTCTAGCTTCAAAGCTCTTATTTAGGGACTAAGTGTCCCAAAATGCTCAAATTTTCAGAACCGACTCTCCCGGCAACCCAAAATGGCAGAAATGAACTTAGGGGAACAGTTAAGTTGGGGATTGGGGCGTAATTTTCTAAAACGACCGGTCGGGTTGTTACAACAATAACCCAAATGGAATCAAACTTCTTAACAGTTCGTGGAAGTCCAGATACAAAGTCCATGGTGATGCGCTCCCATTTCCACTCTGGAATCTCAATCTGCTGCATCAATCCACCCGCACGCTGATGTTCATACTTCACCTGCTGGTAGTTGAGGCATCTGGAAACATAATAAACTATATCCCTCTTCATCCGCCTCCACCAGTAATGCTGTCTCAAGTCCCGATACATCTTCGCGGCACCCGGATGGATGGAATACCGCGAGCTATGGGCCTCTGCTAGAATCAGCTCTCGAAGATCATCTACATTGGGCACACAAATACGCCCATGCATCCTCAAAACTCCATCATCCCCAATGGTAACATCTCGATCATCACCATGCCGAACTCTATCCGGAAGGACAAGCAAATGAGGGTCGTCGAACTGACGCTCCCTGATGCGGGCAAATAGAGAAAACCGGAAACCACACAAGCCAAAACCCGGCTGGGCTCCGAAAGATCCAGTCTAACAAACTGCCTGGCTAAAGCCTGAATATCTTTCGCCATAGGCCTCTCCGAAGCTTGTAGATATGTCAAACTCCCCAAACTCTTTGCCCGACGACGCAAGGCATCAGCAACCACATTAGCCTTGCCTCTATGATAGAGGATAGTAATATCATAGTCCTTCAGTAGCTCCAACCATCTCCTTTGACGCATATTTAGGTCCTTCTGCTTAAGCAAGTGTTGTAGGCTCCGGTGATAAGTATAGATCTCACAAGGAACCCTATACAAGTAATGAGGCCAAATCTTCAAGGCGTGAACAATGGCAGCTAGCTCCAGATCATGAAAATGATAGTTCTTCTCATGTATCTTCAACTGTCTGGACGCGTAGGCAATCACCCTACCGTCCCTGCATCAATACCGCACCGAGTCCAACTCGTGAGGCATCACAATATACAGTATAGGACCCCGAACCCGTAGGCAACATCAATATAGGGGCCGAAGTCAAAGCTGTCTTGAGCTTCTGAAAGCTCGCCTCACACTCGTCTGTCCACTGAAAAGGGGCACCCTTTTGGGTCAATCTAGTCATAGGTGCTGCAATCGAAGAGAACCCCTCTACGAAACGACGGTAATAGCCCGCCAAACCAAGGAAACTACGACTCTCGGTAGCGGAGGAGGGTCTGGGCCAACTCTGCACGGCCTCCACCTTCCTCGGATCCACTCGAATACCATCGCTCGACACCACGTGGCCTAAAAATGCCACTGAACTCAACCAGAATTCACATTTAGAGAACTTGGCATATAGCTGCTTCTCCCTCAGAATCTGAAGTACTATCCTAAAATGCTGCTCGTGCTCTTCCCGACTTCGGGAATATAATAGAATATCATCAATGAAACCATCACGAACGAGTCCAGATATGGCTTGAACACACTGTGCATCAAATGCATAAAGGCTGCTGGGGCATTAGTCAGCCCAAAAAACATCACGAGGAACTCATAGTGGCCATACCGAGTCCTGAAGGCAGTCTTCGGGATATCTGGCTCCCGAATTTTCAGCTGATGATACCCAAAGCGCAAATCAATCTTAGAAAACACTTGTGTGCCCTGTAGCTGGTCAAAAAAATCACCAATGCGAGGCAAAGGATACCGGTTCTTCACTGTAACGTTGTTCAACTGACGATAGTCAATACACATATGCATAGAACCGTCCTTTTTCTTCACAAACAACACAGGAGCACCCCAAGGCGTATCATTAGGTCGAATGAAACCCTTAACCAATAACTTCTGTAACTGATCCTTTAACTCCTTCAACTCAGGAGGAGCCATATGGTACGGTGGAATAGAAATGGGCTGAGTGCCCGGCAACAAATCAATGGCAAAATCAATATCTCTGTCAGGCGGCATGCCCGGGAGATCAGCTGGAAATACATCAACAAAGTCACGTACCACGGGAATAGAATCAATAGAGGGAGTGTCAATACTGACATCCCGCACATAGGCTAGATAAGCTGCACACCCCTTCTCAACCATACGCTGAGCTCTGAGAAAAGAAATAACACGGCTAGGGGTGTGATCTAGAGTACCACTCCACTCAATACGTGGAATGCCTGGCATAGCCAGCGTCACGGTCTTGGCGTGACAATCAAGAATAGCATAATGGGGCGACAACCAGTCCATGCCCAGAATAATATCAAAATCGACCATCCCGAGCAACAATAGAACCGCTCTGGTCTCAAAACCACAAATGGTAACCAAACACGACCGATACACACGATCCACAGCCAAAGAATCTTCCACTGGAGTGGAAACATAAATGGGGGCACTCAAAGAATCCCGAGGCTCACCTAGATGAGAAGCAAAATAGAAGGACACATATGAAAAAGTGGAACCAGGGTCGAATAGAACCAATGCCTTCCTATGACTAACCAGAATAATACCTGTGATAACAGAATCAGATGCAACAGCTGCGGTGCGATCGGGAATAGCATAGAATCTGGCCTGTCCCCTCTCTCGAGGGTGGCCCCTGGCACCCTGATCCCCGCCCCTGGCTGGCTGGGCAGGTGGAGCGGCAGCTGGAGCTGGAATAATAGCCTGCTGGACCTGTGAACCACGCTGAGGCTGCGAAGACTGTGGAGGTGCTCCTCTCCTACGCCTGGGGCACTCCCTAACCGGATGGCGAGTATCCCCGCACTCAAAACAAGCTCTGGGAGGACGCGGTGGCTGTGACTGACCGGCCTCACCCCCACTAGTCTAACCATTGGAAGTACCCCGCGCAATAGGTGCACTGGAAACTTGGGGAGCATAATAGGGCTGCTGAAGTGCTGGAAGAGCTGGAGTACTACCGGCTGCTGGTAATGCTGAATGAACTGGACGATCGGAATAACCTTATCCAAAATGACCGGCTGCCGAAGTGCGGGCACTAGAGAAATGGCCCGACTCACGAGACCTCTTGGCCTCCCTCTCTCCCCGCTCTCTAGGGAGCATACTCTCGATCCTCCTGGAAATGCTCACTACCTGCTAATAAGATATATATGTCTCCAACTCTCTGGCCATGCTGGACCGGATCGGCGGAATCGGGCCCTCAATAAATCTCTGCACTCTCTCCCGGACCGTGGCTACCAAAGCCGGTGCATGCCTGGCTAGACGGGTGAAACTGATAGCATACTCCGATACTGACATGGAGCCCTGTCGCAACCGCTCAAACTCCAAGTGCCAAGAGTCCCTAAGGCTCTGGGGAACAAACTCCCTCAAAAACAGATCTGAAAACTGCGTCCAGGTCAATGAAGCAGACTCCTCTGGACTATCCAACTCATACGTGTGACACCAATCATAAGCGGCCCCACAAAACTGGAAAGCAGTGAAGGAAACCCCGTTGGTCTCCACAATCCCCATAGTACTAAGAATACGATGACACTCCTCCAGAAAACCCAATGCATCATCTGAAGCCAAACCACCAAACACTGGAGGGTCATATTTCTTGAACCTATCCAATCTACGCTGCTCGTCCTCGGAGGTAGCTGGCCCACCTCCGGAGACGGGGCAGCAGGAGGCATAACCATAATCTCTGGAACCTGTCCCACCAGCACTCGTTGCTCAGGTGTAGCGGCTGCGGGAGTCTGGGCCCCTCCCCCGGCTTGGGATGTAGCTGCAGTGAGAGGAAGCAACCATGCCTGAGCTAAAGTGGTATACATACTCATGAACTGGGCCAAGGTCTCCTGGAGTGCTGGAGTGGTAGTAGTTGTATTCGGTGTACCAGGTGCCTGCGCTCCAACCTGGTCCACCTGTGGCACCACAGCGGCAGCGCGCGCGGGTGCTGTGGCTGCACCTCGTGCGCGTCCTCATCCTCTACCTCAGCCCCAGCCTCTGACGGCGGCAACAGGGGGCACGGGTACCTGATCGTCGCGAGTAGCACGTGTCCTCACCATCTGTGAGCGAATAGAAAGCAATAGTTTAGAATTGGTGCCAAAAATGTCGCACGACAAGGAATCCAAAAGAAATGAAGAGTTTCCTAAACGGTTACATAGCCTCTCATAGATAAATACAGACGTCTCCGTATCGATCAGCGAGACTCTAAGTAACCGGTCTGTGTCCCGTGACTCCTATGAACCTAGAGCTCTGATACCAACTTGTCATGACCCTAGTTCACTAATCGTGAACATGTCATGACGGCACCCACTCCCCGCGACTAGGTAAGCCTAACACATTGCGAAAAATACAAGTTATGAACTATAAACAAGAAATAACGGAAAAACGATATAATTAAGAATGTAATCCATGCACTTGGCACATACACTTGTCAACACACTGTATAAAAATGCCACCAAGACCCGGAATCCCACGGGTAATATAGATTAAAAGAAATACAACTGAGGCTCTACGTGTAAAGAGTATCTAAAACAACGAAAAGACGGAAAATCATCTGCTAGAACTATAAGAATAGAAGGAGGGCCTCCGGATCCGCGGACGTAGCAGATCATACCTCGAGGTCTCCTAATGTGCTGCTGATATCACCTAGTATGGGCATGTCCTGATGTACCTGGATCTTCACAACAAAAGTGTGCAAAAGAGTAGCACGAGTACACCACGGCGGTACTCAGTAAGTGCCAAGCCTAACCTCGATGGAGTAGTGACGAGGAAGGTCAGGGCCCTACTGAGAGAAACAATAACAAAATGATAATAACAATAATAAGCAGTTTGAAATAATAATAATTCTGAAATAACAACAATAAAGTGATTACTGCAACCATCTACAATTAAGCTAACAGCAAGTAACAAAACTCAATTAACAAGTCCAGGACCTGTGGGAATTGAACCCACAGTCCCATTAACAGTATCCCTGGGTCTCCGGGAATCGAACCCGCATACCATGTCTCAATACCTCAAGATGTGTCTCAATGAATCTCAGGATCTTCGAGAATCGAACCTGCAGTCCATATCTCAATAATATATCAATAACTCAGGATCTCCGGGAATCGAACCCGTAGTCCATATCACAATAAGGTATCAATAACTCCGGATCTCCGTGAATCAAACCCGCAGTCCATATCTCAGTAATGTATCAATCACTCCGGATGTCCGGGAATCGAACCCGTAGTCCATATCGCAATAATGTATCAATAACTCCGGATCTCCGGGAATCGAACCCGCAGTCCACAAACAATATCACTCCGGGTCTCTGGGAATCGAACCCACAGCCCTTGGATCTCCGTGAATCGAACCCGCAGTCCACCAACACAACAAAATAAAGGAACGCATAGAGATAATATAATATGCTTAACTACAACTTCACCAAAACTAGTGTCAACAATTATCAAGAAGTTCAAGTAAGACAATTAGGCAATTAGACAGTTAAATCCTAGCTAATCATGCTTTTCTAACTAATACCGGGTAAAAGTAATGACTTAATCAGCTAAGAGCAGGAATATCACTAATGGACAACTCAAGTAAAGTGTGTATTACACGCCCGTTACCTCGCGTACAAGGTATTTAAACTATCACATAATATCCTAGGGGTGAAAGTTTCCCCACACGAGGTTAGACAAGCCACTTACCTCAACTCCGTTACGAAACCGCTAAGAGACAACTTTCTTGCCGCGAATATCGGCCTCCACAGGTGTAGTATCTGATAAAAATCAATAGAATCAAATCAAAATAGGCCAATTAGGCATTACCCAACCAAACCAATTCAAAATACACCAAAACCCACAAGTTGCCAAAACCCGACTTTCGGTACGCTTCTCGAAAAATTACGAAAGTTATATATACGGGATCCTTATCTCAACACGAGTCCGTGCATATAAAATTTATCGAAATCGGACTCCGTTTGCTCATTCAAATCAAAGGTTTTCTAAAACTTAGGCCTAGGGCTCAAACCCTCCATAAATCCTCCATTAACAGTGAAATAATCACGGATTTCATGATAAACAAACGAATTAAGGCCAAGAAACTTACCCCCTATGATTTCCCGATGATATCCCAGTGTTTCCCCTTCAATTTCCTCTCTTGGAGCTCAAAAATGGCGTTTTAGTGAATGAGGGTAGCGGGTGGACTGTTCTGGTTTTAATATTTCTGACTGGGAAATTACCCTTCGCGTTCGCATCCTCCCTCACACGTCCACGATGCATCACCAACACGACCCTTCGCGAACGCGACTCACATCACGCGTTCGCGTTGTAGAAAAATCCCAGCCTCCAAATTTGTACTACGTGTTCGCGGCCACACCATCGCGAACGCGATGCCTCTCGAACCAACCCTACGCGAACGCGATGCCTATCGAACCAAACCATTGCGAACGCGGCCTGTACCATCGAAAACGTGATGCATCTACAGCTGACCCTACGCGAATGCGGGCCAGGCCACGCAGACACGATGACCAAAAGGTCTGCTGCACAGCTGCTGCAATTTTCTGCAGTTCAAGGTTCCAAAATGCCCGTTTGATAGTCCGAATTCATCCCGAGGCCCCCGGGACCCCAACGAAAACCACCAACATACTCCAAAACATGATACGAACTTGTTCCAATCATAAAAACACCATCTTAAACATCAAAATCACCATTTTCACACGGATTCAAGCCTAAGTTTCTTCAAAACTTCCGAAATCAACATTACATCAAAAACGAAACCAAACGACGTCCGAATGACCTGAAAATTTGCGGACATATCCAAAATCACATAACGAAGCTACAGAAATTATTGGAATTCCATTCCGACCGCCGGATAAAAATCTCACCTATCGTTCGGATTCGCCAAAATTTCCAACTTCGGTATTTCAAGCCTAATTGAGCAACGGACCTTCGAAATACATTCCGAACACGCTCCCAACCCCGAAATCACCTAACGGAGCTAATAGATCCATCGGATTTCCGTTTCGAGGTCATCTTAACACTGTTCCGACTACGGGCCATTTTCCAACTATAAAGCTTCTATTTAGGGACTAAGTGTCCCAAAACACTCTGAATTCTAGAACCGGCCCTTCCGGCAAAACCACAATAGCAGAAATGAACTTAGGGGAACAGTTAAATTAGGGATCGGGGCGTAATTTTCTAAAACGACCGGCGGGTCGTTACATGCCCCATTACGTAGCCAAAAGTATTATCCAATACAGTCAGATAAAGGATCAAGGGTCTTCCAGGTTCTGGAGGAACCAGTACAGGAGGATTAGCCAGATATTCCTTAATTTTGTCAAATGCTTCTTGACATTAATCAGTCCAATTCACCGCAGCATCTTTCTTCAGTAATTTGAAAATGGGATCACATGTCGACGTTAACTGAGCAATAAATCTGCTAATATAATTCAACCTTCCCAATAAAATCATCACTTCTTTCTTGTTCTTTGGCGAAGGCAAGTTCTGGATTGCTTTTATCTTTGACGGATCTAATTCAATACCCCGCCGGCTTACTATGAACCCCAATAACTTTCATGATGGCACTCTGAAAGCACACGTTGCTGGATTGAGCTTGAGATTATATCTTCGGAGACTTTGGAAAAACTTTCTTAAATCCTTGACATGGTCACATCGCTTTTTGGACTTGATAATGACATCTTACACATATACTTCAATCTCTCGATGCATCATGTCATGAAACATAATGGTCATTGCCCTCATATATGTAGCTCTGGCATTCTTTAACTCAAACGACATTTCCCTGTAGCAATATGTCCTCCAAGGCATGATAAAAGTCGTCTTTTATGCATCTTCTTCGTCCATCAGGATCTGATGTTAACCCTCATAACAATCAACAAAAGAACCAATTTCATGTTTGGCGCAATTGTCGATTAATATATGGATATTTGGCAATGGAAAATCATCCTTTGGACTAGCTTTATTGAGGTCTCGATAATCAATGCACACCTTGGTTTTTCCATCCTTCTTTGGAACTGGCACAACATTAGCTAACCAGGTGGGATATTTAGTGACCCGTATGACCTTCGCCTTTAATTTCTTGGTAACTTCTTCTTTTATCTTCACATTGATGTCCATTTTAAACTTTATTAACTTTTGCTTTACCGGCCGGAATTCTGGATAGATGGGCAATTTATGTACCACCAAGTCAGTACTGAGCCCGGGCATGTCATCTTAAGACCAAGCAAATATGTCCTTGTACTCATGTAACAACCTGATCAAATATTCTATGAGAGAAGTCCCTAAATGCACACTAATCTTTGTTTCTCGGACATTCACCTCACTTCCCAAATTAATAGACTCCGTCTCATTTAAGTTCAGTTTGGGTTTTTCTTCATAATGACTCAAATTTTACTAACTTCCTCCAATTCTTCCTCATCCTCATATTCCACTTCGTGTTCATTTTCAATTTCTTGTATAACTATTCGATTATCAAGACTGGACCGGGAATCCTTCATGCATGACATATCATTGGAATCGACAAATATTGTACTGTACAAAAGAAGAAAAATAAAATAAGGCAAAAATGGAGGAAGAAACGAAATTGCATTTCATTGAATTTTTGAAAGGTAACAAGAGTTGGATACATTTGATTTGACGGGATATGGGATTACAATTTTAAAACAAGATAGTTTTGGGAATGAAATATTAAAAGCTAACTACCACAACTCCCTCCTAATCGGAAGAGGAGTAGCTTCCCAATTATTTAGCATAGTGTGGGGTCCAACAAATTGAACGTCCATTTTGCTTGTTCCTTCACCCGTCTCTATCACATTCACATCTTTAAATAACCTTTCAAATCTTGCTAAAAGCTATTCATCCGGTTTTATCTCTGCACAATTTGGCATGACAGTTGCCAGACGTCTCTGTGTACCAGGCTTGACAAAGGAGTTGGTTAGTTTTGGGATATGTTTGGGGAGGGTCCACCCTTTCTTTTTCAACTTCTTAACTCTCTCGATATCAGCAATGGTTGGCTTGAAACCCAAGCTAAAAGTATCAGTACTGCCTGGAAGGTGAATTGGCTGTGTTATACCCTGCCATGTAGCTCCTAAACCCTTTCCTGGAGAAAACCCGTTCTTTATCATCTCTTTGGCGACCATAACTACTGCAGGGGCCACCGTAGGTACTGGCATATTTTCTCCCTCATATATTTTGTTCACAATCACGATTTCCATTACTTGGTACACCCACGGACCTTTATCTCCTTCAACTTCCTCGAACGGTGTAATAGCATGGCAAACATCGTCTTCCCCGTGCACTATTATGTCTTGCTGCTCCCACTCAAATTTTACCATTTGATGAAAAGAAGATGGTACTGCTTTCGCAGCGTGGATCCACGGACGTCCCAACAAGTGGTTGTATGATACAGTGACATCCAGCAGTTGAAACTCCATGGTGAAATCCACTGGTCTGATAGTAAGCTCTAGTATGATATCCCCCACGGTGTTCTTTCCACCTCCATCAAAACCTCTCACACATACACTATTTCGGTGAATTCTCTCACGATTGACTTTCAGCTTCCCCGGAGTTGACAATGGACAGATATTGGTGCTTGATCTGTTGTCCACCAAAACACGGGTTACTATAGATTCTTCACATTTTACCATGATTTATAGTGCTTTATTATGCTTCGTCCCTTCTAGTGGCAGCTCGCTGTCTGAAAATGTTATTTTATTTGTCTCAAAGATCTTGCTTGTGATTTTCTCCAGATGACATACCAAATTGTCTCCGGTACATGGGCTTCATTTAGAATCTTCATTAACGCCTTTCTATGTTCATCAGAATGAATTAGCAGGGATAACAACGATATTTGCGCGGCCGTCTTCCTCAATTGCTCAACTATAGAGTAGTCTTGAGCTTTCATCTTCTTCAAAAATTCCTCAGCTTCCTCCTCAGTGACTGCTTTCTTCACATAAGCTGGGTTTTCTTTAATCACTTTTGTCTTTCTCAGCTCATCTGGGGCAAAGCATCGCCCCGGGCGAGTTAAACCATGAGTTTCACAAATCTCTCCCTTAACTTCTTTCCCTTTATACATCATTGTCACCTTATCATAATTCCAAGGTATAGCCTTGGTATTCACAACTGGCAGCTGGATAACTGGTTTGATAACCACTAGCTCTATATAAGCTCCCTTCACAGTCAGCAAGGGCTTCACTCAAGGTACTATTACTTTCACGGGCTCAGGCTCAATCATCACTGGTGGCTGTTTTGCTAGTAACTCAATTGACACTTTCTCTCTTTCAACTTTCTCCTCAACCTTGTTGGTTTCTTTAATCGTCATCACAGTCTGAGAAGGTTTTCTGCAGCTCTCTCCCTGTTCTAGCTCTATCATATATGTTTATGATGTGCTGGCAAAGGATTTTACGTTATATTGGGAGTTTTTGTAGCTTGCACCTCAATTCTTCTGGAGTCAATGAGTTCTTGTATTGCGGACTTTAAGTGTCAACACTTCTCCGTATCATGTCCCGATGCCCTAGAACAGTATTCACAACGGACGGATTGGTCTAAATTTCTGGGTTGAAGGTTGGGAATTTTAGGTTCAATAGGGCTCAACATCCTTAATTCTCTCAATCGGTGAAAGAGACTGGTATATGATTCTCCCAGAGGAGTGAATGTTCTTTTCCTTTGAGCCCTATCACCTTTTACTTCTGGATCAGGACAGAAGTTAGGCCGGTTTGGATTTTTGTAGGTTCTTGAGGGTGGATAGGCATTTTGTTCATGGTAGACATTTTGTGGAGCTGGGGTACGCCATGAGGATGGAGGCGGTGGGTAACGTTGAGCATGTTGGACAGAAAAGTATGGAACGGTCGGAGGATAATATGGTGGAGGTAGATTATATAATGCTGGTGGATATGGTTGGTATGGGTGAGGTTGATGATGATATGGGTTGGGGCCCCTGGACCAAGATCTACCTTCAATAACCGCCACTTCTTCCTTCTTCTTCTTTCCGATCGACCCTCATGTTCCTATCAGTATTGCTTGGTTTGTAGCCTTGATGGCTTAGTAGCTCATAATATTATTTGTTTTTAAACCTTCTTCCACAAAACTCCCCATCTTTACTACCTCGTTAAAGGTTTTTCTAATTGCAAACACCAAATAGCCGTAGTATGTCGGCTCCAAAGCTTGTAAGAAACAATCTACCATTTCTCCTTCTTTAATTGGTGGGTCTACACGTGCCGCCTGTTCCCTTTACCTGAATCCATACTGCCAAAAGCTTTCTCTGGGTTTCTTCTCCATCTTAATCAATGACAATCTATCAGGGATAATTTCCAGATTATATTGGAAATGGTTTGCAAATGATTGAGGTAAATCATCCCAAATGAACCATCGGGTATGATCTTGACGAGTGTACCATTCCATTGTCGAGTCACTGAGGCTTTGACTGAAGTAAGCCATGAGTAGTTCATCCCTTCCTCCTACTCCGCGCATTTTACTCCAGTATCCTCTCAGGTTTGCCACTGGATCACCATGGCCATCATACATGTCAAACTTTGGCAACTTAACCCGGCAGGTAGCTATACCTCATGAAACAAACATAAGTCTTTGTATGCCACACTAATTTGGCCTCCCAGCCCCTGCATATTACGAAACGACTGCTCAAGGCTCTTCATTTTTCGAGCCATCTCCTTCTGTTCAGGGTTTCTAGCAGGTTTCTCCTCCTCCACCATGTCTATGAGTGGGGTGTAAGAATCATGTTGCCTAAAAGTGGGTTTTGGCGGGTAGTAATGGTTATCCTGGACATGGAACACAGGTTCGCTGGAGGATTTGTGTAAGGTAGCTGGTGGCGGTGCCACATTTACTGGAGCAACTTGAGGTGGTGGTGGTGGAGCTTGTTTAGGCAGGGGTGGCGGCGCTTGTGATATTGTAGCATAATAATGCGGGTAAGCAGAGTATGTGGAGGATGAGTTCATGGCGTTCTTGGTTTGGGTTCGGAGGAGGAATATACGCGGGGTTGGCTGGGTAAGAAGGTAAGGGTTGACCACTTGACCAAGCCTGGTACATATCTGATATCTGCTGTTTCAATTTGTACATGTCTTACTTCATACTAGTTACGTCTAAAACTTCTTGCTCTTGGACATGATCCATAATCGTAGGTTCGATTTCTTGGGTTACCGCTTTGGTCATGACTTTAAAACGAGTGTTATAGTTGTGATGTGCCAGAATGCCAGTTTCTAACTGCTTATCTGATACTCATCAACAACAAAAAGGTTGTTAATAATTAGATCATAAGGGATAAAACATCACAAGTTATAAAACCACAATTTTTGCCTAGTAATTATGCATCATCCCGGCATTATTCTTCTTTTTGACCCGCCAACTTTTTTTTTCACTTTTGTTTTTCATTATTTCATTGCTTTAGTTTATTTCTTTTTCTTCTTTTCCTTTTTCTTTTCTTTTTTTTTTTCATTTTCGTTTTTTGTTCCTATATGTTTGCCTATCACCCAAGCAATTTGCATATATAAGAGAAAAATAATGGCAATTTCTTTTGAATTTTCATTGATATTCAAACATCGGTTACAAATGATGTTGTACTACAAATGCAGAAAGAAAATACAAAAATGCATGCCCTATGAATACATTAAAGCTCCTAGTGCAAGCGAGACATCGTTTCGTCTTGCCGCGGGCCTATATGCTAATCCACTTTGGAGTTTGTCCAGGTCGGTCATTACTTGTTTCACAAAGATCATTGCTACTGATGTGAATGTTGACTGAGACATATCCTCACAGTTGGCATTTCCGTGTGATGTATGGAGCAATGTTGACAATTCTTTCACTGATGACCCCTTTTTCTTGAAGCAACCTGCCAATCTATTCCGCACGAGCATCTAAGGTTTGCTGGTTCTTCTTTTGAAGTTGTTGTAGCTCCAATTCTAACCAAGCCATGGCCATGTAGCAATGTTCTCTCTCTAACTCAAATTCTTTAGTTTGTTTGCTACTTTTGACCTCGGCTGTAATGATCTTCTTCCTCAATCGGGCTACCTCAACATTATGTTCATATTTTAACTGTCGAACCATCCGAGCTCTTTCTTAAATATTCTTGGCCAGTTGTTTCCGAACCCCAACTAATTCCTTCTCAGTTTTATCTAGATCAAAGCTATAGTCATTCACTTTGCACTGTAGATTTTCAATTAACTTTTTATCTCGAGCAAGTCGAACTAGGGTTTCGGTTGTTATTTTCATCTTTGCAATTTGAGCCTTCAGGATTTCATTTTCTTTTCTCAGCAATTTCTTTTCACCCTCATCGGCTGCTACTTGTAAGTTGCTATCGAATTTGAGGTCCTGGAATTGTTTTTCCAATAAGCTGATTCTGGCTCGATATTCATTTTCCTTGGCCATCCAATCTTTTTGTTCCTTAGACTGCTCGGCCAATTCTTGAATGTGAGGCCTCTTCATTGGTCTCTCATGCTCAATATCTATGCGATACCATGCGGAATACCCCGGTTATACTTCTCTTCTAGACCGGTCTCTTACATAAGTGTCTATTCTCAAGCATTGGCATTCATTCTAGATTTGCCAAATTTTTGCTTCCGGGAATTGCCCATCAGGACTGATTTATATTGTTTGAAGGCTGAGGTCCCCGTCTTTTGGTACAACCTGATATCTTTCGAGTTGCCTTAATACCCAGTATGGCGCATAAGGCTGGATGCTCTTGAGACCCATTATCAGAAAATGCGACCCTTCTGCTAGAATGTATATAACTTCGTTAAGGAGCAACCATCCATATGCCCAATCTATCTGGCTAGTAGTCAGTGATCGCAAATATGTGAATCAACCTTTTGATCCTTCTGGAAACTTAGCTTCTTTTTTCCTCACATAGAATTCTTCAATACATGTCTTTTCAGACGTTGAGAACTGAGGGTGGCGGCATAAATGCTCTATCATCCACATTTGGAGAAGTAAATTACACCCCTCGAAGAAATCTTGTCCTACTTTGCAGGCTGTGAGAGCACGGAAGATATCGGCCACTATCATTGGTGCCAGCGTACTGTTTTCTCAAGGAGAGTACTGGCAATTCGGGCGACTCTAATATCAATATTTCCATCATTCCTCGGGAATATGATCAATCCCAGAAAGGCTACCATAAAGGCGAAACGCCCATGTTCCTCCCACTTAGCCCGGTTTGCTTTGGTGCAGTGTTTGTTTGTTAGATCATTAAATCCCCCCAATGTGGCCATATCTGCGGTATATAAAGCTCATAGTGCAGAACCCGTGAACCAAGTCTTCATTGTGAACATTTCTGGCAATCTTTAAGGAGTCGAGGAATCTATGCAGCGTAATAGCCCTTAGAGCCACCAGATATTTGTCTTTTAGGGGAACCTCGTCTTTCCCGATGTAGTTAGCAATTTCCTCCAGTATCGGAGTGAGCTCAAAATCTGAGAAGTGGAGCACATTATGTGTGGGATCCCAACAAGCAACCAGAGCCAGGATAACATCACCCCAAGGTATTATGTTCATCAGCCCAGTAAGATCTTTTAGATATTTGTTGACCCAATCCTGTCCTTCTTGGCCTAGATCGTTCCACCATAATCGCAACTCCGAAGGGATTTTGTTAATTAGTGCAAAAGGTTCATTTTGTATTGTGCTCATCCTTCACATTTATTAAAGGCGATTTATTCAAAAAAGGAAAATCTTTTTCAAAGACAATTTTTCATTATTTCGAAAGAGTTAACCTTTCCATATTTCATTTGAAAATTTCAAGGCTATTATTTAAAAATGAAATGAAATGACTACAAAGCGGCCATTTTTGCACAAACAGCCTTCCGGCATCCTTTCGAAACATTCGGCTATTTCCAAAAACAACATCACTTTGATTTATTGAGAACTAAAAATCGATATTTTTTGGTTATTTTTTGAAAGGGATGGTTGGACCCGATGAGGGTTGCCTACGTATCTCGCCTAGTGGTGAGAATCAAACCTGCGTAGTTCGGTCAAATTATTTTGTGATCAATTATTTCAACAAAATTTGTTCTACCTATTTTCATACTTTCTTTTTCGAACTTTCGACAACGTTTCGTCAATATTTCAGTATTTTCTCTCTTTTTGTTTTGAGGAATTTAGCCAGTAAGCATAATAATCCAGGACAAATAAATGCAACATATGGCAAGATGGTCTTTCATTTCGGGTTGCCTGTCCTAGACGGACCCAACCCCTGTGTTGAGTCCCCTAAGTCGGATATGATGCAAATAAATGTCCTAAATCTAGGCTCAATATCCTGATGCTTTTCAATGGTACTAGACCGTGTACCCGAGCAGACCACTCGGATCGAGGAGGGGGCTATGTACCGGGGACCCGCGGGGTCGTCCGACTTTGTAACTTTTCCGGTCTCTATTTTCTTATTGGTTATTGGCACTAACAGAAAGGGGAGTCTCAACCAGTAAGCACATCCCCGGAGATAAGAAGAGAAGGGTTTTCAGCACAATTTATGTATTCAATTCATGTAATATCAAAGCGGTAAACATGTAGTACATTGATCAAAGCATATAATGAAATCAAATAATATCAAACCAGCAATTTAATCGAGCTCGAATTCTTAAACCCTGAACCGAAGTTCTGGGTTGCTTATCCCCAGCAGAGGCGCCAGAGCTGTCACACCTTCCTTTTTACTACTTTTAAAATAAAGTATACCCCGCTATTTACTAATACACCCCGAGAAGGGATATAATAATAACAACAGGGAAGGAGTTTTTCCACTTTAAGGACAATCGAAACGGGATTTATTTAGATTTCAATGTCGCCACTTGGGAAGATAATGGTGTCTCAAGTCACCGGTTTAATCACGAATCCGAGGAAATATGAATCTATTTTAACAGTCCGCGAAACTAGAAATCCGGATAAGGAATTCTATTAACCCGGGAGAAGGTGTTAGGCACTCTCAAATTCCGTGGTTCTAGCACGGTCGCTCAACTGTTGTATTTATTTTATTTTATTTCTTTATGTGCTTTTTACAAATATTAATGTCCCACTTTGTTATTTTAATGACATGCGACGTTACGAAAATGCATTTCGATTCACACCGCAACTAGTACGCCTGTGACTTTAGTGCATTTCAGCTTCGCCGGGATTTGAGATTTGAATCACATAAATGTGCACTCGTATTAAGGATGTATATTTTTAGTCGTGCCTATAATGTCTATGCCTTATCTTTAGGAAAGACCGTGAAATTTGCTAAACGGTCATTCCGAGTCTAACACTTTATATTAAGATTCATGTTGGGGCCCCGTGTATCTTTTCATTTTTTCAATACGAGACTCATCCCTTATATTTTAAAAGTCCAAACTTAATCGTATACTATGTTTTGCTATTCTATTTTTTCTCCCTTCTTAGGATATTGTTTTTATGTTATTTTAGACCGTGATATCAGGGTCCATGCCTTTCATTTACTGTTGGGCCTCGACCTTGGCTTACTTTAACAATCTATCACTGGAGCAGACGGGCCTCTGAAGCCCAGTGTGTGTTACCATTACCACTTAAAATCATATTTACCAGATCTGGGCCTTTATACTCAACTAGGCCCAAACTATATAAGCAGAAACAGATTATTATTTTAACAACAACACTTGAAGAACAGTTATTCTGCATTACTACTTAATTATTTTCAGACGATACCAAATGACATTCGATCACTACTAATTCCAAGATTTAAAAGCTAATTAAAATTCTATCACAGTATTTATATCAATGTTGTTATACTATGTTGAAGATTCTAATATTCAGGTAATGATTTGTGACACTGGTTGCAAGATTATTTGTTACTTATTTTAACTAAAAGGAAAACAGTATTGTAATATCAACTAAACATACTTGTATTGATAACGATTACAAACATCTAAAGCAGATCAATATGTAAATCATTTTTGAAAGTAAGCAATAATACAATTTGAACTATTAGTCTACTTACTTTTTGATTAAATCGGCCTTGATTATAGTTGCAACTAACAAAAGTAACTATATTCTAGTTCATACGTCCAATTTCAGAATTGTTCCTTTTAATCTAAGTGTATTAACTTTTGTATTAGCCTATTTTGGGTTTGAATTAGGTGATAGTCTATTGCTGGATGTTGTTTAATTACTATGTGACCTACTCTATCTCGAATTCATATAGGTGTTAGTTATTACAACCAATCCTAATGAATTACAATGATTCTAGGAAATAACAATTACAAACTAAAAAGGAAAAAACAGAAACAAATTCATCCAACAACTCATGCAGCTTCAGTTCTTCAACACAATTGCGATTACATCTTGAGAAATAAAAGTGTACCTGATTCAAAAACAAGTCTATGAGTCTAGGCTTTGGAGATGAAGAATAGTTAGCAAATAAAAGCAACAAAACAACAAACAGAATCCCAAATATAGAAATCTAGCATAACAACAAAACAGAATCAAGGAGCTCAAGCAAAGTCCAGACGAATTGAAGAACAATAGACCCAACAGGAATTCCCAAATTAATACCCAAGTTAAGCAGCCAAGAGTTGTAGTATATGGAACCAAATTTCAAAACTCGAATTCTAACCCTTCCTTTTGTAAATAATCAGAACCCTTAGAGCTTTTCATATTTTTTGGAACCTCTTTCTTAGACTCATTAGCAGCCTATTTATAGACTGATTTTGGAGGGTATTGGGGGGAAATTCAAATAAGTTATTTTCAGTCCCCTCCCCTTATTCTTTTCATTTATTTACAGATTAGTTCATTAAGAGTGTATCGAAATGCCTTGGAGCCCTTGCTAGAAGGTTCTAGGCAATTCTATAGTGTTCTATTGGGTGTATTTTATTTGGTTACCCTCACTTGCTAAGGTTTATTACAGGAATGCCTTTTAGTTATGCCTAGTTTGCCTTTTGTTTTATAGGTAATTACAGAAATACTAGGCATTAAAGTCATTTTTAGCCTTATAGGCTTTATTAAATCTTCAGGAATGCCATTTATTGTTTTCGGTTATACCGTTATTATTTATCTCAATTTACCCGACCTACTAAGGTCTAGCAGACTTAGGGTTATGATTTGTTTAATTAATAATCACTTCTTATAGCTATTTTAAGACTTAGCCAATTCTAGCCCTAAACCCCTTTCATATTTAGCCAACATTTAGCAGACCCAACCCATTATTTAACATACAGCCTCTTAAAAACACGGCAACTAACTAGCCAATAGAGATAAGTTTTCAGAAACAACCACTTAATACAGCTAAGTAATCAGTATAACCACTTAATAACAGAGATATCCACTTAACGACTAAACTTTATCTTTCAGAAATAACCACATACTTTAACTTTCAAAAATAACCACAAAATCTTTACAATTATGACCCAAATCACAAAAGCTTCCAAAGATTCAGAATGGACTCACAAATGAATCAGATTACAAATATAGCCAGTTCATGTTATTTTGCACATATAACCTTAATCGCAAATCAACTTTCAATCAATCAGAACTCAAAGGGAAAGTTTCATAATGGTTGAATCCAACCTAATCTAAACTTAGTTTTAGATAGAGCATGATGAACAAACACATAAACAGGCTTATTTACTCATGATTCATACGTGATAAACACTAAGAACCCTAAGAGCACTTTAACAGACTTAGGAATGTGTAACAAACAGAGGTAGATCTTATTATTTAAGCATGCAGGAGAGATAGGCTCATAAGAATGTCATAAACATATCAAGAAAACATTTTCAGAATCAAACAAGAAAGAGGTAGGAAACTTAGATTTTTCTTTTCTTTCTTTCTTTATTCTTTATTTCTTCTTTCTTTCTTTCTTTCTTTCTGTCTTTCTTTCTTTCTTTCCAGATCTCCAAAATTTTGAAGACGTTTAGTCTTCTAACTGTTGAACCTTTTCCGATGACGCTTTTAATCTGAATTTTGATGTATGTGGGGTGGTCTGGGGTTGGTTTAGAGGTTTTGGGGTAAGGTTATTTTTGGGTACTCGCCGAATTAGGGTTCCGGTGAGTCTTTTTGTTATATTCGAGGAGTTTCAGTGATATTCGAGATTAGCCACCTAGCTAAGGTGATAGATTACCTCAAGGTGGTCTTATGGTGTTAATCTCGAAGGCTAGGGTTCCGGCGACCAGAGTTTCAAGAAGAAAGGGGTTTTTTAGTTTAATGGGGTTTTTATGGTGGTTGTGGGGTTTGGTGGGTAGAGGGTGAGGTTTTTAAAGGCTGCCTGAGCCGGAGATGGTGGTGGTGACAGGCCAGTCTCCATGGGAGACTAAGGAGGAAGAAGATGATAGAGGAGGCGGCAAGGGTTATACAAAGTGTGTATAATGAATCTATGAATGGAGATGAGAGTATATATACCTATATTGTCTCATGGAATCCTGGCCCTTTGATTAACCAAGATCAACGGCCAGGATGTTTTGCTTCAAAACGGCAACGTTTGGTTAAGTGAGAGGCTCGCTTGTATCCGTTGGATGTTGAATTTGAACAGCCAGGATTAATCACTTATACTAATGAAGCTTAGTGTAGTCCGTTTGATCAATTGCTTTGAATGGCCCAGATTGATTTTAAACACGACATCGTTTAATTTTCAATGGCACCGCTTCATCTGATCCGTTGGATTCCTTTCATTAATGGTTGATTTTGTTTTAGCTTAAACGGTGTCGTTTGATCACGAGCCTGGGCAGACCAGGCTGGTCTTTTAGGCCTGATGTATTTGGGCTTATTATATGTATATGTATTTCATTATATAGCCCAAATTATATATTGTATTTTGTATTTTTTATCTTGTATTTTAATTATTTCTATATTTTTTTGTATTTTATATTTCTCTTTTTTATTTATTTTCAACTGTTATATATCTTTTATTTCCTATTTTTCCTGATTTTTCTGGTATTTTTTGATATTTTTTGCCATTTTTCTTTGTTTTCCGGTATTTTTTGTATTTTGTTGATTTTTCTGAATCTTCGTATTTTTTGTGATACTTTCTAATTGATTCCCTTTATAATTTTAATTTCAACTTTATTTTTAAAGACAAACACACAAGTATTTTAATTAAATCTAACAATTTCACACCAAAAACTATTTTTTGTATCATTTTTATATCTATATTGGAATTTATTTGCTCAAAGCAAAAATCACGTGCTCACAAGCCCCACTGCTCTCCAATTTGGGCAAACTCACTCCTTTAATCAACTGTTTGGCCTGTGACCCCTAAGCATGTCCTTTTAGAAGTTCGAGACACAGCCTGACACTTCCCATATGTCTTTCTCATCTTTTGCTGCTCAGTTATTACCCTAATAGAATTCATATTCATAGAACTGGAACCCACAATTTGCTACTAACTTCAATCCTTTTCGAAGGTCACCATTCTCGAGCTGCCACATTTGAAATACTGATTCAATCCAAAACCACTATACCCTGCGATATCTGATTGTTGCATCTCCGATACTATTTCATAATATCATGCCCCAAAGGCGAATCATCGAAGATCATAACACTGATAAACTTAATACGTCCAATTAAGATAATAGCACCCGAATAAAGAAGAGAACTCCTTCACTCTTGCAATTACGACGTTTTATTAGTTCCACTAGTCCACATCTGACCATCCTTAGTTCGATTGACCTTCCCCTACCGGGAACAAAATACTGAATCCATTTGATTACACACTGAGTACACCTCCCTTCAATTCATTCACTGCCCCAACAAGTGGGCAAACACCTTACCATCACAACAACAGTGTAGAATAATCACTTGTAAGCATCATGGCAACCTATGCCTAGCCTCAAGGCTAATAAAAGTTTCGTTACTGAGCTGAAATAATATAAATTACCTCCAAGTGCGACTATAATAGTCCAATCAACTATACATGGAAAATCATCATGCACCATATTTGTAGTGCTATCACAATCCTTAAATATTCGATCCATAACAAGCGCTCGCATCGCATAAGATTGAGTAGGGAGGAATCAAAGGCACAAGCCTCAAAGGAATCGAACCGCACAATAAGGAAATCAAGAAGGGAAGTACTCCTAACAGTCCTACAGCCTCTCGAGGATAAGTACAAACATCTTCGTACCGATCCGCGAGACTCTAATAGACTCGCTCATGACTTATGAGACCGACGGGAACCTAGAGCTCTGATACCATATTGTCACGACCCAAATCCACTACGTGTCGTGATGGCTGTGGACACCGCTGTTAGGCTATCCATTTAAATTACCAAATAATTCCTCTTTTAATACTTTTGAAAATATAAGGTTTTTCCTTCTATTTTTCATAAAGAAGAGATTTTTGCTTCAATTTAAATCAAACAATAACAATTAATTCATATCTTTTCAAAACTATCCCAGAACCCGATGTCACGAGTGCATGAGCGACTACTAATAAGTAAAATAAAATACAACAACTGTCTGGAATACAATGGACAATGAATAAAATACAAAGGCTGAAAGAAACTACACTAGTTGCGGGTTGCCTCACAAATTGCAGCTCACCTAGTCCAAGCGTTATCCGTGCTGCTACGCCAGTAGGCTGCTAGAAGTGTACATGTACCTATGCAACAAAAATACACAGAAGTGTAGTATGAGTACGTAATCAACGTGTACTCAGTGATTATCTCGCCTAATCCCGAAAGAGTAGAGACGAGATGGCCAACATCGACACTAACTAGAGGTTAGTTATCAATATTCTATAAGTGCGTGAATAATAATGGATTTATATAGAAGTCCTCACTGTGAAGCCAAATAAACAGGTAAACACCTTCAACAATAAATCAAGGGCTTCCAAAGTCTATTACTTTATTATCTTATCAATTTATATCAAGCCACGTAGGGCCAATTCCATGCGTAAATCACACCGAAGCGTTGGCCTGATCCAACAGAAATGTAAACTGTGCACTGCCGAGGGTCGAGCGGCACGAACCATAGATGCATCTATTTTTACCGACGCGTTCAGCCTGTTCCATAAATAAATGCATATCCTGCTCGTGAATCATCCATGCGACCCAAGCACACATAAAATACATGCTCAAATAGGAAATTAAGAGCTCATCGAGGATAATCCTCCAAATAAACAGCTTCCTCTTTTTAACAATTCAGGGAAAATTAATATTAAATCTCTTTTTAAATTTTACCAATTTAAGGTGATCTAAATGATTCAAACTATCAATGGGTTCACAGTAATCCAAGTATACAATGCTTTCGAGTCCTAGACTACCCGGACAATAGCATAATAGTAGCTATGCATGGACTCTCATCACCTCGTGCGTACGTAGCCCCCACAAATAGGAGCATATAACTATGTTACTCACACATTGGATAAATTCACCTTCACAAGATTAGAAAGGAGACTCACCTAGCTCCGAAGACTCATAACCGGCATTTCCCTCCCTTCCGAGGACTTGAACCAACACACAATGCACCAAAACTAGCCAATTAACAAAAAACCAATGAGAACATGCTCTAATACTTGTTAAAAATTTAGATTATACAAGTTCCCAACTCTTCTTAGTGAAATCACCAAAATATCCTCAGGCCCACGTTCCTGGAATCTAAAATTTCTCGAAGATAAAGGTTATCCATGACCATAGGAACTCAAATATATGATTTTCTCTTAATTCCATACTCAAAATCGTGGTCAAATCCCAAGAATACAAATTTTCTAGGTTTTCTTCCAAAAATCCCAATTTTCCCATAATTTTCATGTCGAATTCCCTGATATAATCTCGTATTTAATTTGGAAATGAATAGGAGTAACTTACCTTAACATAGATGATGAAATCCTTTCTTGAAGCTCCCCAAAAATCGTTCATGCTTTGAAAAAATGAAGAAAAATAAGCTAAACCTGCTAAAATACCATTCTGCCCAGGTATTTACCCATCGCGATCGCGGAAAAGGCTTCGCGAATGTGGAGAACAATTTTCCAGCCCGAAATTTAGTCTACGCTATTGCGGGAAGAGGTTCGCGATCGCGGAGAATTCCCGTGTGACGACCCGGCCCGTCGTCACGAGAATTACCACCCCGTTATGTTGTAATTACATGTTTCATGCTTTTATATCAGTGTTAGAGTCTATAGGGGGAGTTAGGAGTGTATTGGATTGAAAATGAGGTATATAGCCTTTTGGAAGGAAACTTAAATAAGGAAAATCAACCCGGAGTTGACTATTTAGTTAGAGCGCTTGGAATCGGATTCTGAGGATTCGGTTAGTTCCGGAAGGTGATTTGTGACTTAGGGGAACAATCGGGATTGAATTTGGAGGTCCGGTGTAGAAATAGGCTTGAATTGGCTAAGGTTGAATTTTGGCAAAATCCGAACGGTAGGTGAGATTTTGATCCGGGAGTCGGAATGGAATTCCGATAGTTGCAGTAGCTCCGTTAGGTGATTTTGGATGTGCCTGCAAAATTTCAGGTCATTCGGAGGTCGTTTGGTCGAGTTTTTGATCGAATGCTAGTTTCGGAAGTTTTGAAGAAACTTAGGCTTGAATCCGTGTGTAATTGGTGATTTTGATGTTTAGGATGGTGTTTTTATGCTTGGAACAAGTTTGTATCGTGTTTTGGAGTATGTAGGTGGTTTCCGTTGGGGTCCCGGGGGCCTCGGGGTGAATCCGGACCATCATCCCGCACTTTTGGAACTTAAAAATCTGCAGAACAATTGCAGATCACTGGGCAAAATCCAAGCCTTCGCATTCGCGTGGCATGGGCCGCGTTCGCGAAGGCCAGGCGAGTCAAGCATCGTGATCACGAGACAGGGTATCGCGTTCGCGTAGGCTAGGATTCTTGAGCTTCGCGATCGCGTTCAGGGTGTCGCGTTCGCGTAGGTTTGTGAGGGTGTGCATCGCGTTCGCGTGAGGGGTATCGCGAACGCGTAGAAGGAAAATCAGATGGCTTGGAGCTAGTGCATCGCTAACGCGTTGGGTGAGGTCGCGTTCGCGAAGGTTAATCCGGAGTTGGGCATCGCGAACGCGTGGTGAGGAACGCGAACGCGTAAAAGAAAGGTCCTAGGCAGTGATTTTAAAACCAGAACATTTCACTTACGGGTTTCATTTCACAAACCCCCATTGTTGAGCTCTAGAGTGAGAAAGTGATGGGAAATAGCTGGGAGATCATCGGTATATTGTCGGAGGTAAGTTTCGTGGTTTATATACACGCTTTTATCATGAAATCATGGATTATTTCTATGAAAATGGAGGATTAAATGTGGGTTTTAGCCTAGGCCTAAAATTGTAGAAAAATACCGATTTGAGCGGGCAAATGGAGTACGAATTTGGTAAATTTGATATACCTAGACTCGTATTGAGACGAGGGTTCCGAATATGTAACTTTTATAATTTTTCGAGAAGCGCACCAAAAGTCGGGTTTTGACAACTTTGTGGGTTTTGATACAAATTGGGTTATTTCGAATGAATTGCGTGAAATTAGCATATATTGATGCATTCTCTATGATTTTGAGCAGATTTGGCATCCGAGGAGATTGATTTGCGAGGCAAGCACAAGGCGGATTGAAGCTTCTACCAGTTCGAGGTGAGTGGTGATAGTAAATATTGTACTGAGGGTTTGAAACCCCGTACTAGCACTTCACAGTGCAATGTAGAGATGAGACACGCATCATGTGACGGGCGTGGTGGCATTGTTAATTGGGGATTGGACTTGGTCCTTCCCGGCTTATAGAATATTGTGTATTATGACTATTAACGAGATTATAACTATGAAATTGGGCTAATAGCCATGTTTGGGGCCTTGTGCCAATCTGTAGAGCATTAGGGGACCTGTAGAGCTAGGTGACCCTTATACCGTGTTGGAAACTTACACTCATCTGTGAAACTAGCTGAATAGCCTGTTAAGAGCCAATACTAGATGCGTACCGTGAGAGATGAATTACTTAGGGTGGAAGCTCCCCTGACTTAGCTGAGTGATCCGAAAAGGCCAATCCTATACTAACTGAGACAGGTTCGAGGACCCGTTAGGACGTATTATATACATACACATATATTTATATCGGATCGGGCTGCACGCCGCAACGATATATGCCGTAGCAGTATATATATTGGATCGGGCAGCACATCGCAGCAGTATATATATCGGATCGGGTTGCACGCCGCAGCAGTATATATATATATAGGATCGGGCTGCGTGCCGCAACAATATACTTACTAGATACATATGCCTTAGGGATACATGTATACGCAGATGGCTGTACACCGTTGTGGTACGACAGAGGATTTAGTCAGTGTGGGACCTTAACGAGATAGGTGTGGACTAGTGATCGAATTACTAATGTAGTGATGACTTACTTGTGAGGGTTTGCCTTAGAACTGTCTAGTGATAGTACAGGATTTCTTACTTTCAGTTATCGTTTATTATTGTTACTCACTGAGTTGAAATATACTCACCCCACTCCCCTGCACTTTCTGTGCGGATCCACAGGTGCCCAAGGGCAGTTGAGACATTGTAGCTGCAGATCATCATCTACTTTTGCGGGGACTACGAGGTAGCTGCTAACGTCCATAGAGCCTGTTTTCTCCTTCTTTATCATCATGTTGATTTTTTTTGCCTAGACTTGTTTGTATTAGGATGTTATTCTGTAGAGGCTCAGTCTCGTGACACCACGATATGCTTGGGACCGTATTCTGTATGCTTTTGCTATCTCGCTTATCACCTGATATGATCATTTGCTGTTTAAGTTTAATTTAATTAATTGGAATTAATAACTGGCTGGTTTAAGGGATAATATGGTCGGGCTCGCCTAGCATTGTGTTGGGCGCCATCACGACCAGGGTTTGGGTCGTGACAAGTTGGTATCAGAGCCTAGGTTATCAGGTCTCGCGAGTCATGAGCCGGTTGGTAGAGTCTCGTGGATCGGTACAGGCACGCCTGTACTTATCCTCGGGAGGCTGCAAACCTTTTAGGAAAAGTTTCAATTCTTAGAATTCTTGTCGTGCGATTACTTTTGACTTGAACTGAATTTTGACATTCTATTCTCTCGCAGATAGCGAGAACCCGAGGTTTCGGACGGGGAGGACGACCACCACTACCACCTGCTAGAGGCCGTGGACGCGGCCGTGGTCGTGGCGGAGGTCGGGCAGCTGATGCAGTACCAACTGACCCACAGCCCCCAGTTGCAGAGGTGCCAGTAGCACCAGTTTAGGCACCAGCTGTGCCCATTGTCATTCCGGGTCTACAGGAGACCCTGGCCCAGATACTAGCATTTTGCACTGGCCTGGCACAAGCGGTTTCAGTTACTACTTCGGCAGCTGCATCAAGGACCGAGTCATCAGACCCCCGTAGCACGCACTCCAGAGCCAGCAGTACAAGGCTTGCAGACACTAGAGGCTCCTCCAGTTCAACTTGTGGTTCTATTTCAGCCAGCAGATCAAGTTCGGGGGGACAGGGTCCCAGCTATGTCGGACGACGAGCAGCGTCGTCTCGAGAGGTTCACCAGACTATCTCCTCCAGTGTTCACTGGTGCTCCAGGCGAGGACGCCCAAGGTTTTCTGGATAAGTGTCGTCGGATGCTTCGTACGGCGGGGATCTTGGAGTCCAGTGGGGTATCATTCACTACCTTTCAGTTTCAGGGGCCAGCCTTCGCTTGATGGGAGGCTTATGAGCGCCGCAGGCCAGCCGGAGCAGCACCACTATCATGGCCGGAGTTCTCCACCATGTTCTTGGAGAAGTGGGTGCCTCGATCTCAAAGAGAGGAGATGCGTAGGCAGTTCGAGGGTTTCTGTCAGGGGGACATGACAGTGTCAGAGTACGAGATCAGGTTTACCGAGCAGTCTAGACTTGCACAGTTGTTGGTTCCTTCCGACAGAGAGAGGATTGGACGCTTTGTGGACGGCCTCATTTATCCCATTTGTATTCTGATGACTCGAGAGAGGATTCTAAGTCGTACATTTGAGGAGGCTATGGATATTGCTCGCGACATAGAGTCAGATCATCGCAGAGAGCGGGACGAGAGGGAGGCCAAGAGGCCTCGAGGTTCATCTAGTTCCAGTGGCACTCAGAGCAGAGGCCAGAGTTAGCAGAGCCGAGGTTGCTCTTTCAGATCTTCGCAGTCAGGTCGCTCAGATCGTCGTGGGTGGTCTTCTAGTCAGGGTTATCAGGGTTCGCACCAGAGCCATCCATCTCTCAACGCCATGCCAGCTCAGAGTTCTTCACAGGCCCCATCAGCTCAGGGTTCATCTCGGCCTAGTTCATCAGCTGGCCACTCCAGCGCCAGGGTTCCTTATCAGTCTTAGCCCCCAGCACCGGGGAGTTGCTACGAGTGCGGAGAGTTTGGGTACCACCGTAGGGAGTGTCCCCGTCTTGTTTCTAGATCTTATCAGCAGAGGGGGCAGCCCTCGTCATCCGGTCCTTCTACTTCAGCACCCGCCCTACCAGCTAGGGGTGAGGGTCAGTCAGCTAGGGGTCGCCCTCGAGGGGAGGCCGATCAGGCGGACAGGCTAGATGCTATGCTTTTCAGGGTTGATTTGAGGCCGTTGCTTCTGATGCTGTCATTACAGGTATTATTCCAGTCTGCACAGAGATGCCTCAGTGTTGTTCAATCTTGGTTCTACTTATTCTTATTTGTCTACATATTTTGCTCCTCATTTGGGCACGACCCGAGGGTGTCTTGAGTTGCCAGTGCATGAATCTACCCCGGTAGGGGGTACTATTGTTGTGGACCATGTATACCGGTTCTGTTTGGTCACTATTGGTGGTCTAGAAATCCGAGTGGACCTGTTGCTTCTCAGCATGATCGATTTTGATGTCATATTGGGCATGGACTGGTTATCTCCATGTCATGCTATTCTGGAGTGTCATGCTAAGACAGTCACCTTGGCTATGCCGGGCATTCAGAGGATCGAGTGGCGAGGCACGACTGAGTATGTACCTAGTAGGGTAATATCCTTCCTCAAGGCCCAACGAATGGTTGGGAAAGGATGTCTCTCTTATTTAGCATTTGTGTGGGAGGTCGAGGCCCAGACTCCCAGTATTGATTCTGTTCCTATCGTGCGAGACTTTCCTGATGTGTTTCCCTCAGACCTGCCGGGCATGCCGCCGGACAGAGATATTGATTTTGGGATCGATTTGGTGCCAGGGCACTCAGCCTATTTCTATTCCTCCGTATCGTATGGCACCAGCTGAGTTGAAGGAATTGAAGGAGCAGCTCCAGGAACTCCTAGATAAGGGGTTCATTCGGTCGAGTGTGTCACCGTGGGGTGCACCGGTCCTGTTTGTTAAGAAGAAGGACGGATCCATGAGGATGTGTATTGACTACAGGCAGCTAAACAAAGTAATAGTGAAGAATAAGTATCCTCTGCCTCGTATTGATGATTTATTTGATCAACTCCAGGGAGCTAGGGTGTTCTCGAAGATTGATCTTCGTTCAGGCTACTATCAGCTGAAGATTAGAGAGTCCGACATTATGAAGATTGCATTCAGGACCAGATATGGTCACTATGAGTTCCTTGTGATGTCTTTTGGGCTGACCAATGCCCCAGCAGCATTTATGCATCTGATGAACAGTGTGTTCAGTCCCTATCTTGATTCATTTGTGATCGTGTTCATTGATGACATTCTAGTCTACTCTCGTAGCCAGGAGGAGCATGCTCGGCACATGAGTATTGTGTTGCAGAGATTGAGAGGAAAAGCTATATGCCAAATTCTCCAAATGTGAGTTCTGGCTTGAGTCTGTGGCACTCTTAGGACACGTGGTATCCCGTGATGGTATTCAGGTAGATCCGAGGAAGGTCGAGGCAGTGCAGAGTTGGCCCAGACCGACCTCAGTTTACTGAGATCCGTAGCTTTCTGGGATTGGCAGGGTATTATCACCGATTCGTTTAGGGATTCTCTTCTATTGCTTCACCCTTGACTAGATTGACTCAGAAGGGTGTTCCTTTCTTATGGTCCGAGGAGTGCGAGGAGAGCTTTCAGAAGCTCAAGACAACACTGACCACAGCACCAGTTTTGATTCTGCCGTCAGCTTCAGATCCTTATACTTTGTATTGTGATGCCTCAGGAGTTGGCATTGGTTGTGTGTTGATGCAGGAGGGTAGGGCCATTGCTTATGCTTCTCGAAAGTTGAAGCCCCACGAGAAGAACTACCCTGTTCATGATTTAGAGCTAGCAGCTATAGTTTATTCTTTGAAGATTTGGAGGCATTACCTATATGGTGTCTGATGTGAGGTGTTCACGGATCATCGCAGCCTTAAGCACTTATTCAGACAGAAGGACCTCAATTTGAGACAACGGAGGTGGTTGGAGTTGCTTAAGGATTATGACATCACTATCTTGTATCATCCAGGGAAGGCCAATGTGGTGGCCGATGCTTTGAGTCGGAAGGCGGTTAGTATGGGCAGCCTAGCTTTCATCCCAGTTGGGGAGAGGCCATTTGCTTATGATGTTCAGGCCCTAGCCAATCGGCTACTGAGGTTGGATATTTCGAAGCCGAGTCGAGTGTTGGCTTGTGTTGTTTCTCGATCTTCCTTATATGATCGCATCAGGGAGCGACAATATGATGACCCACATTTGATTGTCCTTAAGGACAGAGTGCAGCACAATAATGCTAGAGATGTGACTATCGACAGTGATTGTGTTCTGAGGATGCAGAGCCGTATATGCGTGCCCAATGTTGATGGTTTGTGGGAGTTGATACTTGAGGAGGCACACAGTTCGCGGTACTCTATTCACCCAGGTGCCGCAAAGATGTACCAAGACTTGAGACAACACTACTGGTGGAGGAGAATGAAGGTGGATATTGTTAGCATGTAGCTAAGTGTCTCAATTGCCAGCAGGTCAAGTATGAGCATCAGAGACCGGGCGGTGTTCTTCAGCGTATAGTCATTCCCGAGTGGAAATGGGAGAAGATCACCATGGATTTCGTTACTGGACTCCCTCGGACAGCGAGGAAGTTTGATTCTGTATGGGTGATTGTTGATCGGTTGACTAAGTCCGCACATTTCATCCCAGTTTGTACTACTTACTCATCGGAGCGGTTGACAGCGATCTTTATTCGGGAGATTGTCAGGTTGCATGGGGTCCCAGTGTCTATTATATCTGACAGAGGCACTCAGTTCACTTCTCAGTTTTGGAGAGCATTTCAGTGAGAGATGGGTACGCGGGTTGAGTTGAGCACTGCATTTCACCCCCAGACAGACGGGCAGTCGGAGCGTACTATTCACATCCTGGAGGATATGTTGCGAGCATCTGTGATTGACTTTGGTGGTTTGTGGGATGAGTTCTTGCCACATGCTGAGTTTGCCTACAACAACGGTTATCAGTCGAGTATACAGATGGCCCCGTACGAGGCATTGTATGGTAGACGGTGTAGATCTCCCGTCGGATGGTTTGAGCCTGGTGAGGATAGATTGATAGGGACTGAGTTAGTTCAGGATGCTCCGGATAGAGCAAAGTTGATCCAGGAGAGGCTTCGCACAACACAGTCTCGCCAGAAGAGTTATGCAGACCGTAGGGTTCGAGAGTTGTCTTTCATGGTTGGTGATAGAGTATTGCTGAAGGTTTCATCCATGAAGGGTGTCATGAGGTTCGGGAAGAAAGGGAAGTTGAGTCCTAGGTACATTGGTCCTTTTGAGATACTTAGGAGAGTTGGAGAGGTGGCATATGCGTTAGCCTTGCCACCCAGCTTATCCAGCGTTCATCCAGTATTCCATGTGTCTATGCTCCGGAAGTACATCGGGGATCCGTCTCATGTATTAGACTTCAGTACCATTCAGCTTGATGGTGATTTATCATATGATGTGGAGCCTATTGCTATTTTGGGTCGTCAGGCAAGAAAATTGAGGTCGAAGGAGATTGCATCAGTTAAGGTTCAGTGGAGAGGTCGACCCGTGGAGGAGGCCACTTGGGAGATCGAGCGGGAGATACGGAGCAGATATCCTCACTTGTTTGAAACTTCAGGTATGTTTCTTGACCCGCTCGAGGACGAGCGTTTGCTTAAGAGGGGAGAATGTGACGACCCGGCCCGTCGTCACGAGAATTACCACCCCGTTATGTTGTAAATACATGTTTTATGCTTTATATCGGTATTAGAGTCTATCGGGGGAGTTAGGAGTGAATTGGATTGAAAATGAGGCATATAGCCTTTTTGAAGGAAACTTGAATAAGGAAAGTCAACCAGGAGTTGACTATTTAGTTAGAGGGCTTGGAATCGGATTCTGATGATTCTGTTAGCTCCGGGAGGTGATTTGTAACTTAGGGGAACAATCGGGATTGAATTTGGAGGTCTGGTGTAGAAATAGGCTTGAATTGGCTAAGTTTGAATTTTGGCGAAATCCGAACGGTAGGTGAGATTTTGATTCGAGAGTCGGAATGGAATTCCGACAGTTGCAGTAGCTCCGTCAGGTGACTTTGGATATGCCTGCAAAATTTCAGGTCATTCGGAGGTCGTTTGGTCGAATTGTTGATCGAATGCTAGTTTCGGAAGTTTTGAAGAAACTTAGGCTTGAATCCGTGTGTAATTGGTGATTTTGATGTTTAGGATGGTGTTTTTATGCTTGGAACAAGTTCGTATCGTGTTTTGGAGTATGTAGGTGGTTTTCATTGGGGTCCCGGGGGCCTCGGGGTGAATCCGGACCATCATCCGGCTATTTTGGAACTTAAAAATCTGCAGAAAAATTGCAGATCACTAGGCAAAATCCAAGCCTTTGCATTCGCGTGGCATGGGCCGCGTTCGCGAAGGCCAGGTGAGTCAAGCATCGCGATCGCGAGGAAGGTTACCGCGTTCGCGTAGGCCAGGATTCTTGAGCTTCGCGATCGCGTTCAGGGTGTCGCGTTCGCATAGGTTTGTGAGGGTGGGCATCGCGTTCGCGTGAGGGGTATCGCGAATGCGTAGAAGGAAAATCAGACGGCTGGGAGCTAGTGCATCGCGAACACGTTGGGTGAGGTCGCGTTCGCGAAGGTTAATCCGGAGCTGGGCATCGCGAACGCGTGGTGAGGAACGCGAACGCGTAGAAGAAAGGTCCCAGGCAGTGATTTTAAAACCAGAACATTTCACTTACGGGTTTCATTTCACAAACCCCCATTGTTGAGCTCTAGAGTGAGAAAGTGACTGGAAATAGCTGGGAGATCATCGGGATATTGTCGGAGGTAAGTTTCGTGGTTTATTTACAAGCTTTTATCATGAAATCATTGATTATTTCTATGAAAATGGAGGATTAAATGTGGGTTTTAGCCTAGGCCTAAAATTGTAGAAAAATACCGATTTGAGCGGGCAAATGGAGTCCGAATTTGGTAAATTTGATATGCCTAGACTCGTATTGAGACGAGGGTTCCAAATATGTAACTTTTATAACTTTTTGAGAAGCGCACCAAAAGTCGGGTTTTGACAACTTTGTGGGTTTTGATACAATTTGGGTTATTTCGAATGAATTGCGTGAAATTAGCATATATTGATGCATTCTTTATGATTTTGAGCAAATTTGGCGTCCGAGGAGATTGATTTGCGAGGCAAGCGCAAGGCGGATTGAAGCTTCTACCGGTTTGAGGTGAGTGGTAGTAGTAAATAATGTACTGAGGGTTTGAAACCCCGTACTAGCACTTCACAGTGCTATGTAGAGATGAGACACGCGTCATGTGACGAGCGTGGTGGAATTGTGAATTGGGGATTGGACTTGGTCCTTCCCAGCTTATAGAATACTGTGTATTGTGACTGTTAACGAGATTATAATTGTGAAATTGGGCTAATAGCCAAGTTTGGGGCCTTGTGCCGATCTGTAGAGCATTAGGGGACCTGCAGAGCTAGGTGACCCTTATACCGTGTTGGAAACTTACACTCAGCCGTGAAACTAGCTGAATAGCCTGTTAAGAGCCAGTACTAGATGCGTACCGTGAGAGATGAATTACTTAGGGTGGAAGCTCCCCTGACTTAGCTGAGTGAGACGGAAAGGCCAATCCTATACTAACTGATACAGGGTCGAGGACCCGTTAGGACGTATTATATACATACACATATATTTATATCGGATCGGGCTGCACGCCGCAGTAGTATATATATATATATATATATATTGGATTGGGCTACACACCGTAGCAATATACTTACTAGATACATATGCCTTAGAGATACATGTATACGCAGATGGCTGTACACCGTTGTGGTACGACAGAGGATTTAGTCAGTGTGGGACCTTAACGAGATAGGTCTGGACTAGTGATCGAATTACTACTGTAGTGATGACTTACTTGTGAGGGTTTGCCTTAAAACTGTCTAGTGATAGTACAGGAGTTCTTACTTTCAGTTATCGTTTATTATTATTACTCACTGAGTTGAAATATACTCACCCCACTCCCCGCACTTTCTGTGTAGATACAGGTGTTCAAGAAGGCAGTTGAGTTACCGCAACTCCTACAATATTGTTATCCCGAGGAGACTTCGAGGTAGCAGAGCCTGTTCTCTCCTTCTTTATCATCTTGTTGATTTCTTTTTGCCTAGACTTGTTTGTATTAGGATGTTATTCTGTAGAGGCTCGGTCTCGTGACACCACGATATGGTTGGGACCGTATTCTGTATGCTTTTACTATCTCGCTTATCACCTGATATGATCATTTGTTGTTTAAGTTTAATTTGATTAATTGGAATTAATAACTGGCTGGTTTAAGGGATAATATGGTCGGGCTCGCCTAGCATTGTGTTGGGCGCGATCACGACCAGGTTTTAGGTCGTGACATCCCGGCCTTCCGGACAGCCTCTATGGCACGACCCTAGTTCACCAATCGTGAACCTGTCATGACGGCACACAATCTTCGCGACTAGGTAAGCCTAACACAGTTGCAGAATTAACAACCTTTACGAAACAACCAAAATCAAATGCGGAATAACAAAGGAAAATGTAATAAGTGCCGCCTGGCACACACACTTCATCACAATACTGAAATACAACCTCCAAGACCCGGAAACTCACGGGCAAACCTAGGCTAAAGAATCTAAACTATGGCTCTATCATCCAGAAATATCTATACAACCGAATAAAAAGAATTGAGCTACTACCTATAAGGAAGAGTAGAAGGAGACTCTCCGGATCTGTGGACGAGGCAGATGCATACCTCAAGTCTCCCTAAATATGGCTCTGCGATCACTGATAGTGCGCCTGATCAGATGTACCTAGATCTACACAACAAATGTGTGTATAAGAGTAGCATGAGTGCACCACGGCGGTACTCAGTAAGTGCCAAGCCTAACCTCGATGGAGCAGTGACGAGTGAGATCAGGAGCCTACCTAGAATGATAATAAAATACCAGTATCGAGCAGAGAAAGATAGTAAATAATCTGAAATGACAGCAAAGAAACACAAGAGAAACTACAAGTTACTAGCAATTAATATTAAGAGGAAAAATAACATAACAAAGAGTCCCTCAGCTATTGCGGATCTCTGGGAATTAAACCCGCAGTCCACTTATCTTAGTAACAAGGATATCCGAGAATCGAACCCGCAGTCCACTCATCTCAATAACAGGGATCTCTAGGAATTGAACCCGCAGTCCACTCATCTCAATAATAGGGATCTCCGGGAATTGAACCCGCAGTCCACTCATCTCAGTAACAAGGATCTCCGGGAATTGAACCCGCATTCCACCCATCTCAATAACAAGGATCTCCGGGAATTGAACCCGCAGTCCACAATACAAAACACAATCAAAAACAAGGGAAAATACTCAGAGAATGGAATACACAACTACACTTAACAACTAAGTTCTATCTCAACATGTTCCACGTAAATTTCAATTAAGGCATTTAAGCATTCATGCAGTTAATTCTATCTAGTCATACTCCTCTAACTAACACAGGATAAATCTTGCATTTAATACAGTCAAATAAGAGAGATAACACAGTTTGAGCAATTCAAGTAAAGCGGATTTTCAACAATTTGCACAAGTACACACCCGTCACATCGCGTACAAGGCGTTTAAATCAACACATAAGATATCCTAAGGGAAGAAGTCCCCCACACAAGGTTAGAGAGGTCACTTATCTTGAACCGGTACAAAACCGCTAAGAAACGATGCCCTTGCCACGATTATCCCACTCCGAGTGGCCCAAATGTATTCAAACCAATTACATAGTTTAAATAACATCGGAAGTACCTAATTACATTGTTAAAATTTAAGCTAAGGCGTGAAAATGAGTAAAATGACCAAAATACCCCTCCATCAATCATCTTAAAATCAAAATATTTTTATATTTTCAAAATCCTCGTGTTCTCACGAGTCTAACCATATAAAAATCTCCCAAATCGGAGGTCAAATGCCCACTCAAATTATCAAAATTAGGTCTAAAGATTTTACTCCAAGTTTCATCCAAAATCCAAAATTAATGGTTGAATTCGAGTTTAGATTAGTGGATATTAATCATAAGGGAGTAAGAAATGGTTACCCAGTAGTTACCTCTGAAAATCCCTCAAAAAACCTCCCAAAACCGAGCTCTCTGGCTTGAGTTTTTGCAAAAATGGTAGAACCCTCGTTTTGAAATGTTATAATCTGCCCAGGCTCTTACACCATCACGAACGTGGGTCAACTCACGCATTCGCGAAGAAGAAAAATATGGGTTCAATATTTGTCTTACGCGATTGCGAAGGCAAGGATGCGAAAGTGAATGCCTGTGGTCTTTGGTCTACGCAAACGCGGGCACAGGGGCGCGATTGCGATGAACAATGGGGGAAAGCCACGAGAACGCAACGAGAGTAACGCGAACACGAAGAAGGAATTGTGCACCACCCAGGAATGAACTATGTAAATTCGAATTTGAGGACACAAACACAATGAGGAAGAATTTACGGCGCCGTGAACATGATACTTTCTACGCGAACGCGTAGAAGATTATCAGACCTGCAACTTTTTGCTGTGATTTTTAATTTCAAAATACCCGGTTGAGCACCCGAAGCACACCCGAGGCCCCGGGACCTCAACCAAACCTACAGACATGACCCATAACATCATTCAAACTTGTTCAAATCCTTAAACCACCTAAAACAATGTCGGAAATATGAATTAATCAAAGATTCAAGCCTATGAATCTTTGATTAATTCATATTTCCGGCGTTGTTTTAGGTGGTTTAAGGATTTGAACAAGTTTGAATGATGTTATGGTCACACTTTCAATCAAAAACCTATCCAAACTTGTCCGAATGACCTGAAATTTTGTACGCACATCTAAAATGACAAGACGAAGCTACATCAATTTTCGGAATCCCAAACCAACCCTCGGATAAAAAATTCTCTATCGGACCAGAACTTTCAAAAATTTCAAACTTTGGCATTTCAAGCCTAAATGAGCTACGGACCTCCAAATTACATTCTGAACACGATCCCAACACTGAAATTACCTAACGGAGCTAACGGAACCATCAGATTTCCATTCTGAGGTTGTCTTCAGACTGTTCTGAATACAGACCATTTTTCAACTATTAAGCTCTTATTTAGGGACTAAGTGTCCCAAAACACTCCAAATCCTAGAACCGAACATTCCGGCAAATCAAAATAGCAGAAATAAACTTAGGGAAAGCAGTTAATGGGGGATCAGGGCGAAAATTCTAAAAACAATCAGTCGGGTCGTTACACTCTAGTAGAATAGTCATAACTTCTTCCACACAACTCCAAATGACAAATGGTGTAATGTTCTCAAAACTAGACTATAATATATACAACTTTCATGCGTTGGTCATTTCCTAATTATTTATATATTTCTAGATATAATTTGTCAAAGTCAGTCCATGTGCGACACAACTTTCTTCTTCATCTTCCCGGACTCCCTGGAATGTAACAACTATAAATTTTTGTATGCATTACCAAATCATAAATGGTGTACTTTTATAGAAACTAGACACAAAGGAATACAACTTTCATCATCATCTCAAAATTCCTTATAGATTGTGAGATATGAGCCTTTGAAGTCGAGTTAGTACAACAGAACATTTTCTCTACGCGACAGCAAAAGGCTTCCCGCGATCGCGATTCACTGGTCCTTCTCTCACATTTTACTAAACGTGGTCGCGACCAATTCCCCACGACCGTGTAGAGCACTATTGTAGCCAACATCCAACGTTATAAATGGCCTAGAAATGGTTCGAAACCACCCTGAAACTCACCTGAGCCACTCAGGACCCCATCTGAACTTGCCAACAAGTCTGGAAACATATCATGGACTTAGTCAAGGCTTCAAATCATATCAAACAACGTCCAAATCTCGAATCACACAAAAATTCATCGTTATGAACTTTGAAATTTCTAACTTCTATTCCAGATGTTTAAACCTATCAAATCACGTCCGTTTGACCTCAAATTTTGTACACAAATCATATTTGACATTACGGAACTTCTCCCACTTTTGTAATTGGATTCCGACCCCGATATCAAGAAGTCAACCTCCGGTCAAACTTCTCAAAAACCTTCAAATTTCTATCTTTAGCCAAATGGCTTCAAAATGACCTACGGACCTCCGAATTCACTTTTGATTGCGCCCCCGACTCCAGAATCACCATGAGGAGCTATTCACATTCTCAAAATCCCAAACGGACATCGATAACATTGAAGCTCTTCAAGTCAAACTTATGAAATTTCTTCTAAAATGCTAACTTCCTCAATAGGTGCCAAAATGCTCCCGGGTTATCCAAAATTTGAACCGGACATACTCCCAAATCTGAAATCATCATACGAACCTATTAGAACCTTCAAATCCTGATTCTGAGGTCGTTTACTCAAAATTCCATTCCTAGTTAATTCCTTCAACTTTAAGCTTTAGAAATGAGAATTCTCTTTCCAAATCAACTCTGAGTTCCCGAAATTCAATTCCAACCATGCGTACCAGTCATAATACCTTAAATGAAGTTGTTCATGGCGTTAGACTATTGAGAGACGCATTAGAGGTCAGAACGACCGATCGAGTTGTTACAACTAAGATTAAGAGACCTTGGCAAAATTTAAGGCCTCTTAGTAAATCGGGGAGAGATAAGTAACCTGACTGTGAAACTTGTTAATAATGACGTTTGTAGTACCATTGGACCAAAAACCATCGACGAAAGGCCAGAGACAAGCCATTTAAGGCCTCCGATGGCCATCTTGTTTGGTGGAGGCTTCTGAAGTCTCGAAGCTAGAGAGAATCAACATGATACAGTTCCATGGCGGCTAGTGGTCAAAAGAAATGAGGATAGAGGTGGCCAGAGTGGCGGTGGCTTCATCGGAGACGAGAGAGAACCAGAAGGTTCTAGAGAGAAGGGAGAGCAAATGTTAGCATAGAGAGAGAGAGAAGGGTGGGAGAGAGAGAGAGAGTCTGAAGTGAGGGGTTTGGTGGGGGGTCGTTTAGGTTTTTGTTTTAGAAATAAAACCTTAGCCGTTGATCTTACTTGATCAACGACTTAGATTAGATCAAGGCTGGACCGAGTCGTTAAGTTGGGTATGGGTCAGAGATTTCGGGCTGAAATTGAGGGGTTTAATTTGTGGTTAAAATTGAAATGTAAAGGGGTTATAATTGAAATGAACGAGGCTAATTGTTTAACAACCTTTTCTTCCCTTTTTATTTTAAAAAAATAGTTAAATAGCTTTAAAACCTATTAAAAGCACAAAATTGATTAATAACATATAAATGTTAATTAAAAAAATGCTGGGAGAAATTTTGCAAATGTAAATACTGTTAATAAAAAAATAGGTTATACCTTGGTGTAAATTTGAGAATAAAACTATGTTATTTACCAAAATGATAGTCTGTAAATAGTTATTGAATTTTATACTATTAAAATAGATAACAAAATTTTAAAATCTTTAAAAATAAAGAAAAATACCAAAACTTTTTGGTGTGCTTATATACGCACATACATACTATTTTGAGAATATTGTGAGTATCTATTAAATACATAGGGAAAATTAGGTATCAACACTCCTTTGATGTGCTAGCCAGATTCCGTTTTGTACAACTGAAAAATTGGTGGCAAATTTTGAAGTCATTTCTTACTTATTCTTACCAAACAGACCCATGAAGATATAATGGAAATGACAATGGAAATAGATATAATTCCTAACTAGAAAAGTACAAAGTAGAAGCTTAACAGATATGGATACCAACTCTAATAACCGTAACATGCACTTTTGGATTAAGTGACCTAAATTGTCAAGCAAGTCTAATGTTCAACTCTTGTTATACTTCTGAGTCCTAAATTGGGCTTCCATGCTCCGATTATCCTATCTGATTCATGGTACTTATTCGACTTATGGTTCCCGAAGGATTTTCACTATCAAGTCTCTCTCATTTTGTTCTTCCTCTCAACTTACTGTCGCCTTATGGTGCCTGTGAAGGTTTTCACTGATAAAACTCTCTCATTTTTTTTATTTACTCTGATTCTATAGATGAAAAGGCATTGACCAGATTTAAAACACCATATGCTCCTGGCATGTCTAGCTTAGTACTCTCAAAGATTATTGTGGAGGTCGTTTTTGAACTATAATGTAGCTTTTGGACAGGATTAGATAGAAAGGATATCATAAATGCTCAAAATAACTACTATAATATGGTTAACTTATTTACGACTTTTGGAATCTATTCTAGAAACTTTGCTCCAATTTCTAAAACAAGGGAATTTTATTCTCTTTCTTTTCTTTTTTGAGATGGAATTTCTAAGAAAGTCTGATCCACTCTCGACTTACTGGGATTATGAAATATTTTATTTGGTATGACCGAATTGTAAGGCTTCCTATGTATCTTGTGTTGACAAGAATCAGGTGAAACGTAGTTCACAAGACTACATTTTGTTACTATTTTCCTTTTCCTTTTTATTATTATTTTTCCTTCTTTCTTTCTTTCTTTTTACTTTTTATTTTTTTCCCTTTTGTTTTCTTTTTTTCCTTCTTTTTTTTCTTTATCTCTATTTTTCCCTACTTTTTATTTTATTTTTTCTTTTGGAATGAAATTTCTAATATAAACCTATGGGGACATGAACTTTTTTTTTTCATATGACTCTAACTTGATTCCAAAAGAGGGGAGTTCAAAGAAATCAGTACATGCTCTAAAGGTTATCGAATGGTATAAGTATTTGGGTAGCCGAAATAGGGCCTCCCAATCCGTGAAAATGCCAAGTACAACACGTTCAACTTAATAATGAAGAAGAATATCACGCACAACATTTCTTTTGCATCTTCGGCATTGATATCACTGATATGCCTTCAACTTTTCTTTAGCGTCATGTCAAGTACAAAACTCTCCTTCGCTTATTTCTTCTTCACAATGGATACACTCCATCTGCTTGGAGCAAAATCCCTTGGCTTTATCTTGTTACATGCGATAGACTTGAACTTAAAGTTTCTCGCTTCAAATTCTCTAGGATGCACTCTACTTTCATGAATTCTTTTCACCCTATTAACTTCCCAAATTATCTTCCCCATTTTCACACAGTTTGCGCTTCAAATGATCTCAAAATGTCCAAATCTGTACTTATTCCCCTCAAGCATCCCTATTATCTTCAAAATTATTTTATTGCTTTATAATTAGAAAAACATTTAAGTCTTGGACTAGAATTATGCGTGCATGTCATGACACTAGAGCCAACATAAAAAGAATTATAAAAGGAAAAGGAAACTAAACAAAAAAAGACTAGAATAACATAAAACATGAAAATGCATTGGACAGACGGTGAAAGGGTTTTAACAACAAAATAAGTAAAATAAATCGGGGTTATAACCTTGAGAAAAAACTAGACAACACTAAACGAGCTACTACGACTAAACAAACAAGTCAAAATAAAAGGATAGAAGGGTTTGAGTCACAAGATAATATCTGGATTACAACCCTGAAATAACATGAAAAATAGAAATGACAATAAAATAAACCAGCAAGACTCCTCCCTTGCTATCCAAGAAAGAGGCATCTTTCCACTTACCAAGATCGGCATCTTAACCACTGAGTTCCACATAAATATGACCACGACAATTAACAATTTCAATACCATTAACTTCAGTCAGCAAGTTCCCAAGAGGATTCTCATACTTTATATTTTTGCACATCATCCCCACAAAGTGTGCATCATTATATGTAGGTAAAGGATTTTGCGCATTATTCTGGGTGCCACTATCTTGGATCACAATTATCCCTTCTTGAAATATTTTTTGTATGTCCCTTTTTTAAAGCACAACAATCTTCAATTATATGCCCTTGGACGTTAGAGTGGTACATACATCGTACAGTAGGATCAAAACTTTTTTCATATGTGTCTGGAGTATAGCCGAGGAGCGACTTAATTAGGCCAAAATGCTTTAACATTTCAAACAAGCTTGTGTAGGACTCCCCGATTGGCTTAAAACTATTTCTTTGTCTTTGTTCCTCTCCCTGCCACTATTTTCTAGGGTTGTTGGGTGCTCAAAAATGTTGTGAAGGCAATACTGCATTATGCAGTGCTGGTGCTCACCATAGGGAGTGACCCGATGGTTGGACAAATGACCGGACATTGTTCGGAGGATAATACTAAGATGGGTTATGTGGAGCACGTAAATAGGTCTGGGTTGGGGTTGAGGCTGAATATATTGATAAGGCGGACCTGGTGAACCAAGTTCAGATCCTGAGACAACCATAGAAATATAATTTTGTTCCTTCTAACCCAGCAAGCTTCTTGTGTCATTCTGAATTGCTTGTGTTGTGGATTTTAAAGCAGAATAGCTCATGATATTGCTAGAGTTTAGCCCATCTTCTATCATTTCACCCATTCTTACCACATCATTAAAATTCTTACCCACAGCCGAGATCAAATTCCCAAAGTAAGTTGACTCTTGAGCTTGAAGAAAGTACTCGACCATCTCGTTTTCTTCCATCGGGGGATTGACTCTGGTAGCTTTCTCTCTCTATCTGAGCATGTATTCCCTAAAGCTTTCATTAGGCTTCTTTTCCATATTGGTTAGGGACATGTGATCCAAGACAATTACTATATTATACTGAATGTGTCGGGCAAAGGCTTGAGCCATATCGTCCCATATGTACCACTTGCTAACATCTTGGTAGGTGTACCACTCCAGAGATGCCCCACTCAGACTCTGATGGAAATAAACCATCAATAATTTGTCCTTCCCACAGGTGCCTCTCATATGGGCCATGTGATCACCATGTCCATCTTACAAATCAAACTTCGGCCTCTTAAAGCCAGTAAGCAGTTGGATGTCAGAAAACAAGCACAAGTATCTGTAAAACACGCTCATCTAGTTCCTTATCCCTTGCATGTTTCTTAAACACTGCTCTAAGATGTTCACCTTCCTCAAAATCTCATCTTGCTCCACTGTCTTAGCAGGCTTTTCAGTTTTACTGGAAGGCTCAAAATGAGGAGCATGAGAATATAGAACTAAGACCTTGAAATTTTGTTCTGGAGCATATTGTTAGGCATCGGGGATATTTAATACACTCGCTAGAGGATCGAGGAAGGGTAGCTGGTAGACGAGCTACAAAAAATTGAGTAGTCAAAGGATATGGATATAAGGTGGTTTTGGGGGTGGAGTGTGAAAAGGATATGAAGTGATATCCTGGACTTGTGACAGTGGCAGAACAGTCACAAGGCTTTCAATGTAATCGGTGAGAACTGATGGTGGAGGATGCCCACTAATCCAGGCTTGGTATATTTTGGCCATCTGTCCTTTCAATCTTAAGACCTCTTCTTTGAACTCAGATTCCGATTCAATAACACTACAAGAAATTCGTTATTTTTTGCCTACCAAAATAGTCGGAAAGTAGTCGGAAAAATGCCTATTCCGACTACTTTCTGACTGATTTAGCATAGTCGGAAAATGATTGGTCAGAAAATAGTTTTCGACTACATTAGTCGAAAAATATTTTCCGCCAAATATTTAAAAAAGCAGCTATATTCCGACTGAAGTAGTCGAAAAATAAGAAAAAATATTATTTATTTTAAAAAATATTTCTGACTACTGTAGTGGAAATATTATACTAATAATAAATATTCATTAGTTATTTAATATAATTTTCGACTACAATACTCGGAATCTGTAATATTCCTGCATCACTTTACGACAATCGTAGTCGGAAAATCATTATGCTGCACACACTTTTTGACTATAGTTGTCGAAAAACTGAATTAAAATTTGACAGCAGCCATCCATTTTATTGGCACATCACCTGTGAAATACAAAATATTATGACCAACCAATTCCAACATCAACAAACAAACATTCAAAGCTCATAATGTCAAGCCAAAACATTACTTAACGTCGAAATAGTTAATATAAGTCTAAGTAGCTAATACATATCAACACTAATATAATAAAGTCTAAACATAAATATACCACATCATTCAAATCTACCATAAAGTCTAAATATAAAATTTAAATATCCAAGAACAGTAATCAACCTTAAATCACTACTACACATCAGAATCAGACTCTTCATCATCGTAAAAGTGGGGCGTGTGTTTTTTCATGTATTTATCCATTCTAGCAATGTAAGCTTCGGATGTCTCACATCATTTCGACAACTCCTTAATATTCTTTTGAATTGCTCCCATTTCTTCCCGATTAGGAGCATCCGAAACTAATGGCGATGGACGAAAAGAGGAAGGTCGTTGCAAGCCCGTAAACTCTTCCATTGGATACACCACCTGCTACATCCGTCCATATTGAAGTCATAATATCGGGTGACGGTTGGATTGGGGTACCATCATCAGAAGTAGGTTTCATCTGACACCATTCATCCAATCTTCTATGAAATCCATTCTGAAATAAAAGTAAGGATTATATAAATAAGTAATTTTGTCACTGAAGATTTAAAAAGCGAGAACAAAAGGCTAAATAAAAAACTAATGTTTAACTGAGGACACTGACGTCGATCTGTTTCAGCCACGATCACGGTCCTGCAACTCGTGACAGTGTACACGGACATCTTCTCTCCCAATGATTCTGAACCACACTGTTTCACTATGTTTGATTTCGTCAAAAGGATTTTCCTCCAGCAAGGAAGAAACTCTCTTTCTCTCTCTCTCCCTCTCTTCGGGACTGCCATTTCTCTTGGGCCAAAAGAGCAGAAATAACTGGAGAAGACAACTGAGGACAGTGGCGCCAACCCGTTTCAGCCACGATCACGATGGTGCAACTCATGACGGTGTACACGAACACACTAGCTTTGATGTTTCTTTCTATAAAATGAAGTACAATTACTACTCTACCTTTCACAAAATAATCTATACTTTTCTAAGTTGAATCAAAAGTTTAAGCCCTTAGGTCTGAATTAACAAGAAACCAGGTAATATGTTGAATCAAAAGTTTCCAAGTTAGAGTTTCGGAGCTAATTAATTTCCTCTAAAATGAAGTGGAATTTATGGAGTCTAATACCTGGAATGAGGAAGATAAGAAAATTAATGTGAAAAATAGTTTCGATCCATACTTTTCTAAACAATAATCTTAAGTTTGGATCCAAACTTTTCTGTTCTCAATATCCCTATATGACAATTTAAGACGCTGAATCACTTTGAACAAGGTATATGCCCTGCCTTACTAAGGTAAAGGCGTAAAGCGCTTTTACCACATTTTAGGGGAAAGAAAGAATATAAGACAACAATAGCATAATAGTCTTTATTATTTGTCCCTCTCTCTGTCTTTCCTTATTTCTTGAATTTGACTTTAGTCTTTCTGTTTTTCTAGTTGAGGGTTCTTTAAGCTCTTCAGGTAAGAGGAAGAAGGCACAGGAAAGCAGGCTAGCCAGAGGTGAACACACAAATTTCTCCCCTCAGCAAAGAAACTGGCTATTGAAGGCGGAGGAGCCTCTGAATTGCTGAGCTTTATCTTGCATTCTTGTTCGCGTGTTTTAAATTGTTGTATAGTATAGTACTTTTTATTGGCAAAATGCAGTTCCCAGTGTTATACTCTTAGGTTCATGATACACGCTTCAGAATAGCCTTGTAAATCTAATTATTTGTCTGGCGTTAACCACATTAGTGTGCAACTGAAACGCAACAAAGAAGCTACACTCTACAAGCAACGCTTTCTATTTATGTGCTTCATATCTTTTTTATCTTATAATGTCCACCGATACAAACTCATCAAATAGCTCCAATAACACATAAACACTCCTAACTTTCCATCCCAACATATTAAAATATACAATTAAGTAATGGCATAAATAGCTACCCACTACAGCAGAATTTAAATGATGCATCAATAACAAATCCAACCAATGTGAACAAAACAACACTCAGTATACAAAAAAAATAAACAACAATACAGCTAACAACTAATTACACAACTAAATCACCTCTAGCACCCCTTTCAGTATTAGTACCAGATTGACCATCTACCAGCCAAGATTCTCCAAAAGAAGCCATCAAACAAGATTCAATCTTTACAAATTCTCAATTAATTATGGTTTCCAAGAATCTAACAACCAATCAAAAAAATTATTATACAAATTAATTAATATCACCCATTAGTCAATTTCCCATAGAAATTCCCGAATTAATCATATACATTCAACCCCATATCAAAGCCATTAGTCTCTATTTCGATCCATTATTTCTATATATTATTTCGATCTATTTTTATTTACTTTATAATTTAATTAGTAATCAAATTGTGTGGAGAAAGAAAGAGTGTATGTGTGTGAGATAGAGAGAGAAAGAGACCGAGAGAGAGGAGAAAAGTACCTCAAAACAGCACCACGAAATCTAGAAAGAGTCAAGAAGAAAAAAAAACAATTAAAATAATAAACAAATTTTAATAATAAAATAATAATAAATAAATTTCTCTTGCAAAATTACAAATTATTACATCAGTTTCAAGAATATCTTCGACTCACTACAGAAGGATTACACTCTATATCCTACTCTTTCTATGAATAACATACAACTTTAACGCCTTATAAAATTGCAACTATCTCGTGTGCTCTACACAAACAAGATGTTAACAAGAGTTTCATGCCTTAAGTCTTGCTCTGGATAGAAGTTCGAGAAGCATCATTTGACAAGCTTCAGACAAAAATTTCAGCGAGCTCCATCTAAATTAATATTTATGAATAAGCTTCCATGAAATCACTTGCGACCTAATGAACCCTTAATAGACTATCATCATCCCTAGGTATGAACGCATGAAAATAAAGAGACAGCACATCAATTCTGCAGGATTACATTGGTTTCATAAGAAAGAACACTCCGACACTTGAAAATAGACTCCCTTAATTACAAACAAACATCAAGCAAGAGCAATGAACCTATCTTCCCTAAACCTTAATAACACTAGGCAAGACTGTTTTAAATGCTAATCACACTTCTAATGAAAGATAATTTCCAAAAAATTTAAACTCACAAACTCAAACCAGTGAACACATCATTCAAATGGATCTAGGCTAGAGCAACAATAATTGAATCCAAAAGATCCATATATGTCTAAGCGTAAGAGGAAAAGAAACTCTTCTCAAACTAGTCCTCAATTTCTAAGATCAACAAAGAAGCAATAACAATCCTTTCGTAATAGTGACAAATTAACGAATTCTCAGCAATTCATCTTGATAAATATGGCTAGTCCTAACTAAACTACAACTTCAGTTCCTCAAAACTACATGTATTGAAGGACTTCTAATTAAAAAATTTTTTTCCGAAAGTTTATAACATTTTACGAATTCTATTTTTTTAGAGGGGTAAAGTTGATCACTTCAAGAGCGACACTGATCTAGAAAAAAAATTGATTGAAAAAGAATCAATTTATCGAAATTAAAAATTGTAAGTGGACAAATTTTGATCTTTCAAGAAATGGTACTCAACAAACACAAACCACAACTGAATTATTAGTCGAAAAGGTTGTTAGCAAATTTGGTATACAACCAAATGAGAAATTCCAGGAATAGCAATTCGAACAGCCTCAAAAACAATAACCATCTGATAGAGATAAGGAAGTAATTAGTTCTCCAAAAACACGCACTACAAGGCCTCGACAGATTTTGACAAAGAACTGTGAAGAGACTAAAAACTCTAATTAAAATTGAAACCCTAGTGGTGTCGTTGATTTTGCACACTAAAATCCAAAACCCTAGTGTTGGCCGAAGATTAGACGGGAAAGAGAGAGAGTACCTGATGTGATGAAGTCCCGTCGGCGATTTTCCTCTGTCGTTGCGAGAAAGGCGAGTGGAGTTACAAGAGAGAGACAGAGTATGAGAAGATTGGGAAAAAACGAATTACAAATTTAGGGTATAAGGTTCTGTAGAAATTAACTTGAATTTTCCGACTACTATAGTCGGACGTTTATATTATTTAATTTTTTTTAATTTAATCAGTTTCCGACTACTGTAGTCGGAACGTTAATATTATTTAATTTTTTTTAATTTAAAAAAATTCCGCGCGAAATACGTATGTCACGTTTCGACTACAATAGTCGGAAACCTCTATGCGCAAAATTTCCCGCAAAACTTTTTGATTATATTAGGCAAAAACGTATTAGGAATAATTCTTAAAAATAAATTAAAAAATAAATATGACATTTCCGACTACAGCAGTCGGAAAATTGCGACTGACATTTTGTAGTCGGAAATTGTAGTCGGGAAAAAGGTATTTTCTAGTAGTGTAATTCCCTTAGACGGATCAATAACCCCCTTGTCCAAGACTTTGCTAGCCATGGCTACCTTGCTCGTTGACATTGCGTTGTATGTATAGGTTACTTAAATAACCGCAAACCAACCACCCTTCTGCTCAATGAAGATAACAAAAGGAACAAAATGAGGTCAGCTTGTTGGTGTTAGGGTATTTAACATAACATAATATCACATTACGTGCAATGCACCTAGTCACAATTATCGCTTCTAGAATGACATTGAGGGTCACAAGATCACTTGGCATCATCCCAATTTCTACATTCAATCTTCTTTTTTCTTTTCTGACACTTTTCGGCTTGCTCATTTTCCTTCCTCTTTTTTTTCTTCTAATTATCACTCTTTTCTTTCCTCTCACTTCTCACATCCCATGGAAGCTAAGTTAACAAAATGCTAGTTGCCAACATTTTATAACTAATAAGATTGCTCACTGATTTAGACTGGAACAAAAAGATTCAAATTCTCACTAATCACTTTAAAGTGAAAGTGACAAATGTGAAAGAAGAAAAACACAAAAAGAAATACATCAATAAAAGAAGGAATCCGCAGAGGAGGATTCATTTAGTCATCAAGAAAATTAGCCAAAAACAGCAAGGGAGGTATTGTCTGTTCAAAACTCATACCCCAGTTATCAAAACTGAGGGAATATTTTCTACATTTTCATTTTCATGCATCCGGCGCCCACCTGGATAACAAGGGAATATTTTCTACATTTTCATTTTCATGCATCAGGCGCCCACCTGGATAACAAGGGAATATTTTCTGCATTTTCATTTTCATGCATCAGGCACCCACCAGGATAACAAGGGAATATTTCACCTGGATAACAATGGAATATTTTCTGCAATTTTATTTTCATGCATCAGGCGCCCACGTGGATAACAAGGGAATATTTCTGCATTTTCATTTACATGCATCAGGCGCCCACCTAGATAACAAGGGAATATTTTCTGTAATTTCATTTTCATGCATCAGGCGCCCACCTGAATAACAAGGGAATATTTTCTGTATTTTCATTTTCATGCATCAGGCGTCCACCTGGATAACAAGGGAATATTTTCTGCATTTTCATTTTCATGCATCAGGCGCCCCACCTAGATAACAAGGCAATATTTTCTGCATTTTCATTTTTCATGCATCAGGCGCCCACCTGTATAACAAGGGAATATTTTCTGCATTTTCATTTTTCTGTTCAGGCGCCCACCTGTATAACAAGGGAATACATTTCTGCAATTTAAATTTCTGTTCAAGCACCCACCTGTATAACAAGAGAATACATTTCTGCAATTTTAATTTCTGTTCAGGCGCCCACCTGGATAACAAGGGAATACATTTCTGCAATTTTAATTTCTGTTCAAGCGCCCACCTGTATAACAAGGGAATACATTTCTGCATTTTTAGTTGTTTTTATCTAACATAAGTAACACTATGACACATATGAAAAACCCCCACACTGGGGCAGAGGAAAAGTTTTCGTTGTTTTTGTTTTTTGTTCTAACAGGTATCAACCTGGAGGCAAGAAACACAATTGGAAGTCACACCGAAGGGAAGGAAGCAGTATGTTAGAAACAAGAAAATAAATCAAACATCAACAAAAAGAAGGATAAGTGGCATAAGAGATGGAAAGCAAGGAAGAACAAGAAAACAAGAAGTAGATATGAATTATTGTAATTCATAGGATCAAAGCTTAGAATAGCTTCTTTATTTTTCATTTTATCCCAAGTGTAATAAGGAGTTAGTCAGTGATTATAGCAGCAGTAGTAGCAGCAGCAACGTCTTGGTAGTTTCAAACTACCAGACCTTCCCGAACTACACTGATCTGATTCCTGTTTAGCGCCCAGGATATGTAGGCAACCTTTGAGGCAGGGTGCGGTCAAAAGGTTTTCAAAATGCTTCTCACGGAATATGCCAGTGGGCAAATATCTCTCATTACTGCTCACTTGTCTTTGCACTGAAACTCTTCGTGTTTCCGAGCAAAGAGGGGCAGCTGCGAGCACGTGATTTTTTCCCTAAGCAAATAAACTCCAATATGAAAATAAATAAGATTTTTGATATGCACTTATGTGCTTAATTGAAATAAAGTGTGTGATTTTGATTGAAATAATTTGAAATTAAAAATTTTAAAAAAGTTAATTAGAAAATGTCACAAAAATAAAGAAATTAAAGAAAACTAACAAAAATACAAAATAACGGAAAATTAAAGAAAAATACCAAAAACAAAAGTCATAAAAATACCAGAAAAAATTAGAAAAATAGGAAGATAAAAGAGAAGCAATAATTGAAGAGAATACAAAAAGAAAAAAATAAAATACAAAAAGGAAAATACAAAGAAATAATTAAATACACAAGAAAATACATAAAAATACAATAAATTGGGCCAAATTCAAGCCCAAAGTGTAACAGCCCGAAGAATACACTGTCTGGTCCAAATATTAAGTAAAACAATGGTGTCTAATAAGAATTAAATCTCAGCCGTTGAAATGTAAATCCAACGGACCAAGTGAAGCAGGTCAAATGTAGAAGAAACGGCATCGTTTTAAAGTTTTAATCATGGCCGTTCAAATAGCCGATCATACGGATGATATTAAGTCTCTTTTAAATAAATCAAACTGTGTAGCATTGGTGATAAATCCTGCCCGTCCAAATAAATTGATCTAACGGAGGCCAGGCGTTCTTTCATTAAGCCAAACGACGGCGTCTAAAAAGAATCAATCCTGGCCGTTGATCAAAAATGATCCAAATGGCAGGATTGTCCAGCCCCAAAGGAGTATATAAACTCCGTCTCGTTCATTCAGAGACCAAATGTTATACTCACTTAACCCTAGCCGCCTTCTTCTTTCTTCGTCATCGTCTCCTTCACCTTCCTCATTGAGACTGGCCAGAATCCATGGCCGTCTCCAATCACCTTCACCCCCAAACCTCCTTTCCTTCTCCTTTCTCACCCAAGACCACCCTAGAAACCTAGGAAACTAAAAGAAAAACCTTGTTCTTGAAAGTCCGGTAACCGGAATCTTTGCCGGTGACCTTCAACCTTTGATTACATCTACCAAAATAACACCCTAGGACCACCACGAGGGGATCTTTCACCCTATGTAGTTGATTTCCTTCGAATCGTCCTGGAAATGCTCGAATATTCAAAAGAAGTTCGCCGGAACCCTACCTCCGGCGAACATCCAAACATGAACCCACCCCCAACTATACTCCTTAACACTTATAACACCCTTTTACCACCAAAACCCAAAAAAGACTTGTTAAAGAAAAATCTGGAAAAAATCAGACTTCAAATCTCTGAAGTCTTGAAACCAAAGAAAAAGAAAAGAAAAAGAAAAGAAATAAAGAAGGAAAATAAAGAAGAAATAAAGAGAACAAGAGACATATCCTGCGAGCTAAGTACTTTTGCCTCTTGTTTTCTATGTTTTGCATGTTTTTCTCTGTCTATTTACCTTCTTTGCTTCTGTAGTTAATCTTTTGCATAATCTCTGTTTGGTTGCTTTCTTTGTTTTCTGTAGTTAATCTTTTGTATGTTTTCTATTTTTAAGTTTCCTATATTTTGATCTTCTACATATCTTCTATTCTAGCATGTTTCTGACTGTTTCATCTTCTGAGATTTCTATATATAATTCTTTGCATATTTTTGCTTGATGATTTTCTAAGGGTTTCTATCATTAGCCTATCTCATCTATCATGTTCATTACGCGTAATTGATATGTTGAGCTTCTTAGGGTTTTCTATAAGTCAATATATGAATTTGATGTAAATATGCTTCTTTATGTCTGATTTGTTAACTATGCATAAGTCTGAAATTACAAGTTAATTAATTGGGATTCAACCATTATTAAATTTCCCTCTGAGTTTTGGTTAATTGATAAGTGATTTTTCGATTGAGGCTATGTGTGCAAAATGACATAAGTTAGTTGTATTTGAAATGAATTCATATGTTAGACTATGATTAATCCTATTGTGCTTTGTGGTATTGGTTATAGCTATAATAGACAAGTATGATTAGTAATCTGGCTATAAGTGAAATGATTTAAGACTGTGTGATTAATTTAGCCACTCTTGAAACATTAGAGTGGCTAATCCTGCAAATCTAAGTCTAGTTAATAGAAACCGGCTAGTCCTGCAATCCTATCTAATTAAGCTAAGTGATAATAAAGGCTACATTTTAAAATTAGTCTAAGACAATTAAGTGAAGTGAAAATTGAAAGACTGTTGAGTCTAAATCTGGCCAAATCTTAAATGACTTAGAATATAATGGCTAGTTCTTAAATAATAGCTAAACTTAGGATACCCGGACCATTAACAGGTCGGGTAAATAATACATAGTATTAAGGGTACAAAAGGAATAAGAAATGGCATAGTTGTGGATTTAATAAAGCCTATAGGGACAAAAATAGACTTTCATGCTTAGTATTTATGCAATAAGGCATAAAATAAAGGGTAAAACAGACCTAATAAAAAGGCATAACTGTTAAAATTCTTAGCAAGTGAGGCACTATAGTAATAGACCCTTAAAAGAAGCAAAAAATTCCCTAGAACCTTCCAACAAGGGTTGGAAGGCTTTTCAAATCTGAAATAATGTACCAAACTGTAATTAATAAGTGAATTAAGGGGAGCGAACTTATAATAAGATTTTTGAATTTCCCCCTCAATTTCACCCAAAATACCTATAAATAGGCTTCCTCTAAGCCTGAAAAAGGGCTGGATTCTGGAAATTCAAAGAAAACTTTCTGAAATTAAGAGTGATACACCACAAATAGAGAGTAAAATTCTGATTATAGTCGAGTGCAATTCTGGAATTCAATTAGGGTTTTCTGATGTTCTATACCATTGGGTTCTATTGGATTTCATTCAAGTCTGTTCCTTGGATTGTTTATTTGCTGGAATTGAGGATTATACTCGACTGTGTATTTGTTGTGCTGATGTGATTTGCTCTCTATTGATTCTGCTGCTTTGATCGCTGACTATCCTTCATCTCATTTGCATTCTAGACTCATAAGTTTCCTTTTTGATGAATCAGGTACACATCTTCAATCCAAATATGTAACTATCAACTATTTGAAGAAATGAAAAATGCCATGAGTTGTTGGATGGAATCGAATGTTGTATTTTGAAGTTTTATGTTAATTATCTATTAGATTCTCTGTAATTTGGTAGGAATAACTGTAATAGCTAAGTATATATTTGAGATTTGAACAATGTAATAGATAGAGTAGTGTAGAATATCTGTAGTTATAATCACCCTAAAATTAGTTTAAAAAATAGGTTAACTCGTTAAATCAATTCACTTAGTTAAGAATAGTTTCGTAATAAACACATTAGTCTCCATGAATTAGAATGTGATAATTAACTTAGTTTCAGTATGTTTCTTCACTTCAATTAGTTTAATAATCATTTGAAATAGTGAAAGCTAAAATCAGTAACTAATCCGCACAATTAAGTATAATATCATTGTTCGAAACAGCGGAAATCAGTAGCTTATTGTTTAAGTTCTATTAGTAATCGATAATTATGATCAGAATAGTATGAGTTACAGTTAGTGGTTAATAATAATTCAATTCGCATAGTTAAGTAACATGTCGTTGTTAAAGTATATAAAATAGTAGTCTGTTGTTCAAGTTCAATTAGTGATAGATAATTGGGATTTAGAATTAATATTGTTAAACTTGTACTTCTGTTTCTTATGAAATAAATATCATTTGGTTAATTTTACCTACTGTTGTTGAGCACTTGTATATTTGTTATGAAATCCCGATTCTGCTCTCTACTTTTCTCGTCTGGCCTGAGTTTGAAAAACAGTACAGGCCTAGATCCAATTGGATTTATCTTTGGGCTTCTGAATAATGACTAGCATATTCTGGGTTTCTGGAACCCAGTTATGCAAATTAGACTATTAAATTCAAGTCCATAAACGTCCAGGCCTGAAAAATGGAAATAATAGGCCTGGACATGATCCTAAAAATACAATACAAATAAAATAATTAGGGAAAAACCAAAAATAGAAAATGTAGCATTTGTTAGGACTGGACTACTTAAAAATAACGGGACGAGCCTCGCATAAGAACAAAATACGTGGGGCCCCCATATGAATAATAATAAGTGATAGACTCGGGAAGACCGTTTAGCAAATTCCACGGTCTTTCCTAAAGTATAATAAGCCGTTAGACGTTATAGGAACGATTTTAAAATATACATTCCTTAATATGAGTGCACATTTAATGTGACTCAAATCTTAAATCTCGACGAAGCTGAAACGTGTTAAAGTCACAGGCATACTGGTTGCAGTGTGACTCGTAATGCGTTTTCGCGATGTCGCAATTCGTTAAAAATATTAAAAACTGTCACGACCCTAGTTCACTAATCGTGGACCCATCATGACGGCACCCAGTCTTCGCGACTAGGTAAGCCTAACACGATGCGGAATATAAAAATTCATGAACAAAAGATAAGAAATAGCGGAATGATATAAAAAGGAATGTAATAAGTGCCGCTTGGCACATACACTTCGCCAAAACACACTAAATAGCACACTAGCAAGATCCGGAATCCCACGGGCAACACAGACTAAAAGAAGAGTACAATTGTGGCTCTATACATCAAGAATGTCTAAACAACGAGAACAAAGGAAAATAACTGCTATCACTAATGAGAATAGAAGGAGACCCTCCGGATCCGCGGACGTAGCAGATCATACCTCAAGTCTCCTGAAGTGCTGCTAAATCACCTGAGATGAGCCTGACCTGATGTACCTGGATCTGCACAACAAAAGTGTGCAGAAGAGTAGCATGAGTACACCACGGCGGTACTCAGTAAGTGCCAAGCCTTACCTCGATGGAGTAGTGATGAGGAATGTCAGGGCCCTACCGAGAGATAATAACATAATGATAATAACAATAATAGGCAGTTTATATAAGATTGAGTCTGAAATAGAAACAATAAAGTATTTTTGATTAAACTGACAACAAGTATCCAACACAAAATAAACTCAATCAACAAGTTCAGAACCTATGGGAATCGAACCCACAGTCCCAATCTATATTTCAACAACTCGGGATCTCCGGGAATTTAACCCGCAGTCCCTACATCAGTACCTCTGGGTCTCCGGGAATCGAACCCGCAACCCTAGAAACTCCGGGAATTTAACCCGCAGTCCGTACCTCAATATCTCAGGTCCTCCGGGAATCGAACCCGCAGTCATTATCTCAATATATATTAATAAACTCCGGGTCTCCGGGAATCAAACTCGCAGCCCTTGGATCTCCGAGAATTGAACCCGCAGTCCACAACACCACAACTCCGGGTCTCCGGGAATCAAACCGGCAGTCCTTGGATCTCCGGGAATTGAACCCACAGTCCAACAGCACAAACAATAAAAAGGGAAGCATAGAGAAATATGGTATACAAAACTACAATTCACCAAAACCAGTATCAACAAATACCAAGAAGTTCAAGTAAGGAAAGTTAGGCACTTAGACAGATAAATCCTATTGAACCATGCTTTTCTAACGAATATCAGGTAAATATCCGAATTTAATCGGCTAAGAACAGAAATATCACGAATTGAACAATTCAAGTAAGGTGGGTTCCAACAATCTGCGCATGTACACGCCCGTCACCTCGCGTACAAGGCATTTAAATTAACACATAATATCCTAGGGGAGAAAGTTCCCCCACACAAGGCTAGACAAGCCACTTACCTCGACCAAGTTCAAGTCAACCTGAAATCACGCTCTTACCACGAGTATCTGACTCCAAATGGCTCAAATCTATTCAATTGCATTGCATATTGTAAATAATAATTCAAGTAATTTATTCTACAATTAAATTCTAAGCTAATATGCAATTTTTTTGTAATATGACCAAAATATCCCTCGGGCCCCACATCTCGGAACCGGGTAAAATTTATATTTCCAGAAATCTCGCACTCTCACGAGTCTAACCATACCAAATTTATCCAACTCCGACACCATTTGGTCCTTCAAATCTTCAGTTTATATTTTTGAAAGATTCCACAATTTCTTCCCAAATTCCATCTCAAATCACTAATTAAATGATGAATTCAATGATAGATTCATATACTCTAACCAAAACTGAGTTAGAATCACTTACCCTTGACTGAGTTAGAATCACTTACCCTGATGAATTTCTTGAAAAGCCTTCGAGAAATCGCCAAAATTCGAGCTCTATAGGTCAAAATATCAAATAAAACCCAAAACCTCGTATTTATGGAGTACCCCTCGGACTTCCGACAGTGCTGACCACACAAAAATGACTAGGGTCCGCGCCCAGGAAGTGCGGCCGCACAAAAATGGCCGCGGCCGCGCAGCTTTTGCTATGCAGTGATAGGCTTTAGTATATTGGACATAACGTTCACTACAGAAGTCCAAATTACGACTTCTTTAGCTTTCTGGAAACTAGAAACAAATGGCTTCAACTTTTATTTTTGAATTACATACAAATGCTTTGTAGATCAAAAGATATGAGCTTCCGAAGTAGGACCAGTGATCTGCAGGTCTTCACGATCGCGGGCCGCGTAGCCTGACCGCGCCCAGTGCTAGGCTAGCACGCCCCCACGCTAATAGAAGTTCGGTACGCGCTCAAATGACAGCCCCATCCATTTTCTATGTTCCAGGATGTCCGTACTCACTGAAAACTCACCCGAAGCACATCTGAGGCCCCCGAGACCTCAACCAAAAGCTCCAACGCATCCTAAACATTATACAAACTTGTTCCAATCATCAAAAACACCTCGACCAATACTAAAATCATGGAATTACATCAAATTCAAGCCTATGTTCCTTTAAAACTTCCAAAATACACCTTCGGTCAAAAACCCAACCAAAACATGTCCGAATGACTTGAAATTTTGCACGCATATCCCAAATTATCTAACAAAGCTACAGCAACTTCCAAAATTCCGTTCCGACCTTTGGATCAAAATTTCACCTATCAACCGGAATTGGCCAAAATACTAACTTTCGGCATTTATAGCCTAAATGAGCTACGGACTTCCAAAATACATTCCAAACACGCTCTTAACCCCGAAATCACCTAACAGAGCTAACGAAACCATCGGATTTCTATTCCTAGGCCATATTAATATTGTTCCGAAAACGGACCATTATTCAACTACAAATCTCTCATTTAGGGACTAAGTGTCCCAAAACGCTCCAGATTTTATAACCGAATCGCCCAGCAAACCAAAATAGCAGAAATGAACTTAGGGAAACAGTTAAATTGGGGATCGGGGCGTAAATTTCAAAAATGACCGGCCGGGTCGTTACATCTTCCCATATTGAAAAGATTCGTTCGTCCTCGAACGAGCATAGAAAACAAACCTGGAGTGGTGAAGAATTGAGGGTACTGGTTACGCATATCCTGCTTGGTCTCCCAAGTCGCCCCCTCGGCCGGCTGAACCCGCCACTGGACCTTTACTGAAGCGATGTTCTTTGACCTTAGCTTCCTGATTTGCCTGTCCAGAATGGCCACTGGCTCCTCAACATAAGACAGATCCTTGTCTAGCTGAACAGAAGTGAAATCCAACACGTGCGACGGGTCACCATGGTATCTCCGGAGCATAGAGACATGAAATACAGGATGGACTCCAGCTAGGCTGGGAGGTAAGGCCAACTCATAAGCAACCTCCCCAACACGCTTCAAAATCTCAAAAGGACCAATGACTCTAGGACTCAGCTTCCCCTTCTTCCCAAACCTCATAACGCCCTTCATGGGCGAGACCCGAAGCAAAACCCGCTCGCCAACCATAAAAGCAACATCGCAGACCTTCTTGTTCGCACAACTCTTCTACCTAGACTGGGCTGCACGAAGTCTGTCCTGAATCACCTTGACCTTGTCCATTGCATCCTGGACCATCTCAGTACCTAGCAGTCTGGCCTCGCCCGGCTCGAACCAACCCACGGGACACCTGCACCTCCTACCATATAGAGCCTCATACGGTGCCATCTGAATACTGGACTGGTCGTTGTTGTTATAAGCAAACTTCGCTAGTGGCAATAAATGATCCCATGAACCTCCAAACTCAATCGCGCATGCACAGAGCATATCCTCCAAAATCTGAATAGTGCGCTCGGACTGGCCATCAGTCTGGGGGTGAAACGTTGTGCTCATCTCCACCCGAGAGCCTAACTCCTGCTGCACGGCTCTCCAAAATCATGAAGTGAACTGAGTGCCTCTATCTGAAATGATGGAAACTGGAATACCATGCAGCCGAACTATCTCCCTGATGTAGATCTCCGCCGGAATCAAACTTCCTAACAGTCCGTGGAAGCCCAGATACAAAGTCCATGGTGATGCGCCCCCATTTCTACTCTGGAATCTCAATGTGCTGCATTAACCCACCCGGACGCTAATGCTCATACTTCATCTGCAGGAAGTTGATGCACCTAGAAACATAATCAAATATATCCCTCTTCATCCGCCTCCACCAGTAATGCTGTCTCAAGCCCTGATACATCTTCGCGATGCTCGGATGGATGGAATACCGCGAGCTATGGGCCTCTGATAGAATCAGCTCTCGAAGATCATCAACATTGGGCACACAAATACGCCTCTGCATCCTCATAACTCCATCATCCCCAATGGTAACATCTCGGGCATCACCACGCCGAACTCTATCCTGGAGGATAAGTAGATGAGGGTCGTCAAACTGACGCTCCCTGATGCTGTCAAATAGAGAAGACCGAGAAACCACAGAGGCTAGAACTCGGCTGGGCTACGAAAGATCCAATCTAACAAATTGTCTGGCTAAAGCTTGAACATCCATTGCCAAAGGCCTCTACGAAGCTGGTAGATATGCCAAACTCTCAAAACTCTCTGATCGGCGACTAAAGGCATTGGCAACTACATAAGCCTTGCCCGGATGATAGAGAATAGTAATATCATAGTCCTTCAACACCTCCAACCATCTCCTCTGACGCATGTTCAGGTCCTTCTGCTTAAGCAAGTGCTGCAAACTCCGGTGATCAGTGTAGATCTCACAAGGAACCCCATACAAGTAATGACGCCAAATCTTTAAGGCGTGAACAATGGCAGCTAGCTCCAGATCATAAACATAGTAGTTCTTCTCATGTACCTTCAGCTGTCTGGACACGTAGGCAATCACCCTACCGTCCTGCATCAATACTGCACCGAGTCCAACTCGTGAGGCATCACAATATACTGTATAGGACCCTGAACATGTAGGCAACATCAAGATAGGGGCCGAAGTCAAAGCTGTCTTGAGCTTTTGAAAGCTCGCCTCACACTCCTCTGTCCACTGGAAAGGGGCACCCTTTTGGGTCAATCTGGTCATAGGTGCTGCGATCGAAGAGAACCCCTCTACAAAACGACGGTAATAACCCGCCAAACCAAGGAAACTGCAAATCTCAGTAGCGGATGAGGGTCTGGGCCAACTATGCACGGCCTCCACCTTCCTCGGATCCACTCGAATACCATTGCTTGACACCACGTGGCCTAGAAATGCCACTGAACTCAACCAGAATTCACATTTAGAGAACTTGGCATATAACTGCTTCTCCCTCAAAGTCTGAAGCACTATCTTCATATGCTGCTCGTGCTCTTCCCGACTCCAGGAATAAACTAGAATATCATCAATAAAAACAATCACGAACGAGTCCAGATATGGCCTGAACACACTGTGCATCAAATGCATAAAAGCTGTTGGGGCATTAGTCAGGCCAAAAAACATCACGAGGAACTCGTAGTGACCATACCTAGTCCTGAAGGTAGTCTTCGGGATATCTGACTCCCGAATCTTCAGCTGATGATAACCAGAACGTAAATCAATCTTGGAGAACACCTGTGCACCCTGTAGCTGGTCAAATAAATCATAAATACGTGGCAAAGGATACCGGTTCTTCACTGTAACTTTGTTCAACTGATGATAGACAATACACATACGCATAGAACTGTCCTTTTTCTTCACAAACAACACAGGAGCACCCCAAGGCGAAACACTGGGTCGAATGAAACCCTTACCCAACAACTCCTGTAATTGATCCTTCAACTCCTTCAACTGAGGAGGAGCCATGCAGTACGGAGGAATAGAAATGGTCCGAGTGCCCGGCAATAAGTCAATACCAAAATTGATATCTTTATCGGGCGGCATGCCCGGGAGAACAGCTGGAAACACATCAGAAAAATCACGTACCACTGGAATGGAATCAATAGAAGGAGTGTCAATACTGATATACCGCACATAAGCTAGATAAGAAGCACACCCCTTCTCAACCATATGTTGAGCTTTGAGAAAGGAAATAACACGGCTGGGGTGTCATCTAGAGTACCACTCCACTCAATACGTGGAATGCCTGGCATAGCCAGTGTCACGGTCTTGGTGTGACAATCAAGAATAGAATAATGGGGCGACAACCAACCCATGCCTAGAATAATATCAAAATTGACCATCCCGAGCAACAATAGATCCGCTCTGGTCTCAAAACCACAGATAGTAACCAAGAACGACCGATACACACGGTCCACGACCAAAGAATCTCCCACCGGAATGGAAACATAAATGGGGGCACTCAAAGAATCCCGAGGCACACCCGGATGTGAAGCAAAATAATAGGACACATATGAAAAAGTGGAACCAGGATCGAATAAAACCGATGCCTCCCTGTGACTAACCAAAATAATACATGTGATAATAGAATCAGATGCAACAACCGTAGCGCGATCAGGAATATCATAGAATCTGGCATGTCCCCCTCTCGAGGGCGGCCTCTCGAACCCTGACCCTTGCCCCTGGCTGGCTGGGCAGGTGGAGTGGTAGCTAAAGCTGGAATGATAGCCTGTTGGCCCTGAGAACCACGCTGATGCTGTGATAACTGATAAGGGGCTCCTCTCCTGCGCCTGGGGCACTCCCTAACCAGATGGCAAGTATCCCCGCACTCAAAACAAGCTCTGGGAGGATGCGGCGGACGTAGCAGATCGTACCTCAAGTCTCTTGAAGTGCTGCTAGATCACCTGAAATGAGCCTGATTCAATGTACCTGGATCTGCACAACAAAAGTGTGAAGAAGAGTAGTATGAGTACACCAAGTCGGTACTCAGTAAGTGCCAAGCCTAACGACCGGCTGCTGAAGTGCGGGCACGAGAGAAATGGCCCGACTCACGAGACCTTTTGGCCTCCATCTCTCCTCGCTCTCTAGGGAGCATACTCTCGATCCTCCCGGCAATGCTCACCGCCTGCTGATACGGTATATCTGTCTCTAATTCCTTAGCCATGCTGGACCGGATCGGCGGAATAAGGCCCTCAATAAATCCCCTCACCCTCTCCCAGACCGTGGCTACCAAAGCCGGTGCATGCCTGGTTAGACGGGTGAAACTAATAGCATACTCTGATACTGTCATGGAGCCCTATCGCAAGCGCTCAAACTCCAATCGCCAATGATCCCTAAGGCTCTGGGGAACAAACTCCCTCAAAAACAGATCAGAAAACTGCGCCCAGGTCAATAAAGCAGACTCATCTGGACTATCCAACTCATACGTGCGCCACCAATCATAAGCGGCGCCACGAAGCTGAAAAAAAAGTGAAGGAAACCCCGCTGGTCTCCACTATACCCATGGTTAGATAGGATTTATCTCTCTAAGTGCCTAACTTGCCTTACTTGAACTTCTTGGTATTTGTTGATACTGGTTTTGGTGAAGTTGTAGTTATGCATATCATATTTCTCTGTGTGTTCCTTTTATTGTTTGTGTTGGTGGACGGCGGGTTCAATTCCCGGAGATCCAAGGGCTGTGGGTTCGATTCCCATAGACCCGGAGTGTTATTGTTTATGGATTGCGGGTTCGATTCCAGGAGATCCAAGTGATGTGGGTTCGATTCCCGGAGACCCGGAGTTTATTGATATATTTATTGAGATACGGACTACAGGTTCGATTCCCGAAGGACCTGAGATATTGAGGTACGGAATGCGAGTTAAATTCTTGGAGTTTCTAGGGCTACAGGTTCGATTCTCGAAGACCCAGAGGTACTGCTGTAGGGACTGCGGGTTAAATTCCCGGAGATCCTGAGTTGTTGAAATATAGAGAGGGACTGTGGGTTCGATTCCCATAGGTTCTGGACTTGTTGATTGAGTTTATTTTGTGTTGGATACTTCTTGTCAGTTTAATCGAAATTACTTTATTGTTGCTATTTCAGAATCAATCTTATATAAACTGCCTATTATTGTTATTATCATTATGTTATTGTCTCTCGGTAGGGCCCTGACCTTCCTCGTCACTACTCCATCGAGGTTAGGCTTGGCACTTACTGAGTACCGCCGTGGTGTACTCATGTTACTCTTTTGCACACTTTTGTTGTACAGATGCAGGTACATCAGGTCAGGCTCATCTCAGGTGATTTAGCAGCACTTCAGAAGACTTGAGGTATGATCTGCTACGTCCGCGGATCCGGAGGGTCTCCTTCTATTCTCATTAGTGATAGCAGTTATTTTCCATTGTTCTCGTTGTTTAGACATTCTTGATGTATAGAGCCACAGTTGTACTCTTCTTTTAGTCTGTGTTGCCCGTGGGATTCCGGGTCTTGGTAGTGTGCTATTTAGTGTGTTTTGGAGAAGTGTATGTGCCAAGCGGCACATATTACATTCCTTTTCATATCATTCCGCTATTTCTTATCTTTTGTTCATGAATTTGTATATTCCGCATCGTGTTAGGCTTACCTAGTCGCGAAGACTGGGTGCCGTCATAACATGTTCACGATTCGTCAATTAGGGTCGTGACCTCCAGTCTCCTAAAGTGCTGCTAAATCACCTGAGATGAGCCTGACCTGATGTACCTGGATCTGCACAACAAAAGTGTACAGAAGAGTAGCATGAGTACACCACGGCGGTACTCAGTAAGTGCCAAGCCTAACTAGTGACGAGAAAGGTCAGGGCCCTACCGAGAGATAATAACATAATGATAATAACAATAATAGGCAGTTTAAATAAGATTGAGTCTGAAATAGCAACAATAAAGTAATTTCGATTAAACTGACAACAAGTATCCAACACAAAATAAACTCAATCAACAAGTCCAGAACCTATGGGAATCGAACCCACAGTCCCTCTCTATATTTCAACAACTCAGGATATCCGAGAATTTAACCCGCAGTCCCTACAGCAGTACCTCTGGGTCTCCGGGAATCGAACCTGCAACCCTAGAAACTCCGGGAATTTAACCCGCAGTCCGTACCTCAATATCTCAGGTCCTTCGGGAATTGAACCCGTAGTCCGTAGTCCGTAGTCCGTAGTCCGTATCTCAACATATATTAATAAACTCTAGGTCTCTGGGAATCGAACCCGCAGCCCTTAGATCTCCAGGAATTAAACCCGCAGTCCACAACACTACAACTCCGGGTCTCCGGGAAACGAACCTGCAGCCCTTGGATCTCCGGGAATTGAACCTACAGTCCACCAGCACAAACCATAAGAAGTGAAGCACGGAGAAATATCATATACAAAACTACAATTCACCAAACCAGTATCAACAAATACCAAAAAGTTCAAGTAAGTCAAGTTAGGTACTTAGACAAATAAATCCTATCTAACCATTCTTTTCTAACGAATATCAGGTAAATATCACGGTTTAATCAGCTAAGAACAGAAATATCACGAATTGAACAATTCAAGTAAGGTGGGTTCCAACAATCTGCGCATGTACACGCCCGTCACCTCGCGTACAAGGCATTTAAATTAACACATAATATCCTAGGGGAGAAAGTTCCCCCACACGAGGTTAGACAAGCCACTTACCTCGATCAAGTTCAAGTCAACCTGAAATTACGCTCTTGCCACGAGTATCCGACTCCAAATGGCTCAAATCTATTCAATTACATTGCATATTGTAAATAATAATTCAAGTAATTTATTCTACGATTAAATTCTAAGCTAATATGCAAAAAAATTGTAAAATGACCAAAATGTCCCTCGGGCCCCACGTCTCGAAACCGGGTAAAATTTATATTTTCAGAAACCTCGCACTCTCACGAGTCTAACCATACCAAATTTATCCAATTCCGACACCATTTGGTCCTTCAAATCTTCAGTTTATATTTTTGAAAGATTCCACAATTTCTTCCCAAATTCCATCACAAATCACTAATTAAATGATGAATTCAATGATAGATTCATATACTCTAACCAAAACTGAATTAGAATCACTTACCCCGATGAATTTCCTGAAAAACCTTCGAAACATCGCCAAAATCCGAGCTCTATAGGTCAAAATATCAAATAAAATCCAAAACCTCGTATTTATGGAGTACCCCTCGGACTTCCGACAGTGCTGACCACACAAAAATGACCACGGTCCGCGCCCAGGAAGTGCGGCCGCACAAAAATGGCCCGGCCACGCAGCTTTTGCTCTGCAATGATAGGCTTTAGTATTTGGGACATAACGTTCACTACAGATGTCTAAATTACGACTTCTTTAGCTTTCTGGAAACTAGACACAGAGGGCTACAACTTTCGCTTTTGAATTACCTATAAATGCTTTGTAGATCAAAAGATATGAGCTTCCGAAGTAGGACAAGTGATCTGCAAGTCTTCACGATCGCGGGCCGCGTCGCCTGACCACTCCCAGCGCTAGGCCAGCGCGCCCCCGTGCTAATAGGAGTGCGTTCCGTGCTCAAATGACAACCTCATCCATTTTCTAAGTTCCTGGATGTCCGTACTCGCTCAAAACTCACCCGAAACTAATCTGAGGCCCCCGGGACCTCAACCAAAAGCCCTAACGCATCCTAAAACATTATACAAACTTGTTCCAATCATTAAAAACACCTCGACCAATACTAAAATTATGGAATTACATCAAATTCAAGCCTACGTTCCTTTAAAACTTCCAAAATACACCCTCGGTCAAAAACCCAACCAAAACATGTCCGAATGACTTGAAATTTTGCATGCATATCCCAAATCATCTAACAAAGCTACAGCAACTTCCGGAATTTCGTTCCGACCTTTGGATCAAAATTTCACCTATCAACCGAAATTGGCCAAAATACTAACTTTCGGCATTTATAGCCTAAATGAGCTACGGACTTCCAAAATACATTCCAAACATGCTCTTAACCCCGAAATCACCTAACGGAGCTAACGAAATCATCAGATTTCCATTCCTAGGCCGTCTTAACACTGTTCCGAAAACGGACCATTATTCAACTACAAAGCTCTCATTTAGGGACTAAGTGTCCCAATACACTCCAGATTCTAGATTCGAACCGCCCGGCAAACCACAATAGCCTAAATGAACTTAGGAAAACAGTTAAATTGGGGTTCGTGGCGTAAATTTCAAAAATACCGGCCGGGTCATTACAAAAACAAAACATGCACATGTTGTAAAAGCATATAACGAAGTCAAATAAAGTCAAAAACGACAGTTGAGCGACCGTGCTAAAACCACGAAATCCGGGAGTGCCTAACACCTTCTCCCGGGTTAAGAGAATTTTTTATCCGGATTTCTTGTTGTGCGAACTATTTAAACATAGTCAATTTCCTCGGATTCGGGATTAACCGGTGACTTGGGACACCATTATCTTCCCAAGTGGCGACTCGAAAAAATTAAATAAAATCCCGTTCCGATTGTCCTTAAATTGGAAAAACTCCTTCCTCGGTATTATTATTATATTCTTTCCGGAGTGTATTGGTAATTAACGAGGTATACCTTATTCTCCTTTTCGGAAAATAGAAAGTGTAGTAAAAAGAAAGGTGTGACACACGGTTGTCGTTTACCTTTATAGTGTGTCAACAAATTATCTATAGAACTGAAAAAAGTCATGATCCATGTGTTCTTCTTTTACTGCCAATTTGAATTGTATTGTTGAAGTCGATGTTTGGATTGACTATGGTTTAATATAGCAATTATTTCCTTGTTTGATTTTATTTTACCTTAGTGTACACTAACTTATAAATTTGCTAAATTACCCTTACTAATGCGAATATTGGACTTTTTTAACAATTCCAAAACTCCAAACTTAAATAAAAATTAAATTAAATAAAAAGAGGAAAAGGATGATTATGTGATAGATAGTAAAGTGGCTTGAAGGAGGAGTACATGAGTTGTACAGACCAGAGAGGACTGTTAAATACGCATTCCGTTTTAATTTATGTAAACTTATTTGACTAAGCATAGAATTTAATAAAAATGAAACTTTTGAAATTTGTGTTACCTAAACTTTTGAAAAAGTGGGGTTGAAGGTTTCTTTTGAACCTGATAAAGTCATATTGACCAAAAATAATAATTTTGTTGGCAAGGATTATTATAGCATGACTTGTTTGTACTCAATGTTATGAATTAGTTTATCTTATATTAAGAAAATGCATTTTGAAGCTCTTATTTCAAATTGAAAATAAAGTAGAATAATTTTGAGTAGAGTAGTTATTAACATTGAATGAGTATTAAAATCAATTATATTTTTGTAAGTTTGAAATTGACCAAAGTTGGATTTTGTTTGTTAGCTTGTATTTAATATGATAACCATTTCCTTTCAAACTTTTAAAAGGAATGGTTATAACTGCTTCGATTTTAGAATTGAATTTTTAATGAACCTTAAATTCTCATTCATTGGTATTGCATTCTTCATGAATTCTTAACGTTTTCTTATTGATTTCCTAGAATTGAATTCTAAAAGAATTTTATCGTTTCTTCATTCAGATGTCCATCTTCTTGGACTATAAATAATGCTACTTGTTTTTGTTCATGATAGCAATGAAAAGAAAAAAGATACAATTCACGAGATAATTCTATCATATTCTTCACAGTCAAATGATGTTGCGTAAAGCATATGGAGATACCTTGCTAAAGTTATATTACATCTTAATAAAAGGAAATAGGATCTAAAATACATGATTGTATGTTTATTGGGTATTCTGAAAGCAGTGCAGCATATAGATTTTTAGTAGTCAAAAGTGATGTACTTGAAAATATACTATTGTTGAAACAAAAATGCTGAATTTTTTGAAAAAAAATTTCCTTTAAAATTTGAGAAAATTTCTGATGCTCATATTATTCCAAGTGATAATATTTCACATGTTCCAATTATTCAAAATAATTTTGAAAGTGCGGATTTAAGAAGAAGCAAAAGAGTAAGGAAAAATAAATGTGTTTATACAAAATGTGTAGATGGTACATGTGTTATTTTTTGCCTTTATATTGATGACAGCTTATTTTTAGTTCTAGCCTTGATTTGGTACGCAAAACCAAATATTTCTTGTCTTCTAGTTTTGAGATGAAAGACATGGGAGAAGCTAGTGTTATTTTAGGCATGAAAATTATAAGAGATGGCAATAGCTTGATGTTGACTCAAGAATATTATGTTCGAAAGAACTCTTAAAAAATTGATAATTTTGATGTGGTACCTGTAAGTACTCCTTATGATGCTAGTAGTCAGTTAAAAAATAATAAGGGAGATGCTGTAGATGAAAATATATATGCTAAAGTTATTGATAGTCTAATGCATTTGTAAATTTCACTAGACCTGATATTGCATATGCTGTGTGTAGGTTGAGTAGATATACTCAAAAATTCATGATCATTGGAATGCATTAGCAAGAGTAATAAAATATTTGAGAGGTACCATGAACTATGGTATTAAATATATTGGATTTCCCATTGTACTAGAAGGATACAATGATGCTAACTATATTTCTGATTCAGATGAGATTAAATCCACTAGTGGTTATGTGTTCGCCCTCGGTGGGGGTGTTGTAGCATGGAAATTAGCTAAACAAACAATAATCGCTAGATCTACCATGTAATCTGAGTTTGTGGCATTGAAATTGGCTGGCAATAAGACCGAGTGATTAAAGAACGTTGTGGCGAATATTCCACTAGGAATTAAACCGACACTTTCTGTGTCGGTGCATTCTGATTGCCAAAGTTGCAATAGCCATTGCCAAAAATAAATCATTTAATGGAAAAATTAGATATATCCGATTGAGACATAATGTAATAAAGCATCTGCTGAGAGATGGAATTATTTCCATAGATTATGTAAAGTCAGAAGTGAATTTGACCGATCCTTTAACTAAACATTTGGGAAGAAAATTAATATCTGAAACATCAAGGGGAATGGGACTTTTGCCAATTTGAGTTATATCAACAATGATGGTAACTCAACATATGTGATTGGAGATCCTATGAAGCAGGTTCATATGGGTAATAACAAGTCACTAGTTGATCAAATGTGCACTATTAAATTATATCCCTTCTTATGGTTTGTGTATATAGTGTAAGACTGCACGGAATGAGAGGATGAGTTATTAAACTCTTAATCCAATAATCTATAGACTTTTTAGAGCTAGTGTATTGCGCTGTAGAATTTACTTGATGGATTAACCTACATAAGTATGGAGTGGGGCCGTTCATATAAAATTTGTGGCAAAATTTTTAGAGCACACATGAAAATAAGGCTCGCGCATGGCCTTTAGCGCAAATCGTGACAAACAACAAAGTGTGTGAGGGTATAATGTGATAGATAAGACAGTAAACATACAAAAGAATTCTTGGTTCATGGAAGTTTGAACTTCACCAATTATTCTGTAAGTTTAATCTTATTTTATCTATATCTGGTTCACAGTCCAAGTGACACCAGATTCGATGCATTATGCTCATTTGTGAAAATCCAGCAAATTAGTTTATTATTTTATTGTTTACTTCTTTAGATATGTAAGGGATTGATGGAAAAATATTTTTGATATCTTAAAAAGAAATACTTCAAAATTATGTCTAGATTTATTTTTTTACAATTATATTAACGAATCATTATTATAGTAACTATTTTAAATATATTTGTAACAACTAAGTTGATAAGTTTCAATTCAATCTTTGACAAACAAAATCAGACAACTGAATGGTAATAACTTATATGTTACTTATGAGGCAATAATTATGTAGTCTTAAAATTATAATTCTTAACAGATCTTACCAATTTGATATTTGTGAGAATTCATATACGTTACTTCTTTGTATGTTAACGTTTGATAATAAAAATTTTGAAATGCCTTTATGGCTTGAAAGCTTTCTCGTCAGATTGTGGAATTTGTTTGACTATACATGCTGCTTTGTTTTCATCTTTTAAGATTGAGCGAAAAAATAGAGTTGAAAAAATAGAGTTAAAACGTTTCTTCTTTTAAATTAAGTTTTCTGTTTATAAATATTTGTTGTTTCTGCTCTTAGATATACCAGAAGAACTTTATTAAATTCTGGGAATAAGCCTAATATTATTTATCTTTGTGTGAGCGAAATATCCTTAAGAACAATGTCTTTAACACGCCTCAGGCTAAACCTTTTATTCTCCATAGTCTTCCAATTTTTTCCAACAGGTATCTCCGAGATATTCTCTATAAAGTTAAATAATAAGCATAAAATTTAGAGTAAGTAAACACACTCTCTCTCGGTGCACGTTAGATGACTTAACTTGCGCCACCACCGGAAAATGGTAGGCAGAAGGAGGCCATGGAAAAACCAGACCAAAGTGATCGTCATAGATAGAGAAAGCAAGGAACCCTACTCACATGAACAAGAAAAACAACATGCAAAGGGGAAAATGCAGAAAAAAAGGAACTGGATCTAGATAGTGAGGGTAAGCTAAGCTGGCCTGATCTAAGTTGTAATCGAGTTAATAATGAAGTCCCAGTCAGTCCAGCTAACTTAGGGATAGCAAATATGAATTCACCAGCTGCCATCAGAAAAGCAAGAACCAGCGGAGCTAAAATCAATGAAACGGTAGTAAATAGTAACGGTAAGATGCAAGGCAATGGAACAGTGAATGCGCAAGCTGAAGAAGACAAGCAAGTACGGATAAAGCCAACAAATCTAGGCAGATCATGGGCTGGACTATTGCATGACAACAAACTAGCTGCAAAAGGAATGGATCTAACATATATTTCACCGATGATACAAGTGGGTGAAGTTGTAGTGCAGATCCTGGAGGAAGACATAGCTGATGAAAAGCAGAAGTGGAATCAAGCCCAAATTCTATATGTAGTTGGAAACATTCTAGCTATAGGTGTTGTTGAACGATTTATTGCTGCTCAATGACCAAAAATAAGGAAACCTAAGGTACTATATCACAGTGATGGCTATTTTATAATTCTAATGAACAATATTGAAGAAAGAGATGATGTGCTAATGAATGGACCTTATACTATTAATAGTTGACCTATAATACTGAAAGTTTGGACTAAGAATTTTGATTTTAATGAGGAGGTTCTGAAAACCATCCCACTGTTGGTCAAATTCCCAACACTTCGACTGAGTTACTGGAGTAATAAAGCAGTTAGCAAAATTGGAAGTGGATTAGGAAAACCTTTGTATGTTGACGCTTGTACAACCATGACTGATAGAGTTTTCTATGTTAGGGTTCTCATTGAGATGGATATAACAAAGACCCCACCGGGGACAATTAAACTAATTGACCCCAAAGGAAGGACGTATAAACAAATAGTTCAATATGACTGGAAACCACAATATTGTCAAACCTGCTGCCAAAATGGTCATTCATGCCAAAACAAAGGAACTCAAAAGAAAGAGGGGGGAAATAAACAAATGGAATACAGTAAGAAAATATATGGAAAGGTGTGAGACGTTTAGATCCCAAGACTAATAAAATTGATGCAAGAGGCAGGTTCCTGGAGCAAATAGAAGATGACAGGAATGATTTACAAAGAGAAGAACAATGTCAAGTGGCAAAAGGTAGATCGGCTTAAAAAGGATTGGAGATGGAAAGAATGAATTAGAAGTCCATAATGGCAATGACTTCAGAGTCCTAGTAGATACTGCTCAAAGAATGATCCTAATAACACAGGAGCAAAATAAGGAGAGTGAACTGCCTAGGGATAGAGGCAGAGGGGGTTCCAACAATCAAAGAAGCCTATAATGATGAACATCATAGTATGGAATGTGAGAGGAATGAATAAGGTCTATAAGAAAAAAGAATTAAAAAAATTATTAGGGAGAACAATGTAGTACTCATAGCAATTCTGGAGAACAGAGTTAAAGAAATAAAGACAGAAGGTATTATTAAGAAGATAGTTAATAACTGGAGATGCATAGCCAATTATGCACAGGCTCCAGGCGGAAGAATTTGGATTCTATGGGATCAAACAAAGGTAGAATTTGAAAACTATAAAATGCACCAACAATACATAATCGGGGAAGTCACAGGGAGACAGAATGGCATCAAATTTAGACTTGGTACTGTATATGGAATAAATACAATTCATGATAGGAAACGACTATGGGAAGATATGGAAAAAGAAATAGCTGGTGCTGATGATCCTTGTGTGCTACTAGGAAATTACAACACCATCTTGACAACTGAAAATAGGACTCAAGGGACTCAAGTACAAGGGTATGAAGTAAAAGAATTCAAAGACTTCATCTGGAGGAATGGATTAGCTGAGCTGAAGACAGTAGGTAGAAAGTATACATGGACAAACAACCATGTACACAGTAAAATAGTCAGAATACTAATAAATGTTGCTTGGATCCAAAAATGGCCAGGAATGGAAGGGAGGGTGTTGCAGCCTTGATTGTTAGACCATTGTCCACTGAGTATACCAATGAGATGTGAACAACAAAATGTTGGGACACCCTTTAAGTTTTTAAGCTGCATTGTTCAGCATAAAGGATTTGGGGAAGCTATATATCAATACTGGAACAAAAGAGAAGAAGGTGAACCAATTAGTAGAATGTGGAGGAAACTCAAAGTGCTAAAGAGTAAGATGAAGCGGATAAGCAGACAAGAATTTACAAATACTCAGCAAAGAATTCAGGAAGCAAGGGGAAAATTACAGGAGATTCAAAAGCAAATGGATGTCCCTGGATGCAGCACAGATGCTACAGCACAAGAAAAAGAAGCAAGCAAGGAGCTAGCTAAATGGATTGAAATTGAAGAAAGCATCATGAGACAAAATTCAAGGATCAAATGGCTCAATTTTGGAGATGCAAACACAGCATATTTTTATGCCTGTACTAAAAACAGACAGGCCACTAACCATATAGGTTGTTTGTATAATAATGCAGGTCATATTCTCAACACAGGAGATACAGTGGAAGATGAGATCCCAAGGTTCTACAAAAATTTACTGGGAATAGCAGCAGTACAACTACCATCAGTAAATACAGAAGTAATGAAGCAAGGGAACACACTAAATAGGCAGCAACACTTGAACCTGATAAGACAAGTAACTGAAGAGGGGGTCCAGCAAGCACTTCAAAGCATAGATGATAGCAAGGGTCCACGCTGTGATGGATATAATTCTTACTTTTACAAGAGATCATGGCACATAATTGGAAAGGAGGTGACTCAAGCTATGTTGGAATTCTTTGACAACCCACAAATGTGTAAGCAGGTGAACTTCACTACCATAACTTTGATCCCAAAAGTGAAGAATCCCAGTAGCATCAAAGAGTTGAGACCTATATCATGTTGCACTGTGTTGTACAAGATCATATGTAAAATCTTAACAAGTAGATTGCAGGAAGTCTTGTCAGAAGTGATAGATAATTATGAAGCAGCCTTTGTACTAGGAAGAGTGATAATAGATAATATTATAATGAGCCATGAATTAATAAAAGGATATAGAAGGTAGAATACATCACCCAGGTGTATGCTCAAGATAGATATGCAGAAGACCTATTATTCAATAGAATGGGTTTATGTGGAACAAGTAATGAGGCAGCTGGGAATTCTAGGAAGATATATAACTTGGGTGATGACATGCATAACGACAGTATCATACTCAGTTATCATAAATAGAAAGCCACTTAAACCATTTGAAGCAAAGAGAGGGCTAAGTCCAGGGGACCCACTATCACTACTACTCTTTATCATAGCAATGGAGTACCTGTGTAGATTACTTAAGCAGCTAAGGAACAATAAGAACTTTAAGTTCCATCCTAGCTATGCTAAATTGAATCTCATACAGCTAGGATTTGCAGATGACCTGCTACTATTCTGCAAGGGAGAGGAGAAGTCTGTGATGGAGATCTATAAGCAGTTTCTAACTTTCTCCAAAGCTTCGGGGTTAATAGATAACACAAGCAAGAGTAGTGTGTATTTTGGTGGAGTAGACAACAAGGTACAATAAAGAATACTGGATATACTAGGATATACTAAAGGTGAACTACCTTTTAGATATCTTGGTGTCCCATTGAGTACAAAGCGATTGTCAATAGCCCAATATGAACCACTGATAGATATAATGCTGAGTAAAGTGCAATGCTGGACAGCCAAGCTCTTATATTATGTAGGGAGAGCAAAAATGTTCCTTAGACAGGTCGTTACCTTTCACGGTGGTGACGTAATGAATGAGATGATCTTCAGGGTTGGTGGTCCCATCGTACACTCTCAGATAAGGAGGCATCTTGAAAGTTTTCGGGATTGTGTAAGGGGCGGCTTCCTCAGAGTAGGGTTGTTCAACGAACCTCCCTACGTCACGTTTGGGTAGTAGTTTGAGCACTCGGAGGATCTTGTCGACCCTATCCTGATGCTCCTTCATTTGGTCGCGGAGGGCCTTGTTTTCGCTCTCCATTTCTTTCATTTTTCTCAAAATGGACTCTAATGTGCCGTCATGCATTTGTGTTTCGACGGGTTGGTTGTTGGTTCACGTTTCCTCTTGCTCATCCGTTGTGGCGGTGATATTTATCGTTGGTGCTGCTTTTGCGTGTCTCTGTGGTGGTTTTTCCACTAGGCCGCTCAGGGTGCTTGTCAACCATTCTTCCAGTAACTTCCTGACTGCCGGGGGTGCTTCTTTTGCAGCGGATATGGAGGCGTCTTTCTCCTGCAAGGTCGCAAGGTTAAGGTGAGGCTTCTGTCTCCAGCACGGTATCAGGGGTGGTGTTGATGGTAGCGCTACCACCGACCTCGTTCAGGGAGCTCAGAAGGTTGGCGATGACTTCCATCATAGCTTTGGACCGAGTGTAATGTTCGGCCATTTCGGGCTTTTATCTGGTACTCTGATCCTTCGGGTGTATACTATAGGTTTGATTCTCGAAATCTTACAGACGGTGCCAAATTGTTTGACCTAAAAGCTATCGATTGCTTTATAAGTTAAGGACAATCAAGACTATGAAGAGGTAAATCGGAATCAACAATAATAAACCCGAGAACAGATTTATGATTCATATGTTAATTTTTCTAATGAGATTGTATCGAGACTAAGTGGATTATCGATACAAATCACTAAGAGAGAAGTAAATAGAGAGAGAATGATAGTCAGAGAGATAGTCAGAAGTTGTATTATTAATGAAAATAACACTTGGCCTTACAAATGAGGGAGGCCCTTCCTTATATAGAAGGAAGGCTCTCTCATCAAAATATTACTTATTCAAGGGCCGTTGTCGTCCCGGAAATATAATCAGACGGAGGGGGCGGAGCATTCATACGTGTGAGTTGACATTACGCCTTTATTGTTAGAGACGTACTCCCCCACGTCGTATGGGCGTGAGGAGAGGTATAGTTGACTTTAGTGGCCGTATAAGGAGGCATACTCGACTTTTATCAATTATGTCCGATTCGACCCCCTGTTTGTTAATTAGTTACGTGATTCTTAGCCTGTAATATCACTATTACTTTTAGTGGTCAGTAAAAAATTTAAAAAAAAAATTAAAAAAAAAATTTAAATTTTTTTTACTTTGAATATTATTTACTTCCAAGTAAACTCGTTGGCTCTGTATCTTGTTTCTGCTTAATTTTACAGATATAATCTTGCTTTTGAGTATTTATTTCAGAACAAAGAAAGATTCTATTTCCTTTAGTAACAGCTGTTGTATCAAGGAAGAGGTAAATTCGAAAATAATAAAGATAAAGAACACTAAATTTTAACGTGGAAAACCCTTCAAATCGAAGGTAAAAATTACGGGATCACAAAGATCCAAAATAACTCTACTATAACAATAAGAGGGTTACAACGTTCTCCAAATTGGCTACACAACAAGGGCCAAACACGGAGTAACAATAGCAACAAGAGCAACAACTAATCAATTGAAGAAAGAGTATAATCCACAAAACGAAGCTGATGTTCGAGGCACGAAATCAGATGCTACGATACACCACATCCGATCTCTACCGTTCAATCCAAGACCAAGACGTTACAAACACTCGGTCAAAATTTTAGCTCGATCCAATGGTTAACAAATCAGCAAACGTGATTTGAATGTTGGCTGGTCGGAATAAAAATCTGCAGCAAAAGAAAAATATTTTTCTTCTCTCTTCTCTCTTCTCTCTTGATGAAAGCTCTCTCTAAACCACTCTTATGTGCTTAAGTCTTTCAAAGACTTGTATCAATTAGCATCGAATAATTCTCCAAGGTTGTCCTATTTATAGATCATGAGTGGTGATTTCTCTTAAAGCCAAAACCCACTCAAAATAGGAATAAACCGAATCCAATTTCAAATAGGATTGGAAACTAAAAAAGAATAGGATTAGGTCATTGGGCCTTTGGCTGGACAATATGGGCATGTGCCCAACAAATTGTTTGTTGTTCGCCATAATTTTCTTACCATATTTGGTTTTCCTATCTCTTGAAGGAAAAGGGCAATATAATTACCTTAACTGAGTTTTCCTTTTTGTAAAAGGAAATCATAAATCTCCAATATTTGGATAGTCCTTTTTTTTGTAGGAAAATGTTTGGACTTCTATAAATTAAGGATCCTTCCTTCTCATTCAGTAGCATCCACAATGTATCCATAGGGGGCTTGCGAGTAGTATTTAGGGGGAGAACTTTACGGGACAAGTGTTAGTTTGTCACTTGTGTTTGCCTCTTCGTGAGGTTGTTCTCTCGATATTTTGTACTCTCTTTTATTATAGTGGATTGCTCATCTCTGTTATGGACGTAGGTCAATTGACGGAACCACGTTAAATGTTTGTGTCTCTTTTGGTATATTTCTCTCTATTGTATGATTTATCGTCGTTGAAAGCTTGCTTTGCTATCTTCCGCATGACACCTGGTTTTTTCGGTCCTCACAAGTGGTATCAGAGCCAGCTTCGAGCGAGGTTCAAGACAGGTTCATCTTGCCGTGTTCAATTCTAGATGCAACATATTCGATGATAATCGTGATTTTTTGTCTGAGAAATTTGACCGGAGTACTATGCACGCTGAGACAAACTTTATGGCGGAGATCTGGAGATGCGACCTGTTGAATGTTACGTGAAGAAGGTGGATCAAGTTTATTTTGTCAGAAAATTCAGGCCAATGGGGAGAATTGTTAGGTGTTTGCCATAATTTTCTTACCATATTTGGTTTTCCTATCTCTTGAAGGAAAAGGGCAATATAATTACCTTAACTGAGTTTTCCTTATTATAAAAGAAATCATAAATCTCCAATATTTGGCTAGTCCTTTTTCTTGTAGGAAAAAGGTTTGGACTTCTATAAATTGAGGATCCTTCCTTCTCATTTAGTAGCATCCACAATGTAGCCATAGGGGGCTTGAGAGTAGTATTTAGGGGGAGAACTTTACGGGACAAGTGTTAGTTTGTCACTTGTGTTTGCCTCTTCGTGTGGGTGTTCTCTCGATATTTTGTGCTCTCTTTTATTATAATGGATTGCTCATCTCTGTTGTGGACGTAGGTCAGTTGACGGAACCACGTTAAATGTTTGTGTCTCTTTTGGTAGATTTCTCTCTATTGTATGATTTATCCTCGTTGAAGGTTTGCTTTGCTATCTTCCACATGACACCTGGTTTTTTCGGTCCTAACAACAGCCTGACAGATTGCTGTGTATTAGGTTTTTCAACACTGAGGAGGATTATCTACACACCTTATGTTCTCTTCTCTAATATACTCGTGTTGTCAAATCCAAATCCGAATCCGAAGCCGAAGCCGTAGCCGAAGCCGAAGCCGAGCCGAGCGAGCGACGACGACGACGACGTGAGGCTTGCTTTCTTCTCAACTCTTTAAGAGCTAGAAGAAAAGCAATTGCTTATATACCCATGAAAAACCTATTCCTTTTCCAATATGGGACAATGCCCATTTACCAAGGAGAGAGTACTTGAAATTTAAATCAAAATTTCATTTCCCTCCATTTTCCATTCACCCTCTTTTAAATATTTAATATATTAATTAAATATTAAACCTAACAAATATTTATAGGCAACCAATAGACCTTTTCTAAAAAGATGTCTTGTTTTACAAACAGACATATTCAGTTGGATCCTTTCATAACATACACAACTATTTATTCAAATTTTAAATTTAAAATTTAAATAAATTTGATTTTCTATGACAAAATAAAAATAATTAACTTTAGGATCCGATCCGACCCGGCCCGCGCCTAATCCCAAGTCCAAGTCTTTGATTATATATATAATAATATATAAATATATAGTGTACTTAATTGCACGCACTTAAAAGTGTATATCCTAAATCAAAGACATAAAATGGACAAGTACTTAAAAAGTTCCAAATAAAACTTTTCTCTTCCGAGGTGGGAGGAATCCCACTTCCAACCTTTAATAACAAACTATCTAACAATTTCTGCCTCAATCCAACTAATCAAGCCATTATAGGTTCAACAGGTTTTCTATCACTTAATCATATAATTTGCTTGTCACTATAAATACTAAAATTCGTTTTCTTTCATGAGTTATTTAGATTTAAACAAAGTACGTCGAATTGCAAGCATAAGATTGGATTTCAATTTAAAAGACATGGGGTATATTTATAATTGAGTTATATTATAGAGGTGTTTATAACTTATCCTAAGTTTTCTTAAGTACTCTAATGACATTACAGTAGTGATTTGTCATGGGATCTCTCCATGCATCGAAGAACAGATTCCCTCCGTGAATAAGAACAACTTCATTATCTTAATTGTACACGTCGTGAGGTGGTAGGATTGGTGATTGATTATTATCATTATATCTTATTTGTACATGTAGTGAGGTGGTTGGGACGTTGGGTTAGAGTATTCAAACAATTTATCTTTTTTAAATATGAAAACCATAAAAGGCGAATCTTCTAGGAGGGTAATCTAGTAATAGCTTATTTGGCCAAGTTTCTTTTTGGCCATGTTTTTTTTTTTTTGGGTTGCAAAAGTAATTTTTTCCAAAGCTAATGTGTTTTGGCCAAGTTTTTAGAAGAAAAAAAAAGTAGGAAAAACAAGTTTTGAGAAATTTTGAAAAATATTTTTTGAGAAAAATATACATAGAAACACTTTTTAAAAGTTTGTCCAAACATTAATTGCTACTCAAAACTAATTTTTAAATTAATTAGCCAAACACAAATTGCTTCTCTTGAAACGCATTTTTCAAAATAAGCTAATTTTATAAGCCTGGCCAAACAGGATATAACTATGCTAGCAAAAAGCATATTTTTATATATCTAAAAAAAATGAAGTTTTATATATGCTTACAACTATTTTTTGCTTTTTATTTTATAAATAATTTATTTGTTATATAATTAAATCCATAATATTGATTGAAAAATAATAATAAAACAGTAAAAAGAGAAGAAGATAAAGGGTGATTATTTAGACGGTAAAATAGGAATTTGGCCACCAAAATTTTGAAAAATCTAGTTGAGTGATCTTTTGAGTTTATAGGCATAATTAAGTAACTTTTTATTACAAGCAAATAAATATAATTTTACTAGGTAATTTCAGATAGTTGAGTGGCTACTTGAACAATAGACTCTTTTATTTTATAGATGGATCTTGCCTAAAATTTGTATTGAATTCGTTACAAATTCCTCAAATTCTTCAAGTTCTGGGAGTAAGAAAGAGTACTTTTTTCTTTCTAATATAGTAATATAGTAATATAGTTTTGTTGCTGTATCTTCATTAGATTTTATAGTAATGAAAATGAGACAAGTATATGCCTATAGCAGCAGCAGGCTTTCCCCTCAACCAAAAGCCATTTCTGTTACAAAATAATAAACAAAAAAATAGGTTTGAGGCGTGAAAATTGACTGTCCTTAAAGAGTTATCGCCTGTATACTAATTTAGGGAAATACAAAACGATTCTCTTTAGGATACAACAAAGTCTAAAATAATACTTATGATTTTTCTGTGCTACTTCGTTGGAAATTCTTGAATATTTATGGCAAACCAACAAACCTTTTCTGAAAAGATGTCTTGTTTCACAAACAGACATATTCAGTTGGACCCTTTCATGTAAAAACTCAAATTGAAGTGTAAATCGAAGAAAAACAATCTAGGGATTGAGAGCTTTTTAGAACATTCTGGAGGAAAACATTTCTCTTCTATTACACAAAAAAGCAAAAGCTGTAAAAAGAGCTTCAAGTCACCTATTTATACAATGGGCCAAAGTGGAAATTAAGACTAAACTAACAGACCACTTTTAGGCCCAAATACAAAAAAATACACATAAATAATCTGCACAAGCCCAATACTAATGTTGTTCACTACGTAACTCCAACATCCCCCCTCAAGTTGGAGGGTGAGCAAACGCCCAACTTGCCGGCTAAAGAATGATGAGGAGCACCTGTCAAACATTTGGTAAAAATGTCAGCTAAATGCAAAGCAGTAGGAATGTGACTCAAAGAGATTAATCCATCACCTAGCTTAGTGCGTATAAAATGACAATCAACCTCTATGTGCTTCGTTATTTCATGAAAAACTAGATTGCGTGCTATATGAATAGCAGCTTGATTGTCACAAAAAACTGGAATAGGTGTAGAGTATGTCAAACCCAAATCTGATAGCAAACAAACCAACCAAGACAATTCAGCAACAACCTTACTCATGGCGCGATATTCAGCCTCCGCGGATGATAAAGAAACTACATGTTGTTTTTTGGACTTCCAACTAATCAGACTACCACCCAAGGTGGCACAAAAACCACTAACTGAACGTCGTGAATCCGGGCATACACCCCAATCACTGTCACAATAACCAACCAAAGAAAAATCAGCAGAGTTATTCAAGAAAAGTCCAGCCTCAGAAGTCCCTTTTAAGTATCGTAGCACATGTAAAGATGCAGTCATGTGGGGGACTCTAGGAGATTGAAGGAATTGGCTAAGATGTTGGACAACAAAGCAAAGGTCTGGACGAGTGTGTGTAAGAAAATTAAGTTTCCCAATAAGACTCCTATATGTATCAAGCCTAGGTAAAAGCTCTCCAACATTAGACTTCAATTTGACAGTTAAATCCAAAGGACTTATAACAGAAAAAGCGTCAGAACAACTGAATTCATCCAAAAGCTCGGAAATGAACTTTTTTTGGTGCAACGGAACACCAGACGGATAATAATGAATCTGTATGCCCAAAAAATAGTTAAGAAGCCCTAGATCCTTTATTCTGAATTGCTCATCCAGAAAGTCTTTTAATGCTGGAATTTCAGTCAAACCATTACCAATTAAGATGATATCATCTACATACACAGCAAGAAAAATAATAGAGGTATCTCATCGACTCACAAACAAAGAATAATTATTTAAGAAATGGGTATAACCTCTGGAACAAAGTGCTTGGGACAATTTGGCATACCATTGTATAGAGGCTTGTCGCAAACCATACAATGATTTGTGTAACTTGCATACCAAATGAGGAACATAATCAGCAGTTGCAGCAGAGAAAGAGACAACAGACAACCCTTGGGAAGTTTCATATACACTTCTTCATCCAAGTCACCATGCAAAAAAGTATTGTTAACATCTAGTTGAAAAATAGACCATTTTTTTTAACTGCATAAGCAATAAGACATCGAATAGTGCACATTTTTACTACAGGGGAGAAGGTCTCATGAAAATCAATGCCTTCTACCTGTATATCCCCCCTTACAACTAGCCTCGCTTTGTATCTTTCTACACTCCCATCAGCCTTATATTTGATTTTATACACCCACTTGCAATCAATTACTTTCTTACCCTTGGGTAGCTCAATAATTTTCCAAGTCTTATTTGCTTCCAATGCCTCAAACTCCTTCCTCATGGCTTCCTGCCAAGCACGACTAGCAGCAGACTGAGTATAAGAGTGGGGCTCAACTGCAGCAGTTGATGCAGCAGAAGTGGAGGTAGCAGAAAAACAAGAAATAGATGAAGGAAGATGAACCACATAGTCTTGAAGGTGGGAAGGAAGCTGATGAGATCTAGTGGATCTCCTTAGTTCAGGGAGAGGAGAAGCAGGGGAAGGAACTGGTTCGGATGGGACAGAAATAGGGAAGGATAGAGCATCAGATCCAGAATATAACACGGAAGAATTGGAAGAAGTAGGGGAAATATAGGAAATGGGAGTAGAAGAATGGAAAGAATCCATAGACTCATTGAAAATAGTAGAAGGAATAGGAGAAGGAGAGGTAAAAGAAGGAGAAGAATTAAGATGAAGAGGGAAAATAGACTCATGAAAAATGACATCCTTGGAGACAAAAACAGATTTGGTGTGCAAGTTATACAAGCTTATACCCCTTCTTGCCAAAAGGATAACCAATAAAAACAGAAGGAACAACCCTTGGTTGGAATTTATCTCTATGACATTTAGGCATTGTTGCATAGCATAAACATCCAAAAGGTTTTAAGTGACTGTATGAAAGAATTGTACCATATAACATTTCAAAAGAAGTCTTATTGGATAGGACAGATGAGGTAAATCTATTTATAAGATAGGTAACTGTTAACACACAATCCCCCCAAAACTTTGGTGGAAGTTTGGATTGAAATAATAAAGCTCTAGATGTTTCCAACAAATATTTGTGTTTTCTTTCAACAACACCATTTTGTTGAGGTGTGTGAACACAAGTTGTTTGGTGTAAGATTCCATTGTCAGAAAAACATTGGCAAGCCAAGTTAGAAGAGCCAAGTTCTAGGGCATTGTCACTTCTAATTGTCTGGACATGAAGGTTAAATTGTGTCTTAACCATTGCAACAAATGCTTTAAGAAGAGTAAAAGTATTTCTCTTAGAACACATTAAATGTGACCAAGTAGCTCTACTATAGTCATCTACAATTGTTAAGAAATATCTAGCACCAGAATAAGTTTGGGTATGATAAGGTCCCCATGTATCAACATGAATAAGCTGAAATAAAGAAGTAGAAAGAGATGTGCTATCTGGGAAGGGAAATCTAGCTTGTCTAGCTAAAGGACATATAAGACAAGTAAACGACTGTTTGGGAGACAAATCAGGAGATATAGAAGATATATACTTCATCTTCACAAAAGGTATGTGACCCATTCTGTGATGCCAAAGTACATCAAGTTTATTCAAAGAAGCAGAAGAAGAAAACATAGTGTCATTCACTTGTTGTACAGTTTCAGATAAAGAAGGAGCATGAAAAACATTCACACTGCTTACAACATTATTCAAGGCTGAACTAGGGACATTATCCAAACTTTGCACGACATTGTTCAAATCAGAAGTAGAACTTTGTATCATATTGTTTGAGGCAGAAGAAGAAGAACTTGAAGAATGGAAATGATGAAGCTTATACAATCCTTGGGCCAATCTACCAAGTACCAGAAGCTTCTTCCTCGAAAGGTCCTGTATCAAATAGGAAGAAGAAGTGAAAAGGACTATACTCTTAAATTGTTGAATTAACCTGTTTACAGAAATGAGGTTGTATTTGAAAGTACGAATGTAAAGTACTTTATGTAGAGTGAAAGTAGAAAATAAAGTGAGTGATCCTATATAGGTAACCTTCACTTTATATCCATTAGGCAAAGTAACCAAATAAGGGATAGAAAGAGGTGTGATATCAATAAAAAGTTCTTTATCGGAAGTCATGTGGTCAGTCACTCCTGACTCTACTATCCAAACACTTTTTGCCACACTGGTCAACATGCATGCAAAATAATCAACATGATTAAACTCAGGCAAGGGGAGATTACTACCAGCAAAGTTGGCAGAACCCATAAGATTGGGCTGAGTAGTGGAAGCAAGAAGACTGGACTATTGCAGCAAATTCATGAGCTGGGAATAATGTTCCTTAGTAAGACTAGGCACCAAAGAATCCGGACCAGTGGAAGCACATGGTGGACCAAATTCAGGATTCCTAAAAAATGAAGACTCGGCATTTGCAGCGGTACCAAATTTTCTGCCCTTGGTAAACTTGAAATGTTGAGGAAATTCATTCAATTTGTAGAATTTGTCAATAGTATGTCCACTCTTCTTACAATATTTACAAACAAGAGAACCTTTGTTCTATTCAGAATTCACCCTCTGATTATTTATATCAAAATTAACCTTCTGATTGAATTGTCTTTGTAGAGGAAATTTAGTGGTTGCATTGACATTAAAGGAGGCCAGATCATGAGAAAATTGAGTATTAGAAATCACTTGTCTTTGCTTTTCGTCTTGTAGAAGAATGTTGTATACACTATCAAGTGAAGGAAGTGGATTCATCATCAATATATTACTTCTTACAGTGACGTATATTTCATTAAGACCCATTAAAAACTGGTGGACTTTGTTCTCTTCATCTTCCTTTAGGGAACCAGGTTTTGCAGCACAAGTACAATTCTTAGCATGATTTGATCCCATAATCTCCAGTTCATCCCAAAGTTTTTTTTAATTTGTTAAAGTATAAGGCTATATCAAGAGGTCCCTGGAATGTGGAAGCCAATTCTTTCTTTATTTCAAATGTTTTTGTCCCATTAACCGTCCCATATCTATTATTTAACTGCTTCCATATACTTTCGGCAGTGTCAGAATACTGTACACTCTCAGCAATTTCAGGAGAAAGAGAACTAGTTAGCCAGAAAATAACCATATTATTACATCTATCCTATTGTTTGAACTCGGGAGAACTTTCAGCTGGTTTAGGACATGTACCATCGATGAAACCTATTTTATTTCTGGTTGACAACGATACAATTATGCTACTTCTCCATCCACCAAAACCAGACCCAGCAAAAGGAGCATTAACAAGTGACATACCAGGAATGTCGGAAGAGTGAATAAATAAAGGACTAGAAGCACGAGGAGTAAAATCAGAATCACTATCAATAGAGCTTCCCATATTTAGAGTAAAATAAAACGGGAAAACTATTAACTCAGAATATCAGAACAAATATTTGAAATCGGCATCTACATGAATCAAATCTACACATGCAAATACTAACCTGTAAACGCGTGATTTTTGACCCTCCCCGAGATTTTTTATATTTTTAGCGTAAAATATTTAGTTTAGTTTTAATATAGCTATTTTTAGCTAAATTTAACTCTTTTACTTTATTTTTACCTCAAAATGAAAAATAACAAAAATATGGTTTTATTAATGTTTCGTAGTCATTTTTAAACTTGAAAAATACAAAAATAGTACTTTATATTTTTATCTTTATTAAAAAAAAAAACGAAAATTCCAAAAAAAAAAATAGTTTTTGTTTTATAGTCATTTTAAACTTGAAAAATACAAAAATAGCACTTTATATTTTTATCTTTATTAAAAAAAATGAAAATTACAAAAATAGTTTCATTAACATTTTGTAGTTATTTTAATCTTGGAAAAAATAAAAAATAAAAAAAATGGTTTTGTTTTAATTATGAGTTTTCTAGTTATTTTTGCTTATATAGGATGAATCAAATAAATCGTGTTCTCATTCTCGGTTCCGGGCAAAGAATAATATTCGGGTTCAAACTACCTGGTTTTATAATTTTCGGACCTAGCCCGTAATAGTCCGAGTCCGCACATGGGGAACACGGACAAAATACAACCATAACCCATGTAAGCCCCCATTTTGGTCTTGACATTTCACATGCACACACAAGACATTTCACATGCACACACAATACATTTCACATGCACACACAATACATAATCACATGAACACACCTAAGAAGCTACACTTTACACCTAAAGGATAACACTACATGTGAGGGGGTTGTGATTTTTCTTCTTCTTAAAGCAAGAAGAAGAGACGACAGCAACATTGAAAAAAGAAGAGAAAAAAAGAGACGAAAAAAAGAAGAGAAGAAAAGAAACAAGAAACAAAGAAGAAGAAAAAACGAGAGAAAAAAAGAAAGAACGGCAGAGAGAAAAATTTGAAGAAGAGAACAAAAGCAAAGAAACAAGAAACAAAGAAGAAAAAAAAACGAGAGAAAAAAAGGAAAACAAAGAGAGAAAGGAAAAAAAAAACGCAAAAGAAAAGAGAAGAAGAAACACGGCAGAAAGAAGAAAAGAGAGACCATTGTTCGGTTATCTCTTCATTTTGATTCAAGTTACAACTTCAGTCGAGGTCGTCGTTTGATTCGAGTTCTGTCCGGAGAGGTCGAGGTTTGAGATCGTCATAAAAGGTTCGTTTTCTCGTTGTGTACGTTGAAAAAATATGCAGAAATAAAGGTGCTGTTCTTTTCCGATATTGTTCTTCTCGCTAATATTTTGGATCGTTTCGTATTTGATTTAGTTTCGTATGGTTCGGACTATTTTTGTAAATATATGATTTTGTTGAACATGCAATGTCGAAGTTAGCTAATGAAAATGACTAATCCTTCATATGCTCGCCAACAAGTTATGCTTCCATTGTTTATGTAATTGTTCACCATAGTCTTGAATTTGCTCACTTAGTTAGCTACTCGTATGTTTACTCGAATTGGTTATAGTTGAGCACGATGTTGTCACATTATGGAAATTGGTTCATTATTCTTTAACTGAACGACGTAATTAGATTAAAGGAATCGGGGGTGCATTTCATGTGACCCGACTCCAATTTTGAACAAGGTTAAATAAAGCGTGTCGTGAACCACAAGTGCATTTCATGTAGTGTGGCTTGCAACATGTTTTAAATAATCTTGAATTAACTCTTAAATAAATATAGCGGAATGTAGTTTGCTTTTAAATTAGAATTAGAGGTGTGCCTCGCCTAACAAAATTATACAAATCGCGGGGCTCTCATAAATGTATATGTAAAATATTTAGATTTCGAGATGTGCCGTTTCTTAGCGAATTTCCTGGCCTTCTCAAAAATGTAAATAAGTAATCGCTCTAGGCGCGTATTTTAATAATTTTACCTTCTTAAATACGGGTGTGCATTTCATGCGGCCCAAATCCAAATCCAACAACGTAGAATAAGAGTGTGTCGAGGATCCGGGTGCATTTCATGTGACGTGATCCGAAAACATGTTCTTAAATGACGTTCATTTTCTTAAGTAGAAATAATTTGACAAAAAGCGGTAATTAATTTTAAAAATGCACAAATAGGATAATATGTATTAAAATCAAGTATTTTAGCCAAGTATGACAATTGAGCGACCGTGCTAGAACCACGGAACTCGGGAATGCCTAACACCTTCTCCCGGGTTAACAAAATTCCTTATCCGGATTTTTGGTTCGCGGACTGTTAAACAGAGTCATTCTTTTCCTCGATTCGGGATTTAACCGGTGACTTGGGACACCATAAATCTCCCAAGTGGCGACTCTGAAATAATTAAATAAATCCCGTCTCGATTGTCCTTTAATTGGAAAAACTCTTTGCATCCTTGCGGGTGCGGTAAAAGGAGGTGTGACAGCTCTGGCGACTCTGCTGGGGATGATAAACCCAGAACCACTGGTTCGGGGTTTAAGAATTCGAGCTTGGAATAATTGTTGTATTTGGCTTATTTATTATCTGATTTTATTATATGTTTGTATTAATGTGCTAAATATTATTTTTTCTGCTTTGATATTTTGTGAATTGTATATAAATTGTGCCGATACCCATTTTCTTCTTCTGAGTCTCTTTGAAATATAATCTCGGGCATTTGCTAGACATAGCCCGTTTTTCTCAAGATAGTTGTGGTGCTTGGCACCCAGTGAAGGATTTGTAGTCACACCCGTTTAGGCGGGGAGCATTGTCAATTAAGCCGGAAAGCCATGCTACCGGTGCACTGACACTCCTCGGCTCGAGTTAAAGCCAGTCTAGACCAGTCTAGACACCTTTTCCAAAAAAGATGATAAACCCAGAACCACTGGATCAGGGTTTTAGAACCCGAGTTTTGAATAATTGTTGTATTTGGTTTATTATTATTTTGGGTTTAAATGTGCAAAATGATATTTTTATCGCTTTGATATTTTTTTAACTGTACATATAAATTGTGCCGAAACCAATTTCCTCTCTGAGTCTTCTAAATCACGAAGAAGGGTGCACTTCGTGTGACTTCTTTTCTGTATAGTGTTTAATTCCCACTTTAGAACGAGGTTTGGATAAGTTGCAAAACCGGCGAAGCTTCTGTATTCCCGGGTTGCTGCCTCCTCCTCGGCTCGAGTTGTCCGCTCGGGTAAGCCAGGTCTAGAACAATAAACCCAGGTTTTTAAACCTAGAATAACAAAGCTTCATGCCGGATCCCTAGTAGGAACGTTTATTTGCATCATGTTGCATTTGACTTAGGGGACTCAACACAGGGGTTGGGTCCGTCTAGGACAGGTGACCCGAAATGAAAAGACCATCCTGCTGCATCCTGTTTGTTTTATGCATATATTTGCTTCAGACTTGCAGGCTAACCGTTTTTTTTATATTGAGGAAAATGAAAAAAAATAGTCTCAAAATAGTTTGTTTTTACTTACTTAAAAAGAAAAAAAAACGTTTGTTGTAAAATAAAAAATGTTTGATCAAAATAAAAAAAAAAATAGTTTCAAAATAGTTTGTTTTTTTTACTTAAAAAGAAAAAAAACGTTTGTTGTAAAATAAAAAAAAATATGTGATTTCAAAATAGTTTGTTTTTTTTTACTTAAAAAAAAAGAAAAATTTTGTTTTAAACTTAAAAAAAGAAAAATGTGTGAAAAAATAATAAATAGTTTGTTTCCTTTAAAGATGTAGTTTGTTTGACCGAACTACGCAGGTTTGATTCTCCCCATTAGGTGGGATACGTAGGCAACCCTCATCGGGTCCAACCACCCCTTCAAAAAAATAAAAAAAAAATGTCGAAGTTTTAGTTTTCAATAAAATCAAAGTAACGCTGTTTTGAAAATAGCCGAATGTTCTGAAAGGACGCCGGAAGGCTGTTTTTGCAAAAATAGCCACTTTGAATCATTTTTAATAATTTGCGGGCACAGGCTTGAAATATTCCTTGTGGAAATGTTGCAAGGCCATAGCCGCAAAATCAAGTTCGGGTTCACACCCCGTTTGCAAAATAACCAAAAAAAAAGAAAAAAAATTTTCAAGTTTTATCTTTCTTAAATAAATTTTGCAAAAAATAGCCATTTTGTCAAATAAGCCATTATGTGGCCAATTTTGTAGAAATAGTCATAAGTGACACCAAAAATATTCTTATTCTTGTAGAAATCTCCTACACAAGTTTGTAGTTGGAGTCGGCTTGTACAATTTTTATTCAAAAAATAATAATCAAATAAACATCTCTTTATTTCTTGCATTAATTTGCAAGAACTACGCTCGGTCTGATTCATGCGGGGTCATGATACGTAGGCAATCTCCATAAGATTCGACCACAACTGTATATGTATATAAAAAAAAGGAAAAAAAAACGAGCTAGGTTTTCAAGGATAATTGAAAAGGAAAACTGGAATGACGCATGCGGTGAATACATATATGGTTAATCGGCTAGGTGCATTGCATCCTACGTGCTATAACATATCTGTTAAACTCAGTAAGCTTACAAGTTTGTTGCGATTTCAGAAAAGTTTAGCAGTTGACTTGACAGAATATACTGGCCAGCCACCATTACCGTACTAGATCTAAAGGGCCAATTCCAGCAAGCATGTCTAGTTCCGGTAAAAGTCTCGAGGAAGAGAAATCAGAGATACAGATAATGAAAGATGAGGTGGACCGGTTGAGACAGCAAATAACAGAGATGCACCTAGCCTGGGCTAGGGGACAGTCACCACCAAATCTTCCTACTCTTACACCAGCTCCAGAACGTCCGCCTATTGGTCCCTCGACAAGTGCACCGATCTATCCATATTATCAAGGGGAAAACCCTTATACATCCCAGGTTCCACCAACTAGACAAAATACTCCTCCTCCGGTCACCCCTGTCTTTGTGGCACCTCCACCTGCTATTTTACGGAAGTCGTCCAGTGAACCGCTTTTTCAAATACATGACAATCATTGTTATGCTCCCGAGCCTACCTTTAAGGCTCCTGAACCGCATTCACACACCCCTCACTGGGATAACCCGGCAGAACCGGAAAAGCACTTCAAAAGTTTGGAGCATGAGGAAGTTATTCGGAAAGTCAAAAGCCTGGAGCAATCCTTCAGGAATATGCATGGTTTAGGCAACCAAGTCAGCGTTGCTTACAAAGATCTGTGCCCATTTCCAGATGTCCAGTTGCTCGCTGGGTTCAAATTGCCCAAGTTTGATCTATACGAGGGGCATGGTGACCCAGTAGCCCATCTCCGAGGTTTCTGCAGCAAAATGCGAGGAGCCGGAGGACGGGATGAGATTCTGATAGCTTACTTCGGTCAGAGTCTGGGAGGATCTGCGCCGGAGTGGTACACTAGACAGGACCCCAGCAGATGGTTTACGTGGGATGACTTGGCTCAAGCTTTTATCGGGCAGTTCCAGTACAATCTTGAAATAATCCCTGATCGCTTATCATTGCTCAAGCTAGAGAAGAAACCCGTTGAAAGCTTCAGAGAATTTGGGTTCCGCTGGAGGGAACAGGCAGCAAGGGTGGATCCCCCGATGAGAGAGAATGAAATGGTAGACTACTTCTTGCAGACACTGGAGCCAACTTACTTTAGTCACCTGGTGACATCGGTTGGTAAATCTTTCAATGAGGTGGTCAAAATGGGCGGAATGATAGAAGAGGGAATTAAGTCCAATAAGATCTTGAGCTATTCTGCGTTAAAAGCAACAACTCAAGCTATTCAGAATGGCACAGGGGTTGCATTCGGGAAGAAGAGAAGGGAAGAAGTCGCAACGGTAGAGGAGGGTACTTGGTCCAGATCGAAAGGTCCTTCACCCCATTACCAAGCCAAACCCTACTACCCAAATCACCCTAATCACCCTCCCCGAAACACATATCCACCACCAAGGGCTTACAATAACCCTCCAGGACCAGGTTTTCGAGGGAATCATGCCTTCAGAAAGGAAAAGACACAAAGAACATTCACTGAGTTGGGAGAAACTTATATTGCTCTGTTCCACAAATTGAAGCAGATAGGTTTGTTAAGTCCTGTTGAGACAAGATTGCCAAATCCCCTACCCCCAAATGTGGATCGCTCAGCAAGCTGTGAGTATTGTTCAGGAGCTCTCGGACATGATACCGAGAAATGTTGGAAACTGAAACACGCAGTGCAAAATCTTATTGACACCAATAAGATCGAGGTTCGGACACCAGAGGCACCCAACATTAATCAGAATCCATTGCCAGCTCACCCTTAGACCCAATATATAAGAAGTCATGCTTGGTAATCAGGAGGAGTTTTGGTGGTTTGTTTTGTTGTCATTTCTTTTGTCCGAGTTGTTTTCGGGGTTGTGACCCGGATCTTGTTTTGAAGTGAAACCCTCTTATCTTTCCATTTTTGGTCATTGCAGTTTGCTTAGTCGTTTCAAGTTTCGTTTCAGTTTTGTATTTTGGTTTGCTTGATTGTATTTGAACCACTTCTCCGTTTAGTGAAACTTTTGGTCTTTTATTACCCAGTTCGTCTTTTTGTTTAGTTTTTCTATCTTTAAAGTCGTCATTTGTTCGAACGCCAACTCTAATGACATGGCATCGCACATAATTTTTGGCCTAATATTAAGGGTAAATCATGAAGCAATTCAAAGATAATAAGGTCATTTTAAAAAGATATAAAAATGATTTGAGATTATTTGGAGCCCGAATCATGTGAGACTGGGGCAGCTAAAACATGAAGAAACCCTTAAAGGAAAATTGGCCATGCTAAGACGGGGTTCGCTCGTGATACTGAAATGAAAGTGTCATCCAGTAATACTTTAAAATGATAGATGAAAGGCGAATGGACGATACGGTTATCAATCAGGGCACAAACAGAAGATGTCGTGAATATGTTGTTTGAACTTGGCATGTTTTGAAGATTGGAATGACGAAGGTATTTTGTTCTGCTATCCAAACACTTTATCCATCGTCAACCCTTTGAGCCTTAATTTGAATTCTTTCATACCCCTCCTTCGGAATTAGTTGCAAAGACTAGAAACACAAGTTTGAAAGAAAAAAAAGAGATAAAGAAAAAGAAAAGAAAAAGAAAACAACAAAAAGAGATAAAGAAAAGAAAAGAAAAAGAAAAATGAATGAAAAAGAGAAACTTGAAAAAAAGGGAATTGGGAACTACGTTTGACCTGATTCCTTAAAGAGGATACGTAGGCGCTTCACAGCTCGGTCATAGTGTAAATAAAGTAATAAAAATTCCCCAAGTAAAAAAAAACTGGGGCAAAGAAAAATTGTGTTGATTATAAATAAATTTAGGTCCGAAGGTTGTAAATTTTGAACCCAAAATTGATTTTGTTTGAGCCTTCAATACCCTTTCTTTCTAGCCCTATCCAAATCCCACATTACGGTCCAAAGAAAGATCTTCCGATCAGTCTTCAAAAGATGCCACGTCAGGCGAGGGAGAGAGTCCTATCAGAATATAACACGTTGATTCCTAGCAGAAAAGACTCTGATTCTCAGCAGAAAGGAAATACGAGAGAGTCTTAGCAGTGACACCCCAATCCCCAACTAAAAGTGATACAAATGAGAGAGTCTTACCGGTGAAAACCTTCACAGGCACCATAAGGCGACGAAAGCTGAGAGAAAATCAAAATGAGAGAGGCTTGAAAGTGAAAACCCTTCGGGTACTACAAGTCGAATAAAGGTGATAATCAGATGGAAATCACGAGACAGAAATCGTGAAAGGCAATTAACGACGAAGGATAGGCCATATGTGCATGTCATGACCAATAGAGTTGGTATTCGCGTTTGATAAGTTTTTATAGATATTTCTTGCTAGAGAGTCATTTTCTTTTTTCCTTTGTTTTCTATTTTGTTTCTTTTTATCTTTCTCATTTTTATCAAAATTCCCCATCCAAGTCTGTCTAGTCAGAACAAGTGAGAAATGACTTCAAAACTTGCCACCAACTTTCCAATTATTATGCAAGGCAAGGAAATGCCATTGACGACAAAGAAGTATGGTGCAAAGAAGATTATTAAACTGGGGCAGAAAATTTTCTTTTCAGTTTGAAAATTTTCTGGAAGTCAATACCCACTTGGGGAAGAAGGAAAGTCTTAAGAGAAATGGTCTTCGAACCAGTGTCATCCTCAACAGCCTTCAAGAAGAGTGAAACACCAAATTTTGAGGAAATGAAAATCCACCAACAATGTTATCTACAACAAGTTCCGAGGTGGTCGGACAACACAGAGTGGTAAAGGAAGAAAGGAAATCCCATCTTCAACAAAATAACCCCCAGCAAGTTGAGAAACACAGAACGGGGAAGGGATAAATGGAAAAACACATCCCCAACAGGAATATCATCTCCAGCAAATGAAATCATTCCCCAACAAGTTTTGGGAACCCCGAGCGAGGGAAAGGAGAAAAGGAAAAAAACCACCACATGAGCGGCACAACCGCTCACAATGTTTTGAACTAACAAATTTTCTTTGATTTGAAACAGAGAAAGAAAGTGCTATTGATAGCGGAAAGTCATGCCACAAGGAAGAACACCAATACTGGGGGAGAAAATTTTCTGCCGTTGTTGAAAATTTTCTCGGAGAAACGAGGAAGGCAATTCAAGATGACATGTCAGGTTTGTCCACCCTCAAATAGGATGTTTCAGGTTTGTCCACCTTCGAACAGGACGTCTCAGGTTTGTTCACTTCCATACATTGATACAATGGGAGTATTCGCCCTCGAATAGGATACAATGGGAGTATTCGCCCTCGAATAGGATACAATGGGAGTATTCGCCCTCGAATAGGATACAATGGGAGTATTCGGCCTCGAATAGGATACAATGGGAGTATTCGCCCTCGAATAGGATACAATGGGAGTATTCGCCCTCGAATAGGATACAATGGGAGTATTCGCCCTCGAATAGGATACAATGGGAGTATTCGCCCTCGAATAGGATACAATGGGAGTATTCGGCCTCGAATAGGATACAATGGGAGTATTCGCCCTCGAATAGGATACAATGGGAGTATTCGCCCTCGAATAGGATACAATGGGAGTATTCGCCCTCGAATAGGATACAATGGGAGTATTCGCCCTCGAATAGGATACAATGGGAGTATTCGCCCTCGAATAGAATACGATGGGACTATCCGCCCTCGAATAGGATATTTTACGTTTGTTTTATTTTACATTGTCCTTTGCATATTTCATAAATTATTGCCAGAATGCATTTTTAATTCAAAAGTTGCTACTAAAAGCGGGCGCCTACCTGTATAACAAAAGGCAAGTCTTCAGTCTTTACATTGCAAGTCTTGAAACCAGTAACCCACCATAAAGCAGAAAGGTTACAACAAGAGATCCCAGCGCAAATTCAAGCGCATGAGTCAAAGGAGGGGAGGGAATGAAGGAAAATTTTCCCAACATCATTATCCTCAGCAGGCAAGTAAATAGTTCTAAAGATATCCCCAGCAGTCAGGAGGGAAAGCAACATGACCCAGGAGAAAAGCAGTTCCGAAACAAGGTAATTTAGGAGAAATGATGGTTCAAGAGACGATGCAGGAAGAAGAAATTGGTACAGGAAGCAAAGGAAGGCGATCAAGATGGGATGAGTTGTAATTGAAGTCAGGGAGCCCACCTGAAGAATGGAGTGGCGATTTAATTTTGAAGTTGTAGTTGAAGTCAGGAGCCCGCCTGAAGAATGGAGTGGCCATTTATTTTCAAAGGATGTTGTTGAAGTCAGGAGCCCGCCTGAAGAGAGGAATGGCGATTTATTTTCAAAAGAGGTTGAAGTCAGGAGCCACCTGAAGAGAGGAATGGAGATTTATTTTCAAAAGAGGTTGAAGTCAGGGAGCCCGCCTGAAGAATGGAGTGGCGATTTATTTTGAAGTTGTAGTTGAAGTCAGGGAGCCCGCCTGAAGAATGGAGTGGCGATTTATTTTGAAGTTGTAGTTGAAGTCAGGGAGCCCGCCCTGAAGAATGAAGCGGCGATTTATTTTTGAAGTCGGTTAAGGAAAGCGGCAGAGTGTAACGGAAATCCCCAGCATGATTCAGAAGGAAGGCAACCATAATGCGAGTCAACAGTCCGAGGGGATCAACAGAAGTTTAGTCACAATAAACAAAAAGAAAAAAAAAAGAGAGGCATGAAGCCAATCCAAAATGCAGAAGTTGATGAAAGATGTGGCATGCTCAAGACATGGCCGAGGTCACAAGCATTGTATACCTGGTCTTGATTCGAAAAGCAGCACCTGCAACTAGCAAGTATCAAGGTTCAAATTTAGAGTCCGCATGAAGCACCAACCAATACTCAAGATCAAGCTTCGGAAGACTTATAGATAGGAATCTTGTAACTAGTAGCTGATAGGCTTAGTTAGTCTTTCTCATGTTTTGATTTTTGATGTAATAGCAGGACCACGGACCGGAACTTCGATGGAACAGAACCTCGACGGAACGACACCTCGACTGGCTCTCCACCTCGGTTACTCCATATTCTTACTCACTTCTGAACTACACGTGGCCTGATCTTTTATTACTTAGGCAAGATGATGAAGCTACCTACTCATTTTCTCCGCCTAGTGACCCGCCGTTCCCCGTTTTCTACTTTTACGCCTTTCGTTGTGGCCTTTTTATGACATATGTATAAGGAGGTGTAAACGCGTGATTTTTGACCCTCCCCGAGATTTTTATATTTTTAGCGTAAAATATTTAGTTTAGTTTTAATATAGCTATTTTTAGCTAAATTTAACTCTTTTACTTTATTTTTACCTCAAAATGAAAAATAACAAAAATATGGTTTTATTAATGTTTCGTAGTCATTTTTAAACTTGAAAAATACAAAAATAGTACTTTATATTTTTATCTTTATTAAAAAAAAAACGAAAATTCCAAAAAAAAATAGTTTTTGGTTTATAGTCATTTTAAACTTGAAAAAATACAAAAATAGCACTTTATATTTTTATCTTTATTAAAAAAAACGAAAATTACAAAAATAGTTTCATTAACATTTTGTAGTTATTTTAATCTTGGAAAAAATAAAAAATAAAAAAAATGGTTTTGTTTTAATTATGAGTTTTCTAGTTATTTTTGCTTATATAGGATGAATCAAATAAATCGTGTTCTCATTCTCGGTTCCGAGCAAAGAATAATATTCGGGTTCAAACTACCCGGTTTTATTATTTTCGGACCTAGCCCGTAATAGTCCGAGTCCGCACATGGGGAACACGGACAAAATACAACCATAACCCATGTAAGCCCCCATTTTGGTCTTGACATTTCACATGCACACACAAGACATTTCACATGCACACACAATACATTTCACATGCACACACAATACATAATCACATGAACACACCTAAGAAGCTACACTTTACACCTAAAGGATAACACTACATGTGAGGGGGTTATGATTTTTCTTCTTCTTAAAGCAAGAAGAAGAGACGGCAGCAACATTGAAGAGAAGAAGAGAACAAAAGAAAAGAAACAAGAAACAAAGAAGAAGAAAAAACAAACAAAGATCAAAAAACAAAAAAAGAAGAAGAAAGAACGGCAGAGAGGGAATTTGAAGAAGAGAACAAAAGCAAAGAAACAAGAAACAAAGAAGAAAAAAACGAGAGAAAAAAAGAAAGAAAGGAGTGAAGAAGAAAAAAAAACGCAAAAGAAAAGAGAAGAAGAAACACGGCAGAAAGAAGAAAAGAGAGACCATTGTTCGGTTATCTCTTCATTTTGATTCAAGTTACAACTTCAGTCGAGGTCGTCGTTTGATTCGAGTTCTGTCCGGAGAGGTCGAGGTTTGAGATCGTCATAAAAGGTTCGTTTTCTCGTTGTGTACGTTGAAAAAATATGCAGAAATAAAGGTGTTGTTCTTTTCCGATATTGTTCTTCTCGCTAATATTTTGGATCGTTTCGTATTTGATTTACTTTCGTATAGTTCAGACTATTTTTGTAAATATATGATTTTGTTGAACATGCAATGTCGAAGTTAGCTAATGAAAATGACTAATCCTTCATATGCTCGCCAACAAGTTATGCTTCCATTGTTTATGTAATTGTTCACCATAGTCTTGAATTTGCTCACTTAGTTAGCTACTCGTATGTTTACTCGAATTGGTTATAGTTGAGCACGATGTTGTCACATTATGGAAATTGGTTCATTATTCTTTAACCGAACGACGTAATTAGATTAAAGGAATCGGGGGTGCATTTCATGTGACCCGACTCCAATTTTGAACAAGGTTAAATAAAGCGTGTCGTGAACCACAAGTGCATTTCATGTAGCGTGGCTTGCAACATGTTTTAAATAATCTTGAATTAACTCTTAAATAAATATAACGGAATGTAGTTTGCTTTTAAATTAGAATTAGAGGTGTGCCTCGCCTAACAAAATTATACAAATCGCGGGGCTCTCATAAATGTATATGTAAAATATTTAGATTTCGAGATGTGCCGTTTCTTAGCGAATTTCCCGGCCTTCTCAAAAATGTAAATAAGTAATCGCTCTAGGCGCGTATTTTAATAATTTTACCTTCTTAAATACGGGTGTGCATTTCATGCGGCCCAAATCCAAATCCAACAACGTAGAATAAGAGTGTGTCGAGGATCCGGGTGCATTTCATGTGACGTGATCCGAAAACATGTTCTTAAATGACGTTCATTTTCTTAAGTAGAAATAATTTGACAAAAAGCGGTAATTAATTTTAAAAATGCACAAATAGGATAATATGTATTAAAATCAAGTATTTTAGCCAAGTATGACAATTGAGCGACCGTGCTAGAACCACGGAACTCGGGAATGCCTAACACCTTCTCCCGGGTTAACAGAATTCCTTATCCGGATTTCTGGTTCGCGGACTGTTAAACGGAGTCATTCTTTTCCTCGATTCGGGATTTAACCGGTGACTTGGGACACCATAAATCTCCCAAGTGGCGACTATGAATTACTTAAATAAATCCCGTGTCAGAACAAATATTTGAAATCGGCATCTACATGAATCAAATCTACACATGCAAATACTAACAGAGCAAGTTTTTAGAATGATTCAGTCCGCAATCATGGAAGAATATGAAGAGTGAGATAGGTTTACCACCCTTCTTCGCAACTGGAAGAAGTACATGCTTCAATTATCACAAATCACAGCAACACATGAAGAGAAATAACACCAAAATGCTGATTGAGTGGAGAAAATTGAATGAGAACTATGAATCCCATCAGAAAAAAAAACAAAATAATTCCGGTGAACAGCGAGCAAAGAAATCGGCGAAACTCAGAAACTCCGGCAAAATAGGTCGAGGGTACCACCGCTCGAAAAATGATGGCGAGATATCTCAAAATCCCCGCTCTGATACCATGTAAAAACTCAAATTGAAGTGTAAATCGAAGAAAAACAATCTAGGGCATGAGAGTTTTTTAGAACATTCTGGAGGAAGACATTTCTCTTCTATTACACAAAATGGCAAAAGCTGTAAAAAGAGCTTCAAGTCACCTATTTATACAATGGGCCAAAGTGGAAATTAAGACTAAACTAACATACCACTTTTAGGCCCAAATACAAAAAATACACATAAATAATCTGCACAAGCCCAATACTAGTGTTGTTCACTATGTAACTCCAACATAACATACACTACTATTTATTCGAATTTAAAATTTAAAATTTAAATAAATTTAATTTTCTGTGACAAAATAAAAATAATTAACTTTAGAATCCGATCCGACCCGGCGCATGCCCAATCCCAAATCCAAGTCTTTGATTATATAATATATAAATATATAATGTACTTAATTGCACACACTTAAAAGTGTATATCTTAAATCAAAGACATTAAATGGACAAGTGCTTAAAAAGTTCCAAATAAAACTTTTCTCTTCCGAGGTGGGAAGAATCCCACTTCCAACATTTAATAACAAACTATCTAACAATTTCTGCCTCAATCCAACTAATCAAGCCATTATAAGTTCAACAGGTTTTCTATCACTTAATCATATAATTCGCTTGTCACTATAAATACTAAAATTCGTTTTCTTTCATGAGTTATTTAGATTTAAACAAAGTACGTCGAATTGCAAGCATAAGATTGGATTTCAATTTTAAAGACATGGGGTATATTTATAATTGAGTTATATTATAGAGGTGTTTATAACTTATCCTAAGTTTTCTTAAGTACTCTAATGACATTACAGTAGTGATTTGTCATGGGATCTCTCCATGCATCGAAGAACAGATTCCCTCCGTGAATAAGAACAACTTCATTATCTTAATTGTACACGTCGTGAGGTGGTAGGATTGGTGATTGATTATTATCATTATATCTTATTTGTACATGTAGTGAGGTGGTTGGGACGTTGGGTTGGTTAATATTATTATTAAAAATAATTTATTTTTGTTGTTATTATTAGTTTAGTATTTCTTGTTTTTTTTATTGGGGCATGCTATCATGCAGTACGGCAACTGGGGTGTGTAAAACAAAAATGGTGTTATTAATTAATTATTTAACTGCCTCTCTCCAAGCAAAACAGAACAGACAATTCTCCTTGATTAGTCAGGGATCTCTCCACGTGTAGACTGTAGAGGTTCTGATTCGCGTCTGAATAAAAACAACTTCATTATTTTTTAAAAAGATTTTCCCTTCAATGTCACCGTCATATATGGCGGGATTTGGTGTGACGACTATCTCGTATATTATAGGTACTAGGTTCGCTGGATCTGCATATTACCTTAGTAAATGGGCGTCACTCCTTTCCATGCGTTCATTATCTCCTTTCCGATAATAATATCGGATAAAATATATTTATATTAAATGATCGTACGAGGAAGTAATACGTGGAGTCAAACACAAAAGATAGTTGAATTCAAAAGCAACAATTCTGTCTGTTATCAAAGAGGATGATACTCATAAAGATGAAATAAATATCTACCACCCGATAGCATTTAATGAGGAATATTATGCATCATTAAATACATGTTCTGTTTCAAGGAATATGGCCAGTGACAACGCGAAAAGTTTTCTCAAGAGTGTTCAAACTTTTGAAATAAGTAAAAAAAAAATCGACAAGGAGTGTTCAATATATATGTTATGTATCTCTAAAACCTACTCCCTCCGTTTCAGTTTATGTGAACTTATTTCCTTGTTTGTCCAATCCAAAAAGAATGACACCTTTCTAAATTGAAAAATAATTTAGCTTAAACTTACAAATTCTACCCTTAAGGAGAAACTATTATAACCACACAAATACTCTGGCCTCGTTTTGATTTGTTTAGCACCACAAATTCTAAAAGTCTTCATATTTTTTAAACTCCGTGCAAAGTCAAACATGTTCACATAAATTGGAACAGATGAAGTAATATTTTACTTATATATGCAATGTAATTTTCCTACAAATGGTGGCAATTGGGCACCCCAATCAAAGTATGGCTTCGCCCATGAATATGGCATTCACTGTCTGCCATTACATATTCTTCAATGGTCATCATAATTGACATTAAAGAGGGACTTGGTCCTAGAACCTTATTCCGTAGGTGCAGCTATAAATAGTGAGCTCTATTATCCTTGTAGATGATACGAATTTTCTGACAAATATACGCTACACTCTATTCAAAGCTCAATAATTTTATCTTCTTGTTAACTGATATCGTTACTATTGTCCCCGGAAGCCCTGCTCCCGAAATTACAATTTTTACTATTTTATCTTTATATTAAGGCTAAGTATCATATTTTTGTTTAATTCATCTATTATTTAAGGATCAAATTAATTTACTCAAAGATAAACAAAGTATAAATTCAAGTGTACTATTTTACGGGAAACAATAATATGCAGTAATTTATTTTAATCGGAGTAGGTGAGAGATACTCATAGATCTGGTTACTGAGACGCTACACCAAATATTATAAAGGGTTATTGTTGATATTTGATCTTTCATTTTAAGGATAAGAATAATTACTAGTCTGCTGAATATGGACGTATAAAAAATAAATCATAAAAATCCATTTGGGAATGAGTTATATTTGACCCAAAAGCTATCGGTTACTTTACGGGTTAGGGATAATTAAAGAATGAATGAAGGGTAAATCAGAATCAATGGTAATATATTTTAAAGATCGATCTTTGTATTCGTGTGTATGTTTTTCTTATAAGAATGTGATGAAGCTTAATCAAATGCTTGAATAAGTAAACAATAAAGAAATAACAATAGAGAGAAAAATGGCAGAGAGAGAGAGTGAGTTGTATTATTAATGATTAATAATACTTGTGTTACAAATGAGGGGGACCTTTCCTTATATAGAAGGACGACCCCCTCACCGACATGTTACATCGTCCCAAAGCTATTACTATTACAACGAAAATATAGGGGAGGGGGAGTCGGGGACGTCTACTCGGGCGAGCCTGCTGATATGCTACTATGGATGAGGACGTATCCTTTTCACCGTAAGGACACGAAGGAGGACGTCACCCGGTTTTGGCAGCCACATAAGGAGGCGTGCCCGACCCGTACTGCATCTGAGTCGGCCGTACATATATACATGCTCACCCCATCTTACCCCCGATTCGCCCCCATACAGATAGTCCCTCCGCCTATTGGGGATGTACTCGAAGTGTATCTGCAATGGGTGGATACAGTCGACCCGTATTGGATCTGCCTATATGGATACACGTGGCACGTTCTTCTGAACCGTCGTCTGCTGACGGCGTGCATCATAAGTGCTGTTGTTTTCAAGGCAGGTCATAAAGGCGATTTGATGTTTTGGTTTTCCGCCTCTTTTTCGGTGCAAAAACTCTTCGAATTTCGTGTAACGACTTATTATAAATAGTGGATAGTTTCAAGACTTTCCACTCTTTGGATCATCAGAAAGTTTTCCGATATTTTCATTTCTTAGCTTTTCCTGATAGAACTTGCAACTCTTCACGTTGATCTCGTGTTCTTATTGTTGTATTTTTAGTACATAAAAAGAAACTTACAAAATGGCTAAGAGTAATCGCCGCCGGGAGCAGAAGAGGGTGAGGCTACCTCTAGAGTCTCCCGGTCGTCAAAGGATGGCAAGAAGGTTCGCAAACCTCTCGTCCGTTTGTCTGTGGACAATCTTCTCCCTCGTGAACTGCATGTTCGGAGGGATTTTCCGATGAGGGTGGACACCCCTGCATGGGAGAGGTCCACCTACACCGGGCCTCTCTTAAATGACCTCCGGGTGTCTTGCCGGATTCTGGAGGCGGATGTTATGCAGACGGTTGGAACGGACCTAGCCAATGTTCATACGCCGGGATTTTGTGCCTTTTATGAATATCCTTTCATAATGGGGTGCAAACTCCCTATCTACCCATTGGCGGAGGAGCTGTGCCGGTTTTACAACGTATGCCCGGCTCAGCTTACCCCCTACACGTGGAAGACATGTCGGATACTGACGACATACACCGAGAGAGCCGGCTTGTACGTCACCATATACCACATGTTGCAGCTGTTCAGTCCTGGCTTCATGTGAGGGACAATGCTTCGGCTGAAAAATCGAGGGGCGAAAGGCCTAGTCGTCGAGGCAGAAGATAAGCCTAATCGTCAATTTTGGCTGAAGTACTTCTTCGACCGCACCTCGGACTTGGTATCGGATCTGGACGGATTTCCTGAGGCATGGAATGACAACCGTAAGTATCATTCCTTGTGTTTATGTCTTTAGTCTGTTCTACTTTTCGTCATCTTAAGATACTTATATCTGTTATTTTCTGTGGATGCAGCGAGGGCGCGCACGCCACAATCCGTGCAAGACATAAAAGTCTGGGTAGGGCGGTTCATCCCCTACACTGAGGAGTGCAGGATATGGGTCGCCTTCACTACCAAATACGGCCTTCCAAGTATGACGTTTATTTTTATTTGGCGAACGTGTCTTCTATTTGGACGCCGTCGGTGTTATATCTGACATTCTTGTTCATTTGTGTTTGGCAGCTCGGAATGTGCAGCGGAGATGCCCTGCCGCCAATTCCCCGTCATCGGATTCTGAACTCATATTCCTCGGGAGGGAGGGTCTCCCTGATGCTGTTCAGCCTGAGGATGACCGAGCGGACGCGGGAGTGTTTGGTGACGACGTTGCCGGCGCTGCCCGTTCGGAGGTTGATACTATAATCTTGGAGTCAGTCTTTGCTGACGTTCCCGGGACTTCTTGTCCTGCAACTGAGCCAGTGATTGACCCGGTATCGAGAGCGGACGTTGCGGCTTCGCCTCTTCCTGTTGAAGAGGGCACTCCATCGGACGATGAGCCGTTGGAGCGGAACAGGCGTAGGATGCTCCTTGGAAAAGGGGTGGCCGTAGAACAAAGGGAGGTGGTTACTCGCCGCCCTGATTCGAGACCGGTCTTTATGGCTGACGCCATCTGGTCGGAGAGGGCGACCCTCTTGAGGGCGGCCGTGGAAAACGTTGCTCCCTCACGTGTCAAGGACGATAGTGTGCCGGCTGTCGCCTGTGGCGCTATAGACAAGAAGGAAGCTACTGTTGAGCCGTCCCCTGAACCTGTGGACGTGCCACAGCCGGAATATACTAAGGCGACCCCTGAACCTGTAGACGTGCCGCAGCAGGAGTATGCCCGAGTGGACATGGCGATGACGGGTCCTAACCGCCGGATTATGATCCCAACGGGGTACAACTTGCTGCTCGAGAGCGAGCAGGCCGCAGCGGACATGTCTTTGCTATGCGGGGCTGCCGAGGCGGAGTCTCTGAAGTCTGTAAGCAACAGAGACATGTCTCGTCGAGTTGCTGGTGCCGCTTTACAGGTATGTTTCGATCATTACTTCGTATTATTTTCTTTTGAATTCTAAGGTTTTTTACCCTTTTGACTTGTCTTTTTTTCTTTTTTTTTCTTTTTACAGACCCTCATCTTGGAGGTGTAGCGGAGCCATAGGGAGCGGAAGAAGGTTGCTGCCCTCCGAAAGGCATCGAAAAAATATAAAGAGGTCCTAGACAAGCATAAGATGCTAGCGGACGTCTACACTCAAGACCCCGACATTCGAGTCTTCCGTGAAGGCTTGTAGGCAGCGGAGGAGCAGCTGCGAAAGCGTACGACCCAACTAGAGAAGGCGTACACAGACTTGCTGCCCGCTATAACCCGGAATGCTGAATTGGAGAGTCTTCTCCAGCAGCGGGAAGGGGAGCTGAACCTTGCTCGCATGGCGATGATGGAAGTGGCGGAATTATGTGCCAAAGTTGACGCCCTGTCAGCCGAGCTCCAGACAGCCACGGCCAGGATGAGAGTCCCTCAGCAGGTGGAGGTCGTTGCCCCGGCTGGCGACACTTCCCGCGAAGCTCATGACATGCTCGTGTATGATGAGGTGAGGCGGACCGTGTTCGAGGAGTTTCTAGCCGCTGGTAGAGCCACCGAGGCGGAGGTTGACACTCAGCGTCGCCTGGTCAGGTTCGCTCGTGAGGCTTGTGGGTATGACCTCGACTCTCCGGGCCAAATGCGCGACTCCTTTGTGGATGCAGACCAGCTGGGCACCGAATCCTGGATCGATAGGGTGTTCGAGGACAAAGGTGAGGATGGTGCGGCCGGAGCGGAGGAGGGCGACGGGAATCGTGGTGTTTAGCTAGGAAATGTTTTTACTTGTAATCGAGACTCTTCTGTAATCTTTGTGATTTATTAATAAGACTTTTTGTGATTTCTCGAGAACTGTCTTATGCCTTCTTTGCGTCCCGTCTTTTTTTATTTCTGTACTGCTCGGGGCGTAGCCCATTATTTGTCGTGTTTTCTTCTTGCGTCGTTAAGGCTTTAGCCTTTTATTTTTAACGGAGGAGACCGTAGTCTCTCCTTTCTCCGTTAAGGCCTTAGCCTTCTATTTTTAATGAAGGAGACCGTAGTCTCTCCTTTCGCCGTTAAGGCCTTAGCCTTTTATTTTTAATAGAGGAGACCATAGTCTCTCCTTTCACCGTTAAGGCCTTAGCCTTTTATTTTTAATAAAGGAGACCGTAATCTCTCATTTCGCCATTAAGATATTAGCCTTTTATTTTTAATGAAGGAGACCGTAGTCTCTCCTTTCGGCGTTAAGGCCTTAGCCTTTTATTTTTAATGAAGGAGGCCGTAGTCTCTCTTTTCGCCGTTAAGGCCTTAGCCTTTTATTATTAATGAAGGAGACCGTAGTCTCTCCTTTCGCCATTAAGGTCTTAGCCTTTTATTTTTAATGGAGGAGACCATAGTCTCTCCTTTCGCCGTTAAGGCCTTAGCCTTTTATTTTTAATGGAGGAGACCATAGTCTTTTTTACATTGGAGATGGCCGTAGCCTTTCATGGCCGTAGCCTTTCTTGCATTTAAAGTGGCCGTAGCCTTTCATATATTTGAGATGGACGTAGCCTTTCTAACATTGGAGATGGCCGTAGCCTTTCATACATTTGAGATGGCCATAGCCTTTCTAACATTGGAGATGGCCGTAGCCTTTCATACATTTGAGATGGCCGTAGCCTTTCTTGCATTATAGATGGCTGCATCCTTTCATACATTTGAGATGGTCGTAGCCTTTCTAACATTGGAGATGGCCGTAGCCTTTCATACATTTGAGATGGTCGTAGCCCTAGTCCCTGTGATATGCCATTCGTGCCGATCGGCGGTACGCTTGGGCTATCAGAATAATCTTGCAAACGTTTTTGGGTATCTCATTCGTCGCCTCATTAAAAACCTCTCCGAGGAAACCCAACTGGGACAAAACTTGGATGAGGGAAAAAGAGTACGGCTTGGGGGATACCTTTCAGAAGTGGAAACGTTTGAGGTGTGAGATGTTCCAGTTGTTTTGGAGTATCTTTCCGTTCATAGTTTCTAATTTGAAGGAGCCTTTGTCTGCTACTGCGATGATTTTATAGGGCCCGTCCCAATTGGTGCTCAACTTCCCTTCGTTAGGGTCTTTGGATGCCAGTGTTTTGGCCTTTAGCATATAGTCGCCTATCTTGAGCGGAAGGATTTTCGTTCTTTTGTTGTAGTATCTCTCAACGTGCTGTTTTTGGGCCACTAGCCTGATGTGGGCCATTTCTCTTCTTTCTTCGGCTTCGTTTAAGTCTTGTAGTCGGCTCGCGTCGTTCTCCTCTAAACTTGTGTGCGAGTATCTGAGGCTTGGTTCGCCGACTTCGACTTGTATGATGGCGTCGGTCCCATCGACTAATGAGTAGGGAGTCTCTCATGTGGAGGATTTGACTTTTGAGGGTGGTCCTATGTGCCCATAGTACTTATGGCAGCAGTTCAGGCCATAATCCCTTGGCGTCTTCGAGTTTTTTCTTCAAGATGTTTAGTATGGTCTTGTTGGATGACTCTACTTGATCGTTAGCGGCTGGATGATATGGCATTGAGAGTATTCTTTTGATATGCCATTTGTCGAAGAAGTCGATTGTCTTTTGTCCTATGAACTGTCGTCCATTATCACACGTTATCTCTTTGGGGATGTCGAAGCGACATATGATGTTTTTCCAGATGAAGGCTATGACCTCTTGCTCGCGGATCTGGGCGTAGGAACCTGCTTCCACCCATTTAGAGAAATAGTTAGTTAAAACTAATAAGAAGCGTATCTTCTCTCGTCCGATAGATAGTGGTCCGACTATGTCCATTCCCCATTTGATGAAGGGCTATGGAGATGTGACCGAGTGGAGGGGCTCTCCTGGCTCATGTACCAGAGGGGCAAACTTTTGACATTTTTCGCATTAGCGGACGTATTCTGCCGCGTCCTCTTTCATGGTGGGCCAGTAATATCTGGCCCGTATTAGACGTGGACTTCCTCTAACACTGGCGTCGTCTGTTGGGGCCTAGGCACTTAGCCAGGGGCCTTCCAAAAGTTCTTTTGTAGATGTCGTTATTTACCAAATAGTATCTCGCTGCTTGTGTGCGAAGCTTTCTCGCTTCTTTTTTGTCGTGTGGTAGGTTCCCATCCTGCAAATATGATACAAATTGATTGTGCCAGTCCCAAGTTAGATGCAGGGAGAGTACTTCGCTGTGGTCGATTGCGGAGTGTAGGAGGGTGATAGTGCTTTCTTTATTTGGGTTGGTGGCTGCCGCGGCCTATTTAGCCAATCTGTCTGCTTCAGCGTTGTGTACCCTATGAACTTGTTCGAAGCGGCATTTGTCGAATTGGGCCATCAGCTTACAGATCTCTACTCGATATTTTTGCAACCTCTGCTCCTTGATCTGATAAGTCCCGACGACTTGATTTACCACAAGTTGCGAGTCGCAATGTAAGATCAGTCGGCGGGCCCCATACCTGGCGGCTAGTTTTAAACCTACAATAACAGCTTCGTACTCTGCCTCGTTGTTAGTCATTTCGGGGCATCGTATAGAGTGGAGAATGACTTCGCCCGTGGGGACTTCGAGGACGAGTCCCAGTCCCGATCCCGAAGCGTTCACGGTCCTATCGGTGTGGAGTATCCAGGGGTCGGTGTTTAGAGTTGTTTTCAGGGCCTCCTTCTCTGCCTCGGGCGAGATTTTGGCACTAAAATCGGCCACGAAGTCGGCGAGGACTTGTAATTTGATGGTAGTTCTGGGGATATATGTGATGTCGTGCTCACTGAGCTCTATGGCCCATCTGGCGAGATAATCCGACAGTTCGGGCTTGTGCAGGATGCTTCTCAGAGAGAAAGTGGTAACCACTCGGATGGGATGGCACTGGAAATAGGGTCTCAGCTTTCTGGAAGCCATGACCAATGCCAACGCTAATTTCTTGAGGTGTGGGTACCGGGACTCGCCGTCCACTAGAGTTTTGCTAATGTAATATATAGGTGATTGTGTACATTTTTCTTCGCAGATGAGCACTGCGCTGACCGCGACCTCTGAGACCACCATATATGTTAGTAGGGGTTTGCCCGGCTTTGCTTTTGATAACAATGGTAGCAATGATAGATATGCTTTCAGTCCTTAGAGGGCTTTGACGCATTCGTCATTCCAGTGGAATCCATTGTCTTTCCTCAACACACTGAAGAATTTGTGACATCTATCTGACGATCGGGAGATGAAGCGAGAGAGGGCGGCTATTCGACCTGTCAACTTCTGAACCTGTTTCTTGCTATTGAGTGCTTCGGGTATCGAGGCGATCGCCTTGATCTGGTCGGGGTTGACTTCGATCCCTCTTTGGGATATGAGGAAACCAAGGAATTTTCCCGACGCCACGTCAAAGTCACATTTCTTGGGGTTCAGCTTCATTCCGTACTTGTTCAATATCTCAAAGGCTTCTCATAGATGGTTGATATGATCCTCCTTTCTTGCCGATTTCACTAGCATGTCGTCGATGTAAACCTCCATAGTTTTCCCAAGTTGTTCCTTGAACATCTTGGTGACCAGTCTTTGGTAAGTATCTCCCGCATTCTTTAGCCCGAAGGGCATCACTCTATAACAGTAGGTGCCTTGGAGGGTGATGAATGTGTTTTCTCCTGATCTTTCTTGGCCATTAGGATTTGGTTATAGCCGGAGTACGCGTCCAAGAAACTTAGTAGCTCATGTCCGGCGGTGGCGTCTATCAGTTGGTCGATGTGAGGCAGGGGGAAGGAATCCTTAGGGCAGGCCTTCTTTATGTCGGTGAAGTCTATGCACATCCTCCACTTTCTGCTCTTCTTTTTTACCATCACCACGTTGGCGACGCATTGCGGGTATTTCGACTCCGTGATGGATTCGTTGGCTAGCAACTTGTCTACTTCTTCGCGGACCGCCTAATTAATAGCGGCGTTGAATTTTCTCCTGATTTGTTTCACCGGTGGATATAACGGGTCCACGTTGAGCCGGTGGGTGGCGATATCTGGTGAGATCCCTGGCATGTCTGCATGGGAAAAAACAAACGGGTCTGTATGTTTAGTTAAGAATTCACGGTACTTACCCGGGTTGGCGAGCCCGTGACCGATGTATGCCTGCTTCTCGGGGTCATCCTGATCTAGTTGAACTGGGTCGAGATCTTCGACCATGGCTTCGCACGCTTCTACGACGTCTGGGTCTCTTATAGGATTGGCCGTCGGGTCCACTTGGGTCCCCGACATGGCTGATTGCTATGCTTCTGCGCTCGCCCCGTTCAATTGCTGGGTATGGGCGCAGTCTTGAGTTATTTTATAACATTCCTTCGCTGTGCGTGGCTCCTCTTTAATGCTGAATATTCCCCATGAGGTAGGGAATATGATCACTTGGTATAAGCTTGAGGGGACCGCTCGCATGGAATGTATCCATGGATGGCCGATGATGACGTTGTAGGTTGTCTCTAGGTTCATCATATGGAAGGTAGTTTCCAGGGTGACTCCTCCTGCGAGGACGGGCAGGGTCACTTCTCCTGATGTGCGCTCCACTGCATTGTTAAAACCAGTTAGAGTTATGCAGCGGGGGGTTATCCTGTCCTCGAGTCCCATCTGTGAGAGGACTCTCAGATGGATGATGCAGGCATCGCTTCCGTCATTGATCATGACTCTCCTGACATCAGTATCAATGATACGTAGAGTAATAACTAAATAATCATAATGAGGGACTCACAAACCGTCGGCGTCAGACTTATCAAATGTGATACTTCCTTCGAGGTCATCGTACCGTTCGTGGGAGATGGTCATCTTCAATCTGTGTGTGTTGGTGAATTTGACGTGATTAATGGCGATGTCGTTCCCTTCTCCGACGATCATATTTACCGTGCATGTCAGAGAGGGTGGTTTTGGAGGTCCCAGGAGTGCTCTCGTCCGCGTGCAAAATTGGCTTTCCATTTGTCGCTGAGCAGCTCCTTTAGGTACCCCTGGTTGAGCATTCTGACGACTTCTTATCGTAGGCCGATGCAGTCATCGGTCCTGTGCCCTCGTTCCTGGTAGAACTCGCACAGGACATTTGACTTCCTTGTGGCGGGGTCCGATTTCATCTTTTGGGGCCACTGCACCTTGGTGCCAAGCTTCTCCAGTGCGTACACTATTTTTGAAGGAGAGACACAGAATTTATGCGAGGAAAGTAAAGCGGGCGTCCTTGTTCATTCCAGAGTGGGGCGAGGTGACGTTGCACGACGTCCGTATGGCGAGGGGGCGGAAGTGGGGACCTCGCAGAGGGCTGGTGTCGCTCTTTACTGGGACGAGGGGGAAGTTCCCGACGTCCCTCATGTCATCGATCTCTTCTCGTATCCGGGTGCACGACTGCTAGCCGTCGGATTGGTCCATTGAGATCCTCCTTGTTTGCCCGTACCTCGGCGCAGTAGGCATTGTGAATCTCGTCCCAAGTCGTGGGAGGGTACTTCATGAGCCGTCTTAGCAGTTTTTTGGTAGCTCTGGAGCCATCCCTACTGAGTCCGTTCTGGAAGGCCGCTACCGCCATTCCTTCTGATACGTTCGGCAGGCTCATTCTTACCCTTTTGAACCTAGCGAGGAAGTCCTTGAGGCCCTCGCCTGTGGTTTGTCTGACGGTGAAGATGTCGTTCACCCTTGCTTCTACTTTCTTAGCACCTGTATGTGATGTGACGAACTTATCCGCTATTTTCTCGAAGGTCGAGATTGCTTTGGCGGGTAGTTGGGAGTACCAGGTCAATGCTCCCCCGGTCAGCGTTTCACCGAACTTTTTCAGCAGCACTGGTGGTACCTGTTCTTTAGACAAGTCATTACCTTTCACGGCGGTGACATAGTGGATGAGATGATCCTCAGAATCAGTGGTTCCGTCGTACACCTTCTGGTAGGGAGGCATCTTGAAGGTATTCGGAATGGTGTAAGGTGCGGCTTCTTCGGAGTAGGGTTGTTCTACAAACCTTCCTGCATCTCATTTGGGTAGTAGTTTAGGTGCTCCTAGGATCTTGTCAACCCTATCTTGGTGCTCCTTCATTTGGTCGCGGAGGGCCTGATTTTCGCTTTCCATTTCCTCCATCTTCCTCAAGATGGAGGCTAACGTGTCATCGTGTGTTTGTGTTTCGACTGGTTGGCCGTTGGTTCGTGTTCCTTCATGTTTATCTGTCGCGGTGGTGTTGCTTATTATTGGTGCTGCATTCTCGCAGCATAGTGGTGGCTTTCCCACTAAGCTGCTCAGGGTGTTGGTCAGCCATTCCTCCAGTAGCTTCTTGACTGCTGGGGGTCATTTTTTTGAAGTGGAGTGTCCCTTTCCTACGGAGTTGCAAGGTTCCCAAAGGGGGGAGGTGAGGCTTCTGCCTCGGGTGCAACACCGGGGCTAACGTTGATGGCAGCGCTACCACCGGCCTCGTTCGTGGAACTCAGGAGGTTGGTGGTAACTTCTACCATAGCTTTGGATCGAGTGTCATTTTCGGCTATTTCCAGACTTTTTCCGATGATCGGATCTTGTGAATATATACTACGAGTTTGATTCTCAAAATCCCCACAGACGGCGCCAAATTGTTTGACCCAAAAGCTATCGGTTACTTTACGGGTTAGGGACAAATCAAAGAATGAATGAAGGGTAAATCGGAATCAATGGTAATATATTTTAAAGATCGATCTTTGGATTCGTGTGTATGTTTTTCTTATAAGAATGTGATGAAGCTTAATCAAGTGCTTGAACAAGTAAACAACAAAGAGATGACAATAGAGAGAAAAATGGCAGAGAGAGAGTGAGTTGTATTATTAATGATTAATAATACTTGTGTTACAAATGAGGGGACCTTTCCTTATATAGAAGGACGACCCCCTCGCCGACATGTTACATCGTCCCAAAGCTATTACTATTACAACGAAAATATAGGGGAGGGGGAGTCTACTCGGGCGATCCTGCTGATATGTTATTATGGATGAGGACGTATCCTTTTCACCGTACGGACACGAAGGAGGACGTCACCCGGTGTTAGCGGCCACGTAAGGAGGCGTGCACGACCCGTATTGCATCCGAGTCGGCCGTACGTATATACATGCTCGCCCCATCTTACCCCGATTCGCCGCATACAAGTTATACACGAGATAACGCTAAGCACCGCGCGCAGTTCTCATCCTGATTAATTATTATCATCATTTGCTGGAAACTGTTCTATATGCGTTTTTTGTAACTATGTGGTCCTCACGTTATATAAGGAGTAGCAGCACAAAGAGGTAGACATTGAGAAAAGTGATTTACTAAAGCTTAACCCAAAAAAAAAAAAAATATTAGCTTGGATTATAATATAGAGGAGATGGCATTGAGTGGTGAGCTAGAATTTGAGGTGGAAATTAAGTCTCCAGGGAGAGTTTTCGTCGAAATATACGGCAGTAACAAAGAATATCTCCCTAAAATATGCTCTCATATTGTTCCACGGATTGATTTACTTGAAGGAGAGTGGGGACAAGTTGGATGTGTTATTATGGTTTATTATTCCATTGGTAAGGCAACTAATCCTTGGTCAAGTACTCTTCAATTCCTCTTATTTATTTTTTTCATGCATTTTTACTGTGATAATATGCTCCTTTCACATTCTCTAATGCTATCAAATCTCTGGTTTAGTTTCTCTAAATATATTATTTTGCTATTTTTTATATTCTTTATCGTTATCTTCAACTTAGTTTATTGAATATATTATCTTGTTATGAATTGCTATCATCTTTTTTTCATTTTCTTTAGCCGAGGGTCAATCAGAAATAGTCACTCTGCCCTCTCAAGGTAGGAGTGAGACGGCGTACACCCTACCCTGCTCAAACCCTATTTGTGCATTTTTACTGGATTGTTGTTATTATATTTTTACCGTGACAACGATTTCTTTTATGTTTAGTTTAGATGGTGTGGATATGATTTCGAAGGAGTTGGTGGAAGCAGTAGATGAGGAAAACAAGTCAATAGTATACAATCTGCTTGAAGGAGAACTAATGAAGTTGTATAAGACCCTTAGGTTTACCTTCCAAATTATATCAAAGAATGAGGCTGAATTTGTCAAGACAACGATAGAATATGAGAAGTTGAGCGAAGATGTTCCATGTCCCGATAAGTTGAAGGAATTTGTTACTGCAGTAACCAAAACCATTGATGGACATTATTGCCAAGCTTCAAATGACCAATGATTGGCTGGTTTCGTTGCGAAATAAACTACTATATGCACTTCGGATTGATTTACTTTGCTTGTTAGTCGAGCAATATGCATGGTTCTGGTCTTCTTTTAGTGTGTCAACAAATTATCCATAGAACTGAATAAGAAAGTTATGGGTACGTGTGCTCTTCTTTTACCGCCAGTTTGATTGTCATTTACTTTTATAGTGTGTCAACAAATTATCTATAGAACTGAAAAAAATCATGGATCCATGTGTTCCTCCTTTACTGCCAATTTGAATTGTATTGTTGAAGTCGATGTATGAACTGACTATTGTTTAATATACCAATTATTTCCTTGTTTGATTTTATTTTACCTTAGTGTACACTAACTTATAAATTTGCTAAATTTCCCTTACTAATGCAAATATTGGACTTTTTTAACAATTCCAAAACTTAAAACTTAAATGAAAAAAATTTAAAAAAAAAAAAAAGAGGAAAAAGATGATTACGTGCTAGATAGTAAAGTGGCTTGAAGGAGGAGTATACATGAGTTGTACAGACGAGAAATGACTCTTAAATACCTAATCCGTTTCAATTTATGTAAACCTATTTGACTGAGCATAGAATTTAATAAAAATAAAAATTTTGGAATTTGTGTTACCTAAACTTTTGAAAAAGTGGGGTTGAAGGTTTCTTTTGAACCTGATAAAGTCGTACTGACCAAAAATAATAATTTTGTTGGCAAGGGTTATTATAGCATGACTTGTTTGTACTCAATATTATGAATTAGTTTATCTTATATTAAGAAAATGCATTTCGAAGGTCTTATTTCTAATTGAAAATAAAGTAGAATAATTTTGAGTATAGTATTTATTAACATTGAATGAGTATTAAAATCAATTATATTTTTGTAAGTTTGAAATTGACCAAAGTTGGATTTTGTTTGTTAGCTAGTATTTAATATGATAACCATTTCCTTTAAAACTTTTAAAAGGAATGGTTATAACTGCTTCGATTTTAGAATTGAATTTTTAATGAATTTTAAATTCTCATTCATTGGTATTGCATTCTTCATGAATTCTTAACGTTTTCTTATTGATTTCCTAGAATTGAATTCTAAAAGAATTTTATCGTTTCTTCATTCAGATGTCCATCTTCTTGGACTATAAATAATGCTACTTGTTTATGTTCATGATAGCAATGAAAAGAAAAAAGACATAATTCATGAGATAACTCTATCATATTTTTCACAGTCAAATGATGTTGCGGAAAGAATGTGGGGTACCTTACTAAAGTTATGTCACATCCTAATAAAAGAAAATAGGATCTAAAATATCTTATTGTAAATTTATTGGGTATGCTGAAAGCAGTACTGCATATAAATTTTTAGTAGTCAAAAGTGATGTACTTGAAAATATACTATTGTTGAAACAAAAATGCTGAATTTTTTGAAAAAGAAATTCCTTTAAAATTTGAGAAAATTTCTGATGCTCATATTATTACAAGTGATAATATTTCACATGTTCCAATTATTCAAAATAATTTTGAAAGTGCGGATATAAGAAGAAGCAAAAGACTAAAGAAAAATAAAAGTGTTTATACAAAATGTGTGGTTGGTACATGTGTTATTATTTGTCTTTATATTGATGACCTCTTATTTTTAGTTCTAGCATTGATTTGCGACACAAAATCAAATATTTCTTGTCTTCTAGTTTTGAGATGAAAGACATGGGAGAAGCTAGTGTTATTTTAGGCATGACATTTATAAGAGATGGCAATAGCTTGATGTTGACTCAACAATATTATGTTGAAAGAACTCTTAAAGAAATTATAATTTTGATGTGGTACCTGTAAGCACTCCTTATGATGCTAGTAGTCAGTTAAAAAGAATAAGGGAGATGATGCAGATGAAAATATATATGCTCAAGTTATTGATAGTCTAATGCATTTGTAAATTTTACTAGACCTGATATTGCATATGATGTGTGTAGATTGAGTAGATATACTCAAAAATTCATGATCATTGGAATGCATTAGCAAGAGTAATAAAATATTTGAGAGGTACCATGAACTATGGTATTAAATATATTGGATTTCCCATTGTACTAGAAGGATACAGTGATGCTAACTATATTTCTGATTCAGATGAGATTAAATCCACTAGTGGTTATGTATTCACCCTCGGTGGGGTTGTTGTAGCATGGAAATCAGCTAAACAAACAATAATAGCTAGATCTACCATGTAATCTGAGTTTGTGACATTGAAATTGGCTGGCAATGAGACCGAGTGGTTAAAGAACCTTGTGGCGAGTATTCCACTAGGAATTAAACCGACACCTTCTGTGTCGGTGCATTCTAATTGCCAAAGCTGCAATAGCCATTGCCAAAAATAAATCATTTAATAAAAAAAGTAGATATATCCGATTGAGACATAATGTAATAAAGCGTCTGCTGAGAGATGGAATTATTTCCATAGATTATGTGAAGTCAGAAGTAAATTTGACCGATCCTTTAACTAAACATTCCTAGGGGGAATCATGTAACGACCCGACCGGTCGTTTTAGAAAATTACGCCCCTATCCCTAATTTAACTGTTCCCCTAAGTTCATTTCTGCTATTGTGGGTTGCCGGGAGAGTCGGTTCCGAAAATTTGAGCATTTTGGGACACTTAGTCCCCAAATAAGAGCTTTGAAACTAGAAAACGGTCCATAGCCGGAACAGTGTTAAGACGATCTCGGAACGGAAATCCGATGGTTCCATTAGCTCCGTTAGGTGATTTCGGGGTTAGGAGCGCGTTCGGAATGTATTTTGGAGGTCCGTAGCTCAATTAGGCTTGAAATGCCGAAGGTTAAAATTTTGGCGAATCCGATCGATAGGTGAGATTTTGATCCGGGGGTCGGAATGGAATTCCGACAATTTCTGTAGCTTCGTTATGTGATTTTGGATATGTCCGCAAATTTTCAGGTCATTCGGACGTCGTTTGGTCGGGTTTTTGATCGAATATGCAATTCGGAAAGTTTTAAGAAATTTAGGCTTGAATTCGATGTGAATTATGGATTTTGATGTTGTTAGACGTGTTTTGATGATTAGAATAAGTTCGTATCATGTTTTGGAATAGGTTGGTGGTTTTCGTTGGGATCCCGGGGGTCTCGGGATGAATCCGGGGGTCCAATCGGGCTATTTCATGCATTTTGGAAATGCTGTTAACTGCTGGTGTGTGCTGCAGACGAATGCTCTATGCGATCGCAATGGGCTAATGCGATCGCATAGAAGGTTTTGGAGAGGCCAAGAATTTGTTCTATGCGATCGCGGGAATGGATATGCGATCGCATAGTTCTGGAAATTTGTTCTATGCGATCGCGGGAGGTATCATGCGATCGCATAGTTCTGGAAAGTTGTTCTATGCGATCGCGTACTGTCCTATGCGATCGCATAGTGTATAGAGAAGAGGGGTCCCGGGTCCAGCTTTTGTTCTATGCGATCGCGGAGCAGGGCATGCGATCGCATAGTTATTTTTCGGTATGCATTGCGATCGCATTGAGGTCTATGCGATCGCATAGAGTAGTTTGGCGAGGGTCAAAATTTGTTCTATGCGATCGCAACAGGGGTCATGCGATCGCATAGAGTAAAAATGCCTGGCAGTGACTTAAGTCCAGAAACATTTCAGCCGCGAACCATAAACCAAAAACGCCATTTTTGAGCTCCAAGAGAGGGAATTGAAGGGGAAACGCTGGGATTCTATTGATTTTTATCAGATTCTACACTTGTGGAGGCCGACATTCGTGGCAAGAGAGTTGTTTCTTAGCGGTTTTGTACCGGAATTGAGGTAAGTGGCTTGTCTAACCTCGTGTGGGGGAACTTTCACCCCTAGGATATTATGTGATAGTTTAAATGCCTTGTACGCGAGGTGACGGGCGTGTACATGCGCTGGTTGTTGTAACACACACTTTACTTGAATTGTCTGATTTGTGATATTCCTGCTCTTAGCTGATAAAAGCGTTACCATTACCCGGTAGTACTTAGAAAAGCATGATTAACTAGGATTCAACATGTTTAATTGCCTAGTTGATTTACTTGAATTCTTGACAAATTGTTGGCACTAATTTCGGTGAAGTTGTAATTTAACATTATATTCTCTCTGTGTGTTTTTTCTTATTTGATGTGTTGGTGGACTGCGGGTTCAATTCCCGGAGATCCCAGGGCTGTGGGTTCGATTCCCAGAGACCCGGAGTGATATTGTTTGTGGACTGCGGGTTCGATTCCCGGAGACCTAGGGCTGTGGGTTCGATTCCCAGAGACCCGGCGTGATATTGGTAGGGACTACGGGTTCGATTCCCGAGATCCTGAGTTATTGGTAGGGACTACGGGTTCGATTCCCGAGATCCTGAGTTATTGGTAGGGACTACGGGTTCGATTCCCGGAGGTCCTGAGTTATTGAGATATTATTGAGACATGGGCTGCGGGTTCGATTCCCGGAGACCCAGAGGTACTGAGAATGGGACTGTGGGTTCAATTCCCACAGATCCTGGATTTATTTATTTGAGTTGGTTATTTGTTGTTAGCTTAATTGTAGACAGTTGCAGTAATTATCATAATGTTGTTATTTCGGAAATTATTATCATATAAACTGTTTATTTTGTTTTTCATCATTATATTATTGTTTTTCTCAGTAGGGCCCTGACCTACCTCGTCACTACTCCATCGAGGTTAGGCTTGGCACTTACTGAGTACCGCCGTGGTGTACTCATGCTACTCTTCTGCACACTTTTGTTGTGCAGATCCAGGTACATCAGAGCAGGCTCGTACTAGGTGATTCTGCAGCTTTCTGGGAGACTTCGAGGTATGATCCGCTACGTCCGCGGATCCGGAGGCTTCCCTTCTATTCTAGTATTACTAGTTGACATTTTTCTTCATTTCGTTGTTAGATACTCTTTACACATAGAGCCACAGTTGTATTTCTCTTTTAGTCTGTGTTACCGTGGGGTTCCGGATCTTGGTAGTGTTTTATTCATTGCGTGATGGATGTATGTGCCAAGCGGCACGGATTACATAACTTTTATGCTATTTTCCGTTGTTTCTTATTTAAATATTTATAACTTGTATATTTCGCAACGTGTTAGGCTTACCTAGTCGTGGGGACCGGGTGCCATCACGACATGTTCACAATTGGTGAACTAGGATCGTGACAAGTTGGTATCAGAGCTCTAGGTTCATAGGAGTCACGGGACACAGACCGGTTACTTAGAGTCTCGCTGATCGATACGGAGACGTCTGTATTTATCTACGAGGGGCTATGTAACCGTTTAGGAAACTCTTCATTTCTTTTGGATTCCTTGTCGTGCGACATTTTTTGGCATCAAAAATCTAAACTACTGCTTTCTATTCTCTCACAGATGGTGAGGACACGAGCTAACCGCGATGATCGGGTACCCGCGCCCCCTGTTGCCGCCGTCGGAGGCCGGGGCCGAGGTAGAGGACGAGGACGCGCCCGAGGTGCGGCCACGGCCACCATCGCGCGCCGCCGCCGAGGTGCCACCGGTAGACCGAGGTTGGAGCGCGAGCACACGGTACACCGACTACGCGTGCTACTACTCCGGCACTACAGGAGACCCCGGCTCAGGTTCACGAGCATGTATACCACTTTAGCCCGGGCAGGACCGGCTTCCTCTTCTATAGCTACATCCCAGGCCGGGGGAGGGGCCCAGACTCCCGCAGCCGTTACACTTGAGCAGCGAGTGCCAGTGGGACTGGTTCCAGAGATTATGGTTATACCTCCTGCCGCCCCAGCACAGCCTGGAGGTGGGCCAGCTGGCTCTGAGGACGAGCAGCGTAGATTGGAGAGGTTCAAGAAATATGACCCTCCAGTGTTCAGTGGTTTGGCTTCAGATGATGCATTGGGTTTTCTGGAGGAGTGTCATCGTATTCTTTCTACCATGGGGATTGTGGAGACCAGCGGGGTTTCCTTCACTACGTTTCAGTTTCGTGGGACCGCTTATGATTGGTGGCGCACGTATGAGTTGGATAGTCCGGAGGAGTCCGCTTCGTTGACCTGGACGCAGTTTTCAAATCTGTTTTTGACGGAGTTTGTTCCCCAGAGCCTTAGGGATTCTTGGCGCTCGGAGTTTGAGAGATTGCGACAGGGCTCCATGTCAGTATCGGAGTATGCTATTAGTTTCACCCGCCTAGCCAGGCATGCACCGGCTTTGGTAGCCACGGTCCGGGAGAGAGTGCAGAGATTTATTGAGGGCCTGATTCCGCCTATTCGATCCAGCATGGCCAGAGAGTTGGAGACAGATATATCTTATCAGCAGGCAGTTAGCATTGCCAGGAGGATCGAGAGTATGCTCCCTAGAGAGCGTGGAGATAGAGAGGCCAAGAGGTCTCGTGAGTCGGGCCATTTCTCCGGTGCCCGCACTCGGCAGCCGGTCGTTTTGGCGAGGGGATATTCCGGTCGTCCGGCTCACTCGAGCATTGCTCGCGCGCGGTAGCACTCCGTGTCTTCCGACGACCACGAGAGCCTTATTATGCTCCCCCGCTTTCCAGTGCACCTCCCGCGCGGGTCCTTCCGGGGGTCCGACTAGTGGGGTCGAGACCGGTCGACCACGCCACCGCGTCCTCTCATAGCTTGTTTTGAGTGCGGGGATACTCGCCACCCGGTTAGGGAGTGCCCCGTGCGTAGGAGGGAGCATCTCACCGGCCTTCGCGAGCATCGGCGTGGCTCTCGGTGGTCGGCGAGGCTATCATTCCGGCCTCCGAGTCGCTATTCCACCCGCCCGGCCAGCCGCGGGCGGGGTCGGGGTTCTAGAGGCCGCCCTCGAGAGGGGGACGAGCCGGATTCTATGCTATTCCCGATCGCGCCGCGGCTGTTGCATCCGACTCTGTTATCACAGGTATTATTCTGGTTAGTCACGGGGAGGCATCGGTTCTATTCGACCCCGGTTCCACCTTTTCATATGTGTCTTCTTACTTTGCTTCTCATCCGGGTGTGCCTCGGGATTCTTTGAGTGCCCCCATTTATGTTTCCACTCCGGTGGGTGATTCTTTGGCTGTGGACCGCGTATATCGGTCGTGTTTGATTACCATTAGTGGTTTTGAGACCAGAACGAATCTATTGTTGCTCGGGATGGTCGATTATGATATTATTCCGGGCATGGACTGGTTGTCACCCCATTATGCTATTCTTGATTGTCACGCCAAGACCGTGACGCTGGCTATGCCAGGCATTCCACGTATTGAGTGGAGTGGTACTCTAGATCACACCCCTAGCCGTGTTATTTCTTTTCTCAGAGCTCAACGTATGGTTGAGAAGGGGTGTGCTGCTTATCTAGCCTATGCGCGGGACGTCAGTATTGACACTCCCTCTATTGATTCTGTTCATGTGGTACGTGACTTTGCCGATGTATTTCCAGCCGATCTTCCGGGCATGCCGCCCGACAGAGATATTGATTTTGCTATTGACTTGTTGCCGGGCACTCAGCCCATTTCTATTCCACCGTACCGTATGGCTCCTCCCGAATTAAAGGAGTTGAAGGATCAGTTACAGGAGTTATTGGGCAAGGGTTTTATTCGACCCAGTGTTTCGCCTTGGGGTGCTCCTGTATTGTTTGTGAAGAAAAAGGACGGTTCTATGCGTATGTGTATTGACTATCGTCGGCTGAATAAGGTTACAGTGAAGAACCGGTATCCTTTGCCCCGTATTGATGATTTATTTGACCAGTTACAGGGCGCACATGTGTTTTCTAAGATTGATTTGCGCTCTGGGTATCACCAGTTGAAGATTCGGGAGCCAGATATCCCGAAGACTGCCTTCAGGACCCGGTATGGTCACTATGAGTTCCTCGTGATGTCTTTTGGGTTGACTAATGCTCCAGCAGCATTTATGCATTTGATGCACAGTGTGTTCAGGCCTTATCCGGACTCGTTCGTGATTGTCTTCATTGATGATATTCTAGTATATTCTCGGAGCCGGGAAGAGCACGAGCAGCATTTGAGGATAGTGCTTCAGATCCTGAGGGAGAAGCAGCTTTATGCCAAGTTCTCTAAATGTGAATTTTGGTTGAGTTCGGTGGCATTTTTGGGCCACGTGGTGTCGAGTGATGGTATTCGAGTAGATCCGAGGAAGGTGGAGGCCGTGCAGAGTTGGCCCAGACCCTCCTCCGCTACTGAGATACGCAGCTTCCTTGGTTTGGCGGGCTACTACCGTCGTTTCGTAGAGGGGTTCTCTTCGATTGCAGCACCTATGACTAGATTGACCCAAAAGGGTGCCCCTTTTCAGGTGGACAGACGAGTGTGAGGCGAGCTTTCAGAAGCTCAAGACAGCTTTGACTTCGGCCCCTATATTGATGTTGCCTACAGGTTCGGGGTCCTATACTATATATTGTGATGCCTCACGAGTTGGACTCGGTGCGGTATTGATGCAGGACGGTAGGGTGATTGCCTACGCGTCGAGACAGCTCTGAAGGTGCATGAGAAGAATTACCCTGTTCATGATTTGGAGCTAGCCGCCATTGTTCACGCCTTGAAAATTTGGCGTCATTATTTATATGGGGTTCCTTCTGAGATCTACACTGATCACCGGAGCTTGCAACACTTGCTTAAGCAGAAGGACCTGAATATGCGTCAGAGGAGATGGTTGGAACTACTGAAGGACTATGATATTACTATTCTCTATCATCCAGGCAAGGCTAATGTGGTTGCTGATGCCTTGAGTCGTCGGGCAGAGAGTTTGGGGAGTTTGGCATATCTACCAGTCTCGGAGAGGCCTATGGCGATGGATGTTCAGGCTTTGGCCAGACAGTTTGTTAGACTGGATCTTTCGGAGCCCAGCCGGGTTCTAGCTTGCGTGGTTTCTCGGTCTTCTCTATTTGACCGCATCAGGGAGCGTCAGTTCGACGACCCTCATTTGCTTGTCCTTCGGGATAGAGTTCGGCGTGGTGATGCTCGAGATGTTACCATCGGGGATGATGGAGTTATGAGGATGCAGGGGCGTATCTGTGTGCCCAATGTAGATGATCTTCGAGAGCCGATTCTAGCAGAGGCCCATAGTTCGCGGTATTCCATCCATCCGGGTGCCGCGAAGATGTATCAGGACTTGAAACAGCATTACTGGTGGAGGCGGATGAAGAGGGATATAGTTGATTATGTTTCTAGATGCCTCAACCGCCAGCAGGTGAAGTATGAGCATCAGCGCCCGGGTGGATTGATGCAGCGGATTGAGATTCCAGAGTGGAAATGGGAGCGCATCACCATGGACTTTGTATCTGGGCTTCCACGGACTATTAGGAAGTTTGATTCTATTTGGGTTATTGTGGATCGGCTGACCAAGTCCGCCCATTTTATACCGGTGAGCACTACTTATTCATCGGAGCGACCGGCGGAGATCTATATCAAGGAGATAGTTCGGCTGCATGGTATTCCAGTTTCCATCATTTCAGATAGAGGCACTCAGTTCACTTCACGGTTCTGGAGAGCTGTACAGCAGGAGTTAGGTACTCGGGTGGAGCTGAGCACAGCATTTCACCCCCAGACTGATGGGCAGTCTGAGCGCACTATTCAGATTTTGGAGGATATGCTCCGTGCGTGCGTGATTGAGTTTGGAGGTTCATGGGATCACTTCTTGCCACCGGCGGAGTTTGCTTATAACAACAGCTACCAGTCTAGTATTCAGATGGCACCGTACGAGGCCCTATATGGTAGGAGGTGCGGGTCTCCCGTGGGTTGGTTTGAGCCGGGCGAGGCCAGGTTACTAGGTACTGATATGGTTCGGGAGGCTATGGACAAGGTCAAGGTGATTCAGGACAGACTTCGTGCGGCCCAGTCTAGACAGAAGAGTTATGCGGACAAGAAGGTTCGCGATGTGGCTTTTATGGTGGGTGAGCGGGTTCTGCTTCGAGTCTCGCCCATGAAGGGCGTTATGAGGTTTGGGAAGAAAGGGAAGCCGAGTCCTAGATTTATTGGCCCTTTTGAGATTTTGAGGCGTGTTGGGGAGGTTGCTTATGAGTTGGCCTTACCTCCCAGCCTAGCCGGAGTTCACTCCGTATTTCATGTCTCCATGCTCCGGAGATACCATGGCGACCCGTCGCACGTGTTGGATTTCACATCTGTTCAGCTAGACAAGGATCTTTCTTATGTTGAGGAGCCAGTAGCCATTCTAGACAGGCAAGTCAGAAAGCTAAGGTCAAAGAACATCGCTTCGGTAAAGGTTCGGTGGCGGGGCCAGCCGGTCGAGGAGGCGACTTGGGAGACCGAGCAGGATATGCGCAGCCAGTACCCTCATCTTTTCACTACTCCAGGTATGTTTTCTATGCTCGTTCGAGGACGAACGAATCTTTAAGTGTGGGAAGATGTAACGACCCGACCGGTCGTTTTAGAAAATTACGCCCATATCCCTAATTTAACTGTTCCCCTAAGTTCATTTCTGCTATGGTGGGTTGCCGGGAGAGTTGGTTCCGAAAATTTGAGCATTTTGGGACACTTAGTCCCCAAATAAGAGCTTTGAAACTAGAAAACGATCCATAGCCGGAACAGTGTTAAGACGATCTCGGAACGGAAATCCGATGGTTCCATTAGCTCCGTTAGGTGATTTCGGGGTTGGGAGCGCGTTCGGAATATATTTTGGAGGTCCGTAGCTCAATTAGGCTTGAAATGCCGAAGGTTGAAAATTTTGGCGAATCCGATCGATAGGTGAGATTTTGATCCGGGGGTCGGAATGGAATTCCGACAATTTCTGTAGCTTCGTTATGTGATTTTGGATATGTCCGCAAATTTTCAGGTCATTCGGACGTCGTTTGGTCGGGTTTTTGATCGAATATGCAATTCGGAAAGTTTTAAGAAATTTAGGCTTGAATTCGATGTGAATTATGGATTTTGATGTTGTTAGACGTGTTTTGATGATTAGAATAAGTTCGTATCATGTTTTGGAATAGGTTGGTGGTTTTCGTTGGGATCCCGGGGTCTCGGGATGAATCCGGGGGTCCAATCGGGCTATTTCATGCATTTTGGAAATGCTGTTAACTGCTGGTGTGTGCCTGCAGACGAATGCTCTATGCGATCGCAATGGGCTAATGCGATCGCATAGAAGGTTTTGCAGACGAATGCTCTATGCGATCGCAATGGGCTAATGCGATCGCATAGAAGGTTTTGGAGAGGCCAAGAATTTGTTCTATGCGATCGCGGGCATGGATATGCGATCGCATAGTTCTGGAAAGTTGTTCTATGCGATCGCGTACGGTCCTATGCGATCGCATAGTGTATAGAGAAGAGGGGTCCCAGGTCCAACTTTTGTTCTATGCGATCGCGGAGCAGGGAATGCGATCACATAGGTATATTTTGGTGAGCATTGCGATCGCATTAAGGGCTATGCGATCGCATAGAGTAGTTTGGCGAGGGTCAAAATTTGTTCTATGCGATCGCAACGGGGATCATGCGATCGCATAGAGTAAAAATGTCTGGCAGTGACTTAAGTCCAGAAACATTTCAGCCGCGACCCATAAATCAAAAACGCCATTGTTGAGCTCCAATGCCCAATTGGCCTATTTTGATGTGATTCTATTGATTTTTATCAGATTCTACACTTGTGGAGGCCGACATTCGTGGCAAGAGAGTTGTTTCTTAGCGGTTTTGTACCGGAATTGAGGTAAGTGGCTTGTCTAACCTCGTGTGGGGGAACTTTCACCCCTAGGATATTATGTGATAGTTTAAATGCCTTGTACGCGAGGTGACGGGCGTGTACATGCGCTGGTTGTTGTAACACACACTTTACTTGAATTGTCTGATTTGTGATATTCCTGCTCTTAGCTGATAAAAGCGTTACCATTACCCGGTAGTACTTAGAAAAGCATGATTAACTAGGATTCAACATGTTTAATTGCCTAGTTGATTTACTTGAATTCTTGACAAATTGTTGGCACTAATTTCGGTGAAGTTGTAATTTAACATTATATTCTCTCTGTGTGTTTTCTTATTTGATGTGTTGGTGGACTGCGGGTTCAATTCCCGGAGATCCCAGGGCTGTGGGTTCGATTCCCAGAGACCCGGAGTGATATTGTTTGTGGACTGCGGGTTCGATTCCCGGAGACCTAGGGCTGTGGGTTCGATTCCCAGAGACCCGGCGTGATATTGGTAGGGACTACGGGTTCGATTCCCGAGATCCTGAGTTATTGAAATGTGGACTACGGGTTCGATTCCCGAGATCCTGAGTTATTGGTAGGGACTGCGGGTTCGATTCCCGGAGATCCCGAGTTATTGAGATATTATTGAGACATGGGCTGCGGGTTCGATTCCCGGAGACCCAGAGGTACTGAGAATGGGACTGTGGGTTCAATTCCCACAGATCCCGGATTTATTTATTTGAGTTGGTTATTTGTTGTTAGCTTAATTGTAGACAGTTGCAGTAATTATCATAATGTTGTTATTTCGGAAATTATTATCATATAAACTGTTTATTTTGTTTTCATCATTATATTATTGTTTCTCAGTAGGGCCCTGACCTACCTCGTCACTACTCCATCGAGGTTAGGCTTGGCACTTACCGAGTACCGCCGTGGTGTACTCATGCTACTCTTCTGCACACTTTTGTTGTGCAGATCCAGGTACATCAGAGCAGGCTCGTATTAGGTGATTCCGCAGCTTTCAGGGAGACCTCGAGGTATGATCTGCTACGTCCGCGGATCCGGAGGCTTCCCTTCTATTCTAGTATTACTAGTGGACATTTTCTTCATTTCGTTGTTAGATACTCTTTACACATAGAGCCACAGTTGTATTTCTCTTTTAGTCTGTGTTACCGTGGGGTTCCGGATCTTGGTAGTGTTCTATTTATTGTGTGACGGATGTATGTGCCAAGCGGCACGAATTACATATCTTTATGCTATTTTTCCGCTGTTTCTTATTTAAGCATTTATAACTTGTATATTCCGCAACGTGTTAGGCTTACCTAGTCGTGGGGATTAGGTGCCATCACGACATGTTCACAATTGGTGAACTAGGGTCGTGACAGTTGTTCCTTGAGAATTGTTGTTGTGGTTCCTTGAGAATTGTTGTTCTATCAACAATGATGGTAACCCAACCTATGTGATTGAAAATCCTATGAAGCAGGTTCATATGGGTAATAACAAGTTATTATTTGATCAAATGTGCACTATTAAATTATATCTCTTCCTATGGTATGTGTATATAGTATAAGACTGCACGAAATGAGAGGATGAGTTATTAAACTCTTAATCCAATAATCTATAGGCTTTTTAGAGCTGGTGTATTGCGCTGCAGAATATACTTGATGGATTAACCTACATAGTGTGGAGTGGGGCCGCTCCTATAAAATTTGTGGCGAAAGTTTTAGAGCACACATGAAAATCAGGCGCGCGCATGGCCTTTAGCGCAAAACCGCGACAAACAACAAAGTGTGTGCATGTATAATACTCCCTCCGGTCCAAAATAAGTGATGTTTTGGCCTTTTTTTTATGGTCCAAAATAAGTGATTTTTTCGGATTTCAAGAATGACTTAATGATGTTTTTCCTACATTGTCCTTGGAGTAAATAGTGTTGGAATATGTGTTAGGAGTGTTTATGTGAGATAGTAAGGTTAAAATGGTCAATTCTATTGCTAATTAATGCTAAAAGGTGACTTTCTTAATATGTGTGAAAACATCCAAAAAATCACTTATTTTGGACCGGAGGGAGTATGATAGATAAGACACTAAACTTACAAAAGAATTCTTGGTTCATGGAAGTTTGAACTTCACCAATTATTTTGTAAATTTAATCTTATTTTATTTAGGTCTGGTTCACAGTCCAAGTGACACCAGATTCGATGCATTATGCTCATTTGTGAAAATTCAGCAAATTAGTTTATTATTTTATTGTTTACTTTTTTAGATATGTAGAGGATTGATGAAAAAATATTTTTGATATCTTAAAAAGAAATACTTCAAAATTATGTCTAAATTTATTTTTTTACAAGTATATTAATGAATCATTATTATAGTATTTGTAACAACTAAGTTGATAAGTTTCAATTCAATCTTTGACAACCAAAATCAGACAACTGAATGGTAATAACTTATATGTTACTTATGAGGCAAATTATGTAGTCTTAAAATTATAATTCTTAACATATCTTACTGATCTGATATTTGTGTGAATTCATATACGTTACTTCTTTGTATGTTAACGTTTGGTAATAAAATTTTTGAAATGCCTTTATGGCTTGAAAGCTTTCTTGTCAGATTGTGGAATTTGTTTGACTATATATACTGCTTTGTTTTCATCTTTTAAGATTGAGTGAAAAAATAGAGTTAAAACTTTTCTTCTTCTTTTTATATTAGGTTTTATATTTATAAATATTTGTTGTTTCTGTTCCTAAATATACCAGAAGAACTTTATTAAATTCTGAGGGATAAGCCTAATATTATTTATCTCTGTGTGGGCGGAATATCCTTAAGGACAATATCTTTAACACGCCTCAGGCTAAACCTTTTATTCTCCATAGTCTTCCAATTTTTTCCAACATGTATCTCCGAGATGTTCTCTATAAAGTTAAATAATAAGCATAAAATTTAGAGTAAGTAAACTCACTCTCTCTCGGTGCACGTTAGATAACTTAACCTGCGCCACTACCGGAAAATGGTAGGAAGAAGGAGGCCACGGAAAAACCAGACCAAAGTGATCGTCATAGATAGAGAAAGCAAGGAAACCTACTCACGTGAACAAGGAAAACAACATGCAAAGGGGAAAATGCAGAAAAAAGGAACTGGATCTAGATTGTGAGGGTGAGCTAAGCTGGCCTGATCTAAGCTATAATCGAGTTAGTAATGGAGTCCCGGTCAGTCCAGCTAACTTAGGGATAGCAAATATGAATTCACCAGCTTCCATCAGAGAAGCAAGCACCAGCAGAGCTAAAATCAATGAAACAGTAGTAAATAGTAACAGTAAGATGCAGGGCAATGGAACATCGAATGCGCAAGCTGAAGAAGACAAGCAAGAATGGATGAAACCAACAAATCTAGGCAGATCATGAGCTGGACTATTGCATGACAACAAACTAGCTGCAAAAGGAATGGATCTAACATATATTTCACCGATGATACAAGTGGGTGAAGTTGTAGTGCAGATCCTGGAGGATGACATAGCTAATGAAAAGCAGAAGTGGAATCGAGCCCAAATTCTACATGTAGTTGGAAACACTCCAACTATATGTGTTGTTGAACGATTTGTTGCTGCTCAATGAAGGAAAATCAGGAAACCTAAGGTACTATATCACAGTGATGGCTATTTTATAATTCTAATGAACAATATTGAAGAAAGAGATGATGTGCTAATGAATGGACCTTATACTGTTAATAGTTGACCTATAATACTAAAAGCTTGGACTAAGAATTTTGATTTTAATGAGGAGGTTCTGAAAACCATCCCACTGTTGGTCAAATTCCCAACACTTCCACTGAGTTATTGGAGTAATAAAGCAGTTAGCAAAATTGGAAGTGGATTAGGAAAGCCTTTGTATGCTGATGCTTGTACAACCATGACTGATATTTTGCTATGTTAGGGTTCTCATTGAGATGGATATAACAAAGACCCTATCGGGGATACTTAAACTGATTGACCCCATAGGAAGGATGTATAAACAAATAGTTCAATATGACTGGAAACCACAGTATTGCCAAACCTGCTGCCAAATTGGTCATTCATGCCAAAACAAATGAACTCAAAAGCAAGAGGGGGGAAATAAACAAATGGAATGCAGTATCAAGAAAAAATATGGAAAGCTGTGAGACTTTTAGATCCCAAGACTGATAAAATTGATGCAGGGGGCAAGTTCCTGGAGCAAATGGAAGATGACAGGAATGATTTACAAAGGGAAGAACAATGGCAAGTGGCAAAAAGTCGATCAGCTTAAAAAAAGATTGGAGATGGAAAGAATGAATTAGAAGTCCATAATGGCAGTGCATTCACAGCCCTAGTAGATATTGCTCAAAGAATGTTCCAAATAACACAGGAGCAAAACAAGGAGAGTGAACTGCCTAGGGATAGAGGCAGAGTGGGTTCCAACAATCAAAGAAGCCTATAATGATGAACATCATAGTATGGAATGTGACAGGAATGAATAAGGTCTATAAGAAAAAAGAATTAAAAAAAATATTAGGGAGAACAAGGTAGTACTCATAGCAATTCTGGAGAACAGAGTTAAAGAAATAAAGACAGAAGATATTATTAAGAAGATAGTTGATAACTGGAGATGGATAGCCAATTATGCACAGGCTCCAGGTGGAAGAATTTGGATTATATGGGATCAAACAAAGGTAGAATTTGAAAACTATAAAATGCACCAACAATACATAATAGGGGAAGTCATAGGGAGACAGAATGACATCAAATTTAGACTTGGTGATGTATATGGAATGCATACAATTCAAGATAGGAAAAGACTATGGGAAGATATGGAAAAAGAAATAGCCGGTGCTGACAATCCTTGTGTGCTACTAGGAGATTACAACACCATCTAGACAACTGAAAATAGGACTCAAGGGACTCAAGTACATGAGTATGAAGTAAAAGACTTCAAAGACTTCATCTGGAGGAATGGATTAGTTGAGGTGAAGACAGTAGGTAGAAAGTATACATGGACAAATAACCATGTACACAGTAAAATAGACAGAATACTAATAAATGCTGCTTGGATCCAAAAATGGCCAGAAATGGAAGGGAGGGTGTTGCAGCCTGGATTTTCAGACCATTGTCTACTAAGTATACCAATGAGATGTGAACAACAAAATGGTGGGAGACCCTTTAAGTTTTTAAAATGCATGATTCAGCTGCATAAAGGATTTGAGGAAGCTATATATCAATACTGGAACAAAAGAGAAGAAGGTAAACCAATAAGTAGAGTGTGGAGGAAACTCAAAGTGCTAAAGAGTAAGATGAAGCGGATAAGCAGACAAGAATTTACAAATACTGAGCAAAGAATTCAGGAAGCAAGGGGAAAATTGCAGGAGATTCAGAAGCAAATGGATGTCCCTGGATGCAGCAGAGATGCTACAGCACAAAAAAAAAAAAAAAGCAAGGAAGGAGCTAGCTAAGTGGATTGAAATTGAAGAAAGCATAATGAGACAAAAGTCAAGGATCAAATGGCTCAACCTTGGAGATGAAAACACAACCTATTTTTATGCCTATACAAAAAACAGACAGGCCACTAACCATATAGGTTATTTGTATAACAATGCAAGTCATATTCTCAAAACAGGAGATACAGTGGAAGATGAGATCCAAGGTTCTACAAAAATTTACTGGGAATAGCAGCAGTACAACTACCAGCAGTAAATACAGAAGTAATGAAGCAAGGGAACACACTGAATAGTCAGCAACAACTGAACCTGATAAGATAAGTAACTGAAGAGGGGGTCCAGCAAGCACTTCAAAGCATAGATGATAGCAAGGCTTCAGGCTGTGATGGATATAATTCTTACTTTTACAAGAGAGCATGACACATAATTAGAAAGGATGTGACTCAAGCTATGTTGGAATTCTTTGACAACCCACAAATGTGTAAGCAAGTGAACTGCACTACCATAATTTTGATCGCAAAAGTGAAGAATCCTAGTAGCATCAAAGGGTTTAGACCTATATTATGTTGCACTGTGTTGTACAAGATCATATCTAAAATCTAAACAAGTAGATTGCAGGAAGTCTTGTCATAAGTGATATATAATTGTCAAGAAGCCTTTGTACCAGGAAGCGTGATAACATATAATATTATAATGAGCCATGAATTAATAAAAGGATATAGAAGGTAGAATACATCACCCAGGCGTATGCTCAAGATAGATATGCAGAAGACCTATTATTCAATAGAATGGGTTTATGTGGAGCAAGTAATGAGGCAACTGGGAATTCTAGGTGTCACACCTCCCTTTTTTCACACACATGATACATAAATGTAAATGTGCCACTGTTTAATACTACACCCCGAGAAGGAATATAATAATAATCAGTGAAGGAGTTTTTCCACTTAAAGGACAATCGGAACGGGATCAATTTATTTAATTATTCAGAGTCGCCACTTGGGAAAATAATGGTGTCCCAAGTCACCGGTTAATCCCGAACCGAGGAAATTTATGACTCTGTATTACAATCTGCAAAACTAGAAACCTGGATAAGGAATTCTGTTAACCCGGGAGAAGGTGTTAGGCACTCCTGGATTCCGTGGTTTTAGCACGGTCGCTCAACTGCAATTTTTCTTTTTATCTGATTTCTTTACATATTTTAATTATGTGCTTCTAATATTCCGCTTTTAATTTTAAAAGAATTGCGACGGCACGAAAACACATTTCGAGTCACATCGCAACCAGTATGCCTGTGACTTCAATGCATTTCGGTTTCGCCGGGAGTAAGATTTGGGTCACATAAATGCGCACCCGTGATTAGAAAGGTATTATTATTAACTAACGCGCCTAAAGTAATTTCGCGTTTGTACTTTGCGAGGGCCATGAAATTTGCTAAATGGCACGCGTCGAATTCTAAGGAGTTAATATTACTCTAAGAATTAGATGGTTCAACTCCAAACTAAGCCACACAAAGCACTTTTATTTTGCATCCTCTAATATAAATCAAATCAATTACAACTAATTTAATTCCTTCACCTAATCTAGCACGGCTCCACAAACCAACGCGATTTAAAAATAACAATTGCTACTACTAGATTGCAACTATGAAGCTAACAAAACAATACTGAAACGCAGCATCACATCCAAATAAATCTAAACTAAGAACAATTCACCGGATTCTATAGAACTTGGTAAAACTCATGTGACAAAAAGCTCCAAATCGGTATTTAAACAATCCATACCTGAACGAGCGAAACTTTTCATTAGTCGTGCTTGCAATCAAATACAAATGAGTCCAAAAATATAAAATTGAGATGAGCATCAACAAATGAACTCAAACCAGCAGTAAAACTCGACCGAATTCAAATTCGGTCGAGATGAACCTCGAATCGCAACCACAAACCAACAGACTTCCTCTTTTAGATTAATTTGACTGTGTTACAGTATAGGAAACAAAATCGTGACCAGAGATCCACGGCAACGGAGACCATGAATTTAACCAACATAAACTTCTTAACACAGACCCAGCTCGTTGACTCGATTCCAAAACTCAAATAATCTCCATCTCAAAAAATCACAATTTAAAATCAGAAGAAAAGTAGCACTATGTTTTCCATTTTTGCTTTTTTTTTAAATTCAAACCTTAATGTTGATGGATGGTTGGGAAGCTAGGTTTGTTTGGGAATTAGGAGTGAAGTCTCAAGTTCTCAGATGGCGAAGAATAGAGGTCGTTTGGGATGGTCTGCCGACGTCAAGGGTGAAGCTGAGCGTTGGAATGAATGCATTCACTGGAGGAGGGCAGCGATGAAGATGGGAAATCAGGGGATGGGGTCATCCGCCGCTCTCTGTGTGCTTCAGGCGTGTGTGTATTTGTTACTGAAGGAGAGGGGTATGGGATAGCTGGGGCGGGTTTAGTGAATTTGGGCCAGGGTTATTCCGTTTTGGGCCATTTAATCCGAATTTCAACCTTTTTTTTTGCCTTGTATGTTTTGTATTGTATTTTTATATTTTCTAATTTTATTAAAATTCTTAAAACAAATAAATTGACACTAAAATCTATTTCCTATCTATTAGTAAAAATGCAAACTAAAACACATTTAAACTAAAAAATGCAAGATGGACCATTTTTGTTATTTTCTTGACATTTTGTTCTATAATAAATTGATATTAATTAGTACTAAAATGTGAAATTAAATTCCTAAATGCAAATGCATATTTTTTGTATTTTTATATGAATTTTCATGCAACTAATTAATACACAAATTGTAAAAATAAGGAAAAATTATTTATTTTGAATTTTATGGGAATAACTCATATGTAGGGTAAAAATCACGTGCTCACAGCTGCCCCTCTTTGCTCGGGAACACGAAGAGTTTCCGTGCAAAGATAAGTGAGCAACTATGAACAATTTTTACCCGTTCGAGTATTCCGTTGTGAAGTATTTTGAAAAGTTTTGACCGCACCCTGCTTCAGAGGTTGCCTACATATCCTGGGCTAAACAGGAATCAGGTCAGTGTAGTTCGGGAGTGATGGAGTATCGAGGTTGAGAGTCGAGGTTCCGTTCGAGGCTCCGGTCCGCTGTCCCGTTATTACATCAAAATTGAGAAAGACTAACTAAACCTATCAGCTACGAGTTACAAAATTCCTATCTATGAGTCTTCTGAAGCTTGATCTTGAGTTGGTTGGTGCTTCATGCGGACCCTGATCTAAATCTTGATGCTTGTTAGCCGCAGGTGTTGGTTCAATCTTCTTCAGCTTTTGGATAAAGTCCGGACATATAGTGCATATGATTTCAGGTGGGCTCCTAGTTGCTGATGCTTGAAAATTATTCTTCCAACGGCATACTTGTTATTGCCCTCAACTTGCATCTTCTCTTCAACGGCAATTCTTGTTATTGTCTTGACTTGTATATTCTCTTTCACCAGCATTCTTGTTATTGCCTTGACTTGTTCAACTTTCTTTGATATGAAATATTCGTCCATTGTCCAGGTGGACCCCTGCTTGTGACAAAATAAACAACCAAAGAAAGATTGTTTTTGCTACCCCAGTATGGTTACTGGGCACATCATGTTATTGAATGTCGGAATTTAAAGAAAAATTTCATTTTTTTTAAAAAGTATTCCCTCATTTTCCAGGTGGGCGCCTGAACGAAAAATTAAAAATGTAGATATGTATTCCCTTGTTTTCTAGGTGGGCGCCTAAACAGAAATTAAAAATGCAGAAAGTATTCCCTTGTTTTCCAGGTGGGTGCCTGATGCATGAAAAATGAAAAATGCAGAAAATAATCCCTTGTTATCCAGGTGGGCGCCTGATGCATGAAAATGAAATGCATAAAAATATCCCCTTGTTAGAAGGTGGGCGCCTAACAGAAATTAAACGTGCAATGCAGAAAAGTATTCCCGTGTTAGAAGGTGGGCGCCTAACAAAAATTAAACGTGCAATGCAGAAAAGTATTCCCGTGTTAGAAGGTGGGCGCCTAACAGAAATTAAACGTGCAATGCAGAAAAGTATTCCCGTAGGTGGGCGCCTAACAGAAATTAAAAATGCATGAAATTACAAACTTTTTTGTTACCTTGTGACTGAAGGTTATCTTAGGTGAAAAATTCATCAAACTAAGACATTTAATCTTAGGAGAAAGTTTCAACAGACTAAGATTTTGATTCTCACTGGACTATGTCCATTTCAATGTAATCTCAGGAGGATCATCCATCGGACTAAGTTTATGACTCCGGGAGATAACTCTTCGGATTGGGTCTATTCATTTGTATGGTCTCAGGAAGATTATCCATCTGACTGAGTTTATGACTCCAGGAGATAATTCATCAGACTGGGTCCATTTGCAATTCAGACTTTCTTAAGTCTTTCAATTTCAAAAATCTTTCCTTTCTCTTTCGACTTCTTACCTTTCTTTCTTTTCCAACTTCTGATTTTACCTTTCAAATTATGCCTTTCCTTTTCGTTTCAAATTATGCCTTCATTTCCTTTTCCAACTTCTACTTTTATCTTAGGTGAAAAATTCATCGGACTAAGATTTCATCTTAGGAGAAAGTTTCAACAGACTAAGATTCTTTCCTTTCATCTTAGGTGAAAAATTCATCAGACCAAGACTTTTATCTTGGGAGAAAGATTCAACAGACTAAGATTTTATCCATTCATCTTAGGTGAAAAATTCATCGGACTAAGACTTTTGTCTTAGGAGAAAGTTTCAACAGACTAAGATTGTATCATTCTCCGATACTTGTTTATTTACCTTTCAACTTGAATTGTTCATCTTCAAAAACAATTGTATTCACCTTCATGCTCTTCGGATGACTATCCGATGACAGAAAATTTTTTCTGCCCCAGTTTGACAATATCTTTTGCTCCTGTTTCAAAGCAAAGAAAACTCTGTCAGTTTAAAAATGTGGTGGTTGGTTGTGGCCTTGAACTTTCCACTTGAATGTTTGGCTTGTTCACCGACTATTCTTTTCATTCTTTCTTTGTTCAAAACCCGCCTTCCTCACGGCATGTATGTTGTTCCTTTCTTGACGGATCCCACAAACTTCGATCTCGATTCCTTTGATGACTTCGTTTGACAACCTTGGGTGTTTCTTGACTGACTCTTCCCTTTGTCAGAATATATACCTTTCTCTGTTCAAACCCCATGTTTCCATTTATTATATTGTTCCCGAATTGGCTCTTTTCCGACCTTTGTGTCTTGCATGAACCCCAAACATTTATTGTTGCCCGCTCCATTGCACATGTTGCTCTTTTGGCTTAAAGCACTGGCCTTGTCTTTTCCTGACTCACGACAATTGTCGTGTTGGCCAAATCCCATCTTGTGCAATTGGAAAGCTTGGTGGCAAATCTTGAAATCATTTCTTTATTTGTTATGACCCGACCGACTCGATATGAGGGAGGGTAAAACAAAGTGTGAAGGATAGAGAGAAAGGAAGATACAATTCCTAACAAGAAACCTACAGAAGAATGACCTATCGGATGTGAACACCGACTCTAGCGACCTTAACATGCACTTCAACCTTCTTTGTATAGCAAATCTGATGTTCAACTCTTGTTGCAAGTTCTGCCGTGAAACCGGTCTTCAACACTTCATTTCTTTGATCTGATCCTTAGTCGACTTGTAGTGCCCATAGGGTTTTCACCATCAAGCCTCTCTCATTTGCTCTTTCTTTCTCTCGACTCACCGTCGCCTTACGGTGCCCGTGCGGGTTTTCACCGGTAAGACTCTCTCATTTTGATTTCTCTCATCTTGGAGTCTCGTGGTGGTTCTCATCATCTTTTGAATTCTTCATTCTCCTTTGTTCGGATTGGAGTGTTGCCCCTGATGTGATTCACATTTGCTTGTTTGACTCGGCTTTTCTTGAAGATTGATCGGAAGGTCTTCCTTTGGACCGTAATGTAGGCTTTTGGATGGGATATAGAAAAAAGGATATAAAGGCTCAAAAATATTTCATCGTGGGTTAAAATTACAACTTTCGGAATCTTATTTATTCAACAACCATAACTTCGGCCCCAGTTTCCTTCTTGGGGGATTTTTTGGATTTTTCTTTTATTGTGACTGAACCTCAGTGAGGCTGCCTACGTACCCTTTCGGGATCAAGTCAAACGTAGTTCAGACTACGTCATTAATTAATGAATTTCTTTTGACTTTTTCCCGATTTTCTTTCTTGTATTGCATTTTTTCTTTTTTTCTTTTTTTTCTTTTCTTTTTTTTTTCTTTTCTCTTCTTTTCTTTTCTTTTTCTCTTTTACTTTTTTCTTTTTTTTTTCTTTCTTTTGTTTCTCCATTTGATTTCCCCGCTCAATCCTTAATTTTTGTTGTTGATTCCGAAAGAGGGATATGAAAGAAAATATAATAAAGCTCAAAGGGATAACAATGGATAAAGTGTTTGGATAGCCGAATAAAATGCCTTCGTCATTCCAATCTTCGAAACCTACCCAGTACAAACTACACCTTTGATTGATTCACATATTTGCTTTCTATTTGATGATTCTCCGTGCCATTGGGCGACAATCTCGATACCACGAATGGTTCCTTTAGCTTTGGGGTACTCTTGCCTTTGGCTTTAAACTGATGATGCATTTCCAAGGCATTTCTTTATGTTACGCTTTTCCCAGTATTCACTTGGTTCCGGCTTCACAGCATCCCAATATGTTTTTATTTCTTCCGAGTATCATTACATCTTCAACATTGTTTCATTGCCAAATTAACTCTTAAAATCAGGCCGAGAATTGTGTGCAAGTCATGTTGCTAAATTCAGTATGAGAAGAATTGTAAATTGATTAGAAATGGAATGACTAGAAATGACGGGAAATGGAGAGTTGTATTAAACTGATGGATTGAAACAATAAGACGAACAAAAAACAAACAGACTAGACTAGAATTACAAACCTAGACAGCGCTAAACAAATTTATTACTAAACAAAGCAAAGTGGAAAGACAGAAGGGTTTTGACTCTCAAGACAACGTCCGGATTACAACCCTGAAATAACCCGGGCAAAAGAGATGACACCAAAAATATACCACCAAAACTCCAAGAGACGGAGCGCCTTCCCAATTGACAAGCATGGCATCCTAGCCACTAAATTCTGCATTAATGTTGCAAATATCTTCAACTTCAGTTGACCTCCCAAGAAGATTTTCATCACCCACGTCACCGGGCATCATTCCCACAAAATGTGCTCCGTTATGTGCAAGTAAAGGAATCTGTGCGATGTTCTAGATGCCACTGCCTTGGACCGCAATTATTCCTTCCTGAATCATTCTTTCTATCTCTCTTTTCAAATCTCGACAACTTTCAACATCGTGCCCCAGGGCATTGGAGTGGTATTCACACCTTTTGGATGAGTCAAAACTTCTCGCACGTCGGTCCACCAGATTTGGAGGGACGGGTGCAATCATACCATGTCGTTTTAACTTCTCAAACAAGCTTGCATAGGACTCTCCTATTGGTGTAAAATTATCTTTCAACTTATGTTCCTTTCCATACCCCTGGCTTGGATGTGGGTTATAAGGTATTTGAAAATTTTGTGGAGGCTAGTAAAGATTTTGTGATGTTCGGGCTCGCTTTCTTGGGTGTTTTGAGGATTGAGCAACATACTGGACTGGATCAACAGAATATGGAGGGTTCTGAGGCGGGTAGTAATGCTTAAGAGGGTCATGGAAAACTTGATGAGGTTGCATATACCTTCGAGATGTTCTCATAGGACCTCTTCTCGACCTTGATATCATAATGATTTCGTCATCCCTCCCATTCACATCACTGAATTCACTTTGGACATCCTGAGCCGCATTTTTGAGAGCTGCTTGACTTATAATTTTGCCCGTCTTAAGACCATCTTCCACCATTTCTCCCATTTTGAGTATTTCTTCAAATGATTGACCAACTGCAGATATCATGTTTTGAAAGTAATCCGGCTCTTGAGCCTGAAGAAAAATAGTGGCCAACTCGTGATCATTCATGGGTGGCTTAGCTCTCGCCGCCTGCTCTCTCCATTTGATGGCATATTCCCTGAAACTTTCAGTTGGTTTCTTTTTCGGCTTAGAGAGGGAAATGCGGTTTGGGGTGACGTCAGTATTATATTGAAACTGTTTGATAAAGGCTCGTGCCAGGTCATCCCATACGTGCCAACCAGATGCGTCTTGATCCCAAAACCATTCAGATGCTACTCCCGAGAGGCTTTCCCCAAAATAAGCCATAAGCAATTCTTCATTTCTTCCCACACCTCTCAATTGGTTGCAATACCTTTTCAGGTGGGCTATGGGTTTTCCCCGTCCATCATACTTTTCAAATTTGAGAATCTTGAAACCAGGCAGCAAGTGAGCATCGGGGAACATACATAGATCTCTGAAGGCAACACTCTTTTGACCTGCCACTTCTTCCGTGTTTTTCAGTCGTTTTTCTAATCTCTTCAATCTTTGGGCCATTTCTTCCGGTACCTTCTTTCGGGTAGGCTTCTCAATGTTTGTAGGAAGATCAAACGAGTATGAGTGGTACTCGGGAGAGTGGTGATGTTCTTGCTGTATATCAAACTATGACTCTTGAGAAGGCTGCCCCTGGCCATTGGCCCATGCTTGACGCATTTTGGTCATTTGTCGTTTCAGTGTTCTAATTTCCTCAACCACAGTTGACCCTTGTTGAACTTTGTGACCCTGAGTCTCTTGAGCACTCGTAACAGCTCCGATGTCGGTTATCATTTTCCTTGAATCTTTCTTTCCAATTTACCACAACCAACCACCTCAACTTTCTGGATTAACAAAATGAAACCATCATGTTAGCGTTAAGGTATTCCGCTTATTGATTCCTTTGTTTTTTTCTGTTATTTTCTCTTCTTCTTCTTCTTCTTCTTTTTTTTGTGGTTTTTTTTTTCTTTCTGTTTTTTTGTAGTTTTTTCATTTTTTTTTTGGTTATGGATATGGTCGAATCCTATGTGGATTGCCTACGTATCATGACCCCGCATGAATCGGACCGAGCGTAGTTCTTGCAAATTAATGCAAGAAATAAAGAGATGTTTATTTGATTTTTTGATTTTTTTTTCTTTGAAGGAAAATGATAGAAGCCGACTCCAACTACAAACTTGTGTAGGAGATTTCTACAAGAAAAAGAATATTTTTGGTGTCAATTATGACTATTTCTACAAAATTGGCCACATAATGGCTTATTTGACAAAATGACTATTTTTGCAAAATTTTACTCAAAATTTTATCCTGGGGCCTATGGGGCATCGTTCAGCACCGACACATGCTAACACAAGACCGAGGAAGTTAAAAATGCAAAAATGTGGCTATTTCAGCAAAATTTCGTCCATGTAATGGCTTGTTTGATAAAGTGGTTATTTTTTGTAAAGTTGAGTGATGACTCAAAACTTGATTTTGCGGATACGACCTTTTGACATTTCCGCGAGGGAATATTTCAAGGCTATGCCCGCAAATTATTTAAAATAACTCAAAGTGGCTATTCTTGCAAAAACAACCTTATGGCGTCCTTTTGAGGGACATTCGGCTTATTTTAAGCAAGAACAACATCACCCGACTTATTTATAACAAAATCAAAAATTTGACATTTTTTGGTTATTTTTGCAAAAGGGGTATGAACCCGGACTTGATTTTGCGGCTATGGCCTTGCAACTTTTCCACAAGGAATATTTCAAGGCTGTGCCCGCAAATTATTAAAAATGATTCAAAGGGGCTATTTTTTGCAAAAAACAGCCTTCCGGCGTCCTTTCGGAACCTTCGGCTATTTGCAAAAACGGCATCACTTTGATTTTATTGACAAAATTAAACACACATTTTTTTTATTTTTTAAAGGGTTGGTTGGACCCGATGAGGGTTGCCTACGTATCCCACCTAACGGCGAGAATCAAACCTCTGCGTAGTTCGGTTAGATTATTTGACCAATTATTTCAACAAAATTGTTCTACCTATTTTTCAAATTTTCTTTTCAAGCAATCGACAGCGCTTCGTCGACATTTCGATATTTTTTCTATTCTAAAATTTCCTCTCTTTTTGTTTTTCAGGAATTTAGCCAATAATAATCTAGAACAAATAAATGCAACATATAACATGCTCGGTCTTTTGATTACCGGGTCACCTGTCCTAGACGGACCCAACCCCTGTGTTGAGTCCCCTAAGTCAGATATGATGCAAATAAACGTCCTAGACCTAGGCTCAATATCCTGATTTTTCATCGGTACTAGACCGTGTACCCGAGTGGACAACTCGGATCGAGGAGGGGGCTACGTACCGGTGACCCGCGGGGTCAATCGGCTTTGTAACTTATCCGGCCTCTTTTTCTTATTTTTGGTATCGACACTAACAGAAAGGGGAGTCTCAACCAGTAAGCACATCCCCGGAGGTAAGAAGAGAAGGGTTTTCGGCACAGTTTATATACACAGTTCACGTAATATCAAAGCGGTAAACATGTAGCACATTAATCAAAACATATAATGAAATCAGATATAAGCAAAAACAGCAATTTAACTGAGCTCGAATTCTTAAACTCTGAACCTAAGTTCTGGGTTACTTATCCCCAGCAGAGTCGCCAGAGCTGTCACACCTCCCTTTTTTCACACACATGACGTAAACGTAAATGTGTCATTGTTTAATACTACACCCCGAGAAGGGATATAATAATAATCAGGGAAGGAGTTTTTCCACTTAAAGGACAGTCGGAACGGGATCAATTTATTTAATTATTCAGAGTCGCCACTTGAGAAATTAATGGTGTCCCAAGTTACTGGTTTTAATCCCGAACCAAGGAAATTTATGACTCTATATTACAGTCTGCGAAACTAGAAACCTGGATAAGGAATTTCGTTAACCCGGGAGAAGGTGTTAGGCACTCCCGGATTCCGTGGTTTTAGCACGGTCGCTCAACTGCAATTTTTGTTTTTATCTGATTTCTTTACATATTTTAATTATGTGCTTCTAATGTTCCGCTTTTAATTTTAAAAGAATTGCGACGCCACGAAAACACATTTCGAGTCACACCGCAACCAGTACGCCTGTGACTTTAATGCATTTCGGTTTCGCCGGGAGTAAGATTTGGGTCACATAAATGCGCACCCGTCATTAGGAAGGTATTATTATTAACTAACGTGCCTAAAGTAATTTCGCGTTTGTACTTTGCGAGGGCCATGAAATTTGCTAAATGGCACGCCTCGAATTCTAAGGAGTTAATATTACTCTAAGAATTAGATGGTTCAACTCCAAACTAAGCCACACAAACCACTTTTATTTTGCATCCTCTAATCTAAATCAAATCAATTACAACTAATTTAATTCCTTCACCTAATCTAGCACGGCTCAACAAACCAACGCGATTTAAAAATAACAATTGCTACTACTAGATTGCAACTATGAAGTTAACAAGACAATACTGAAACGCAGCATCACATCCAAATAAATCTAAACTAAGAACAATTCACCGGATTCTATAGAACTTGGTAAAACTCATGTGACAAAAAGCTCCAAATCGGCATTTAAACAATCCATACCTGAACGAGCGAAACTTTTGATTAGTCGTGCTTGGAATCAAATACAAATGAGTCCAACAATATAAAATTGAGATGAGCATCAACAAATGAACTCAAACCAGCAGTAAAACTCGACCGAATTCAAATTCGATCGAGATGAACCTCGAATCGCAACCACAAACCAACAGACTTCCTCTTTTAGATTAATTTGACTGTGTTATAGGATCGGAAACAAAATCGTGACCAGAGATCCACAGCAACGGAGACCATGAATTTAACCAACATAAACTTCTCAACACAGACCCAGCTCGTTGACTCGATTCCAAAACTCAAATAATCTCCATCTCAAAAAATCACAATTTAAAATCAGAAGAAAAGTAGCACCATATTTTCCATTTTTTCTTTTTTTTTTAAATTCAAACCTTAATGTTGATGGATGGTTGGGCAGCTAGGTTTGTTGGGGAATTAGGAGTGAAGTCTCAAGTTCTCACATGGCGAAGAATAGAGGTCGTTTGGGATGGTCTGCCGACGTCAAGGGTGAAGCTGAGCGTTGGAATGAATGCATTCACTGGAGGAGGGCAGCGATGAAGATGGGAAATCAGGGGATGGGGTCATCCGCCGCTCTCTGTGTGTTTCGTGTGTATTTGTTACTGAAGGAGAGGGGTATGGGATAGCTGGGGCGGGTTTAGTGAATTTGGGCCAGGGTTATTCCGTTTTGGGCCATTTAATCCGAATTTCAACCTTTTTTTTTTTGCCTTGTATTTTTTGTATTGTATTTTTATATTTTCTAATTTTATTAAAATGCTTAAAACAAATAAATTGACACTAAAATCTATTTCCTATCCATTAGTAAAAATGCAAACTAAAACACATTTAAACTAAAAAATGCAAGATGGACCATTTTTGTTATTTTCTTGACATTTTGTTCTAAAATAAATTGATATTAATTAGTACTAAAATGTGAAATTAAATTCCTAAATGCAAATGCACATTTTTTGTATTTTTATATAAATTTTCATGCAACTAATTAATACACAAATTGTAAAAATAAGGAAAAATTATTTATTTTGAATTTTATGGGAATAACTCATATGTAGGGTAAAAATCACGTGCTCACACTAATTATAACTTGGGTGATGACATGCATAACCACAGTATCATACTCAGTTATCATAAATAGAAAGCCACTTAAACCATTTGAAGCAAAGAGAGGGCTAAGACCAGGGGACCCACTATCACTACTAATCTTTGCCATAGAAATGGAGTGCCTGTGTAGATTACTTAAGCAGCTAAGGAACAACACGAACTTTAAGTTCCATCCTAGGTATGCTAAATTGAATCTCATATAGCTAGGATTTGCAGATGACCTGCTACTATTTTGCAAGGGAGAGGAGAAGTCTGTGATAGAGATCTATAAGCAGTTTCTAACTTTCTCCAAAGCTTCAGGGTTAATAGCTAACACAAGCTAGAGTAATGTGTATTTTGGTGGAGTAGACAACAGGGTACAACAAAGAATACTGGATATACTAAAGGTGAACTACCTTTTAGATATCTTGGTGTCCCATTGAGTACAAAGCGACTCTCAATAGCCCAATGTGAACCACTGATAGATATAATGCTGAGTAGAGTGCAATGCTGGACAGCCAAGCTCTTATCTTATGTAGGGAGAGCAACACTGATCAAGAGTGTCTGGGGAACACTTCAAAACTTTTGGGCACAGGTCTTCATATTACCTAAGAAGATCATTCAATTTTATTGAAAAAATATGCAGGAGATTTCTGTAGAATGCTGAACCAACAAGAAAGTCACTGGTTGCTTATGACAGATTATGTATGCCAAAATCAGCAGGGGGGCTCAATTTCACTAACATTGAGATATGGAACAAGACAGCTATTTGTAAGTTGTTATGGAACATATGCAAAGATAAGGAGAAAGTACGGGTATAATGGGTTCCCACATACTACATAAAAGGTAGTAGCATTTGGGATATAGAACCTAGGAATGCATCCTGCGTAATACAGAAGATCTTCAAGGCAAATGAGGAATTTCAAAAGGCAGGATATTCTGAAGATGAGGTGAAGCGGATAGACAAGTTCTCCACTAAACAGATGTATAAAAAATTACAAGGGGACCTCCAAAAGGTGCCATGGAGAGAACTGGTTTGCAACAACAAGTGGATGCCTAAATGGATCTTGATCCTAAGGTTGGCAATCCTAGATAGAATAGCCACCAAGGAAAGACTTGCTAGATGAGGTAAGTTGGATGATGCAGTGTGCTCTTTCTGTAAGAGAAGCAATGAAACAGTGCAACATCTTTTCTTTAAATGTGATGTCACATGGGAAATATGGCAGAAAATATTAATGTGGCAAGGGATAGTGAGAAGGAAGAAGCAGTGGTATGAAGAAATATAATGGGCAGTAAAGAAGACAACAGGAAAGAGTGCGGGAGCTGAACTATACAGAGTTACAATGGCTGCAGTTGTCTATCATGTATGGAATGCTAGGAACATGAGTATATTTCAAAAGGAAAAATTCAGTGTGATTAAAATAGCTAAACTGGTAGTGCAAGAGATCCATGTACGAGCGCAAAACTACAAAAAACTGAATGAGTACCTAAGCAATTTAAACTGGTACCCAGTTTAGCATAGAATAAAATTAGTAGTGCAGGGGATAGTAGTTTCCTTTCGTTGGGGCTTCATGTCCAACAAAAGAGAGTATAGACAATTAGTCTCGTGACGTAATCTGTAAATATTTACTTGATAATAAAGTCTTTTAATTATCAAAAAAAAAAAAAAAGTTAATCCTTTTCGAATTCCTTATGTCATCCTGATGAATGAATTAATGTTTGATTGTTCAAGGATTGCGCTCCCTCGATAGTCAATATAATCACTGGCTTTTTCGACCATGTGCAAGTGAATATATTGTTTCCTTGTAAAATCTAGCATTGAATCCGCAGCTACTAACTGCCGAAAATCACAGGTTGTGGTCCAAAATGTCAAACAGAGACAAAGAAAGCTTTCTGAGAAGTGAAAGTCTTTAAAGAGAGAGATTGAATAAAAACAGTCAGAGGCGGTCGGCTAGCCAAATCCAGTAATTTCGATTTAAATTATATTATTATTTTAGTTGATGTCTATCAAGTTGGTTATCGGGGGATGCATCCTCAATGTCATCAGCGCCTACGCAGAGGCGTTTTTGGGACGACTTGGATGAGTTGGTGCGTAGTATTCCCCAATCTGAGAAGTTGATCATTGGAGGGGACTTTAATGGTCATATTGGAGCAGATGCTAGCGGTTATGGTGAGGTGCACGGTGGCTTTGGCCTTGGGGTTAGGAACGGAGGAGGCTCTGCGCTGTTGGAGTTTGCTAGGGCTTCCGAGCTTCTGATCGCTAACTCGGCATTTCAGAAGAGGGAAGAGCATTTGGTCACCTTCCAAAGTTCGACGGCAAGGACCCAGATCGACTACCTCCTTCTCAGAAGGAGCGATAGAGGTTTGTGCAGGGACTGCAAGGTTATTCCGGGAGAATCCCTTTCAACCCTTCATAGACTCCTAGTGATGGATGTCGGAATCTGGGTGAAGAAGAAGCGGAGGGGTGCTCGGGGCCATACGCGAATTAGATGGGGTGCTCTGACTAAAGAGAAAGCCCAGGAGTTGGAGAGGAAGTTAGTTGATGGTGGAGCTTGGAGTAGTTCCGGGGTAGCGGACGCAATGTGGTCAGAGATGACGACTATGGTTAGGGAGGCAGTGCGAGATGTGCTTGGGGTAACCAAAGGCTGTGTAGGCAGACATCAGGGCGACTGGTGGTTGAACGACGTAGTGTGAAGAAAGGTAGAGGTGAAGAAAGCTGCTTTTGTGAAGTTGGCAGGGAGCACAAGCGAGGAAGGAAAGGCGGGTGAACAGAGAGAGCTATAAGGTGGCAAGGAAGGAAGCGAAATTGGCGGTCACGGAGGCTAAAAATGCGGCTTTTGGCCACATGTACGAAGAATTGGGGGAGAAAGGCGGGGACAAGATGTTATTCCGGTTAGCCAAGTAAGGGAAAGGAAGGCGCGGGACCTAGACCAGGTTAGGTGCATCAAGGATGAGGATGGTAGAGTCCTGATGGGGGAGTCTCAAGTCAAACGGAGATGGCAGGCATATTTCCGAGACCTTCTAAACGAGGAGGGGGACCAAATCATAGAACTAGGGGAGCTGGGGCATTCAGAGCGTCATAGAGACTTAGGGTACCGCAGGCGCATTAGGGTGGAAGAGGTCGTGAGGGCTTTGCGTAGGATGAGTAGAGGTCGAGCGACCGGGCCAGACGAAATCCCGGTGGAGTTCGGGAAATGCATGGGTAAGCCAGGAGTGGAGTGGCTCACCAGGTTATTCAATGCGATCTTTAGGACCAAAAGGATGCCGGAGGAGTGGAGGTGGAGTACAGTGGTGCCCTTGTACAAAAATAAAGGGGATATCCAGTGTTGCAACAACTATAGGGGCATCAAATTAATAAGCCACACCATGAAGGTCTGGGAGCGGGTGATCGAGGCCAGGGTGAGGGAGTCGACATCTATTTCCGTGAACCAGTTCGGTTTCATGCCGGGTCGGTCCACTACAGAAGCTATCCACCTTGTCAGGAGATTGGTGGAACAGTTCAGGGATATGAAGAAGGATTTTTTATTTTTTATTTTGAAAACGAGTGATTCTATTCTTTTGTATAATAACACTACGTTTCGCTTTGTTTGTGAACATCTCGATTATTTACTATGTATCTATTATTTTGCTAGCATAGTAAAAAGAATTACCTAGTTTTTTTATATAATTAAACCCTGATTTTTAAGGTACAAAATTTTGCTTTAAATTAGACCATTGGGGCGCAAAAATGATTGATTTATATGGTTTAAATTATAATAATATTTCAAACTCAAATACTTCATCCAGTCCAAAATAAATAATTTTTTGGTATTTTTTCTGTGCTCCAAAATAAGTGATTTTCCAAATTTCAAGAGTAAATTAATATTTTTTTTTACATTGTCCTTGGAGCCCGAGCGAAGTGCGAGGGAGCGTGATGATTGGATCTCATGCCATAGCCAAGAAGGATAATTTCAGATACCTTGGATCGGTGATCCCGGGGGACGAAGAGATAGACGGGGATGTCACTTACCGTATAGCGGCGAGGTGGTCGAAGTGGAGGCTTGCATCAGGAGTCTTGTGTGATAATAAAGTGTCACATAAACTCAAGGGGAAGTTTTATAGAGCTGTGGTTAGACTTGCCATGCTGTATGAGACGGAGTGTTGGCCGGTAAAAATCTCATGTTCGGAGGATGATGGTTGCGGAGACGAGGATGCTTAGGTGGATGTGCGGGCTCACCGGGTTAGATAAGATTAGGAATGAAGTTATTCGGGAGAAGGTGGGGGTGGCCCCAGTGGATGAGAATATGCGAGAGGCGAGGCTTCGGTAGTTCGGGCATGTGCGGAGGAGAAGCCCCGATGCCCCGGTGAGGAGTTGTGAGCGGCTAGCGGTGGTTGGTGTGAGGCGAGGCAGAGGGAGGCCTAAGAGATACTGGGGAGATGTAATTAGACAGGACATGGCCAGGATGCGGATTACCGAGGACATGACCCTTGATAGGAAAGTCTGGAGGTCCAGTATCAAGGTTGTAGGATAGAGACTTCTAGATTTTTCGTACTCCTTTTCCGGGGTGGGTGAGGTGTGGTAGGGACGCCCATAGATGATTAGTTTGTGTTCTCTTGTGGTAGTCATTTCTGGTAGTTGCTGTTTCAATATCATTGCACGCATACCTGCTTATTTATGGTATTTATGTATCTTATGTTTAGATAATTTTTTTGCGATGTATGTTCGTATAACTAATGCAGTTTTTGTTTTTGTTTTTGTTTGCCTTTCTTTTCCCTGCGCCGAGGGTCGATTGGAAACAGCCTCTCTGCCCTCTCGGGTAGAGGTAAGGCATGTCTACATATTACCCTCCCCAGACCCCACCTTGTGGGAATATACTGGGTTGTTGTTGTTGTTGTTGTATTATTTTAAATTTTTATTAAATAAATACAAATTATTAATTTAAAATCTAATAACATAAAGTCTCAAATCAATAAATAAATACAAATTATTAACTAAGACGGCGGCTTTTGCTCGTTTGTATGAGGAACTAGGTAGCAAAGGCGGGGAGAAGAAGTTATTCCGCCTCGCTAAGCTAAGAGAGAGGGCGGCTCGGGATCTGGACCAGGTGAGGTGCATAAAAGATGAGGACGGCAAAGTTCTGATGGGGGATGACCAGATTAAGAGGAGATGGCAGACCTACTTTCATAAACTCCTAAATGAAGAAGGGGATCAGGGAATTGTACTAGGTGGATTGCGGAACACCGACATTCCCCATGAATTAAGTTATTGTAGGGACATTGAAGTCGATGAGGTCAACCGAGGCAATGCGTAAGATGAGGGGGGGTAGAGCTACCGGGCCAGACGAAATTCCAGTTGAACTTTGGAGGTGTGTGGGTAGAGCAGGATTGGAATGGCTTACTGGGTTGTATAATGTGATATTCAAGACTAATAGGATGCCTGAAGAGTGGAGGTGGAGTACAATGGTTCCGTTGTATAAGAACAAAGGCGATATCCAGAGCCGTAACAACTATAGAGGTATCAAATTACTAAGTCATACCATGAAAATCTGGGAGAGAGTGGTAGAGATGAGAGTGCGAAGGATGGTGTCTATCTCGGACAACCAGTTCGGATTTATGCCGGGCGATCTACCACATAAGCTATCCATCTTATTAGGAGGATGGCAGAACAGTACAGGGATAAGAAGAAGGATCTTCACATGGTGTTTATTGATCTAGAGAAAGCGTATGACAGGGTTCCTAGGGAGGTCTTATGGAGCTGCTTAGAGGTTAAAGGGGTTCCGTAGCCTACATTAGGGTGATTAGAGACATGTATGAAGGAGCTAAGACTCGGGTTAGGACAATAGGAGGCGATTCCGAGCATTTTCCAGTTGTTACGGGGTTGCACCAAGGGTCGGCGCTCAGCCCTTTCCTATTTGCCCTGGTGATGGATGCCATAACACATCATATTCAAGGGGAGGTTCCATGGTGCATGCTATTTGCCGATGATATAGTCCTAATTGACGAAACACGACGCGGGGTAAACGAAAGGCTAGAGGTTTGGAGGAATGCCCTTGAGTCTAAAGGATTCAGGTTGAGCAGGACAAAGACGGAATACCTCGAGTGCAAGTTTAGGGCGGGGCCGACGGAAACGGGAGTGGAAGTGAGACTTGACTCTCAAATCATCCCTAAGAAGAGTAGTTTCAAGTACCTAGGGTCGGTTATTCAGGGGACCGGGGAGATCGACGAGGATGTCACACACCGTATAGGGGTGGGTTGGATGAAGTGGAGGTTAGCGACGGGAGTCCCGTGTGACAAGAAAGTTCCACCTTTACTAAAAGGTAAGTTTTATAGAGCAGTGGTTAGGCCTGTAATGCTGTATGGGACCGAGTGCTTGGTCGGTTAAGAACTCACACACCCAGAAGATGAAAGTAGCAGAGATGAGGATGTTGAGGTGGATGTGCGGGCATACAAGGATGGATAAGATTAGAAATGAATATATTAGAGAGAAGATGGGTGTGGCTCCCATAGAGGACAAGATGCGAGAAACAAGACTTAGATGGTTCGGGCACATTCGGAGGAGGAGCACTGATGCACCGGTGAGAAGGTGTGAGCGACTGGCTGTGGCAGGCATGAGAAGAGGTAGAGGAAGACATAAGAAGTATTGGGGAGAGGTGATAAGGCAGGACTTAGCGCGTCTTAGGATTACTGAGGACATGGCCCTTGATAGGGGATTGTGGAGGTCGAACATTAAAGTTGTAGGTTAGTGGGAAGTTGTGGATAATTCCACAGCGCACTAGAGTGATATTAGCTAGTTAGGAGGTAATCGTAGGAGTTTACGGATCAGTACATGGAGTTAGTTATTGGATATTAGTATACATTTCATCTATTTCGTATTTCTTATATTGTTGCTTACTTTATTATTTTGTGTTATGTTGTTATTGTATGTTATTTTAATATGAGTCTATTGATAGAACTAATTTATCGTCTTTTGTTGATGTCTTGAGCCGAGGGTCTCCTGGAAACAGCCTCTCTGCCCCCGGGTAGGGGTAAGGCCTGCGTACATATTACCCTCCCCAGACCCCACTTGTGGGATTATACTGGGTTGTTGTTGTTGTTGTCTCAAATCAATAAATTTTTTGATTTTGATTTGGGCTTAGGGCTTCGTTCAATTGAAAGGGTCACGGATTTGAAATTTAATTTGAAAATACGCAGCAAATCCACCTTCAGTGTTTGCAAAAGAAAAATCATAGCAGTGTGAAAGAGGGTGTGGCAGAAATGGCAGTATAACGGATGAGAAGCAGAGATTTTCTCCTCAAATTTGTTAAAGAGAACTCAAATATGTAAATCAAAGTCATCTAGCGTGTTGGTACTAGTACTTTGAGATCAAAATTTTGATATTTCTCGGAGATTCGCGTGAGGTTCTCCGCATTTAATCCTAAAAAAGATTAGTAATCGTATTCGCACGATGCGCGATTAATATTAAAAAATATTAATTAAATTATACTCGGGCTTGTTCAATCCTATTAGACCGTATTATTTTAATAAATTTCAATTGTCAATTTTTTTTTGTCAATACAATATACCCTACCCTCGCTGATGTTTGAGTAGTTAATTTCTTTGTTAATTTTTAATAAATAATATTTTTGTTATTAACTAATTATGCCATGTGGCTTTATTCTAGACTACCACTTAAATCAGTGTGGTGCCTTTTTTTAGCTTTTAATAATATATAGATAGATTATAAGCATATTACATGTTTAATAGTTTTATCTGCTATTCTTTTGTAATATAATAGAAGATATATATATATTATATACTATATATATATATATATATATATATATATATATATATATATATATATATATATATATTCTCAATAATATTATTTGAATTTTAATGAATAGATATACTTTTTATTTCAAAAAATAAAAAGAAAATAATTTTAAAAATGAAATAAAGAAATTAACTAACCTAAACCAACCCTCACCCATGTTTTAGTATTTAATTTAGGTGGTTAATTTCTTTGTTAATTTTCAATAGATAATTTCATTGTTGTTAACTAATTATTCCATAAAGTTTTTTTTCTATGCTACCACTTGGCTTAAAGAGGGGGCTTTATCCTCCCCTTTTAATTGCACCCGAGGTCTCGTTATCACTAATCCAACCTATAAACCCTCGGTTATTACTCTCGTCTATACTCTGGGAGTGATGTTGTTCAAACAACTACCTAAATATGCACCCTCTCTCAAGAAGATACATAATAAATAGGAACAACTAATTGAGGATTCCTTCGATTAACCAAAATCAAAACGTAGTTGAACAAATAGAGCTTAACAACCAACTCAAAATTATATTAATATAACAACTAATTCATCCCCGACGGGTTTCACCAAAACCTTAGATAACAAATTAGCTATTCATAATAGTATGTAAAACTACAATATCAAAAGTCATAACCAACAATGAAAAATAAGAAGAGGAAGGAAAAACTTGTTGAAGAATTCTCCGCCTTGCTTTCAATGTGTTCTTGCCTCCTTAGGTCTAATTTGTGTAAAAAATATGTTCCCTTTTTATTTTTGGCCGGTCTCCTTTGTTTAATATAGGGTTTAGGGCTTAAAATCCCATATTTTGCACTTTGGTCCTTGAAATTTTCGCTTCATGACGTGGTCCCACCGCGGTTACTTCGGGATAGCAGCCAAATAGGCCATCTGAATCTTTGGTAATGTTCTGCCGTAGTGTTCTACCGCAATCCTACCGTAATCGCTGTTTTTCACTATATTCCATTTAGAATTTAGAAAATCACAAAACATGAAAGTTGTAGCCCTTTGAATTAGCTTTCAACCATATATTGTGGAGACCAAACGAAGTTCTGAGCAAAAGGTTATGTCTATTTTACTAGATAGTACACAATATGCCTCATCGAGCCTTCGTTCATACTTAATTATCAAATTTGATCCCCGAACCTGATCACTGCTTAGTTCCTTGAACTTTTACTCAAATATTAAATCTCCAAATCACGTAAATTCATTCCATAATATCTATATAGCTTGGAATAACACCTACAAGGTATAAAATACACAATTAGTGCAAAATACTAGTGAATCTATTTGAACAATTCTCCTAACGCGGCACACCAAGAGTATTTAAAAATAGACTAAGCACAAAAGCGCAATATCTTCACCTCAAGATTTAACTCGTAAGTACCATGCATTATTCACAACTCACCTACTTACTCTAATATAGAGGTTACTGGAATTACCTTTCCTTCATGGATCAAGTGCCCTCACAACACAAGAGAGTAGTTCCACACAATAAAATTTGAGAACACTTAGGAATTCAAGATAGAAAGAATTCACTCACTCTCAAAAATAACATTCATATGCCACAAAGATGCATCATAAGCTTGCCCGTAGTGTACTACTCCACTATATAGCTCATTCAATCTTGGATCAATTAGTACTTTATTTGGTTGTAATGTAGGTTACGGGAGGGGTATGATACATTTAGATATAAGAGTGACTACACCTCCCTAAGCACTTTAATACATACATTTTAATATTTAAACCTCATACTTATGTCAAACCAAACTCCGCCTTCACATCAATGTAAATTGCCCCATTCTTCTTTAAGCACACTTACGTCAAGAACCACTACTTATCAAATTTTTTCTTCACAACAATCCAACTATATATTTTTTTTAATTCAAGTGGCTCTTCCTTTTTTCAAAATAGTGCACCTTTCTCCTTGTTCAATTAGTTCCACTCAAAAGCTAAACCAACTACCACATACTTTAACTTTTACAATGTTCATACCAATACAAGTGATCATGAGATGTGAAAAGGTTCAAATAGATGGTTAATTCAAAAAAATGGGTAACACTTGTAATGTGGTTGCCAAAGAAAAAAAATTACAGGCTCAAAGAGGTTAACTACGATACATAACAATTAGGTGGGTAAAATATACATATCTGGATCAACAAGAAAATGCCTATATCACTTCCAAGACTGAACAACACTACTATTTTGCTTTGCAAGCACACATGGCAAGTTCTAGGCATAAACTACAATGCACTAAATAACGCAAAACCTTACACATACATGGCACATAACTCACTCAGGATTGGATTCATAGATACTCTAGTCAAAGTAGTTAAGCAAAGTTAAGATAATACAATTTAAGGTACTTCTACAAGAATCAAAACCTGAACCTAAGCGTCATAACCAAAGTACTCACTATTCTCAAGGCATAGAAAAGTCAATAGATATTGCTTCAATTCAAAACACAACACAATGGCTCTTATTCCTAAAAAAAACTAACTACACCCGATTCAAATAAAACTCTTGGAAAAGAACTGTGGCCCAAATAAAAAACAAGGGAGAGTTACTACACTACCTAAAACAAAATAAATTTTTTTTTGGTATTTTCTTTAGACTTACTTCCCTCAAGAAAACTGTCTAGAAGATCCGTTATCAAAAAAAGTCCAATCTTTAAAAAAAAAACATAGTTAAAGTAGCATGAAAAGTCATCTAGACAATCTCCTCATCCCACACTTAAAATTGTGCTTTATCCCCAATGCACATCCATACATTTAAGAGGGTAAAAGAAACTCCCTCGTAGGCCAAATGCCGAAGCACAAGGAGTTTATGAGGTACTCAGACTTCTCCCAGCTTGGTCCTTCATGCGGGTACCTCACACTTAGTTCCAACCATTTTATTTGTTGGTGCATCCTTCCAATATCCTTGTTTTCATGCTTGTAGAAAATAAAAAATTCATACTACAAAAATAATATAATAAAAAAATAAAAAAATAAATAAACGAAAACAATAAAGCTGGTTGCCTCCCAACAAGCGCTTTATTTAACGTCATGGCACGACGCGAATCTCTTTTTACCTCCACCTCGAGCTTATAAATTGAACCCCAAGTTTTGATTCAAGCTTATGATTATGTTCATGGGGTGGTAGAACAAATCTAACTGGCCCAATGAATAAATATAGTGTCACACCTCCTTTTTTACTTATACCGCTTATTAATACTACACACCGGGAAGGGATATAATAATAAAAAGGGAAGGAGTTTTTCCACTTAAAGGTCAGTCAGAACGGGATTTATTTATTAAATTTCAGAGTCGCCACTTGGGAAAATAATGGTGTCCCAAGTCACCGGTTTTAATCCCGAACCGAGGAAATTATGACTCTGTTACAGTCTGCGAATCAGAAATCCGGATAAGGAATTCTGTTAACCTGGGAGAAGGTGTTAGGCACTCCCGAATTCTGTGGTTCTAGCACGGTCGCTCAACTGTTGTTTTTATTTTTATCTGATTTTTATATGCTTCATTTTCATGCTTTATTAATGTTCCCCTTTGTTATTTTTTATAAGAAATTGCGACGTCACGAAAATGCATTTCGAGTCACACTGTACCAGTACGCCTGTGACTTTAATGCATTTCAATTTTGCCGAGATTTGGATTTGGGTCACATAAATGTGCACCCATATTAGGAATGTATATTTATTATAAATTGTGCCTAACGTATCTACGTCTTGTTAATTTTGGGAAAAGACCGTGGAATTTGCTAAACGGTCCTTCTGAATCTAGAATTTTATATTAAAATTTATTTGAGGGCCCCACAATTAAATATTTGTGGTTTGGTGAGGGTCATCTCCAATTATTTTAAGGTCCAATCCTAAATAACTACATTTTCTATTTTTGGTTTTTCGTCCTAATATAACTATTTTGGCAGCAGTTTTCATACTATTAATTATTAGATTCCAGGCCATTATTCATTACTGGGCCTGGACTTTGAGCTAGCTTAACAGTTTACACCCAGGTGTAACTGGACCTCTGGAGCCCAGTAAATACTTTTGTTTCTGTGCATAGGCATAAATGCCATTTTAATTTGATCTGGGCCTGGATTTATGATTAGGCCCGAATCATTTATATATAAAGTAGGACAAAATCTAACTAACATTTTATGACAGAGCTATGAACAAATATAACAATTAACATGCTTCTATCAATGTCAATCAGCTTTTGAACACTGCTGATTTTAACATTATTAACACAGCCTTACCCCTACCCGAAAGGGTAGAGAGGCTGTTTCCGGCCGACCCTCGGCTCAGAAAAAGAGAGAGAAAATCAACAAACAAAACAAAACAAAACAAAACAATGTTAGTAAATCCGGGATAAATCAAATAAATAATTATCTAAACATAAAACCAAAAGTAGAATGACATGCAATAATACCAATCGGTTACTACCATAAGAGGCACAATACAATACATTAATTAACTATAGAGATCGCTACCAAACCCCACTCAGCCCCTAACATAAGTACTAAGAATTCTAGAAGGCCCTACCCTACAACCCTAATACTAGACCTCCAAACTTTCCTATCAAGGGTCATGTCCTCGGAAATCCCCATTCTAGCCATATCCCGCCTAATCACCTCACCCCAATACCTCTTAGGCCTCCCTCTGCCTCGACTCGCGCCAACCACCGCCAGTCGCTCACAACTCCTCACCGGTGCATCAGGGCTTCTCCTCCGCACATGCCCAAACCACCCGAGTCTCGCTTCTCGCATCTTCTCATCCACTGGGGCCACCCCCACCTTCTCCCGAATAACTTCATTCTTAATCTTATCTAATCTGGTGAGCCCGCACATCCACCCGAGCATCCTCATCTCCGCAACTCTCATTCTCTGGACATGAGAGTTCTTCACGAGCCAGCACTCCACCCCATACAACATGGCAGGTCTAACCACCGCTCTATAAAACTTTCCCTTGAGTTTCTGTGGAACTTTCTTGTCACACAAGACTCCACTTCAACCACCCCGCTCCTATACGGTGAGTGACATCCCCGTCAATCTCTCCGTCCCCTTGAATCACCGATCCAAGATATCTGAAACTGTCCCTCTTGGCTATGACCTGAGATCCCAGCTTCACGTCCCAGCCTACTTCGCTCGACTCGGCGCTAAACTTGCACTCTAGATATTCTGTCTTAGACCTGCTTAGTTTAAAACCCTTAGACTCGAGGGTCTGTCTCCAGACCTCCAACCTCGCATTAACACCAACCCTCGTCTCGTCTATCAAGACTATGTCGTCAGCAAAGAGCATACACCATGGCACATCCCCTCGAATATGGCGAGTTAGAGCATCCATTACCAAGGCAAATAAGAGAGGGCTTAACGCAGATCCTTGATGTAGCCCCATAACCACCGGAAAATGGTCCGAGTCGCCACCCACCGTCCTAACCCTAGTCTTGGCTCCATCATACATGTCTTTGATCACTCTGATGTAGGCTTCTAGCACGCTCTTCGCCTCCAAGCATCTCCACCGAACCTCTCTAGGGACCTTATCGTACGCCTTCTCCAAGTCGATAAACACCATATGCAGGTCCTTCCTCTTATCCCTGAACAGTTCCACCACCCTCCTCACAAGGTGGATAGCTTCTGTAGTAGAGCGACCCGGCATGAAACCAAACTGGTTCACGGATATAGATGACATCTCCCTCACCCTCGCCTCGATCACCCTCTCCCAGACCTTCATGGTGTGACTTATTAATTTGATACCCCTATAGTTGTTGCAACACCGGATATCCCCTTTGTTTTTGTACAAGGGAACCACTGTACTCCATCTCCACTCCTCCGGCATCCTCTTGGTCCTAAAGATCACATTGAACAACCTGGACAACCACTCCACTCCCGACCTACCCATGCATTTCCAAAACTCCACCGGAATTTCGTCTGGCCCAGTCGCTCGACCCCTACTCATCCTACGCAACGCCCTCGAGACCTCCTCCTCCTTAATGCGCCTGCAGTGCCCGAGGTCTCTAGGACACTCTGAATGCCCCAGCTCCACTAGCTCTAAGACTCGATCCCCCTCTTCGTTAAGCAGGTCTCGAAAGTATTCCTGCCATCTCCGCTTGACTTGCGACTCCCCCGTCAGAACCCTACCATCCTCGTCCTTGATGCACCTAACTTGGTCTAGATCCCGCGCCTTCCTCTCCCTCACCTTAGCCAATCGGAATAACTTTCTGTCCCCGCCTTTCTCCCCCAATTCCTCGTACATGCGCCCAAACGCTGCATTTTTAGCTTCCGTGACCGCTAGTTTCGCTTCCTTCCTCGCCACCTTGTAGTTCTCCTTGTTCGCTCTCCTTTCTTCTTCGCTTGAGCTCCCTGACAACTTAGCAAACGCCGCCTTCTTCGCCTCCACTTTTCCTTGGACTACCTCATTCCACCACCAGTCACCTTGGTGCCTGCCTGAATAGCCCTTGGCTACCCCAAGCACATCCCGCGCAGCCTCCCTAACCAGGTTCGCCGTCACTGACCACATTGCGTCCGCTTCCCCAGAGCTACTCCAAGCTCCCCCATCAACTAGCTTCCTCTCCAGCTCCCGGGCTTTCTCCTTAGTCAAAGTTCCCCATCTAATCCGCGGTCGGCCCCGAGAACCCCTCCTCTTCCTCTTCACCCGGAGACCTACATCCATCACTAGGAGTCTATGAAGAGTTGAAAGGGACTCTCCCGGAATAACCTTGCAATCCTTGCACAACCCTCTATCGCTCCTTCTGAGGAGGAGGTAATCAATCCGAGTCCTCGCCGTGGAACTTTTGAAAGTAACCAAATGCTCCTCCCTCTTCTGAAATGACGAGTTCGCGATCAAAAGCTCCGAAGCCCTAGCGAAATCAAGCAGCGAAGTGCCCCTCCGTTCCTAACCCCAAAGCCAAAGCCGCCATGCACCTCACCGTAACCACCAGCCTCCGCCCCAATATGACCATTAAAGTCCCCTCCAATAACTAACTTCTCAGATTGGGGAATACTACTCACCAACTCATCCAAGCCCTCCCAAAAACGCCTTTTAACCTCCTCAGCTAGGCCTGCATGCGGCGCGTAAGCGCTAATGACATTGAGAACACTACCGCCAATAACCAGTTTAATAGACATTAACCTATCATCCACTCGCCTAACCTCAACCACGGACTCCCTAAGATTCCTATCTACCAAGATACCTACTCCATTCTTACCCCTCTCAACCCCGAAGTACCACAACTTAAACTCATCTGCATCCCTCGCCTTCGTCCCTTTCCACCTAGTTTCCTGCACACATGCTATGTTGACCCTCCTCTTCTGGAGAATCTTTGCCAACTCAATGGACTTACCCGTTAGTGTGCCTACGTTCCACGACCCGATTCTCAATCTCTGAGCGTCCTTTAACCTCTCCCCACCCAAACCTCCCGCCCTACCCACAGGACCGCTCCCTGCCCCCCTGCTCACCTCCACCCCCACCCCCGAGGACATGACCTTACAGTACCATCCTCCGCCGCGGCCACTATCCCTCCAACAGACTACGGTAAAAGAGACGAACTTTAATAGAATTACGCAAAAGGATGCTTGCTAGCTAACGATAGAGTAAACCACACACAAGATGCTAGTTAAAATACGTAAAAGGACGTACAGAATAAACAAGAGATCGGGAGGTACCAACTCCCGGTGGAAAACCTGAAAGTAAGCTTTGATGCGCCCGGGTCAACTGCCGCCAAACCTACTCGTTTTGGCCGATGTAGCTTTGCTCCTCGCTTCCAAATGCCAAAAGCTCGCCTCGTCCGCCGCCTCTAGTACCTGCAAATCACACACAAAAAAAGGGGAAAGGGGTGGGGGGTGGGGGGACAAGAGAGAGAGTCGGAAGAGAGAGAGAAGTGGGTGGACTTACGGGGGAAGTCGTCTTTAACAGTTCGTGAATACCTCGGCGGAACCACTAGGCGGACCTTCAAAGAGAACCTCAAGCGAGAACTCAAAAACTGACACTTCCGGAGGGATCTCGAAATCAAAGCAAAAGGGCTGAAGGTGCCGGACTCTAACTGACTAAAGGAATAGAAGAAACAGCTATTTGGAGAATAGTTTGGACTGTGTAGGGGTACCGGAAATGGTGATTACAGGGCGAGAAACAAAACGCAACTTAGCCGGCGTTAATGGAGGTCGCCAGAAATTCCTTTTTTTCTGTCAGATCTCAAACGTTAGTACGCCTAATGTTCCTAAAGAAGAATCTGCAAAATGCCACGTTTACTCTTCAATTAGATTGAGACTGCTCTTCCAAATATATACAACTAATATAATTGTACATAAAGCGTATATAAATTATAATTTTTGACTGGAATTTTTTACGAAAAAAATTGTTTCTAATTTTCTAAAACGACCGGTCGGGTCGTTACAATATAACAATTAACATGCTTCTATCAATGTCAATCGGCTTTTGAACACTGCTGATTTTAACATTATTAACTAACTAAAAAAACATTGACACGCGACTTCAATCAACTCATTATTGCTTAACTTCTAAATTAGCAGAGTTTGATCTATAGATTATTTGTTGGTTGAAATACTGCTTGCATAATTATTTATCCGCTTTTATTTAACTAGAAATAACATTCTACAGCTTTTAACTAAAGCATGCTCAAATTACAATTATATTCAGATTGCCAAAATCAGAGTTTAAAGCAATTTTTTAGCTAAACCAGTTTCGATAATGATAAAACAACAACACGATTTGAAATTTAACTAAGTCACATTCTCATATTAACTGATACTAATCCGAAATTCAATTGACAAAATCTAAGTAATTGTGTATTACATGTCTTGTTTTAGAATGGTTATAAATCTATTAGCAAATTAACTATGTTTTAGCCGATTTTAGTTTTAGATTTAGGTTATCGTTATAACTAATCTACTTAATATGTTTACTACAGTATTATCTACTACTACTTTAATCTAGATTGAGTTCACATAGTCCAATACTTATTACAACCAGTTCCTAAATGAATTACAAGAGATCTAAGCATTTATAAGTTCAAAATGAAAGAACAGATGCACAATTTGCTAACTGAAGCTAATTAACATCTCGTTTCTTCAATAACATTTCAATTACAACTCCAGGACATAGTGGTGTGTACCTGATTCAAAAGCAAATCAATGAGTTCTAGGTTTTGAAGAAGAAGGAAAATCAGCAACAACAATGATGGTAAGCAACAGCGAACAGGAAGCAATTAACACAGCAGATCTCAAAACTCAGCAGGTAAACCAGCAAATAACTCGAGCAAATGGAAATCCAAGCAAAGTTGAAGTAAACAGACAGAGGAACAACCAGCAAAGATTCCCAAAAATAGTACTCGAACAGTATGCTAAGTAGAAGACCAGTAGAATTCTAGTATAGAAGTTTTAGAGCTTTAGTAAACTGAATGCCCTCTCAAACTCTAGAATTCTAAATAAATTTCGAACCTCTCAAAATTGGACCCTTAATTCAGGCTTTAGACAGCCTATTTATAGAGTGAGATTGGGAGGGAATTTTGAATTAGTTATTCCTACTTTCCACCCCAACTCTTTTTCAATTAAATCAGTTAAGTATAGGATAATTCTAACGAAAATATACTTGAACCCATGCTAGAAGGTTCTAGGCTATTCTTTATTGTTCTATTGGGCGGAATTGACATAGTTTCCCTCACTTGCAAAGGTTTAGTACATATTTGCCTTTTAACTATGCCTAGTTTACCCTTTATTGTTCAATACTTTCAATAAAACCATGCCTTAATGTCATTTATACCCCCATTACCTCTATATAATTCTCAAAAACACCAATTCCCTTTCCCCTTTTACCCCTTACACTCAACAATATTTACCCGACCTACCATTAGGTCTGTTAAGACCTGGGTAATTAACAATATTTAAAATATAACCCCTGAGACCCTACTTTAAATTTTAGCCAGTTTCAGACCAAGTAACATTTTCAGAATTAAACACTCTTACAAAGATAGCCACAAACGTCTTTATAAATCAAAAAAAACTCACACTGTGTTGCAATAATAACCACAATAAATATTTTGCACATATAACCTAAATATGACTAAACACTCAGAAGTTCAGAAGAAACAAACATATAAATCGTATTGCAAATATAGCCAGTTTTATGTAATCTTGCGCATACAGCCCCAATGATAACTAATTTTATGATTAATCAGAACTCAGAGAGACAAATTGATAATGGTTGAATCCTAATTAACCAAAACCCTAGTCGAGGCAGGATCTATTGAACAAGAGCATAAAACAACTAATAGCATGCGATTTACAGACAGTTATACTCAAAACTAAGAATACTTAATCGATTTCAGGCATACACATGTAATAGACTCAGGTTTTTAGCAAATAAGAACACAAAAGAGCAAGCACAGAATAAAGATGGGTTCAGGGTACTTAGTTTTTAGGGTTTCTTCTTTTCCTTTCTTTTTTTCTTTTCTTTCTTTCTTTTCTTCTTTCTTTCTTCTTTCTTTCTTCTTTTCTTTCTTCTTTTCTTGGTTTTCCAGTGTTTCAGAGACTTGGAGTCTCTTTTATGATAGATCTTCCAGGCAGACTATTGGAGGTCTGATTTGGGTATGAGAAGGGGTATACGGAGACCCATGATGTGGTTTTGAAAGGATTTAGTTTTGGGTGTTCGCCGGAGTAGGGTTCCGGTGACACATTTTTTGATATTCGAAGAGTTTGGGTTATATTCAAGATATGAGATTAGGATGGGGTGAAAGATCATTTTATAGTAGTTCTGAGGTGTTAAGGTGGAAGGTTGAATCATGGTTTGGGTGGTCGCCGCCTTGGGTTCCGGCGACCGGAGTTTCAAGAACTGGGGAATTAACGGAGGATTTGGGTGAGATTAATGGGATAATGGTGCTAGAAGAAGAAGAGGGGTGTTCAGGGTGGTGGTTTAGGCCGGAGAAGACGACAGGAGGCTGACCACCGGTAGGGTTTCGGTGGTCTGTGAGAGAAAGAGAGTGAGACGGAGGTGGCTAGGGTTTGCATTCTGAGATGTGTGTGTGTATAATGATGTGAATTGAACGTGGGGAAGGGAGATATATATTGAATCTAGGTCATTGGTTATTAGCCATTGGATTAACTGAGATTAACGGCCAGGATTGCTTCTCCTTCAAACGACGACGTCTGAGTTAAAATGCACCCTTACTCATGTCCGTTAGATTAGGCTTTTAGACGGTTATGATTTATTTACCTAAGCGACGTCGTTTGTTTAATTGTAAGACTGATTGTATCTGTTAGATTAATGAAATGAACGACTGGGATTATTTCTTTACACGGCATCGTTTGGTTCATATGGCAACCGCCTTATTTGGTCCGTTGATTGATTATATCAACGGCCCAGATTTGTTATGTTATACGGTGTCGTTCAGCTTTTGTATAAGGCTGGCCGGTCTAATTATTTTGGGCTTGGTATGTGGTCATTGATTTGGGCTTGAATATTTTGTGTATTTGGCCCAATTTCTTGGTATTTTGTGTTTTCATGTATTTATTTATTTATTTTGTATTTTTTTAATTTGTATTTATTTTATTTTCCTGTATTTTCTTGCATTTTATATTTGTTTTCCTTAGTATTTTATTCCTAGTGTATTTATCCTCTTTATTTGTATTTTTTGTATTTTTATTGTGATTTTCTAATTTTCTTAGTAATTACCTTATATTTTTGATATTTTCCAATTAATTTCATTTTGCATTTTATCTCAAATTTCTTTCATTTTATTTTATACACTAATCAAACCAATTGCAATCAAAAAACTAATTTTGTATTTTTATTTTAGAATTAATTGCTTGGGGCAAAAATCACGTGCTCACATATAGTATTCCGCACTCCTTAGCCTTTGTATGAGGTATGTAATCCTGACTTTCTGGAAAGAAGAATTCCAGAATATATGCATGTTGTTCCTCATTCCTTGACTTCTCAGTTGGTTCGGATGACTCTATTTCCATATCATCATCCAAATATAATATGGAAAAATACTTGGAGTGTGGACCAATGCGCTCAAATACATGAACTTCAGGACTTTAAACATCCTCAACATCAATGATACTAGAGTCAACAAAATTTGTATCCTTAATGTCCTTAGCTCACTCTAGACTCACTTCTTCAACATTGACATCTTTAAATTCTAGTTGGCTAGGTTGTTGATGTTCTACTTTGACCTCCCCAACTAATACCTCAAATTCCTTCTCTTCTTGGATACTATCCTCAATATTGGTACGTTGAGCATTAAAAGCCCCAACCATTTGACTCAATTGAGCCTCCAACTTGCGAATATTTGCCTCTTGCCTTTCTATGAGCAGTTATTTCTCATTGTTTTGTTCCATAAGGCACTTTAGCATATCCTTCATCTCCTTCAGGTCTGCATTCTCAGGTTCTTTGTTCCTATTAACTTCACAAGAAGAGGTAGAACCATCATAGTAAGGGGTTGGAGGAAGATAAAAAATATAAGAACAACCATAAAAGTGACCATTTTTACCACCACACACATCACACACATTAAACAAAAAAGATTGAGTTGGTGCACATAACTCGCTCTCAGGAACGTTTTAAAAAAATTTTCACAGGTGGTTTCCTTCAAAATATGTATGGAGATCAATAGTAGAATTATCTACACATAAATTCCCATAATTCCAAGATATCATATTTCTCAAATCAATAGTTATAAAAAAATAAAAATAAAAAATAAACAAAATAAAAGTTCAAACTTGAACTCTAGCAATATATACAGCTACAACTACATCGTTAGTTCCCCGGCAACGACGCCAAAATTTGAGCACGCCCAACTCTAGTACTAAAAAGGATAAGCGGTCGCTGCAAATATAATCCAGTCTAAAAGTCCAGAGTCGAATCCCACAGATAACTAAGGCTTAGCTGTATGTGTTTAATATCATAAAGAAGATAAGATTGAAAATAAATAAAGAGCTAAAAACTAACTATGCTTGAATTGTAAATAATTTAAATAAAGGTCCAAGGTAATGATTTCCCCGTTGTTGATTTTCTTGGTTGCATGTTTCTTATATGTGTGACTTAGTTGCCTCTATCAATCATGAACTCTCCAGCTACCATAAATCTCTCTCAAGCAATTATGATAATTTACTAGACGCACTCTCTCAATCTACGTTAGCTAGATTCACATTACAGTTTACTTAGATTGCACCCAAGGTCTCGTTATCTCTAATCCAATCTCTAAACCCTCGGTTATGACTCTCGTCTATACTCCGGAAGTGATGTTGTTCAAACAACTACCGAAATATGCACTCTGTCTCAAGAAGAAACATAATAAATAGGAACAACTAATTGAGGATCCTTTCAATTAACCAAAATCAAAACGTAGTTGAACAAATAGAGATTAACAACTAACTCAAAACTATATTAATATAACAACCAATTCATCCCCAACGGGTTTCACCAATATCTTAGATAACAAATTAGATATTCATAATAGTATGTAAAAATACAATATCAAAAGTCATAACCAACAATAAAAAGCAAGAAGAGGAAAGAAAAACTTGTTGAAGAATTTCCCGCCTTGCTCTCAATGTGTTCTTGCCTCCTTAGTTCTAATTTGTGTACAAAATATGTTCCATTTTTGTTCTTGGCCGTCCTCCTTTGTTTAATATAGAGTTTAGGGCTTAAAATCCCATCTTTTAAACTTTGGTCCTTGAAATTTTCGCTTCCTGCCGCGGTCCCATCGCGTTATGCCGGGAACGCGGCCAAATAGGCCTTCTGAATCTTTGGTATTGTTCTGTGGCGTTGTTCTACCATGGTCCTGTTGTAATCGCAGTTTTTCACCCTGTTCCACTTCGAATTTAGAAAAACGTAAAGCATGAATGTTTAGCCTTTTGAGTTATATTTCCAACCATATATTATGAGGACCAAACGGAGTTCTAAGCAAAAGGTTCTCAGCACATTAATCTAATCGAAAAAATTAAATTCATGATAACAAAAATAGTTTCAAAAGGAGAAAACAAGTACTCCCTCTGTTTCAATTTTATGTGAATCTATTTAATTGGGCACGAAATTTAAGAAAATATGAAGACTTTGGAATTTGTGGTCCTAAACAAGTCAAAAATGAGCACAGATCTAGTATTTGTATGGTTATAAAAGCTTTTTATTAATGGTAGAATTGTTAGTTTAAGTTAAATTGTTACCAAACTTAGAAAAAGGTCATTCTTTTTGGAAAAGACAAAAAATGAAATAGATTCACATAAACTGTAACATAGAGAGTACTAGTTTTAGAATTTATCTAAGAAAATTGCCAACAATTATTAGTACATCATATGAACAAGTCTGTATGAAATGTGATAATTGCATAATACCCGTTACAAAGAGCAGAAAAGCTTACATATTAATAGCACAAATAGCGAAATAAATTAAAAATAGAAATACACATTACATAAACAGTAAAACAAATTGAAAAAGAAGAATGAAAAATAAATGAAGAAAACCACCAGAAATTTCAAATAAAAAAAATACAATAAAGAATACCCATTATTTAAATAAAAAGAATCTAACTTTTTTGCATAAAGAACAATATGGCCTTCCTTCCATCTTTCATAAATCCTAATAGAAAACTCAATTTTGGGTTTGCCTCACGAATAATTATAGATAGGGGTGTCAATGATTCGGTTCGATCGATTATTTTATAAATTTTATACCGTATCAATTCTTTTTTATTCTTTTATAATATAGCCGAGTGTCTATCGAAAACAGTCTCTCTGCCCCTATCGGGGCAAGGGTAAGGTTTGCGCACACGTTACCCTTCCCAAGCCCCACTATATGAGACTTTACTGGGTAGTTGTTGTCGTTGTTGTTATAGACTTTTCGAAACGATCCCAATCATATCGGTTTTTCTTCGATATCGGTAGAAGTAGAATGCAATAACATAAGTATTTTTTTATAGAATTTAGCAAAACTCTCTAGATATTTTTACATTTTAAAGTGACATTAATTAAGAAAATATCAAGATGGCTAGAGTATAGATCCATCAATTACTCTACAACAACGTAAAAGAAACTAAACAAATAAATATAAAGAAAATATAAAGCATTTGCGTGGAAAGATATTAACGAAGCCGAGACTCGAGAATAAAGTCTATAGAAGATTAAATATTCAAAAAGATAAATCTAAATCATGCGAAATAAAACGTAATCAACACATTGTAGTTTGCTACTCATAATCGCCACAATACTTTTTATCTTGCTAGTGAATATGCTGGAAATGATTAGTTTCAATGTGAGTAGCATAATAGGTTTGTTAATTATGATTTTGAGTTTATTACTTTTTGGCTTGTAATTCTTTTCATAATTCTAATACCCAAGGAAAATTTATTGTTTTATTATTTTTAACTTAATATATTAATATATTTTTTACATGTACATTGATTCGGTAGAGTTTGATATTTTTTTGGTTTATTTTCATAAAATAAAAAACTTACCCTAATTATCGTTACGGTTATAGGTTTATATAAAAACCTACGATTTTATTAAAAGAAATCTAAATATCGGTTCGATACGGTTCGATTGGTTTAGTCAGTTTTTAAATATCCATTGACTCCCCTAATTACAGAAATACACTCATACAAAAGTACTCGTTAAAACGAAATGGCAAAGATAGAGAGAGAGAGACATCGAGAGAGAGAGAGTTATGTTTTACAATTAGGTCTAGTAAATATCCGGGTGGATTAAATTATAATTTGGTTTAGGGTTTACGTTAGGCCAATGGGATGGTGACACATAGATATTATTATTTTTTCAAATTTTTCTGTTAGTAAGAATGGTAATGTAGCCAAAAAATAGCGACAAGGGTACTTTTATTCAAATAGGTGGACGAATGATATTTGTGTACCAATTCCGATACTTTGGGATGGCCTTTTCCGCTTTGCTTTTTATACTTCTAGATGGGAAAAAGATCAAGATTGCTCCTCTACTATTGAAAATTAATTACGTTTATACCTATTTCTACTTTACGTCTAAATATGTCCATACCATTATGAAAGTAGACAAAAATGTCCCTAATGAACCCTCTCAATTAAAAATGCCACGTAAATCTCTCTTTTTTCCAACCGTCTGAATCCCTTACCCTCCACTAACACGGGCAACCTCTGCCAACCATCTTTCTCAAAAAGAAAAATCTAGACCAACATCTGTGTCATCAATAAACCACCATCCTCATCTTCACCTTTTTCAAGTTAGGTCGATCCATAGTACTTCTCAATAAGTCATGAATTCTATTCAAAATTGAAGCCCCTTTTTTCAATTTTAGTTCATGTGTGACAAAATTTCATCGCAACCTCAAACTTGAACCTGCACTTTATATTGGGTGTGTCATTGATATGTGGGTCAATTGATGAGCTTGAGTTCATCATTTAATTTTTTTCAGTCACTGATAACGCGATGAAGGGAATCAAAGTTTGACGAACAGCCGGTATCACTATCATCTTCAACTTTCATAGTTTTAGCTTGTCAGAATTTTATCCTTGATTCTTATAGTGGTGGCCACCATCTTTTCCCCTTCTTCTCATTTTTCTTTATGATGTAATTTCTTCCACTTATTTTTTTGGTTGGCGGATGAAGGTTGGTGTGAAAAGTGTATAGTTAGATTGAAGCTTATTCTCGTCTAGCTACGTCATTTGCAAAAATTTCTAAAATTTGGGGATGTTGCCACATAGTTGTGTTTTGGTGTAGATCTAGGAATTGTTTATGGTGGAGATGGACGTGAAATGTTGTTTATGTCTACAAACTCTACACCCCAGCTATGTCAATAATTTGCAGCAGCGCCAACACAATTTTTTCCGGCGAAACTTCATTATAACTATTGGTAGAGAAATTTTGATAGTAGGGAAATGAGAGAGAGAAAAGAGAAAAGTGAAAAGAATAAATATTTGGAATGAAAAAGATAATTATGTGGCATTTTTAATTGAGAGGGGGTTCCTTGCCACAGTTGACGGATAAACATGTTTAGTAGTAAAGTAAAAATAGGTATAAACGTGACTAATTTTCAATAGTAGATGAATAATTTTGACCTTTTTCTCTTCTAGATAGACATAGATGAATAGAGATCATAATGCTAATCTCTCATCATTTCACTAGAGGGTAAGGTAGTATGTCCTCCCTTTATTTTTCCTCTCAGCTAATTAACCAATAAAGTAATGGACCAGTTCAATTATTCAGGGGATGAAAGACAAATAAAGGTATCAGGGGGCTTTATGATCGGAGAAAGAGAAGGGGCACTAAAAAAAATACTTATATGAATATTTGAATTATGTTAAACTCATGAAAAGAGATGGTAATTGTGCAATCGATCAATTGATAAATGTTGAGGCTATAAACACCATATTCGAAATACTACAACGTCGAGCTAGGCCAAAGGTGCCATATATAACATTATGCACCTCTAGTCGATCGATTGGGTGACTGAACTACATTAATGCACAGTAAACATTATAATAAAATTTAATGAAATTTGTATGTACGGAGAGTTCTTATAATACCAACTTAGCTTTATTAAACAAATACAATAATAGAGTATATATGAATGTGTTTTAACTTCGTCTGAATGAAAGCATAAAGAATTACCTAAGCTAGAGATGCCATATATTCCATGGAAGGTATATACTCGATCAATGCTTCCCCTCCTCCCCTAGGGCACGAGATGGGGTGGGGGGTGGGAGGTGTCACGGGAGCGTTTTTGATCAACCAAAATCACGTCCGCGCAGCAGTTAAGTCCCCCGCTTGACTCAGCCTTCCCTTAGCCCTTACCAATTTTTCAGCAACAAGTTTGGCTTAGACAAAATTCTTAGGCAACAACAGAAATTTAAAGAACACTAGCATATACGGGAAAAATTCCCAACCTTTGCATTAATTTGGAAAATATACAAAGGACCATTTCTTGCTATAAACACAGTCGGCTCACAGCCACTTTTGCAAGAATACAAGTCGTTTATGGCCAACACTAAGACCTGCCCTTGCCCAGCCTTAGCCCCTTTTTGAAACACTAGAAACCCTCACGTTTATTTCTTGTTTTCCACTTAGAATTTCACACGAAATTCCCCTCTTACTTCTGCCTAAGTTAAAAGTCCCTATTTATAAAACATAGGCAACCCTTAAACATGGCAGCACATGACACATGTTGTCTATAGCTTTGCCACTTGTCTTACTAAGCTTAAACCTTGTTCCTAACATGTAGTTGACATCCCCAACTACTTAGGACACAATAATACACGAAATGGGATAATGTACAAGCATATCTGATCATGGGAGATCATGGCTAAAAACAAGGTAACCGCCAACCGCTTTCCATGTGCATTGCATGTGCTTCCTTCCCTTGGCCATCTGAATTTAGCCCAAGGCATGCTTTGTGCCATGCCTTAGCTCACTCTTGACATTGCTACGTGCCAGTGTCTTGCCCGCAATCCGCTGCCATGCTTTTCCCGCACCCGCACTGCCTTGGCCCTATTTCTACCTTGTTGGTGCCAACCTTCAATTTCCTCGTGTCATTGCTTGTATTTTCTTTCCAATAGCATTGCTTTAGCTATTGAAAGCCTTGCCAACATCCTGCCTTTCCACTTTGCCTTAGCTTAGCCCGTATATTGCTGCCACAACCCAAAAAGTGCCATTCAATCGACCTTGGCGCGCATGCCATGCCATGTCGTCGTAACATTTCCCATGCTGCCTCATCAAGCCTTTGCCAAGCGTGCCTTGCCCATGCCAATGCCTTGGCCAATACTTGCCCACAACTGCCCGTCGCCCGCAAGACCGTTTTGCCCACACATAGGCCAATGGTAATGCCATCACGTCCAAATCTTTGCCACAACCTTACGACGTCCCATGTTCAAAGGTCCGGTCCTAACAAAGGCTTGCATTATAGATTCATTCATTTTGGCCATATCCATCTAAAGGTTTGGTCAATTTGACTATGTACCTAACCCAAATTAATCTATAAAATTTATTAAAACATATACTCTTTCCGTTCCAATTTATGTGAACTTGTTTGAGCGGACACATAGTTTTAGAAAAAATAAAGATTTTTAGAATTTGTGGTCCTAAACAAAGTCAAAAAGGGCTCCAGAGTATTTGTGTGGTTATAAAAGCTTCTCATTAAGGGTAGAATTATAAGTTTAAGCACGACTGTTAACAAAAAAAAAAGTCATTCTTTTTGGAACAGACCAAAAAAGGAAATAGGTTCACATAAACTAGAACAAAGAGAATAGTAAATATTGTTGTTTGATTTATTTGAGATAATTGTTATAAATAATCCAAATTTGTTTATTAGCTTAATTTAATATTAAACTTATATAAATAACAAAGAAACAAATGAAAAATAATATTGAGTTGGGCAGGTTAGAGCTTTAACTCATTGTCTAACCCAAATTGACATATCCGTCTTAAGCCTGCAAAGAGTTATGACCCAACCCATTTATTAATTTATTCATTTTAAGAATTTTTATTAAATGTTGATATCTTATTTATTTTAAATAAATACCTTTTAAAAAAATTATATTCTATAACTATATTTTGATTTTATAATTAAATATCTATTTATGATCACCTCCTACTCTTAAGCTATAAAATATACTATGTGGCGACTTATTCTCCCTTAACCCTTAGTCCCTTAATCACATAAACTCGAACGCGATTTGCTGAAGACCCCTGTTTCACAAGAATTTGTCAAAGTAGAAAGTAATGACATAAACAGAGAGACTGTAAAATAATCTTCAACTGTTTCTACAAATTGCAGAGAGAAATTTTCCGGAAAAGAACAGCCCTAGATGGAAAACAAACGCCACGGATATAATCATAAAGGAAGAGATTAAAGATCTCATTGTACTGGGTTCTTGATCGAAACGGGAACAATGACGTTTCAAGTCAGAATCGCAGCCCTCTCCACGAGACGACATTAGAGTTGTTCTTGAATAAAGACGACGGAGTTTGGGGCCGAGCAAATTAAAGATTCTGTTACCTTTTTATTTTTAAAGTGTATTTCAATATATTTCGTTGTATTTTATGTATTTCATTCTATTCGTTGTCCTGTTCCCCCATTATATATTAATGTATCACGCTGTATACTATGTATTTCATTGTATGCAGTGTCTTGTTATATTCCATAAATTTATTCATATCCTTCTTTTTAATTAATATAATCTATGTATTAGATGTATGATATAATTTCTTTGAAAATTGCTATGATTTTGGGTATTTTTCGTTTGAGAATCTTTTTTATAATTTGAAATACAAAATTTGTGTGTTATAATTGAGTTTGTTGAGTTATATTAGGAGTCTATTATGTTAATTGATTCACTTTCCGTCTAAAAACAATGTAATCTCTTGTTTCACGCCGTGAATACAGTCGAATATAGTTCAATACAATAACTAGTCCAACTGTAGTCTCATGTTTCATGCCATGAATACAGATTCATAAATACAGTAGCTTAAATACATTGAATATACTCTAAAAAAAATATGAAAACATAGCTATAGAAAATAATATAGTAAATGCTAGCTACAACTAGCTAACAACCACTAAAACATAATGGTTTTCAAAGTTTCTCTTCATTTTAACTCGACGTTGTAGCTCAATTGGTCCATTTGACACTAATATTAACAACACATACTAGGTTGAAGAGCATCAATCCTAGCCACAGGGACACAGATTAAAGGATGGGCTCGAGGAATAGTGATACCAGGTCCCTCCTCCATATTCACCATCTTGTCATTTTCTTCTCTATTAACTTTCCATTGAAAGCACTGAATCATTGCTGCAAGAGTTGTATGAACTAATTTCAATGCTAATGAGGTTCCTGGGCAGCCCCTTCGGCCAGATCCAAATGGCAAAAATTCATAGTGTTGTCCCCTTACATCTAATTGAACTCTACTGCTTTTTCTCTCTTCACTCAAAAATCTTTCTGGTTGAAACTCAAGTGGATATTCCCAGTAATCTGGATTCCTGTTAATGCTCCAAACATTCACGAATAGTCTAGTCTTTGCTGGAATTACGTATTCCCCTATTTTGCAGTCTTCACTTGATATTCTGACTATCATTGGTGCTGCAGGATGAAGTCGTAGAGTTTCTTTGATGATGGATTGAAGGTAGGGGAGTTTTTCTATGTCCGATTCTTCGACGAGACGGCTCTTTCCAACGACGGAATCAATTTCTTGTACAGCTTTCTGCATTATGATTGGATGGTTAATCAGCTCTGCCAGTGCCCACTCTATCGTAATAGCTGATGTATCACTTCCAGCAGCGAACATGTCCTGAAAAAGTAAACTCATTTACTGGATTGTTGGGTTAGTGGACACGGAGGTAGAGCCACGGACCACGGTAGAGGCCGAGCCACAATTTGGAACTTATGGATTCAGTATTTTAATTCTTTTAAGTGATTGGGTTCTGTAAATAATTTAATAAGATAAGTACATGATTTGGACAAAAGTTACTGGTATCAGCCGAATCCATATCAAAAGGGCTAGCTCTGCCATGACCACGGTATTGGTTGCGCATTCGGCGAATCTAGTAGCTTTTGTTCAAGCTTGTATTTGTATTAAGAAATCTAACGAACATGTAGAAATTAAAACCTAATAACTTAAATGGAATAACTCATAATTTTCAAATTCTAGCTCCCCCTATGAGTGGACATAGATTCCGGCCAAAAGATTAAACTGTAAAAAAGAAAAAAAACTAAAAGAGATGAAGATGAAAAAGTCACCATGATAAAGGCTTTGATGTTCTCTCTGCTTAATCGTATCTCAAAGCTTTCATCTTCTTGTTTATCTAGCAAAATATCAAGTAGGTCTTTGACTACTTCACCTTCATGATTTCTCTTCCTCCTTGCAACTTGGTGCTCATTTATGATCCTCTCAATCATCTCATCAAACCTGTTGCGGACATCTATTGCACTTTTTCGAAATCCCTGCAAATCAAGATCCTTACAAAACCACATAAAATCTGATAGATTAAACTTTCCAGTCAGTTCAGCAAACTCTTGAATGAGTTTTCTCATACCCCCAGCTTCATCTTCATTCTCAGAACATCTTTTGCTCATTAGCATTCTTGAAACAACATTATTTGTCAACCTTAAAAGCTCACCTGCCACATCCACAGCCTCACTAGATTTGGCCTTTTCTGTTAGTAATGCTATAAAACGCCTTATTTCATCGCGTCTATTTGGAAGAAGCAAATCAATTGTTCGACCACCAAGAAGTTCAGAAACACATAGCTTCTTCATGGATTTTGTGTAAGGTCCATAAGGTGCAAAAGAGAAGCCTTTTGCATCATAAGCTAAGCAGTCTACAGCAACTGTTTTTGGTCGACTAGCGAATGAGATTTCATGAGTTTTGAGGAACTCTTTCGCCATTTCTGGTGAAGAAGCAACTACACAAGGCACAGACCCAAGTCTTAAGTGGATCAAGGGTCCATACTGGTTTGTAAGCTTGTGAAATGCTTGGTGTGGTAAATGACCAAGAAGATGAAGGTGGCCTATGATTGGAAGTGCAATTGGGCTTGGAGGGAGACAAGAAGATGTGCTGCGGTTTCTGAATAGCTTTCGAATAAAGATGGTTGAAATTAGCCATACAAGGAAGAAAAATATACATTCTTGAATGTATGCCATGATTGGAACATTCATCTCAAGAGTTATATGTTGGAGTGCAAGTTGAGATGTCTAGTCAGTGCATATGCTATAAGAAATACATACTACTTCCTTTATAAATATACTTTGATGATAATTATAGGATTTATTTGCATTTTGCACCCTTAATTTATGCATCATCTTTTTAATTGCACCATGTCGGTTGGCTTTTATTACTTTTATTTATTTTCCCCTAATCTATACGTTTCTTTCATAAAGTTAGGGCTCTCAAACTTAGCTCAAGCAAAAATGACCCGTCCAATCCGTCCAAGGTTGGGCTGATTATTGACCCGCCTATTTATTGAACTCGCCTATTTCGGCCCAAATCATTTGAACTCTTTTAAAATGGAGCTGATTTTTAGTCAAAATTGACCCATGGGTAACTTTGCCAAAATAAATTTGTTTGATATGTTAAATATAACTATTGTTGAAATGTAAAAAATTTCAACATCCCACATCGGTGGGTTAGCAAAATTGGATGGGAATTTTCCCTATAAAAGGAGGCATAATATTTAGAATTTAAATACACCCTCATTTGCTTTCTTATCTTTTTAAGGCATTTGTATCTTCTCTCTTTAGTATTATTTTACTTGTATTTTTGGAGTGAAATAAAATATTGGTTGTGTCCGAGGAGTAGGCAAAATTAGCCGAACCTCATAAATTCTTGTATTCCTTTTATTGTTGTTTTAATGTCTTATTTATTATTTGGTGGCTGCCATAATTTTTGGTATAGTAGTTGTGATTCATTCGCACTATATACATTTGGCTTCCACAACAATTGGTATCAGAGCCAAGGTACTGTCTAAGTATGCTCTGTGGTTGTAGCATAGTCTGATCTTCCACATCAGAAAAGATTTATCTTGGTAACTGAGTCAATGTTCTGTCTCAGTATGCTCTGTGATTGCAGCTTAGTCCGATCTTCCACATCGGAAAGAAAATAATCTTGATTTGTGTCGTCAGCTATCAAATAATATTTGTGTCAAAGATGGGAGATAATAAACAAGAAGAATCTATATCAAGTGTAAGTAATACGTCATTATTGGCATCTTTGCTTATGACAAGAATTGTGTCAAATGCAAAATTTACAGTAGAAATTTTTGATGGGTCCGAACATTTTGGGATGTGGCAAGGCGAGGTTCTATCACGACCCAAACCCCGATCGTGATGACGCCCAACCCTAAAGCTAGGCAAGCCAGACCAACAACTGTTTCATATTTAACAATAAGTCCCAAAAGGACAAATTCAAGAAGAATATGAGAGTTTATAATAATTCTCCAATAATTTAGTAGAATAAAAATATTGAGAAGTGCGAACACCGAAAATAATACTCCCAAAAGATCTGGGGTCACGAGTCTAGAGCCTCTAGAAAAAATTGAATAATAGTAAGAATATCTGAACGAAATACTCAAGTCTGAAAGTATATATAATAAACTGAAATAAAGAGAGAAGCTTGTTCCTACGAATGCCAGCAGCTACCTCAACAACTCGAATAACTCCGTAAGAAACTGGACTGCTCATCTAGACCTCCGGCGTACCTGAATCTACACACAAAGGTGCAGGGAGTAGGGGTGAGTACTAAGTACTTAGTGAGTAAAAAACATATAAAATAGCTGAAAGCAAGAAATCCACAAAATGCCACAGAGTAAAGCTATGTCTAACAGTTTGATACCTACTACGAACTAACAACAATAGCAAGTCACGGATAACACAAGTAATTAACAATGTATGAATGCAATGCAATGCACATGACTGCTACGGCGCGTAGCCCGATCCGTTTAACGTCGACGTCGCTCACTGGGGGTGTGTACAGACTCCGGAGGGGCTCCTTTAGCCCAAGCGCAATATTCATATCATCCGCTGTGGCATGCAGCCCGATCCATACTCAGTCCACAACATACATATGGGTCACATAACAGTTTAATTTATTTATTTCCAGATTCCAAAATGCTAACAAAGAAAAATACTTTAGTTTATTAATTTTTCAAGAACATGTGACTTAGCATTTCACAATAGTGATTTCAACCCAGGACTGAGATCAATGATTTTACAAATCATGCTATCACATAGATATCTATCCCCCTAAGGATACTATAGGTCGGCACAAGGCCCCAAACATGGCATAAAGCCCATATATATTCAATATAGAGTGCGTTTCAATCGCCAATATAGTTTTATTCTTATTCGAGATGGACCAAGTCACAATCCCAAGTCATAACCAATCCCACACCTGCCATGGGATGCGAGTCACACCCTAAAATAGCATCACAGTGTGATAAGCCGGGGTTTGAAACCCTCAGGCTTTCATATATACCAACTACACACCTCTAACCGGCCGTGGATTCGTCCGTAATGCCTTTTCCTTTCGAATTTGCCTCCTCGCGCGTCGAATCTAGTGAAAACCACAGTGAATACATAAATATGGTTCAAAGAAACATAACCCAATCAAAATTACTCGAAAAGCATAACAATTCATGAAGTTGGTAAAACTCGAGCCCCGGACCCACTTCTCGAAAAATTCCAAAAATCATACCAACGGATTCCTCGTCTCTCCACGAGTCCGTGCATATAAAATTTATCGGAAAAGGAGTTAGAATGGCCTTTCAAAATCCAAAAATATTTTTTCTAATCTTAAGTCCTAGTTCTTCACAATTTCTACCAAAATTCATGAATTTTGGTGGTCATTCTTCCATAAAATCACATTTTCTAGTCAAAAGACATACCTCCAAGCAATACCCATTGAAAACTCTCTTCAAATCGCTCAAAACCTTCCCTTGACGGAGTAACAATGGTGGAATTATATTTTGGGTCGCGTCTGATTTTTAACTTAACTGTTCTGTCACTGACGCTTTCTTCTATGCGATCGCAATGCCTCTCTTGCGATCGCATAGATTAAATTTTCCAGGCCTATTTTTTCCTTCTCTGCGATTGCAATCTACTGTACACGATCACACTATATAATTTCCTAAGCCTATGCGATCACATACCACTTCACGCGATCGCATAGAGCAAATTTTATGGGCTCCTCAAATCCCTTCTATGCGATCGCATCAACACCTATTGCGATCGCACTACCCAATTTCCTCAACCTATGCAATCGCACACCCCTTCACGCGATCGCATAGAGTAAAATTTTCACCCCCTTCAGGGCGTTCTATACGATCGTAGACCTGTTTATGCGATCGCATAGAACAAAAACTGCCTGCAATTTACTTTCAACTCAAAAATCCCCGTTGGGCATCCGAAATAACCCGAGACCCTCGGGACCTCAACCAAATGCATAGATATGTCACATTACTTCATTCAAACTTGCTCGCAACATTAAAACACCATCATAAACATCAAAATCATCGAATTCTCATGGATTCAAGCCTACGTTTCACTAAAACTTCCGAAACTTGCATTTGATCTAAAACCCGACCTAAATACCTCCGAATGATCTAACATTATGCACCAAAATTGCCCTGATGGAGCTATTTCAGGTTCGGAATTTCATTTCGAGCCCCGGATCAAAATCTTACCTACCATCCGTAATTCGCCAAAATTCGACCTTAGCCAATTCAAGCCTAAATCTATACCGGACCTCCGAATTCAATTCTTATTGTTCTCCTAAGTGATAAATCATCCCCCGAAACTAATCGAGTCATTAAAAATCTATTCCGAGCTTTCTAACTCATCAGTCAATATTTGGTTAACTTTTCCAAACTAACCTTCCCATAAAGAGGTTTATTGCCTCATTATTGTACCCAATTTACTTCAAACTCTCCAAACACATATAATGGAACATATGAACGTATAAAATGGGAAAACATAGCGATAACTCCTGTAACGACGGGTCGGGTCATTATAGGTTCTAGATGTCCTTTTTCAACAAGAGCTAGATCTGGCCATTGAAGAAAAGAGACCAGATGCTATTGGAGAAGAAGATTGGAGAATTATCAACCGTATTGATTGCGGTACCATTAGATCCTACCATGCTAGAGAGAAGAAATATCCATACACAAAGGAAACTTCTGTAAGTAAATTATGGAAAGTACTGGAGGATAAATTTTTGTGGAGAAACAGTCAAAATAAATTGTACATGGAGAAGAGACTGCTTCACTTCACCTATGTTCCTGGTACCACGATGAATGAACTTATCACCAGTTTCAATAAGTTGGTCACAAATTTGCAAAATATGGATACAACTTATGATGATGGTGACTTGGCCTTGATGTTGTTGGCGTCACTTCCTGACGGGTACGAGCACTTTGAAACTACTCTACTCCATGGAAATGACGAAGTTTCTCTCAGAGAAGTTTGTTCGGCTTTGTACAGCTATGAACAAAGAAAGTGACAAAAACAGAAGGACGGAGAAGAAGAAGCACTATTCGTGAGTGGTCGTCCTCAAAATCAAATGAGGACAAGGAAAGGAAGATCTAAGTCAAGATCTAAACCCAACAAAGATGAATGTGCCTTTTGTCGAGAAAAGGGGCACTGGAAGAAAGACTGTCCGAAGTTGAATAATAAGGCCAAACATAACAATGGAAAGGCCATTATGGATTCAAATGTAGTTGATTGTGATGATTCGGATTTCTCATTAGTTACAACGGAGCCTTCAATGTCATCAGACATATGGTTGATGGACTCGGCTTGTAGCTATCATATGTGTCCCAACAGGGATTGGTTCGTGGACTTTCAAGAAGGAGAATATGGAGTCGTCCAAATAGCGGATAACAGCCCTCTTACCTCATATGTCATTGTTTCAATACGATTAAGGAACCATGATGGAATGATCAAAACATTTATAGATGTTCGATATGTATTGGGTTTGAAGAAAAATCTCATCTTAGTGGGAGCCCTCGAATCAAAAGGGTTCAAAATTATTGCAGAAAATGGAGTGATAAGAGTATGCTCCGGTGCACTAGTGGTAATGGAGGCCAATCAAAAGAACAATAACATGTACCGTTATCTCGGTAGTACAGTTATTGGGACATCGACAGTGACGTCCAGTAACAACAAAGAGGCAGAAGCAACCAGGCTATGGCACATGCACTTAGGGCATGTTGGAGGAAAATCCTTGAAACCTTTATCAGATCAAGGATTGTTAAAGGGAGTATAGGCTTGTAATTTGGAGTTTTGCGAGCATTGGGTCAACGGGAAACAATTAAGGGTTAAATTTTGTATAGCAATCAATAATACTAAAGACATTTTGGATTATGTACACTCTGGTGTTTGGGGTCCTTCCAAAACACCTTCATTTGGTGGGAATCACTATTTTGTGACCTTTGTTGATGATTTTTCCCGAAGAGTATGGGTGTATACAATGAAGAGCAAAGATGAAGTGCTGGGAATTTTTCTCAAATGGAAGACAATGGTGGAGAATCAAATAGGCAGGAGGATCAAGTGTATTCGCACAGACAATGGAGGTGAATACAAAATTGATCATTTCAATAAGGTTTGTGAAAATGATGGCATCGTCCGACACTTCACTGTCAGACATACACGACAATATAATGAAGTGGCAGAACGTATGAACCGGACCTTGCTGGAGAAGGTATGGTGTATGTTGTCCAATACTGGCTCGGGCAAAGAATTTTGGGCTGCGGCAATTACATATGCATGCCACCTCATTAATTGTCTACCATCTAATGTTATTGATGGCAAGACACTGTCACACCTCCTTTTTTCCATGTAACGTAACGTAAAAACGTAAATGTGCCGCTGTTTAATACTATACCCCGAGAAGGGATATAATAATAATCAGTGAAGGAGTTTTTCCACTTAAAGGACAGTCGGAACGGGATCAATTTATTTAATTATTCGGAGTCGCCACTTGGGAAAATAATGGTGTCCCAAGTCACCGGTTTAATCCCGAACCGAGGAAATTTATGACTCTGTAATACAGGTCTGCGAAACTAGAAACCTAGAGAAGGAATTCTGTTAACCCGGGAGAAGGTGTTAGGCACTCCCGGATTTCGTGGTTTTAGCACGGTCGCTCAACTGCTATTTTTTCTTTTATCTAATTTCTTTATATATTTTAACTATGTGCTTTTAATGCTCCGCTTTTAATTTTAGAAGAATTGCGACGTCACGAAAACACATTTCGAGTCACACCGCAACCAGTACGCCTGTGACTTTAATGCATTTCGGTTTCGCCGAGAATAAGATTTGGGTCACATAAATGCGCACCCGTAATTAGGAAGGTATTATTATTAACTAACGCGCCTAAAGATTCTACGTGTTTACAACTTTGCGAGGGCCATGAAAATTTGCTAAATGGCACGCCTCGAATTCCAAAGGAAAAACATTCAACTAAATGAACTTCGGAAATTCATATTTAAATGAGCATTCTCTTAACGACATGAATAATTAAAAGAGAGATAACACAAAATTAACAGAATCTTACTTGAGTACCAATTCCTTTTCATTATTAAGGAAAGGCCCAAATCCAATTTTAAACCAACCAACCCATGGACCAACTCAATTCTTTACCGACATGACATTAAATCGATGCTCAAACTTGAGATCAAATTTGTGGTGTAACAACGAGCACGAACAAAACAAGATCAATAATTAACTAAAGGAGATTAAAATGAAACCAAACAACAGTAGAGTGATGAACGTAATGAAACGGAAACAAGTTCGTACAACTTTGATGCCACACCATCGTGAATATCCAATTTTTTTTATCTCAAGTATATATAAGCACTTACGTCAACACAAGCATGGATGAAAATGGAACAATACTGGTGTGCAGCGGATCAAATAAAGCAACTTCAATTGAAAGAAGAACTTTGTTCTTAAGATACTACAAGCAAACAAGGATCCGTGCAAGTCTTTCATTCAACCATAATAGAATAGCAATATAAACCAAAACTGAAAGAGGAGAAGAACCGACCTCTGTATTTCAGAAACTTGACTTCATTACATGACCGGAAACAAAACCTCAATCGGAAATCGACAACAACTTCAAACGGAAAACAACCCTGAACTTGGACCTCGGCGGCGCATTCAAGTATTAGATGATTACTAAACCCTCAAATGACTTCCATTCTCACAGTAAGGAAAGGTATTTCTTTGGCTGAAATGGAGTTCTGTTTGCCGACGAAAAACAGAGGTGGACGATGGTGATTTCAACAGAGTTATGCTGATGATTTTGGAATTAATTTTCACTGGTTTCAGCTTGAATCCGAGATCTGAAAATGGTAGTTCTTTTTAGTCATTCGCGACCTACTTTTTGCTAGGATTTTAGTGGTGTTGAAGATTAGAGAGGAGATGGGATTAGGCGTATTCACTTTTCTCCTCAATTGAGAGCATGAAGAAGATGAATCGGACCGGGGAGCATGAAGGGTCTGCCCCTTTTTAGCTGAAGAAGAAGATGTACAGTAGCATATGTATGTGTATTGTATGTTTTTTCTAAAATGAAGCCCATACAAGTTTTGTCTTTTCCCTTTGTTTTTTTTCCTTTTGTCCGTTGGCAAAGCTCTAAAAATCCCCACATGGGAGACCAAGAGTCATGGGTCTCCACATGGGTTTCAAGGGTCATGGGTTTGTCTCGTGCTCCGTCCGTGCCCCCCACGTGTGGTAGGCTCGGATTATTATGGGCTAGGTCCGAAATTTATAAAACCGAGTAGTTTAAACCCGAATATTATTCTTTTCCCGGAACCGAGAATGAGAGCACGATGTTAATTAATCCTACGTAAGCAAAATAACTATAAAAGTAAGACCGACAACTAAACAAAACTATTTTTTTATTTTTTTTAAGATTGAAGTAACCACAAAATATTAATTATATTTTTTTTGTAGTTTTCATTTTTTTTTTAATAAAGCTAAAAATATAAAATACTATTTTTGTAAGTTTTAAAATGACTACAAAACATTAATAAAACTATATTTTTTATTATTTTTTTATTTTAAGGTAAAAATAAAGTAAAAGAGTCAAAATTAGCTAAAATAGCTATATTAAAACTAAACTAAATATTTTACGCTAAAAATATAAAAAATCTCGGGTAGGGGCAAAATCACGCATCTACAGCTGCCCCTCTTTGACTGAAAACACAAAGAGTTTTCAGACAAAGAACGACTAGACAAGTGTTTTGACCCAACCCTTATTCAGAGAGACTAAACTAAAAAGAAGAGGATGTGACCGAGCCCTTGTATCTGAGCTGCCTACATATCCTCGGCTATAAAGGAATCAGGCCATGTGTAGTTCAGAAGTGAGTAAGAAAATGGAGTAACCGAGGTGGAGAGCCAGTCGAGGTGTCGTTCCGTCGAGGTTCCGTTCCATCGAAGTTCCGGTCCGTGGTCCTGCTATTACATCAAAAATCAAAATATGAGAAAGACTAACTAAGCCCATCAGCTACTAGTTACAAGATTCCTATCTATAAGTCTTCTGAAGCTTGATCGTGAGTATTGGTTGGTGCTTCATGTAGACTCTAAATTTGAACCGCGATACTTGCTAGTTGTAGGTGCTAGTTCAATCTTCTTCGCCCTTCTGAATCAGGACCAGGCTTGCAGTTCTTGTGTCATTGACCATGTCTTGGACAACTTTCATCAGCTTCTGCATTTTGGATTGGCTTCTTGCCTCTTTTTTTTTCTTTTTGTTTATTGTGACTAAACTTCTGTTGATCCCCTCGGACTGTTGACTCGCATTCTGGTTGCAAACTTCTTTTGTTGCTATCTTGCACTGCACTCTGAAGAGAATTCCCTTACTTATGATCTTCGAGCTATTCTCCTTCGAAGTCCGAATCTATCTTTTCTTATCCTTGTTGCCTTCCTTCTGATTCATGCTGGGGGTTTCCGTTACACTCTGTCACTTTTCGATTGTTCACTATCCTTATCAAAACTTGGAAACTGAGGATGCCGTTCTGCTTTTCTGGCGGGCTTCTGACTTTAACGACAAACTCTAATCATAAATCGCCATTCCATTCTTCAGGCGGTCACCTCACTTCACCAACAAACTTCGAAAATAAATTGCCACTCCATTCTTCAAGTGGGCACCTGATTACCAAAACTTGAAATGTATAGATCGAATGATTACCATCTCAGGAGAAAAAAATATCTTAGGAGAAAGATTCACCAGACTAAGATTTTGACGCTAGGAGATAATTCCTCAGACTAGGTCTAAATTGTTGTGATCTCAGGAGAAAGATTCATCAGACTAAGACTTTGACGCTAGGAGGTAATTGATCAGACTAGGATTTTGACGCTAGGAGATAATTCTTCAGACTAGGTCTAAATTGTTGTGATCTCAGGAGAAAGATTCATCAGACTAAGATTTTGATGCTAGGAGATAATTCCTCAGACTAGGTCTAAATTGTTGTGATCTCAGGAGAAAGATTCATCAGACTGAGATTTTGATATCTTAGGAGAAAGATTCATCAGACTAAGATTTTGACGTCTTAGGAGAAAGATTCATCAGACTAAGATTTTGATGTCTTAGGAGAAAGATTCATCATACTAAGATTTTGATGTCTTAGGAGAAAGATTCATCAAACTAAGATTTTGACGCTAGGAGATAATTCCTCAGACTAGGTCTAAATTGATGCCTTACTTGAAATCTTTCAATTGTTGCTTCCTTCTTCTTGTTGCTTTCATCTAAAACCTCTAATTATTGTTTTTCACTTCCTATTAAATTATCTTTAACTATAGCTTCAAAAACTAAATCGCCACTCCATTCTTCAGGTGGGCTCCCTGACTTCAACCACAACTCAAAAACTAAGTCGCCACTCCATTCTTCAGGCGGGCTCCCTGACTTCAACTACAACTCAAAAACTCAATCGCCACTTCATTCTTCAGGCGGGCTCCCTGACTTCAACTACAACTCGAAACTAAATCGCCACTCCATTCTTCAGAGCGGGCTCCCTAACTTCAACTACAACTCAAAACTAAATCGCCGCTCCATTCTTCAAGCGGGCTCCCCGACTTCAACTACCACTTCAAAATAAATCGCCACTCCATTCTTCAGAGGCGGGCTCCCCGACTTCAACTACCACTTCAAAATAAATCGCCACTCCATTCTTCGAGCGGGCTCCCCGACTTCAACTGCACTTCAAATAAATCGCCACTTCATTCTTTAGGCGGGTTCCCTGACTTCAACTATAACTTCAAATCTAACTCGTCACTCCATTCTTCAGGCGGGCTCCCTGACTTCAACATCAACTCACTAACTCCATCCTATCCTTTCTTCTGAATTACGTTGTTTTGGAATTGCTTTCCTCCTAGGTCGTGTTATTTTTCCCTTGACTGCTGGGGATATCTTTGGAATTGTTTACTTATCTGCTAGGGATAATGCTGCTGGGAAAATCTTCTCTATTTCCTCCTTTTCTACTTCCTTCAAGACCTTTTATTCTCTCCCGGGATCGCTGGGGATTGAAATGTCATTAGCTGAGGATTGTCCTATCGGGAGATCCCTTTTTCCTTTTTCCGCTTTCCAAACCTCCTTCGAGATTTGCGCTTTGCTCCCTTAAAAAACTTGTAGGATATGATGTTGCTGGGAAAATCTCGAAATTAGTGTTTCATTTCTCCGAGAACTGCTGGGGATGATACCGGCTTCTTGCCTTTCTGAACGCAAGCTTCCTCGTTTTGTCCTGTCTGCTGGGGGTATAATTTCCTCTATCACAGCTTGTAGTTTTCTTTCTTTCAAAGCTGCTGGGGATAATTGGGTTCAAAGATCATTTCCTTGCGTTATCTGGCTTCTTTCCCCAACCGGGTATTTGGTTTCGAGAAAATTTTCGCAACGGGAGAAAATTTTCTGCCCCAGTTTGAGAATCTTCTTCGTGGCATGCTTTTCTGCCAACAACCCCTCTTTTTCCTGTTTCAAATCAAAGAAAAATTGGTTAGTTTTAAAATGTGGTGGCTGGTTGTGGTGCTCCCGCTGGGGATGGTTCTCCTCCTCTTTACCTGCTATGCGTTTCATTATCAGAACTTGCTAGGGATGTTATTATTTGATGATATACATGCTGGGGATAGCTTTCTCCTTTCTTTCTTCCCCGCCTTCCTTGACGACTCTTTATTTGCGAACCTTTTCACGTGGTTTTCCACTGACCACCCGAATTCCTATGATAGTGACCCTTTGTGAAAACCTTGCATGTTTTACTGGTGAACCATTTTCTTTGTTCACCCTTGTCAATGAAAATACCTTTCTGCTGGGGATATCTCTCCTTCTTTTTCGGCATATCTAAGGACTGGGCATTTCCCAACCTTTGAGTCTCATTAACCTTCCTTGAGGTCATTAACCTTCCTTGAGATATCCTTATTAACACCAATCCCTCCCTTTGTCATTTTCCTATTGCTGGGGAATATCCCTCTGGACACTGGCCTTGCGATTGATCCTTCCTGACTTATACCACTTGGGTGTACCACTCAAAATCCCGTCTTGCGTAATTGGAAAGCTGATGGAAAATTTCGCAGTCATTTCTTGCAAACAGACTCTATTGGGGAATTTTGATGAAAGGAAAAAGATAAAAGGAAACAGAATAAAAGACAATGACTCTCTAAAAAGAAAAATTATAAAATAAACTTATCAAACGTGGATACCAACTCTAATGGACATGACATGCACATATAGCCTATCCTCCGTCGTCAGACCGCCTTTTGTAATCTTCGCCTGGGGCTTTCCCATATGATTTCCAACCTTCGTTCGACTTGTAGTGCTCGAGGGGTTTTCACTATCAAGCCTTTCTCATTTCTGGTTTTTCTCTCAGCTTTCATCGCCTTATGGCGCCTGTGAAGGTTTTCACTGCAAAGACTCTCTCATTTGTGTTTCTCTTCTAGCTGCGGATTAGGGGTGTTACCGCTAAGACTCTCCTATTTTCTGCTGGATATCGTAGTCTTTTCTGATGGGAATCAGAGTGTTATGTTCTGATAAGACTTCTCTCATTTGCCTGACTTGGCCTCTTTTGAAAATTGGTCGAAAGGTCTTTCTTTGGACCGTAATGTGGATTTGGATAGGGCTAGAAAGAGATGGTATTAAAGGCTCAAAACAGAACAACGTGGGTTCAAAATTACAACCTTCGAAATCTACATTTTACTTTATAAACACGACTTTTTGTTGCCCTAGTCTCTTGCTTGGGGATTTTTTATTTTTATTTACACTATGACCGAGCTGTGAAGCGCCTACGTATCCTCTTTGAGGAATCAGGTCAAACGTAGTTCCCAATTCCTCTTTTTCAAGTTTCTTTTTTTTTCATACATTTTTCTTTTTCTTTTCTTTATCTCTTTTTGTTATTTTCTTTTTCTTTACTTTTTCTTTATCCCTTTCTTCTTTTGCCTTTCAAACTTGTGTTTCTAGTATTTGCAACTAATTCCGAAGGAGGGGTATGAAAGAATTTAAAATAAGGCTCAAAGGGCTGACGATGGATAAAGTGTTTAGATAGAAGAACAAAATGCCTTCGTCATTCCAATCTTCAAAACATGCCAAGTGTAAACAACACAATTAATATTCGTCATATCTTTAAAGCACTGTTGGGCAACACTCTCATTTTCATTATTATGAACGACCCCATGTCAATTTTGGCAGCTTGCCTTTAACGGTTTTCTTTTACTTGCCCTAGTTTCTCATGACTCGGGTTTCGAATAATCTCAAACCGTTCTTACTTCATTTAAATATCTCGATCACCTCCCAATGGTTTTGTGATTAACTTTTAAGATCAGGCCAGAACTATGTGCGCACGTCATGTCACTAGAGCTAGCAGAAAAAGAACTATAGGAAGGAGAGGACTAAATAACAGAAAGTGTCTAGAAATAATATAAAATAGGTCATTGCATTAACCGATAAAACAACGACTCGAACAACAAAAAAACAAAACTGGGGTACAACACTTAGAACGAACCTAGACCCCTTTAGATGAGACACTATGATCAAAAGAAAAATACAAGGATAAAAGGTTTGAGCCACAAAACAACATTCGGATTACCATTCTGAAATAACTCGGACAAATAGAAATGACAACAAAATAAGCCACCACAAATGACTCTCCAATTGATAAGCCTGACATTTAGCCACGAATTTGATTATCAGAACCACTATGGCCTTCTCTCATTTCAGTCGGCAAATTCCCGAGTGGATTCTCATATTCCGTGCCACCAGGCATCACCGCCAGAAAGTGTGTATCATCAGGTGCAGGTAATGGATTCAGCGCGATATTCTGGGTGTCACCGTTATGAATCACAATCAATCTTTCTTGGATCATCCTTTCTATTTCCCTTTTCAAATCCCGACAACTTTCCATGTTGTGCCCCCTGGGCATGGGAATGGTATTCACACCTTTTAGATGGGTCAAAGCTCCTTGCACGCGGGTCCACATGATTTGGAGGGATGGGTGCAATCATGTCCTGTTGCTTTAACTTCTCAAATAAGCTTGCATAGGAAACTCCTATTGGTGTGAAATTATCCTTCAACTTCGGTTCCCTTCTATGCCCTTGGTTTGGAAGTGGATTATAAGGTATTTGGAAATTTTGCAGAGGCTGATAGAGATTTTGTGATGCTCGTGCTCGCTTTCTTGGATGATTTGATGGCTGAATAACATACTGGGGTGGATCAACTGAGTATGGTGGGTTCGGAGGTCGATAGTAATGCTCAGGGGAGTTATGGAAAACTTGTCGAGACATCGCATACCGTCGAGGTGTTCTTCTGGAACCTTTTCTTGACCCTGATATCATCATGACTTCTTCATCCCTCTCATTCGTGTCACTAGATTCAAATTGGACAGCCTGAGCTGCAGCCTTGAGAGCCGCTTGACTTATAATTCTGCCCGTCTTAAGACCGTTCTCTACCATTTCTCCCATTTTGATTACATCCAAGAAGGATTGACCAACCGCAGACATCATGTTCTGAAAATAATCCGGCTCTTGAGCCCGAAGGAAGACAATGATTAACTCATGGTCATCCATGGGTGGCTCAGCACGAGCCGCTTGCTCTCTCCATTTAAGGGCATATTCCCTGAAACTTTCACTTGATTTCTTCTTCAGATTTGAAAGAAAAATGCGGTCTGGGGCAATGTCGATGTTGTATTGGAATTGTTTGACAAAGGCCTGTGCCATGTCGTTCCAGACGTGCCAGCGAGATACATCTTGATCCCAAAACCATTCAGAGGCTACTCCTGTAAGGCTTTCCCCAAAGTAAGCTATTAACAATTCTTCATTTCTTCCCACACTCCTTAGTTGATTGCAATACCTTTTCAAATGGGCTATGGGATGTCCATGTCCATCGTACTTTTCAAATTTGGGAATCTTGAAACCAGGTGGCAAGTGGACATCGGGAAACAAGCATAGATCTTTGAAAGCAACACTCTTTTGACCTGCCAACCCGTGCGTGTTTTTCAACCGCTGTTCTAAGATTTTTAATCTTTGGGTTATTTCCTCCTGTACCATCTTTCGGGGATCTTGCGTTGTCCACTTTTCACAAACCAACCACCTTCTACTTACTTTACAATTCAAGACAAAACGTGTTAGAATGGACTCAGCCAGTCCTTATCATTTATATATATATATATATATATATATACATATACAGTTGTGGTCGAATCTTATGGAGATTGCCTACGTATCATGACCCCGCATGAATCAGACCGAGCGTAGTTCTTGCAAATTAATGCAAGAAATAAAGAGATGTTTATTTGATTTTTTTTTCTTTTTTGAAGAAAAATTGTAAAAGCCGACTCCAACTACAAACTCTGATGAAAAACTTTCACACCTTGTGCCAGAGATCTCTACAAGAATAAGAATATTTTTAGTGCCAATTATGACTATTTCTACAAAATTAGCCATGTAATGGCTTATTTGGCAAAAATGGCTATTTTTGCAAAATTTATTTAATAAAAAAGATAAACTTGAAAAAAAAAATTCCTCCCGTGGCTCATGGGGGCATCGTTCGGCATCGCCATAAGCCAACACAAGACTGAGAAGTTTCTAATGTCAATTGACTATTTTTACAAAATTGGCCATGTAATGGCTTATTTGACAAAGCGGCTATTTTTGCAAAATTTTATTTAAGAGATTACAAATTCAAAATTTTTCATCTTAGGGCTCATGGGGCATCGTTCAGCACCGACACAGGCCAACACAAGACTGAGAAAGTTTAAATGGCAAATGTGGCCATCTCAGCAAAACCATATGTTGTTTTTTTTTTTTGCAAAGTTGAGTGATGACTCAAACTTAATTTTGCGGATACGGCCTTTAAATATTTCCACTTGGAAATATTTGAAGGCTGTGCCCAAAAAATATTTACAAAGACTCAAAGTGGCTATTCTTGCAAAAATAGCCTTCTGGCGTCCTTTTGGGGAACATTCGGCTTATTTTAAATGAGAGTAGCATCACCCGATTTATTTATAATAAAATAAAAAATTTGACACATTTTTTTGGTTATTTTTGCAAAAGAGGTGTGAACCCGAACTTGATTTTGTGGCTATGGCCTTGCAACATTTTCACAAGGACTATTTCAAGGCTATGCTCGTAAATTATCTAAAATAACTCAAAGCGGCTATTTTTGCAAAAACAGCCTTCCGGCGTCCTTTCGGAATATTCGGCTATTTTCAAATACGGCATCACTTTAATTTTATTGACAAAATTAAACACACATTTTTTTTGATTTTTTTTAAAAGGGGTGGTAACCCAAACTTTATTTTGAGGCTACGGCCTTTCAACATTTCCACATGGAATATTTCAAGGCTATTATTCAAAAAGAAAAAGAAAAGACTTCAAAGTGGCCATTTTTGCAAAAACAGCCTTCCGATGTCCTTTCGGAACACTCGGCTATTTTCAAAAACAACGTTACTTTGATTTTATTGAAAACTAAAACTTCGACACATTTTTTTTTAAATTTCGAAGGGGTGGTTGGACCCGATGAGGGTTGCCTACGTATCCCACCTAATGGCGAGAATCAAACCTGCGTAGTTCGGTCAAATAAAAACAAACTACATCTGTAAATGAAACAAACTATATATTATTATTATTATTTTTTCCACACATTTTTTTTTAATTTTAAATTTTTTTTCTTTTTTACGTAAAAAAAAAACAAACTATTTTGAAACTATTTTTTTTCATTTTCCTCAATAAAAAAAAATCGGTCAGCATGCAAGTCTGAAGCAAATAAATACGTAAAACAAACAGGATGCAATAGGATGGTCTTTTCATTTCAGGTCAGCTGTCCTAGACGGACCCAACCCCTGTGTTTGAGTCCCCTAAGTCAAATGCAACATGATGCAAACAAACGTTCCTACTAGGGATCCGCATGAAGCTTTGTTATTCTAGGTTTAAAAACCTAGGTTTATTGTTCTTGACCTGGCTTACCCGAGCGGACAACTCGAGCCGAGGAGGAGGCAGCAACCCGGGAATACAGAAGCTTCACCGGTTTTGCAACTTATCCAAACCTCGTTCTAAAGTTGGAATTAGACACTATACAGAAAAGAAGTCACACGAAGTGCACCCTTCTTCATGATTTAGAAGACTTAGAGAGGAGATTGGTTTCAGCACAATTTATATGTACAGTTTACAAAATTTCAAAGCGGTAAAAACAACATTTAGCACATTAATACAAACATATAATAAAATCAGATAATAAATAAGCCAAATACAACAATTATTCAAAGCTCGAATTCTTAAACCCTCAACCAGTGGTTCTGGGTTTGTGTCCCCAGCAGAGTCGCCAGAGCTGTCACACCTCCTTTTGGCGCGCCCCTACCCCGAAGGGTAGAAGCACAAGGGAGTTTTTCCAATTTAAGTGACAATATTCGAAACGGGATTAAGTTTTTCCACTTAAAGGACAGTCGGAACGGGATCAAATTATCTAATTATTCAGAGTCGCCACTTGGGAAAATAATGGTGTCCCAAGTCACCGGTTTAATCCCGAACCGAGGAAATTTATGACTCTGTAATATAGTCCGCGAAACTAGAAACCTGGATAAGGAATTCTGTTAACCCGGGAGAAGGTGTTAGGCACTCCCGGATTCCGTGGTTTTAGCACGGTCGCTCAACTGCAATTTTTACTTTTATCTGATTTCTTTATATATTTTAACTATGTGCTTTTAATGCTCCGCTTTTAATTTTAGAAGAATTGCGACGTCACGAAAACACATTTCGAGCCACACCACAACCAGTACGCCTGTGACTTTAATGCATTTTGGTTTCGCCGAGAATAAGATTTGGGTCACATAAATGCGCACCCGTAATTAGGAAGGTATTATTATTAACTAACGCGCCTAAAGATTCTACGTGTTTACAACTTTGCGAGAGCCATGAAAATTTGCTAAATGGCATTCCTCGAATTCCAAAGGAAAAACATTCAACTAAATGAACTTCGGAAATTCATATTTAAATGAGTATTCTCTTAACGACATGAATAATTAAAAGAGAGATAACACAAAATTAACAGAATCTTACTTGAGCACCAATTCCTTTTCATTATTAAGGAAAGGCCCAAATCCAATTTTAAACCAACCAACCCATGGACCAACTCAATTCTTTACCGACATGACATTAAATCGATGCTCAAACTTGAGATCAAATTTGTGGTGTAACAACGAGCACGAACAAAACAAGATCAATAATTAACTAAAGGAGATTAAAATGAAACCAAACAACAGTAGAGTGATGAACGTAATGAAACGGAAACAAGTTCGTACAACTTTGATGCCACACCATCGTGAATATCCAATTTTTTTTATCTCAAGTATATATAAGCACTTACGTCAACACAAGCATGGATGAAAATGGAACAATACTGGTGTGCAGCGGATCAAATAAAGCAACTTCAATTGAAAGCAGAACTTTGTTCTTAAGATACTACAAGCAAACAAGGATCCGTGCAAGTCTTTCATTCAACCATAATAGAATAGCAATATAAACCAAAACTGAAAGAGGAGAAGAACCGACCTCTGTATTTCAGAAACTTGACTTCATTACATGATTGGAAACCAAACCTCAATCGGAAATTGACAACAACTTCGAACGGAAAACAACCCTGAACTTGAACCTCGACGGCGCCTTCAAGTATTAGATGATTACTAAACCCTCAAATGACTTCCATTCATACAGTAAGGAAAGGTATTTCTTTGGCTGAAATGGAGTTCTGTTTGCCGACGAAAAACAGAGGTGGACGATGGTGATTTCAACAGAGTTATGCTGATGATTTTGGAATTAGTTTTCACTGGTTTCAGCTTGAATCCTAGATCTGAAAATGGTAGTTCTTTTTAGTCATTCGCGACCTACTTTTTGCTGGGATTTTAGTGGTGTTGAAGATTAGAGAGGAGATGGGATTAGGCGTATTCACTTTTCTCCTCAATTGAGAGCATGAAGAAGATGAATCGGACCGGGGAGCATGAAGGGTCTGCCCCTTTTTAGCTGAAGAAGAAGATGTACAGTAGCATATGTATGTGTATTGTATGTTTTTTTTTTAAATGAAGCCCATACAAGTTTTGTCTTTTCCCTTTGTTTTTTTTCCTTTTGTCCGTTGGCAAAGCTCTAAAAATCCCCACGTGGGAGACCAAGAGTCATGGGTCTCCACGTGGGTTTCAAGGGTCATGGGTTTCGTCTCGTGCTCCGTCCGTGCCCCCCACGTGTGGTAGGCTCGGATTATTATGGGCTAGGTCCGAAATTTATAAAACCGAGTAGTTTGAACCAGAATATTATTCTTTTCCCGGAATAGAGAATGAGAGCACGATGTTAATTAATCCTACGAAAGCAAAATAACTATAAAAGTAAGACCGACAACTAAACAAAACTATTTTTTTATTTTTTTTAAGATTGAAGTAACCACAAAATATTAATTATATTATTTTTGTTTTGTAATTTTCGTTTTTTTTAATAAAGCTAAAAATATAAAATACTATTTTTGTAATTTTCAAGTTTTAAAACGACTACGAAACATTAATAAAACTATATTTTTTGTTATTTTTTTATTTTAAGGTAAAATAAAGTAAAAGAGTCAAAATTAGCTAAAAATAGCTATATTAAAACTAAACTAAATATTTTACGCTAAAAATATAAAAAATTCTCGGGTAGGGGCAAAATCACGCATCTACAGACACCATTTGAAAAATAGTATGGAAAGCCTGCTGTAGACTATGACTCTTTGCACGTGTTTGGCTCAATTGCATATTATCGTGTGTCATAGTCAAAATTGGATCCAATGGCAAAGAAGGCTATTTTTATGGGGATTACTTCAAGAGTTAAATGATACCGCTTCTGGTGTCCTATGATAAAGAAAGTAATATTCAGCAGGGATGTTACCTTCGATGAATCTGTTACGGTAAACAAGGTAACAAATGAATATACCAAACAAGATGATCGTATTTCTAAGAAGGTGGAGTTTGAGGGAAAATTTATTTTTCCTACACAAGAAACATAGGAGGAAACAAATGAAGATTATCCTTTGGACGGAGAGCCAGTAGAGTAGATTCCAACTCAGGAATCTCAACAACAAATTGAATCAATAGCAACCAGCAGGCCAAAAAGGAAAATAACGAAACATGTTCGTCTCATAAAGATAGTTGCTTTTGCAACCGCAATTGCAGCTGATGATGTTCCTACCACTTATAAAGATGTCGTCCAAAGTTCAGAAGAAGATAAGTGGAGGGTTGCCATAAATGATGAAATACAGTCCCTTCATCAGAATCATATATTGAGATTGGCCAATCTCCCCATGGGAAAGAAAGCAATTGGGCGCAAGTGGGTATTTGCAAAGAAAGAAGGATTTTCTAGCCAAGAAGATGTTCGCTACATTGAAAGATTGGTGGCCAAAGGATATGCTCAAAAGGAGGGAATTGATTACAATGAAGTTTTTTCTCTAGTTGTAAAACATTTCTCCATTAGAATTATGTTGTATTTGGTAGCACAGTTGGATTTGGAACTAGTTCAGATGGATGTAAAAACTACATTTTTACATGGAAACTTTGAGGAGGAAATCTACATGACTCAGCCAAGAAGGATTCAAAGTTGCTGGAAAGGAAAATATGGTGTGCAAAATTGAAAAATTATTGTACGGATTGAAACAATCTTCTAGATAATGGTACATGCAATTTGACAAGTTTATGTTGCAGCAAGGGTACAAGAGAAGCAAATACGATCATTGTGTGTATTTGCGCAAGCTTAAAGATGGTTCCTTTATATATCTTCTCCTATATGTTGATGATATGTTGATAGCTTCCAAGAATTCAGAAGAAATTGATAAATTGAAGATTCAACTGAAGAAGGAGTTCGAGATGAAGGATCAGGGTGAGGCGAAATATTTTTTTGGTATGGAGATAATAAGAGATAGACGTTCAAAGAAACTCTGTTTTTCTCTGAAAGAATATTTGAAGAGAGAACTATAACGTTTTGGCATAGATGACAAGACTAAGCCAATTAGTACTCCACTTGCTCCCCATTTTAAGCTAAGTACTACTATGTCGCCAAAGGATGAAGCTGAACGAGAGTATATTTCGAAGGTACCATACACAAATGTTGTTGGTAGTTTGGTGTATGCAGTGGTCTGTACGAGACCTGACATTTCACAAGATGTTGGAGTTATTAGCAGACATATGCACAATTCAGGAAAGGAGCATTGGCAAGCTGTGAAGTCGATTCTGCAGTATATTCATAATATTGTAGATGTCGGGTTAATTTTTGAGAAGGTGGACAATCAATCTGTAGTTGGATATTGTGACTCGGTTTTTGCGAGTAATCTTGACAAACGAAGATCAACTATTGGTTATGTGTTTACTTTTGCAAAGGCACCAGTTAGTTGGAAGTCTACTTTACAGTCAACAATTTCTTTGTCTGTAATAGAGGCAGAGTACATGGCTATTACAGAGGCAGCGAAGGAGGCAATTTGGCTTCAGGGATTGCTAAATGTGCTTGGTATTGAACAAAAAGGTATCACAATTTTTTGTGATTGTCAAAGTGCTATTCAAGTAGTGAAGAACCAAGTTTATCATGCAAGGACAAAGCATATTGATGTTCGGTATCATTTCGTACAAGAAATCATAGAAGAAGGTGGAGCCACGGAGAAAAAATTCATACTGCGGAGATTCCTGCTGATATGCTAACAAAAGTGGTGACTGCGATCAAATTTCAACATTATTTGGATTTGATAAACATTGTTGAACACTGAAGATTGAAGATGAAGACAAAAACAAAATTTGTTATAGAGAGAAAATTGAAGATGTGGAATTTTTGTCAAGGTGGAGATTTTTTGAAATGTCAAAAATATCAACATCCCACATTGGTGGGTTAGCAAAATTCGATGGGAATTTTCCCTATAAAAGGAGGCCTAATGTTTAGGATTTAAATACACCTCTCATTTCCCTTCTTATCTTCTTAAGGAATTTGTATCTTCTCTCTTTAGTATTATTTCACTTGTATTTTTGAAGTGAAATAAAATATTGGCTGTGTCCGAGGAGTAGGCAAAATTAGTCGAACCTCGTAAATTATGGTGTTCCCTTTATTGTTGTTTTATTATCTTATTTATTATTTGGTGGCTTCCATAATTTTTGGTATAGTAGTTGTGACTCATGCACACTATATACATTTGGCTTCCACAACAACTATAACAAAAGAAAACAAAATATTATTTAGTAATTATACAATTCATAAGAAAATAACACATAATAAGGAAAGCATGATAAGAGTTGGGTGGGTTGGGTTATGACCCAAATTCTAGGCCATCTTGACCCAATTTATCTTTGCCCAAGTAACTTTTGAGTGGATCATTTGATCTACCTAATTATTAAACAACTCATTTTGACCGCCCAAAATTGGCCGAATCTGCCTAATTTGCAGTACAAATTAAGCTTAGGCAATGCATATTCTATAAGACGCCTATGTTGGCTTGTCCTAATCATTAACGGGTCGTTTGGTAGGATGCATAAGAATAATGCTGAATACAGTGTATTAATAATGCTGGTATTAGTTATGCTTGCATTAGTTATGCGGAGATTAATTATGCTAGCATTAGTTATGCTGGTATTAGTTATGCTAACATATTTCTTATCCATTGTTTGGTTCGATGTATTAAAATATTGCACAATTTCTAAAAGAATTATTTGTTTACATAAATACCCTCAAAATTAATCCACGCTCTAATTTTTTAAAAGAAACATATGTTGAGAAATATTTTTATATGAAACGGTGAAAAACATTATTTTATTTGTCTACCTATATTGTAAAATAAATTAAATATATATATATATATATATATATATATATATATATATATATATATATATATATATATATATATATATCACTGTTTGGATTATTTTGAACTTGTACTAATATACTAACTATCATATTTTAATCAAGCATAAATTTTAAAGGACACTTTTTGTCACGCCCCAAATCGGGGAACATGACCGGCGCCTGACCGGGTTGCCCCAGTCAAGCGGACCTGGGTGCCTTTCATTCCCACGCGTTACCCCTGTGTTGATTTTTCTCATTAACCAAATATCTTACTAACTATGAATGATTTCACATTAAACAAATAAAACCATACGAGTGATTCATTAACAAGTTTGCAGTTTTTACAACGCCCGACATAACATAATGTATACATAAGACTGGAGTCCCACAGTTTACATGTCTACAGAGCCTCTAGGATACAAAAAAAAAAGGAATACAATACTTGCCGGTAACAAGGCTCCGGCTATACCTTACAAAACCAAAATGAAATCTAAACAAAAGTGGCATGAACCACACAGGGCCCCAAGGAAGAAAGGGGCTCACCAAAACGGGCAGTGGAAGGAGAAAGATACTACTGCCGATGAGCTGAAGTGCCTGCTACTGATCCACCTACAATCATAACACGAATGTAGCGTCCCCGGCAAAAGGGACGTCAGTACACTTGAATTGTACTGGCATGTATGGACAAACTTTGTCCCAAGTAAACTCAAGCCATTGAATTACATCAACAATTAATTAAGCCAGCCAACCATATTTCCACATTTTCCTCATTTCAAATAATTCTCAACACAAAGCACTTTCTACGATCAACCAATTTAACAATAACCAATCAATCAATTAAAGTACAAGTAGTCAAACAAAGGGGCAATCAGTACCCCACAGGTTGCAAACTCTCCTGCTGTCTCCTTTCATAATTTCACATTATTGATTTTTATATCAATTTTCAATAGCGATTTCGATCGCTTTCCATCCTTATTACCCCTGACCACCCTTATTACCTCGGCCACCCTTATCACCCCAACCCACACCTTATTTCTTCATGTTGCGGCGCGCAACCCGATCCCACCGTACAGTTTTAAAACACAGCAAGTACAAACAGCGGATAAGGCATTTCACACAATTTCAACAAGTTCAAATAAGCAACTTACAGGTTGGTTCATGTTCACAATTACTTCTCAAGCCAATATCACAATCAAGTTACAAATGTTCCAAAAATCAAGAGTATTCATACCGTATTGTTCAATGACTTACCAATCCTCAAGTGTTTCGTTTCTTTTCCACAAAGTACCATATATGCCATTATAGCCATTATTCACAATTCTTTTACCAAATTAAACTCTCATTTTACATCCCTCATAGCTCAACAACAAACTTTGAATATCCAACAACAACATCAAGAATTTCACACAATTTGTCAATTTAACACGAACCAAACAAACTTCACACATATAGGCGATTTCACAAGAATCAAAATTAGCCATACATACCTGGTGATGAGTTTTCTTCCGTTAACTTCCTACTTTATGCTTACCCAAGATATCCTACTCTTGCCAACCTTGTTCTTGAAGACTCTTACTTCTACTCACTTCTTTTACTAGAAATCAAGTTCAATAATCATGCACGAGTGTAAAAATTCTATTTTCAAAAGCTATTATATGCAAATCTCTCTTTACCCAATTTAAAACTGAAAATCAAAGAAAATAGTTAGGGTTTTTACCTTGAAAAGATTGGAGAAGTTGAATCCTTGCCCTATGATCCCTTGGAATTAAGTGGTTGGAACAATCCTTGAAGATAAAGAACTTCTCTCTCTAAAACCTCTCTCTTCTCTCTCTAATTTTGGTAAGATGATATGAGAAAATGAGGGTGAAAGGTGTTATATTAAAGAAGAGATCGGGTCAAAATGTTACAAAATCTGGGCCGGGGCAAATCTGCGGTGCACTTTGCGACCGCAGAATCAACATGCGGTCCGCATAGTGACCGCAGAATGGCCTCAAAAATGACTCAGGTTCTGTTACAGAATGCGACCAATATGCGGTCCGCATTCTTGATCTGCGGTCGCAAAGTGCACCGCAGATTCATTATGCGATCGCATATCGACCGCATTTTCAACATGATTTTGGGAGACTTTCTCGAAAGCTTTGCGGCAAGAATGCGGTCCGCATAGCAGATTTGCGGTCGCATTCTTGACCGCAAAATTGACACTTTTCGGAAAAATTAATTCTCTACATTTTTGAAACTTAAATCACTACCAAGGGTCCGAACCGCGATTCTACGCATTCCTAACACATTATTCGGACCATGACACTATAGCTACTAGGTGTTATGCACAAATATTTTACGGGGCCTTACACTTTTGTCTTTAACTAAGCTAATGCATGCATTAAAATCGATTGCATTGCTAATACATTATTTTCTATGCATTAGTTATGCATAGGATAATACCAAATATGATGTATAACTAATGCTTGGATAAGTAATGTATGAGCTCAAAATGTATATCAAATAATGTGATATTAATACACAACGCTAATGCACCCTACCAAATAATATATTATTAATACACAAAGCTAATGCATGCATTAGCTTATCAAATGTACCCTACCAAACGACCCCTAAATGGTTTGCATAAAAAAAGTAAAAAATAAAAAACAATAAAAAACAATACGTGCAAAGCTCGAGTCTAAAAATTTTGCAATGTTTTATTTGGACAAAAAATATATTTTTACTACTAAAAAAAGGTTACCAAAATATCTAATTCTCAATACTATACTGTAAATTACTTTAACGAAAAATTAGCCGTTAAAGTAATACACAGTAAAGTATTATAAATTATTAAGTAAAAAAAATAACTAATTCGCAATACAATACTGTAAGTTAAATACACTCCGAATTTTGGACCCAATAGTTGGTTGTACTATACTGCAAAACAATTCGCAGTACAGTACTGCGAATTGTTTCAAAGTGATTTTTGGTCTATGGGAATAAGGAGTTGACACGTGTGTACTTCACAGTTGATAGCATTGCTTTCTTTTTAAGCTAAAGGGAAGGACCAATTTGTGAAACTTTAGAGTCGGACTTGTTATTTTCGATGTTTATTAGTTGTAGTATTTTTTTTCCATCAGTCACCAATTATTTATCCTATTACTAATTTTTGTTGTGAAAATTATAGAACTCCTTTTTATTATGAAACGGTGTTTATTTAATGTTTTGATTTTTATAAAGGCTGAATACATATAAATATATTTAAAATTAGAACAGTTTTTCATTTAGACATCTAAATTTTAAGAATAATTCTACTGAGCACTTATACTATCCAAAATTTATTCTAATTAAACATTTCTTGTTGAGTTGGCACATAAAATAAGTTTTACCCAATATAAACGCGCGAAGGCACCAAAAATAGTTTTTATTTTTTTTTATTTTTTTATTTCCATCTTCTTCTCCCTCTCGTAACAAAGCTTATCCCCTTTCAATGAGTCTCAACTTACTTTTCAATAAATTTATTGTTCCAAATCAAACACCAAACTCCATGAAGACAAGGAAATTGAAGAAAATTTAGGGTTTGGTGTTCCAAATAAATTTCCTTGTCTTCATGGAGTTTGGTGTTTGATTTAGCACAATAAATTTATTGAAAAGCAAGTTGAGATTCATTGAAAGGGGACAAGCTTTCTTACGAGAGGGAGAAGAAGATGGAAATAAAAAAGAAAAAAAAAATAAAAAATCTATTGTTTGGAGTCTTCATGCGTCTATATTGGGTGAAGCTCATTTTATGTGCCAACTCAACAAGAAATGCTTAATTAGAATAAATTTCGGATAGTATAAGTGCTCAGTAGGATCATCCTTAAGTTTAAGTGTCTAAATGAAAAACCATGCCAATTTAAGTCCCTTTATAAAAATCAAAACATTAAATAAACACGATTTCATAATGAAAAGGAGTTGCATAATTTTGACAATAAAAATTAGTAATAGGATAAATAATTGGTGACTGATGGAAAAAAAATGTACTACAACTAATAAACAAAAAATAATACTAATAGTAATCCAAAATTACAAGTCCGACTCTAAAGTTTCACAAATTGGTTCCCTTTAGCTCAGAAAGAAAGCAATGCTATCAAATGTGAAGTACACACGTGTCAACTCCTTATCCCCATAGACCAAAAATCATTTTGAAGGCAATTCGCACCAGTATTGTACGACAAATTAGTTAACTTTTTTTAGTTATTAATTCGCAGCACTTTACTGCAAATAATAACGGCTAAATTTCCGTTAAAATAATTTACAGTATAATACTGCGAATAAGGTATTTAGGTACTTTTTTTTTAGTAGTAAAAATATATTATTGTCCAAAAAATTATTAGAAAAGTTTCCGACTGTGCAAAACTTTTTTCTCTTGGAAAGGCAGGAACGGAAAGCAGTTGAATGTAGTTATTTAGATCATGTCACTTTCTCATCACCAAACACATCAGCAATCTAATGTTATGCGATCTGTTCCCAAAATATAAATACAATTAGAGAATAGCTACGTGAAGAAACTAATTAACATCATCTTGGAATTGTAGCATCGAATAGCTTTTGCACTCGTTTTCTCACAACTTAAGTTGTTTTAACTACTAGATGTACATAATATGTGGCCACGTTCCAAAAGCTTGATTAGACTAAATGAGATTCATTTTGTGTCAGCATACTGAAAATCGCTACAAAAATTTTCCGCATGCCTTTTGCAGAATTTGTAAGATGGGGCTGAATTTAGCTTTCCTTAACTAAAACTGTTAAAAATATATCTGACCTAACAGAGTTTCAAATATTAATGTTGTATGCGGTCAAAATCAGCCTTGCCCCTTTTTATGATTAACCGAGACCGGGGCGTGACAGGCCAGGGTTCGACCCCGTGTCATACCAGACCGAGACACGAAGTTAGATGGCCAAGCTCGTGACTCAAGACCGATCAAGATCGAGACCAGCCAAGATCAAGACTGAACGGGATAGATATCGAGCAAGATCGAGGGAAGCCTGCCAAACCAAATAACGGAAAACCAAGATATCCGCGATCGGGCGAAGATCACGGCGGAAATCTCGGCATGTATGAAGAAGAGGCCGATTATTCAACTAATCATGGGATTTCTTACCATATTTAAGATTGTATTAAGGGTAGAACTCCCTACTACATGAGGGGTGACTGGTTATTTCTAAAAGGAATGATATTCAAGTTACATAAAGCACTATAGCATCTTCTTAAGCTCTCAATACTCTCTTATTCTGTTCATACTTTCTAGTAAAATACTTATTTGATTCGAAGGAGACCTAGCTTGAGGATCAAACCTATACATCTCATATGGTTTGCTTTATTTTTATTTAACTTCGATATCAATTTATGTTTTCTCTCAGTTTGTGCCGAGTAAAATCACGTTTCCTTAAAATCACAGTATAAAGTCAACTGTTATCCGTTCTTAGGGTAAATAGTTTGGCGCCCATTATGGGGCTTAGGATAATAGTGATTGCTTCGTACAAATTTTCATTACACACTCTATTGTACATTTGTTCTTTGAAGTATCTTAGATTACAAGATTAAAAGATGTCCACTTCTCAGTCATCACTCAACACATTGACAATGATCTCAGTCACCAGGAAATGTTATACCCTCTGCTGGCCTCGATGGACTTCCGATTGTGGATCCAATCGATGTTAGTTCGCATGTACCCATCAAAGGAAATCTAGTCGTCGATCCCGAAAGCAGCATTTCTGGGGGTACCCGGTCAGCTATTCAGAATGCACATGGCGATGAAGAAGGCAGGATCAGCCTGTGGGTGATCATTAAAATATTGCAGACCCAACATGCAGCAATAGCTCAGCTCCAAAATCAGACTCACACACCAAGCAGGGTCGAACTCGAGCCATTCTAGGAAGTTGTATACAAGGGTCGAATCAGCTTCGAGGAAATCGGATGATAAGGAATCGAAGACTAACCCTGCTATCATAAAGATGCTCGAAGAACTAACAAAGAAAATTGAGACAGGGAAAAGAAGATCGAGGTAAATGATAAAAAGGTGGAAACATATAATGCCAGGGTCAAACAAATCCCGGGGGCACCACCGATATTGAAAGGACTAGATTCTAAAATGTTTGTAAAAAGATCTTTCCCCCTAAGTGTGGCTCCGAAGCAAATCGTTAAGAAGTTGTATATGCCAGAGATTCCTAAGTATAACGAGACGAATAACCCAAACAAGCACGTCACCTCATACACGTGTGCAATAAAAGTAAATGACTTGAAAGATGACGAGATCGAATTCGTCTTGCTAAAAAAATTCGGGGAGACTTATCGAAGGGTGCTATAATATAGTATCATAATTTACCACCTAATTCTATTGATTTAGTTGCTATGCTTGCCGACTCTTTTGTAAAGGCACACGTCGGGGCCATTAAGGTCGAAATAAGAAAGTTGGACCTTTTCAAGGTAAGGCAAAAGTACAACGAGATGCTCAGAGAATTTGTATCTCGATTTTAAATGGAACAAAAGGATTTGCCACCATTCACCGATGATTGGGCTGTTCAAGCTTCACTTAAGGTCTTAACGTTCGGAGTTCCGCATCTTCAAGGTAGTTGAAGCAGAATTTGATCGAATATCTAGTTGTCACTTGTGTCGATGTACATAATCGGTATCAGCCAAAGATCAGATTCGAGGATGATCAACTGGGGGCTTTTTCTGGGTCTGTTTATCCTAACAGGACCATGGATAGAATCAAGAAGGACATTTATCAAGAACCAAGATTGAATAGAGATCGATATAACCCGTATAATAGAGACTGTAGAGATAGCATATCTGGGTGAAACTCTACATGGAATGGAAGGAGAAATGATCGAGGTCAACGTTGACAGGGACTCATGAGCAAGATTGGGTTCAACGGGGATGTCGGGCCCAAAGAAGAATCGCAAAAGTATAACTTCAATGTTGATGCGTAAACCATCGTATCTTCTACCGAACGGGTCAAAGATTCTAGATGGACCTGACCCCTGTAGACCGATGCAGTCTAGAGAAATTCCTAATGCAAGTATCATGGTACCTATGGCCATAAAAAAGAAGATTGCAGGAAGCTAAGGGAGGAAGTAGCACGCTTGTTCAACGAAGGACATTTTCGAGAATTCTTAAGCGATCGGGCCAACAATCACTTCAAAAATAGAGATTCAAATTGACATAACGAGAAAGAAGAGCCACAACACGCGATTCACATGATCGTTGGAGGGGTCAATATTCCTCAAGGACCATTATCAAAATGCACCAAGTTGTCGATCATAAGGGAAAAACGAACTCAGGATTATGTACCGGAAGGAACCTTGTCTTTCAATGACGAGGACGTAGAAAGGATCATAAACCCCATAATGATGCACTAGTAATATCTGTACTTATGAATAAAACTCAAGTTAAACATGTTTTAATTGATCCAAGTTCTCGGCCAACATTATCCGGTCGATGGTTGTAGAATAGCTCGGCCTATAAAATCAGATTGTGCCCACGACCCGAGTACTAAACGGCTTCAACATCGCATATAAAACTACCAAAGGCGAGATAACTTTGCCGATAAACGTGGCTGGGACCATCCAAAAACAAATTTCCATGTGATTGAGGGAGATATGAGGTATAATTCCTTATCCGGGAGACCGTGGATTCACAACATGAGGGTATTGCACTCAACCCTTCATCAGGTTCTAAAGTTCCTGACGATAGAGGGAGTCAAAATAGTCTATGGGGAGCAACTCACTGCCAAAGAAATATTTTCTGTTGATGAAGTGATATCGATATTGGCGATCTTATCAATGAAAGGGTCAAATTTGAAGGGAAACCATGAGGACAAGTAGCAACCACAGACACTGACCTCGACCTAATAAGAGAAGCAAGGGATTGGCAAGGATGATGACTACAGGGTTCCTCGATCTTTCATAGTCCCTGATAATTCTGAGCCTACCAAGTCAATGACCGAAGAACTCGAACAAATCATACCAATCGAGGATCAAGCCGAATGAAAGGTATACCTAGGCACGGGGCTAGCCTCCGAGCTCAGAAGAAAACTTATTCAATTCCTCAAAACTAAGATAGATTTTTTTTCTTGGTCCCCTCACGATATGACAGGGATCCCACCAAAAATTACCACCCACAAACAGAGTCTGGACCCGAATATCCATTCGGTGAAGCAAAAAAGAAGGCCTTGTCACACCTCCATTTTACCGCTATTACTACATCCCGGGAAGGGACATAATAAAAGGAAGAAGTTTTTCCAATTTAAGGACAATCAGAACAGGATTTATTTATTTAGTTTCATAGTCACCACTTGGGATATTAATGGTGTCCCAAGTCACCGGTTGAATGCCGAAATGAGGAAAGTTTGACTCTGTTAACAGTCCGCAAACCAGAAATTCGGATAAGGACTTCTATTAATCTGAGAGAAGGTGTTAGGCACTCTCGAATTCCGTGGTTCTAGCTCGGTCGCTCCACTGTTGTATTTGTTTTATCTGATTTCTATATATGTTCCTTTTTATGTGAATTTATTAATATTTCACTTTATTATTTAATTTTACAAGAATTGCAACATCGTGAAAATGTATCTCGGACCACACCGTACCAGTACGCATGTGACCTTTAACATATTTCAACTTCGTTGAGATTTTGATTCGGGTCACATAAATGTACACCCGTACTTTAGAAATTATATTATTATCAATCGTGCCTAAAACATCTATGTCACAACCCAAACCCCGGTCGTGATGGCGCCCAAGACATTGCTAGGCAAGGCCGACCATTTCCAGATAACCAGTTCAATTATTAAATTAAGGACGTTCCATTTAAAGTCAAATAACATGTTTTCATAACAATAATAACAAGTGCGGAATATGAAATGACAGAAATATAGTCCCAAATCCGGTGTCACAAGTCTAAGTCTCTAACAATAAAATAAAGTCTATAAACCAAGTCTAGAGCAGGAATATAAGAGATATATACTAGAAGGGAGAGATCAGGTCCTGCGGACGCCGACAGCTACCTCGATGTCTCCGCAAAAGCTGGAACGACAGTAATGTATAGCTCAACTGCCCTCCTGGATCCCTGTATCTGCACACAAGGTGCAGGGAGTAGAGTGAGTACTTCCAACTCAGAGAGTAGTAACAATAAATAACAACTGAAAATAAGAACACCTGTAAGAACACTAAATAGTTCTAAGGACAACAATACAGGTAAATCATCTCTAAAGTGGAAAGTCCAGTTTCAGTCTACTACTATTTCACACTGATCCAACACTGTTGCTATATATATATATATATATATATATATATATATATATATATATATATATATATATATATATATATATATATATATATATATATATATATATATATATATATATATATATATATATATATATATATATATATATATATATATATATATATATATATATATATATATATATATATATATATAGATGCGGCGTGCAGTCCGATCCAATAATATATATAACTACGCTCACTGGAGGTGTGTGCAGACTCTGGAGGGGCTCATTCAACCCAAGCTCTATAATACTGTGGCGTGCAATCGGATCCACATATATATCACCGTGGCGTGCAGTCCGATCAATATATATATCACTGTGGCCTGCAGTATGTATATATATTATTGCGTCGTGCAGTCCGATCCATATATATCATATAATACTGCGGCGTGCAGTCCGATTTGGTACATGTATATGTACATACTGCTGCGGCGTGCAGCCCGATCCGGTATATGTATCAATACCTTTCCATGGGTCCTTGACCCCTCTCAGTCATTATAGACTCTGCTTCTCGGGCCCACTCAGCTAGATTAGGGTATGCAACCCTAGGTATTCTCATTTAGAGTACGTTTCTAGTACCGGTTCACGTTATGCTATACAACTAAGAATACGACTGAGAGTATGTGTTCAATAGATATAAGGGTCATTCATCTCCACAGGCTTCCCTAAGGTTCTACGAATCGGCACAAGGCCCCAAACATGACAACTTGCCCAAATATACTGATATAAGCTCAGTCTAAGTCAATAAGTACAGTAAACCAACAGTCAGGATGGACTAAGTCCGAATCCCCAGCCACAATATCACCACACTCATCACACGACGCGTGTTTCATCTCAACATAGCACTGTATAGTGCAAATACGGGGTTTCAAAGCCTCAGTATATCATTCATTACTACCACTCACCTCGAACCAGCCAAAGTCCTAGATCGTCTTGCACTTTCCTTGCAAATCGACCTCCTCGGGTTCCAAATCTGATCAAAACTAATAAGAATACATTAAAATAGGCTAATGAATCATAACCCAATCGAAAGGACTCAAAAACAACCAAAAACACAAAGTTACCGAATCCAAGCCTCGGGCCCGCTTCTCAAAAAATTATTACAAAAATCATATTTTCAGAATTCTCATCTCGCCACGAGTCCGTACATATAATATTTATCAAAATCGAACTTCAAATGAGCTGCCAAATCATGATTTGACATAGCAAAAATCCAAGCCCTAACTTCCTCAATTTATACCCAAATTCAGAGGATTAATGGAATATTCTTCGATAAAATGATGTATTAAGACCACGAGACTTTCCCCCATTCACTTCCCGATGAAATCCCTTTCAAATTCTATCACTTAGCTTTCAAGGTGCTTAAAATGGAGGAAAATATACAAGCTTCGCGACTGATTTCTTTTTCTTAAAACCTTTCTGTCACCAGATTTTACTCTATGCGGTTGCAACCCTTGGCATGCGATCGCGATGAACAAAAATCGAGGTCCCCAAAAATGCTCTATGCGATCGCACATTAAACAATGCGATCACATATCATCCAATCTTTCAGCTACACGATCGCAGCACCCTCTACGCGATCGCAGAGAAGAACTTCCCAACCTTATATGATCGCAATCATATTTAAGTGATTGCATAGCACAAAAATCCGGCCCCTCTTCCAACCTTCTATGGGACCGCAAAAACACCTATGCGATCGCATAGAGGAATTTTTTGCAACACATACCAGCGGCCATTAAACGGTGCGGTGCGGGGCGGGGCGGGTTACATTGTTTGCGGGGCGGGGCGGGGTTGCCTGGACATCAACCAAAAATACAAACCCACTCTAGATCATCATACGAACTTGTTTCAATCATAAAAACATACTGTTAAACACACGAATCATCAAATTAAGGCGGATTCAAGCCTAAGTTTCAACTAAAACTTTCGAAACCAACATCCAATCAAAAACCCGACCAAACGATGTCCGAATGACCTGAAAATTTGCAGACATATCCAATATCACCTAACGAAGCTACTGCAACTGTCGGAATTACATTTAGACTTCCCGGATCAAAATCTCACCTATCGACCGGATTTTGTTAACAACGAAGAACCTTTCTACCATTCTTTCAAGTTGTCCGACTGAAGTTTCGATTGGCACATACGCGGGGCAGGGGGGGGGCATAATTTAAAAAAAACAAATTAACGCGGGGCGGTGCGGGTCGCGGGTCTAAAACTCTAAATCGATTAACAAAGCAACGTGCTGCACATTTGGGTTATTTGGTGTTCCAATGGTTGGTTCAGATATATGTGGATTCTATCCAGCACCTACAGAGGAGCTTTGCTACCATTTGATCGAAGTTGTGATTTTCTTTTGTTTCGTGTAATTGCCGGAATTATATCATACCGATCTTTCGGATAAATGATGATCCAAACTTACAAAACACTTACACCTTCAATTATATGTATATTTTATATGTTCTTTATATTCCCTTAATACTCATGACGTTCCAAAAGGATGTGATTTTCAATTACGAATTCTTATAGTTATTACTTCAAACAATTATGCAAAAATTTTAGTAATTCTATTATGGTTTTTGAACAAGAGGGTTAAATTTTGCTCTTACAATTAAATACAGAGTAACTAAAACTTCATGTACGTCTTCAAAAAAGGACCATAGACATTTGTTGCCGATGCTCAATACATTCAAAACTTTACTAGATCGGATTAAAAAAATTTAAAAAATATATATGCGGGGCGGGGCGGTTTTTTGCGGAGCGGGGCGGTGCGGTTGTTCGCGGGGTGGGGCGGGGCGGGGCGGGTTGGAGTCTTCGCGGATGTGCGCGGGTGTGACCCGCAACTGCCCCGCCACGCACCGTTTGCCATCCCTACTTTCTACCATCCTTTCAAGTTGTTCAACTGACGTTTCAACTGGCATATGCGCTATATTAAAGGTTTCATAAGGATCTTCTGATGTTTCGCAGATTTCATCACCAATGATATCAGAGACACTTGTTCAGGGTATTTCCTCAATTGATCTACTGTTTCGTTATTAGGCCTCTTCTTCTTCAACACACACTGGCTTCTTGTACGGAAAGTGCTTTCCTGTAGACCTGTTTACCTCATGTACATTTGAATACTTTTCAACATAGATTTTCCCTTGAAGTTCTCCTGAAATTTCCTTACCCTTGTATGTAACCACCATTTGCTGGTAGTTCCATGGCACTGCAGAGGGGTCTGTCATTGGCTTTTGTGGTACGCATCAATAACCACCGGCTCACTCAGCCGAGGTAGTTTAATTGTCCCCCATAAAATTTTTGTGCATAAAACCTAGTAGATGTGGTGTCATGGTCCGAATGATGTGTTAGGAATGCGTAGAGATTTAAGTTTCAAAAATGTAGAGAAATAATTTTTCCGAAAAAGTGTCAAATATGCGGTCAAGAATGCGACCGCAGAATCAACATGCGGACCGCATTCTGACCGCAAAACGTTCCAGAGAGTTTCCCAAAAATCGTGTCAAATGTGCGGTCGATATGCGATCGCATGTCAAATCTGCGGTGCATTTTGCGACCGCGGATCAAACATGCGGACCGCATTCTGGCCGCATTCCTTAACAGAACCTTGTAAAATTTGGGGCAATTCTGCGGTCACTATGCGGACCGCATGTTGATTCTGCGGTCGCATAGTGCACCGCATAATTGACCCCGGCCCAGTTTTTGTAACATTTTGACCCGATCTCTTCTTTAATATAACACACCTCTTCTTCATTTTTATCATATCATCTCACCAAAAATTAGAGAGAGAAGAGAGGGTTTTTAGAGAGAGAAATCTTGCATCTTCAAGGATTGTTCCAATCATTTTAATTCCAAGGGATCCTAGGGCAAGGATTCAACTTCCCCAATATTTTCAAGGTAAAAACCCTAACTATTTTCTTTGATTTTCAGTTTTAATTGGGTAAAGAGAGGTTTTCATATAATAGCTTTTAAAAATAGAATTTTATACTCATGCATGATTATTGATCTTGATTTTTAGTAAAACAAAAGAAGTAAGTAGAAGTAAGAGTCTTCAAGAACAAGGTTGGCAAGAATAGGACATCTTGGGTAAGCATAAAGTAGAAAGTTAACGGGAGAAAACTCATCACCAGGTATGTATGGCTAATTTTGATTCTTGTGAAATCGCCCTTATGTGTAAAATTGTTTGGCATGTGTTGATTTGAGAAATCGTATGTGATTATTTGATGTTGTTGTTGGATATTCAAAGTTGTTGTTGAACTATGAGTGTTGTGGTATGAAATATGAGCCGAAAGGTAAATGAGAGTTGAATTGGGTAAAGAATTTGTGAATAATGATTATGATGGCCTATATGGCACCTTGTGGAAGAGAAATCGAAACACTTGAGAATTGGTTTATTGTGGAAAGAGATGAAACACTTGAATTATGGAAAATTGTTGAATATACATGTGTGAATATTATTGAATGTGGAAACATTGTAACTTGGTTGTGATATTGGCTTGAGAAGTAATTGAGAACATGAAACAATGTGCAAGTTGCTTATTTGAACTTGTTGAAATTGTGTGTAGTACCTTATCTGCTGTTTGAAATTGTTGTGTTTTCAACTGTAAGGCGGGGTCGTGTTGCGCGCCGCAACGTGGTGAAATAAGGTGTGGGTTGGGGTGATAAGGGTGGCCGAGGTAATAAGGGTGGTCGGGGGCAATAAGGATGGAAAGCGATCGAAATCGCTATTGAAAATTGATACATAAATCAATAATGTGAAATTGTGAAAGGAGACAGCAGGAGAGTTTGCAACCTGTGGGGCACTGATCGCCCCTTTGTTTGACTACTTGTGCTTTACGTGATTGATTGGTTATTGTTAAATTGGTTGATTGTAGAAAGTGCTTTGTGTTGAGAATTATTTGAAATAAGGAAAAATGTGGAAACATGGTTGGCTGGCTTAATTAATTGTTGATGTAATTTAATGGCTTGAGTTTACTTGGGACAAAGTTTGTCCATACATACCAGTACAATTCAAGTGTACTGACGTCCCTTTTGCCGGGGACGCTACATTCGTATCATGATTGTAGGTGGATCGGTAGCAGGCACTTCAGCTCATCGGCAGTAGTATCCTTCTCCTTCCACTGCCCGTTTTGGTGAGCCCCTTTCTTCCTCGGGGCCTTGTGTGGTTCATGCCACTCGGCTTAGATTTCATTTTGGTTTTGTAAGGTATAGCCGGAGCCTTGTTACCGGCAAGTATTGTATTTCCCTTTTTGTATCCTAGAGGCTCCGTAGACATGTAAACTGTGGGATTGTGGCCTATGTATATGTATGGGGCGTTGTAAATATAAATTATGAACTTGTTAGTAAATAAATCACATGGTTATGTTTATGCATTGTGAAATCAGTCATTGTTGGTAAGATGTTTTGGTTAATGAGTAACAGTCAACACAGGGGTAACGCGTGGGAATGGAAGGCACCCAGGTCCGCTTGACTGGGGCAACCCGGTCAGGCGCCGGTCATGTCCCTCGATTTGGGGCGTGACAAACTTGGTATCAGAGCATATGGTTTTTTAAAGTGTCCTAGGATGTCTCGGAGCCGTGTCTAGTAGTGCCCTTCTTATAGGTGTGTTGTCGACCACATCATATAAGTAGGGGGCTGCACGGACATTTAGGAATATTACCCTTCTTCATCACTCCAAATCGTGCGATAAAGCTTGACTATAAGATTGTTTTGTAACCCGTGCGTTGAGATTCAAGGTAAGTTTAAATGCTCTTTCGTCTATTTTATGTAGTGTTGTCATATGTCAGGACCAATGGGAAAAGACATGGGTGTTATGGAGATTGCACATGTATTTTGTTGAATAAACTGTATGAATATATATAGTATAAGTACATAGTACTACAAGTATACTTTATTTGGGGAAAGGATTGGAAGTGATTACCCGCACGAAGAGGCATTGATTTGATGATTGATATGTAAGCTTAAATAGCAAGCGTGGTTAGTGCAAGAAGTATATAATTGATCGTAAGGTGTGAAAGAATATTGGTTATATAAGCACGTGATATATGAGATAATGACTAAGAGATTAATGGGGAGAGTGTAAGTCTCTCATATGAGGTAAAAAGTTATGAAATAAGACTCAATTGGACCCTAGGTGAGAAGACCCTTGTCTTACGAACGTTATAAGGACCCAGAAATGTACGAAGTTGCGTTACACTCATAAAGGATATGCGTGGGGACTTGGAATCCCATACCTACGTGGCTGAATAGGAGAAGGGAACTTATGAGATCAATACTATGGTGACTTAAATTTTCCTAATAGTCGAGTATGCATATAAGAGGGATAGATATATGAGGCATATGTCCCTAAAGTTTCTAAACTCAAGACTTGTGTCAAGATCCAGGATATTTTCCCCATGTGGGAGAGGGAGGACCATCGTGAGGCTACTTAAATACAATGAAACAAGAGCGAGACCATGTAGTTATGATATTTGAATATTTTGGTGAAGACATGAATGGTCTAGAAAAGAGATTAAGGAATGTAAATTCTTCACGCATGGCAATGTGACTGATAAGGTCAACGATTCTAGAAAATAAGAGTATGTTTGTAAAGAGACTTTTACTTGTCATAAGGTCGGGAGAAATGGGACCCAAGGAGGTACCATATGTCAAATGTGAAAGATTGTGAGTTCCTAGAATGGGCTAATCATAGATTTGTGATTTAAACAAAGTTTCGGGATACTAAGAAAGCCAAAACGAGTGGGAGAAATGAATGTGTTGCCACAACAACCCAAGATGGTAATTGGGGGCCTGATAGAGAGCCTCTAAAGAGCCTTACAAATAGATAAGTGTTAAATGATGTTCAGACGAACACTCCTTGCTACATATGTCCCAATAAGAGTTAAGAGGTGAGCCGGATGGAATGCCTAAGGTAAGAGACCACGTAATATATGGAAGAGTGCGTGGCTATTCACTAACTAGGAAGAATGAGGTGAGAAGAAATGGTGAGAAAACCTTTAAATTGAGATGGTCATGGTTATTTAAAACAATTTTTGCATCAGAATGGTGGACTCACTTAGGGCACAAGTGTTAATAAAGGTTATGAGGGATTAACCGCAATGCAACGGACATGGGTGACACCGAATATCGACTAAAGGGGTCTAGAGATAGTTCATGTCTACACACAATGGGAAGCGAGGTTATCGTTGGTGAGGTTGTGGTACTGTAAAATGATTAAACAAGACATAATGATTTTTCAAGTTCACAGGAGGCAGACAAATGTGTGGAAAAATAAAGCTATTAATTATGCACTATCCGCAAAACAAGATGGGAATGAAAGGTTCGGAATGGATTGAAAGAGGATGAAAACTCGTGACAGACTAGACGTGTTTGGCATGATAACTCTTAAGCGGCAATATCAGGGAACTTTATTGGTAACTATAACATGGGGAATAAGGCGAGTTACTCATCCGAGATAGAATCAAGTGGACTAAGCCTTACACTTAAGAGTGAAACCAAAAGTTGTTGTTGAAGTATTGAGGAGGATTTAAAGTTTCAGAGAATACCCTTCTCGGGATAGTGACCCTTCGTAAGTCATATGCATATAAAGGTTGTTGATATACGTTTTGAGAGGTGTTTAACCGTAATGAGGGATGGTAGGAAATTTCACAGGGGAAGTAGTGCAGTTTCTTAAAGTCTATAATGCACATATGGGGAGAAGAGGTTGGTTAAGAAAAGTTAGAGCACAATGCTACTTTACATTCGATACAATGCCGTGCAAGTTAGTGTTATTCGGGGTATATGTGCAAAGTTAGCCAGTGCTATTCATTTGAGACAGGAGGTCATATGAGAAAACTCATTCAACAATGCCTTGGGTTAAGAATTATGAAGAGTTAGTAGCAATTGTTCACATGGGGTCGTAACCACATCAAGGAAATTATAGTGGAACTCAATTCGTGGAAGGTCTTATGTATGAGGAATATAGTAAGGATGTTCCGCTATCGATGTAAAGTATTAAGGTGAAAGTTATGCCTCCAAGGTTGGTTAGGGTGTGTGTTGATGCAGCACGGAAAGGTTATAGAGTATGCTTTGAGATAACTCAAAAATCACGAGAAGAATTACCCGACACATGATTTGGAGCTTGCAGCTGTTGTGTTTGCTTTGAAAATATGGCGGCACTATCTTTATGAAGTTCATGTAGAAGTGTTTTCAGACCCCAAGAGCCTCCAGTATTTGTTCAAGCAGAAGGAGCTAAATCTAAGACAGCGGCGGTGGTTAGAATTACTCAAGGACTATGATATGGACATATTGTACCATCCAGGGAAGGCAAATGTGGTAGCCGACGCTCTTAGTCGAAAATCCATGGGTAGTTTGGCTCATTTGGGTGTGGATCAGAGACCCCTGGCTCGAGAGGTTTACCAATTAGTCAGTTTGGGGGTTCGTATCTCAGCGTCAGACGAGGGGGATATTTTTGTGCATAATTGAGCAGAATCATCATTGGTCGCGGAAATCAAGGAAAAACAGTCCATGGATCCAGCATTAGTTCGGGTAAAGGAAGTAGTTATGAATGACAAGACCTCAGCATTTGTACTCAGCAGCGAAGATGGTGTAATGCGGTGTCAAGATAGGCTATGTGTTCCGGATGTAGACGAGCTTCGGGAAAGAGTGATGGCAGAGGCTCATACTTCCAGGTATTCTGTGCACCCTGGTTCAACGAAAATGTATCATGACCTTAAGGAGATTTATTGGTGGAACGGTATGAAAAGAGATGTAGCAAGCTTTGTAGCTAAATGTCCGAACTGTCAACAAGTGAAGGCCGAGCATCAACGGCCCGGTGGATTAACTCAGATTATAGAAATACCAAGGTGGAAATAGGAGATGATCAATATGGATTTCGTGGTGGGCTTACCTCGCACACAGCATAAGTTCGATTCAATATGGGTGATAGTAGATCGACTCACCAAATCAGCTCACTTCCTGCCTGTCAAGTCCACCGATACCGCGGAGCAATATGCAAGATTGTACATCAAGGAGATAGTAAAACTTCATGGCACTCCACTTTCTATTATCTCGGATCGTGGGGCTCAGTTCACAGCTAACTTTTGGAAGAAGTTTCAGCAAGGTTTGGGAACTCAGGTGAATCTCAGCACAGCTTTCCATCCACAGACCGATGGACAGGCCGAGCGGACCATTCGGACGCTTGAAGATATGTTGCGGGCTTGTGTCTTAGATTTTAAAGGTAATTGGGATGAACACTTGCCACTGATAGAATTTGCTTACAATAACAGCTATCATGCTAGCATTCAAATGGCCCCGTTTGAGGCATTGTACGGGAGAAGATGTAGATCGCCAATTGGGTGGTTTGAGGCAGGTGAAGCGGAATTGCTAGGGCCAGATATGGTGTACGAAGCTATGGAAAAGGTCAAGGTTATTCAGGAGAGAATGAAAACAGCACAGAGTCGTCAAAAGTCCTATGCGGACGTTCGTCGAAGGGATTTGGAGTTTCAAGTCGATGATTGGGTGTTCTTGAGGGTATCTCCTATGAAAGGAGTCATGCGATTTGGAAAGAAAGGGAAATTGAGTCCTAGGTATGTCGGGCCATATCGGATCGTTCAAAGGATTGGTCAAGTTGCTTATAGGCTAGAGTTGCCTTCCGAGATGTCAGCAATGCATCCGGTATTCCATGTGTCCATGTTGAAGAAAGTGATTGGAGATCCATCCACCATCATGCCAGTCGAAGCTATAGAGGTTAATGAAAATTTGTCATATGAAGAAATTCCAGTTGCCATTTTGATAGGCAAGTCCGTAAGTTGAGAAATAAGGAAGTTGCCTCTGTTAAAGTATTGTGGCGAAGTCAACAAGTTGAGGAGGCCACATGGGAAGCAGAAAAAGAGATGAAGGAAAAGTACCCCCATTTGTTCGATCAAGCCTAGAAGAAATTAGATGACCCTCCTACTCCTAGTAACTGTCATCTTGTCTAAGTTGTTTCCCTCTTAGTATTAGTAAAGTCCCCTTCATTTTGTAATGAGTTAAATGTGTTGTTACCTTGGGTCACTTGAACCGTTCTTGACAAATGAAAGCCTTATAAAGATTTACGTGTTTAATAAACAACTAATAGTAAGTGTAGATTGGTAATGATTTGTTAAGTGTACATGGTGTGTTAAAATGGTTAAATAAGGTAAGAATTCATTGAAGTGACTAGTTTATGTGCAATTGTAACAATGTGATAGAATATGTGCATTCGTTGAGACAAGAAAGTATATACAAGTTGTGAAAAGTGTTGTATTTGTGTATTGTTGTTTGGTAATGTGTTTCGGGGGCCCTCTGACAGGTGGATATGTCCATAATACAAAGGAAACTCCGGCGAAATTTTTCTAAAATATAAGAGTTAGTCAAAATTTTGATAGCTTGCATATCATGTCTTTCAAAACTCATTTATTTCAAAATCCTCATTCGAGGACGAATGATCTTAAGGGGGGAGGATGTAAGGCCCCGTAAAATTTTTGTGCATAAAAACCTAGTAGATGTGGTGTCATGGTCCGAATGATGTGTTAGGAATGCGTAGAGATTTAAGTTTCAAAAATGTAGAGAAATAATTTTTCCGAAAAAGTGTCAAATATGCGGTCAAGAATGCGACCGCAGAATCAACATGCGGACCGCATTCTGACCGCAAATCGTTCCAGAGAGTTGTCCAAATATCCGTCAAATGTGCGGTCGATATGCGATCGCATGTCAAATCTGCGGTGCATTTTGCGACCGCAGATCAAACATGCGGACCGCATTCCGGCCGCATTCCTTAACAGAAACTTGTAATTTTTGAGGCCATTTTGCGGTCACTTTGCGGACCGCATGTGTGTTCTGCGGTCGCATAGTGACCGCATAATTGACCCCGGCCCAGTTTTTGTAACATTTTGACCCGATCTCTTCTTTAATATAACACACCTCTTCTTCATTTTTATCATATCATCTCACCAAAAATTAGAGAGAGAAGAGAGGGTTTTTAGAGAGAGAAATCTTGCATCTTCAAGGATTGTTCCAATCATTTTAATTCCAAGGGATCCTAGGGCAAGGATTCAACTTCCCCAATATTTTCAAGGTAAAAACCCTAACTATTTTCTTTGATTTTCAGTTTTAATTGGGTAAAGAGAGGTTTTCATATAATAGCTTTTAAAAATAGAATTTTATACTCATGCATGATTATTGATCTTGATTTTTAGTAAAACAAAAGAAGTAAGTAGAAGTAAGAGTCTTCAAGAACAAGGTTGGCAAGAATAGGACATCTTGGGTAAGCATAAAGTAGAAAGTTAACGGGAGAAAACTCATCACCAGGTATGTATGGCTAATTTTGATTCTTGTGAAATCGCCCTTATGTGTAAAATTGTTTGGCATGTGTTGATTTGAGAAATCGTATGTGATTATTTGATGTTGTTGTTGGATATTCAAAGTTGTTGTTGAACTATGAGTGTTGTGGTATGAAATATGAGCCGAAAGGTAAATGAGAGTTGAATTGGGTAAAGAATTTGTGAATAATGATTATGATGGCCTATATGGCACCTTGTGGAAGAGAAATCGAAACACTTGAGAATTGGCTTATTGTGGAAAGAGATGAAACACTTGAATTATGGAAAATTGTTGAATATACATGTGTGAATATTATTGAATGTGGAAACATTGTAACTTGGTTGTGATATTGGCTTGAGAAGTAATTGAGAACATGAAACAATGTGCAAGTTGCTTATTTGAACTTGTTGAAATTGTGTGTAGTACCTTATCTGCTGTTTGAAATTGTTGTGTTTTCAACCGTAAGGCGGGGTCGTGTCGCGCGCCGCGACGTGGTGAAATAAGGTTTGGGTTGGGGTGATAAGGGTGGCCGAGGTAATAAGGGTGGTCGGGGGCAATAAGGATGGAAAGCGATCGAAATCGCTATTGAAAATTGATACATAAATCAATAATGTGAAATTGTGAAAGGAGACAGCAGGAGAGTTTGCAACCTGTGGGGCACTGATTGCCCCTTTGTTTGACTACTTGTGCTTTACGTGATTGATTGGTTATTGTTAAATTGGTTGATTGTAGAAAGTGCTTTGTGTTGAGAATTATTTGAAATAAGGAAAAATGTGGAAACATGGTTGGCTGGCTTAATTAATTGTTGATGTAATTTAATGGCTTGAGTTTACTTGGGACAAAGTTTGTCCATACATACCAGTACAATTCAAGTGTACTGACGTCCCTTTTGCCGGGGGCGCTACATTCGTGTCATGATTGTAGGTGGATCAGTAGCAGGCACTTCAGCTCATCGGCAGTAGTATCCTTCTCCTTCCACTGCCCGTTTCGGTGAGCCCCTTTCTTCCTCGGGGCCTTGTGTGGTTCATGCCACTCGGTTTAGATTTCATTTTGGTTTTGTAAGGTATAGCCGGAGCCTTGTTACCGGCAAGTATTGTATTTCCCTTTTTGTATCCTAGAGGCTCCGTAGACATGTAAACCGTGGGATTGTGGCCTATGTATATGTATGGGGCGTTGTAAATATAAATTATGAACTTGTTAGTAAATAAATCACATGGTTATGTTTATGCATTGTGAAATCAGTCATTGTTGGTAAGATATTTTGGTATGTAACCACCATTTGCTGGTAGTTCCATGGCACTGCAGAGGGGTCTGTCATTGGCTTTTGTGGTACGCATCAATAACCACCGGCTCACTCAGCCGAGGTAGTTTAATTGTCCCCCATACCACGTAAGCTCCTTTTGGCACATAAATTTGTGTCCCCCATTTCACTTCGAACTTCTTCGGAGCACTCACAACTAGTGGTTTCTCTAGGCGACCTCGCGGAACATAAATAACCCCATTTTTAGGAGGCATCGTCTCTGCTTTTGTTTCAGTCTTCTTCTCAAGCTCAGTTTTAACAATTTTATTCTTGTTCACCCCTTTTTCCTGCTTCGGGGCTGCCTTGGGCTTCCTTTCTGCATCGGCAATAACAATTATGGCTTTCAGGGCCGGATAAAATTCCCTGTCATCACAAGTTATCCCGATTACCGGCCCGTTATTATGAGTGGGCAACGAATTATTGGTCACATTTTGGGCTTCTTCGTCCCTTAACACTATCTTCCCTTGTTCTACCAAATTTTCCACGGCTTTCTTGAGTGTCCAACAGTTGTCAGTACTATGCCCCTCAACTCCTGAGTGATAAGCATATCAGACACCACGTTGATAGGCTGGTGATTTTGGGTTTTGCCTATTTTGGGGTATGGGTTGCAGTAGATTCATATGGACAAGCTTTGGGAACAAACTGGAGTAAGGTTCACCAATTGGTGTAAAATTTGGTCGTCTAGGTGGTTCCAAAGGTCAGAAATTATCTTGTAGAGGTTAGGGATTATATTGGTTCTCGTAAGGAGGCTGGTTTTTTGGAATGGAGGTTGATTTCAGTTAGCTTATGGTTGCGGTCGGGCGAATGGTTGAGCATTCATGACCGCATAAGGTGGGGGATCATAAGCCATATCAGGATGAGGATAGTAGTGGGGGGGGGGGGGGGTTCTTTCAGAGAGCACAAGTCGAGGAGCCCGATATCTTCTCCCTCCTGAGGCTGCCATCGTTGTTTCTTCTTTCTTTTTCCCTTTGGCCATCCCTCCAGACCCGCCTTGGACGCTTGGGAGGTTGCTCTTATGGCCGACTGGCTCGAGATTCTGCCCGTTTTAGCCTATTTTCTACCATTTATCCAATTTTAATTGCCTCTGCAAAAAGGCTTGCCTATAGCTGACATCATATTCTGAAAGTAGTCTGTTTCCTAGTCTTGAAGGAAAAAAAATAACCATCTCTACCTCATCCATTGGAGGCTTAACTCTTGACGCCTAATCACGCCACTTAATTGCATATTCTCTAAATCTCTCTGATGGCCTCTTCTTCAAATTTGCTAGATAATTACAATCTGCTGTGATATCAATGTTATATTGAAATTGCCTAGAAAATTCTCTGGCAAAATCGTCCCAGATATGCCAATGTGAGACGTCTTGGTCCATGTACCATTCTGAAGGAATGCCGATTAAGCTTTCCTCGAAATACGCCATCAACAAATCTTCTTTTCCACCGGATCCCCTCAACTAATTGAAATACCTCTTCAAGTGAGCGATGGGGTCACCGTGCTAGTCATACCTTTATAATGTTGGTGTTTTAAAACCTGAGCACAAGTGCACATGCGGGAATATGTAGAGGTTCGTAAAGAGACGCTCTTTTGCCCACATAAGCCTTGCATATTCTTCAAACTCCGATCGAGGCTTGTTATTCTCTTTGCCTTTTCCTCCTGCTCTGGGGCTTTGTGGGTTTTGTCTTGCCCGGGTGTGAGATTGTATGGTGGGTGAGAGTAAGCGTATTGATGATAATGAGGAAGGTCAGCCTGAAAGATGGGATTTTGGAATGTGAAAACGGAGGGGTTATTAGGATGCTTCGACAGTGACGGTTGTGCAGCATGGTGGAGCCGTAAGATTTTGGGAGCAGGTCCAGCTGGGAACACCTAGGGGCGAACATTAGAGATTGTTCCGAAGAAATGAGCAGTTATAGTAGGTTGCCCCAGAGGAATGTTTGGGTGGCTGATGGGGACAGTAATAACACCTCCAGATCTAGGGAATAACTCTGGAAATCCGGGGATATTGCTTGGAGGTTCCTTTCCGTTTTTCCAAGCATCCCACATTTCCATCAGTCACAGGTGAAATATTCAATTTTCTTCATCAATAGGAGACTTAGAGGCCGGGACCCCCTAGATGGGGCTATCTTCGGCTATGGGGATTGCAGGCAGAGTCATTTCAGACGACATCTCTATACTTCCTTTTGATCTGGTGAAATATCAATGTGAGACCAGGATACGACAAACCAACCACTGTTTCTAAAAATCTCAGCTAGAATGACAACGACAATAGTTGGTTTGAAACAAATAATAGATAGGGAACATCATATTGGAGTGTGATGCACCTATACAGTTAAGTGAATATCTATATGTTTGCTACGGTTACATGCGTCATCCCGGATTTTCCCTTGTTCCATTCACTTTTCTTTCTTCATTTTCTTTCCCATCTTCTCTCTTTATTTCATTTTTCTGCCTTTTCTTTTTCTTTGGCCATGATTTTTCCCTCAATACTTTATTTTCTTCCTTTGTGTTTATTTTTTTTCTTGTTTTTATTTTATTTATTTCCCTCGTTTTTCTCTCTTTCTTAGGATTATGGTCGAATCTTATGTATATGCCTATGTATCATAGCCCCACATGAATCAGACCAGGCATTGTCCAAATAAATGCAAGGAATAAAGAAACAATTTTTGGGAATTTTCAAATTTTATTAATAACAATTGCGATTACAAAAGCTACTAGACTATTTGTTTTTCTTCTTCTAAAAAAAAGGAAATTACAAAACAGACACAACAACAAAATACAGACTCGATGATTAAAAACTAGATCAAGAGCACATCAAAGCTTCACATCCTGGGGCCCACGGAGCATCACTCGGCATCGACGCAGACCAGCTCGCAGGACTGAGAAGGTTTCAATGTTAACTGTAGACTATTTAAAAAAAACTGGCTATTTAATGACTTTATTGGACTTTAAAAACATGGCTATTTTTTAGAAATTTTATTTAAGAAAACAAAGATGTGGTTTTGCAAATACGGCCTTTTAGCACTTCCGAAAGGGAGATTTTAAAGCTACGCCCGCATACCATTTAAAATGACTCAGGATGGTCGTTCTTGCAAAAAAGGGCCTTTTGGCGTCCTTTTGGGGACATTCGATTTAGTTTAAACAAGAACGGTGTCACCCAACTTATTTTGACAAAATTTTAATTTTTGACACTATTTGCCTATTTTTGAAAAGGATGGTTGCACCCGATGAGGGTAGCCTATGTATCTCACATTCGGTGAGAATCAAACCAGCGTAGTTCGGGCAAATTTGCCAAAAATCAAAACTATTTTGAACAAAAATTTTCATTCTATTTTTCTTTCTATTTTTCTCTTTTTCTCTTCTTCCCTTTTTCAAAAATCCGGCAGCATTTCGGTATTATTTGGGCATTGGGTTTTTTCAAAACAGATAGTTACCCTCACTTAGTCCTAATACTGCTATTTTTTCCAATTTTCACTCATTATGTACAAGCCGGTCAACATGCAAAATCGAGCAAATAAATGCGCAAGTAGCATGTAAGATACATCGGGATGGTCGATTCATTTCTGGTCACCTATCCTAGACAAACCCGACCCCTGTGTTGAGTCCCCTAAGTCAAATGCACATAATGCAAACAAGCGCCTTACAAGGGATCCGTCATGAGTTTTTGTTTTTCTAGGTTTAAACCCTAGGTTTATTGGTCTAGACCTGGCTTCGAGCAAACAACTCGAGCCAAGGGGGAGGCAGCATACCGGGGATACAGAAGCTCCACCGGCTTAGAAACTTATCCAACCTCGTTCTAATTTAGGAAACACTCTAAACAGAAGAGAAGCTACACGAGGTGTACCCTTCTCCATGATGTAGAAGACTCAGAAAGAGGAAGGGATTCGCAACAAATTATATACAATTCAACAAATATCAAAACGGTAAAATATTTAGCACATATAGCATGGAACATGTAGGAAAATAAGATAAAGCCAAATATAATATTTATACTAAGCTCGAATTCTTGAACCCTGAATCAAAATTCTGGGTTCGTATCCCCAACAGAGGCGCCAGAGCTGTCACACCTCATTTTTACACACCTACCTTGAAGGATAATGTATAAGGGAGTTTTTCCATTTGAAGTGACATTATTCGAAGTGGGATTATTTATTTATTTTTTAGAGTTTCCACTTGGGATTGGATTGGCTTTTGGTGTCCCAAGTCACCGATTTAACTTAAATCCCAAATGGAAGAAAATTGTCGACTTGCCAATTGGAGTCTGCGAACCAGAAATTCTGAATAAGGAATTCTGTTGACCCGAAGGAAGGTGTTAGGCACCCGCAGATCCCGTGGCTCTATCACGGTCTCTTAAATTATTATAAATGCCTAAAATCTAATTTTTATAAATGCTCCAACCCATTAGTTCAATTTTAGGATTATTTACCGCTTTTAGTTAAATTGTTTAAGAAAGTGAACGTCGTTTAAAAACATGTTTTCGCATCATGTCACATGAAATGCACCCGCATCCTCGACTCATTCTCATTCAACGTTTTGGATTTTAATTTTGATTGCATGAAATGCACACCCATATTTAAGAAGGTAGAATTATTAAAACCGCGCCTAAAGCGACTAAAGGGTTATTATATTTGCGAGAGACCATGAAATTCATTAAACGGCATGTCCCAAATTCTAAGTATTTTAATATAAGCATTTAATTAGGGCCCCACAATTTATGCATTTTTATTTGGCGAGGCTTGTCACGACCCATGTTTTCATAACAGGTCATGACGGCGCCTAACACCATGGCCAGGCCAGCCGAATGCGGAAGTATGATTAAGTTCTCATTTTAATTTAGCCAAAGACACAGATATTAAAAGTTTCAAAGTCAAAATGAAACAAGTAAGGATCATAAAGTGCTAAAATAGCGATACAAATCCAAAAAAATAAATGTCTACTACAGTGAGTGCCAGAACCTGGTGTCACAAGGTGACCAGTAAAATATACACAAAAATATAAAACAGTGTCCTACTGTCTAAATAAGAATAGACAGAAATATAAAATACCAGAGAGGACTCCTTCGGCTGCGGATCGGCACGAGAAAGAAGGCATCTCACCGTAGTAGTCCCTAGCGTGCTCACTGATGTGCACTAGGATGATGTCCAGATCCACCTGCCTCAAAACATGTACATTTAAGTACATAAGCGTAGCATGAGTACATAAACCACATGTACTCAGTAAGTATCCCATCTAATCTCGAAGAAGTTGAGACAAGAGGTCGACTTGATACTTACTAAGGTCAAGATAATATAACATAATAAAGTGAGATGTACATCGTAAAGATTTCCAATAACGCAAGTTTAATAGAAGAGCCATATTCATGTTCTTGTCATAATTTATTTACCAGTTTTTACCTTTTTCATGTCAAATGAGTGATCATGTCATAATTGAATGTAACCATACACATCATGCACAAATATGCCGAGGTTGATAGCCCGCTCAAACATAAAATAAATTGTGCACTACCGAGGGTCGAGCGGCATGAACCATAGATGCAAATATTATCACCGAGGCGATCGGACCGATCCATAATCATCAAGAAAATATCAAGTAAATTACATAAGGCTCAATTACATACAAGGGAACTCCTACCAAGGCTCAACAATTTGTATGTTCACTTCTATTTCCTCAAGTCTCTAACAATTCATAACGATCATATTGGTAAACTAAGGTAAGAAATATTCCCCAACTAGACATGACGTGGGTCCTAAACTACCCAAACAATTATCATATAGTAGCTATGCATGAACTCTCATCACCTCGTACGTACGTAGCCCCCCCATTTAGCAATAATTACTCATTTAAAATCCTATGGGGACAATTCCATCTTAAAAGGTTAGAAAGGAGACTCACCTCGCTCCAAAGTGAACTCCCAATGTCTAAGAACGAGCCCAAGTCTTTTATTCAAAGCCGGACAATCCCAAACTAAACCAATAACGCAAGAACTAGTAAATAAAAGTTTACAAGGTTGAATTCTAGCTATTTAAGCAATTTCCTAGCCATTAACACAAGTTTCCTAAATTCTGACCCCAGGCACACGTGCCCGGATTCCGAGATATTCGAAGGAAGTTGTTCTCTATCACCTAAGGATAACAAATATATGATTTGTAGTTCATTACATGGCAAATTACGTGCTAAAACCTTAGTTTTCATTAAACCCTAGTTCTAGCTCAAATCCCTTGATTTTACCTAATTTTTAGTGTTAAACTACCTAGTGTTTATGTATTCGAACTAAAAGTAAGTGGGGATTACTAACCTTGAAATGTTATGTTGAAACCTTCCATTTGGAATCACCAAAATTGCCGAAATGTTGAGAGAAATGTGGAAGAAATGAGCTTGAGCTCGTATTAAATGAGCTTCTGTTCCCAGCGATTTCCGCTTCTACGGAGGGAATCTCGCTTCTTCATGTTCCGCGTCTGCGGAAGTGGGCATCTTTTGCGGAAAAATGCCAAGGGGGCATGAGCTGCTTTTGTGGTCTCAAACTCGCTTCTGCGAGACTGCTTAAGAGGAAAGCCCACCGGTTCTACGGTTCTGGACCTGGGGCGGATGGACCGCTTTTGCGGTCGGGGGTCTACTTCTGCGGTTTCCCTTAGGCTAGGCTCCTTCTGCTTCGGCGGTCTCACTTCTGCAGTCCAAGGGCCGGAGAAGCGTTTATGACAGAAGGAGCAGATGAAGTTTTTCCTAAGTTTTCAACTTCACTCGAACCTCGACCATTTGACGCTCGGGGCTCCCAAGCCCCGCTAGAACATACCGACAAGTCTGAAATGACAAGGCAGACCTACTCGAACCCTCGAAACACTAAAAAAATTCTAAATGGAGGATTCAATCCCCAAAACTGAATGAATCAGTTCATTGAACTTCAAGTTCTTAATTCTCCTTCAACAAGTCAAAACGCCCTTAAACTACTCGGATGGATACCAAATTTTATAGGTAGGTCTTAACTGATATTTCGGACTTGTACCTTATTTTTGAATCGACATCCGAACTCGATACCTAGGAAAATAATGATTTCATAATTTATTTAGATGTTTGAAACTTAAACTTAACAATTTTACAAAATAATTAATTACTCGGGCTAGGGGCATCGGAATTTGATTCCGAGCATACGCCCAGGTCCCATATTTTCCCGAAGACCCTCATCGTTGAATCATGATTCCGAGTCTGTTTCCCCAAAATGTTGGCCGAATTCAAACTTAGCCTTTTTATAAAAACTTAATGAAGCAACTAGGCTTTATGTTGTCCAAAACCCTTCTAACTTCCGAACCACCCATCCCCGTAAGTCATAATTTAAGTAAAGCAACTGTGGAAAGTATTATTTAAGGGAACGAGGTTCGGAACTGCAAAACAACCAGTCGGGTCGTTACATTCTCCACCTCATAAACAAACGTTCATCCTCGAACGGACATAGAAAAGTACCTGGACTATTGAATAAGTGTGAATAACGATTCCGCATGTCCTCCTCGGACTCCCAGGTCGCCTCATTGGCCGGTTGGCCCCTCCACTGGACTCATACCGTAGAAATCCTCTTGGACCTCAACAGGTGGTCCTGTCTATCATTAATGGCAACTGATAATATGTGAATTTGACTATAATTATGCCCTAAATAATCACACTTTGTTGTTGAATTAATGTTGTTTATGATGACAAAATGCTTTGATTAGTGTTTATTGGTGTGTTATAGGTACATATGATACATTGGATGCTAAAAGGAGCTATTTTGGAGTCACATGTTGATGAAAAGGCCAAGTGAAGAGTTGAAGTGAAGTGAGCTTGAAGAATCAGAGAAAAATCAGAAGTGCTGTTCATCCGCGGTTCACTCGCGACCGCGGATGAACCGCGAAAAACAAGCTCTCTGAAGTTGACTGTTTCGCGTCCGTCCGCGACCTCGGACGAACCGCGGAAGGCACCGCATTTTAAGCCCTAAAACCTCTATATAAACCCCTAGTTCGCCCAATAGAGGCATGTTGTCTATTTTTCACTACTTTTGCAAGACATTTAGTAAGAGAGAACTCTCTCAACTCATTCCTTTATTTTATATCAAGTATTTATTTATGAATTCAGTTATTATTCTTGTTTCTTTGAGCATGAGTAGCTAAATCCTTTTCTAAGGTTTTGATGGAACCTATTGAGTGATGAACTTATCGTTTATGTGATTACAAATTGTTAGCTAGATTTCTATTTGTTCAACTTCGTTCTTGTTGTAGTTAATTGGTAGACGTCCCAATTAGTTGTGCCTATTTAGTGTGCATAACTTGGAAAAGAGTGCATATTTAGGTATATTGTTGAACAACACCACACCTAGGTTATTGGAGGAATCTATAACTTTAGGCGTAAAGACGGGGTTAGGAATAACGAAGTCTTGGGTGAAATCTTAAGTGAACTATTCAAATTAAAGCTAGCTAGGGTAGCTCGGGAGAGTGCACTAGTAAATTATTGTAATTGCTTGGGAGAGGGTTACGGTACAAATAGCGTTCATGATTGATAGAATATATTGACAATTTGTATGAGCATAACGATAAGGGATTCCATCAATAGGGGAAATCAATACCTTAGTCCTTCTCCATATTATTTTACCCAATATTCAATTCTTTCTTTTAAGTCTTTTTCATTCTTGCAAAGGTAGTAGTTAGTTCGAAAATCCATACAAATATATACTTGAAATTTTGGGAACTTGATTCGGAAGTACTCTTGGGTTGTGAAAGTTGTAATTGGTAGGTTAATTCCCTGTGGGATCGATCTTGGACTTATTAGACCAGGTTATATTAACTGCGACCGTTGCTTGGACGTGAATCAATTTTGACGCTGTTGCTGGGGAATTAACGGAATTATCAATTGCCATTGACAGAACTTCAAGATTCTTGTGTAGTCAAGTTCTTTCTACACTTTACATTGAATATTTTGATGGTTGTTGATTTGGGTACTCAGGTGCATGCCTAGAAAATCTGCAAGGACCGGAGAACTAATTGAAGGACTCTCAGACCCCGAGCAAACTTTCCGGGCACGTAACAAAGCTATCAAACAAATTCAGCAATCTCAACAACCAATCAAACTAGACTTTGACATGGGTGACGTAAACGAACCAAACCAGCAAGCCGGGTTAAATATGCAAGAGGCGCAGGAGGCACAGGAAGGTGCATTATATGACTGGGCACAACCCACAGTGGATAATTTGGCAACTGCCATTGTTGTGCCAGCAATTCAAGCTGAGTCTTTCCAGATTACCAACAACATGCTACACTTGTTGCAAAACAAGGGATTATTCTCTGGGTCTCAGGTTGAAGATCCACAGCAGCACCTGAAGAACTTTCTCTCAATATGCAAGACACAGAGGCAACCGAATGTGACTCCGGAAGCCATCAGACTATTGCTCTTTCCGTTCTCAGTCATAGGGGCTGCACAGATATGGCTAAACTCACTCCCCATAAACTCTATTGCAACTTGGGATGAGTTAGTCAAGCAATTCCATAACAAGTTTCACCCACCTAACAAGACAACTCAACAAATTGATGAGATTGTGAGGTTCAAGCAGAAACCAATGGAGACATTACATGAAACTTGGGGCAGATTCAAGGGTATGCTTGTTATGTGTCCTCACCATGGGATTCCTGAGCAGATGTTGGGTCAAAGGTTTTACATGGGGCTTTCAGACAGTATGAAGAATATTGTAGATGCTTCAGCAGGTGGGGCTTTTCCGAGCAAGACTTGGAGAGAGGGCCAAAATTTGCTAGACAAGATGGCTCAAAATTCCGGGTGGACGACCAGAAATGCTCCTATCACTCCAGTGGTACACTCTGTACCTCTGAATCCGTCCAACACTCCAGAGGAGAACGTGGCAAATTTATTGACACAAATGAGCATCCTGACAAAGAAGGTTGAAGAACCAGGGGTTAAGCAGCAAGTTCATATTGTAGACACTACCAATGGTGGTTTATGCACATCTTGCATTAGCCAACCCATAGGTAATCCATGGGTTGCAGACCAAGAACATCATCATCAACATGAAGACATGAATTATGTGGCTAACTATGGAGGGCAGCGATAAGGTAACCAGAATTGGGGTCAGCAGGCTCCGCAACAGTTTAGGCCTCCTCAACCACAATATAATGCAGCAGGTATGAGGCCACCACACAACATGGCTCTATATCCTAGACCTCAGAATTTCAGCAATCGGCAGCAGGGATATCATCCACCTCCACCACAACATGGGGGTAGACATGACGATGGGTTTGCAGAATTGAAAGCTATGATGCAACAGGTAATCGGGTCAAATGCCAAAACCAATGAGAGGATAGATGCCCATGATGCAGCCATCAAGAATATTGAAGTACAGGTGGGCCAGATTGCTATGTCTCTCAACAATCGTCCTCAAGGGACATTGCCTGCAAACACACAAACAAACCCAAAAGACCAAGTCCCAAAGCAGATGATGGAAGTGACTCTGAGAAGTAGTAGAGATCTTGATGTTGATAAAGAAAGTGAGAAAATCGACAGACATGCTAAGACACTCACTCCAGTGCCCATTGAACTGGATGAGTCCACAGGGTTGCCAGAAGTTACAGTCCAGCCAGTTGCTGAAAATAAAGAGGAGCAGCAGGGAATGGAGAAAGTAGTTGAACAGGTAAAGCAGCAGGTTGAAGAGAAATCACTAGAGAAGGAAAAGTCCCAAGTCATTGGGAAGAAGAGGCCTCCACCACCATTCCCCCGAAGGTTGGCCAAACACCAGAAAGAAGTGCAATACAAAAAGTTCTTTGAGATGCTCAAGCAAATCCAGGTAAACATTCCCTTAATTGAAGCTTTAAAAGAAATGCCTGGGTATGCTAAGATGATGAAAGATTTGATGTCGTGGAAATTTGATTTCCAAGGCTTGGCCACCGTAACCCTTACCTAGACTTGTAGTGTAGTGGTCTCCAGACCCATAGCTGAGAAGCTATCTGATCCAGGTAGCTTCACCATCCCATGCACTATAGGGAATTATGCCTTTGCAAAGGCATTGTGTGATTTGGGGGCAAGCATTAACCTCATGCCCTTAGTTATTTACAAGAGGCTAGACATTGTGAGAGCCAGGCCTACCTCTATGTTATTACAGCTTGCTGACAGGACGGTTAAGCGTCCATTTGGTATTTTAGATGATGTGCTTATCCAGGTAGGGAAGTTCGTGTTTCCCACCGATTTTGTTATACTTGATTGCAAGGTGGACGAGGAAATTCCTATAATCCTAGGAAGACCATTCCTAGCCACCGGGAGAGCTCTAATTGATTGTGAAACTGGAGAACTCAAGATGAGGTTGAATGATGAGGAGATCTTATTCAAAGTGCAAAAATCCATTAGGCGCCCTAGTGAGTTCGCGAATTGCTCTCTTATTGATGCGGTTGATGTGATAGTGGAGACCGAAGATGCAGAGTTGACCATTGAAGATCCACTTCAAGTATGCCTGATGAACTTGGAAGAGGTAAATGGTGAAAGTTTAGCAGAATGGGTACTATCTCTGGAAGGAAAGGGGTTTTGGGAGAGAGAGCTTGAATTCGAGGCTCTACACTTAGAAAAAAGAGAGACCCCTCCTGCAAAACCATCCATAGAAGAGGCACCAAACCTTGAGCTTAAACCACTACCATCTCATCTCAGGTATGAATTTCTAGGTCCTAACTCCACTTTACCTGTTATTACTTCATCTGGTTTGCTAGATGTGCAGGCTCAAAAGCTATTACAGGTACGCAAGGAATGTAAAGCTGCCAATGGTTGGACCATGGCAGACATAAGGGGGATCAGCCTTGCATACTGCATGCACAAGATTCTCTGGGAAGAGGGGCACAAACCTTCCAGGAAACACAAAAGAAGGCTGAACCCGAATATGAAGGATAGAGTGAAAAAGAAAGTGATAAAGTGGCTAGAAACGGGGTAGATCCCATGTAAGTTTTCTCACCCTTCTGTGCTATAAATGTATTAGTATGCCATGAGGACATGGCATGATTTTAAGTGTGGGGTGGGAGACTTATCTTGTATTATAATTGTATATAGTAGATGTACCTGTAAATTATATTAGCTGGCTTGGCTCGATGATGAACACTTGGTGACGAGTTTTTTAAGGGTCTAAGTCGGAATAAAAACACAAAAAAAATCAAAAAATTTGAAAAAAATACAAAAATATGAGTAGAGGACTCTTCCTTATGACGAACTATTTAGGACAAGTACTCTTGAGGGAAGTAGTCCACGTAGGAATTTTCTTTCTTTTATTTTGTTTTTCTAGGTAGTGTATCACCTCCCCCTTGGTTTTTCTTTTGACCACGGTTCTTTTCCAAGGGTTTTTATTGAACCGGGTTAGGTAGATTTTTCTTTTCTTAGGATTAGAGGAAAAAGGGTGACATGTAACCCCAAGTATGCACAAGCAAAGCTTAATTGAACTTGAGAATGTATTCTTTACGCTTGATTGTAGAATCTATATATGCCTTAAATTTGCACAATAATGCTTGCTTGAACATCGATAGGACTTTGTAGATGAACCGGATTCCAAATGAGTTGCATGCTATGTGTGTGTGAGGTTTTACTTACATTTTATGCTTTACATGATGCCTAGAACTTGTCTTGTGTGTTTGCAAAGCAAAATAGAAGTTGTTTGGTTGTAGAAAGGATAGAGGCATTTCTTTGTGTAACCCCATATACCAATAGACATGAATTCACCCGTACATAATATCTTAGTTAACCCGTTTGAGCCTAAAGCCTATTATTTGATAACCCTTGAATGTTCATCAAATTATTATATTGTTCTACTTTACCTCCTAGAAGCACCTGTATTGTAATGAATATGCAAAAGTCTAAGTGTGGGGTGAAGGGAAATTGAAAAAAAGGGAAAATCAAGAATGAATGGTAGAAAATAGTGAACTGGCCAAAATAATGTAAATGTGTTGCAAAGCAATAAGAAAAAAAATGATAAAAAGAGCTACATCAAAGTATATATGAAAATTAGAAAGGCCAGTTACACCAACAAAAGACAAGTGGGGGATTTGAAGTAAATAAAGGTGAAGGAATGTTTAGGGGAGACATAAGGAAGAAAACAAAAGGGAAATTTTGAAAAAGGAAAATAAAAGTGCTTAGGGAGGTTAGTCACTATAACCAAAAGTATCCTACCCGTCCCATAGCCAACATTACAACCCGTAAAGACCTCTTGATCTATGATTGAATAACTCGATTAGTGGAGTATTACACTAGGGGAGAGCCTATGGTGTTTCTGTGTGCATATAAATGTTATTTCTTGAGAGTGAGTGAATTTTTCAGATATTTATAAGTTCCATGTTCTAAATTGATTATGTGTGGGAACTTCTCTCAATAAATTATGTGAGGGCGTGTAACTCAAGAGGAAGAAGGTAAATTTGCAAGTTTTTGGTAATAAGTAGAGTAAGTAATAATGTGCTGGCATGAGAGTTTACGGTTAGGTAAAGATTGTGCATATCCTAGGTTAATCGGGAAAGATAGTTTTTGTGACACATTTTGGGGGAGACATAATAAAAAATTGGCCTAAAGTGTGATTAAGGTTGCTCGAGGACGAGCAAAGGTTTAAGTGTGGGGTATTGATAATAGGTGAATTTGACTATAATTATGCCCTAAATAATCACACTTTGTTGTTGAATTAATGTTGTTTATGATGACAAAATGCTTTGATTAGTGTTTATTGGTGTGTTATAGGTACATATGATACATTGGATGCTAAAAGGAGCTATTTTGGAGTCACATGTTGATGAAAAGGCCAAGTGAAGAGTTAAGTGAAGTGAGCTTGAAGAATCAGAGAAAAATCAGAAGTGCTGTTCATCCGCGGTTCACTCGCGACCGCGGATGAACCGCGAAAAAACAAGCTCTATGAAGTTGACTGTTCGCGGACGGACCGTGGAAGGCGCCGCAGAATGTTTCCCAGTTTTGTACAAATTCAGTTTTAAGCCCTAAAACCTCTATATAAATCCCTAGTTCGCCCAATAGAGGCATATTGCCTATTTTTCACTACTTTTGCAAGACAATTAGTAAGAGAGAACTCTCTCAACTCATTCCTTTATTTTATATCAAATATTTATTTGTGAATTCAATTATTATTCTTGTTTCTTTGAGCATGAGTAGCTAAATCCTTTTCTAAGGTTTTGATGGAACCTATTGAGTGATGAACTTATCGTTTATGTGATTACAAATTGTTAGCTAGATTCCTATTTGTTCAACTTCGTTCTTGTTGTAGTTAATTGGTAGAGCTCCCAATTAGCTGTGCCTATTTAGTGTGCATAACTTGGAAAAAGTGCATATTTAGGTATATTGTTGAACAACACCACACCTAGGTTATTGGAGGAATCTATAACTTTAGGCGTAAAGATGGGGTTAGGAATAACGAAGTCTTGGGTGCAATCTTAAGTGAACTATTCAAATTAAAGCTAGCTAGGGTAGCTCAGGAGAGTGCACTAGTAAATTATTGTAATTGCTAGGGAGAGTGTTACGAATCAAATAGTGTTCATGATTGATAGATTATATTGACAATTTGTATGAGCATAACGATAAGGGATTCCATCAATAGAGGAAATCAATGCCTTAGTCCTTCTTCATATTATTTTATCCAATATTCAATTCTTTCTTTTAAGCCTTTTTCATTCTTGCAAAGGTAGTAGCTAGTTCGAAAATCCATACAAATATATACTTGAAATTTTGGGAACATGATTCGGAAGTACTCTTGGGCTGTAAAAGTTGTAATTGGTACGTTAATTCCCTGTGGGATCGATCTTGGACTTATTAGACCAGGTTATATTGACTACGACCGTTGCTTCGACGTGAATCAGCAACTGTGTAGTCCTCGTAGCCTAAGCTCTCATCTAATCGAATGGTACTGAAGTCCAACACATGCGATAGCCAGTATAATACGTCCGGAGCATCGATACATGGAAGACTTGATGGACTCTTGATAAACTGGGAGGTAAATCAAGCTCATAGGCAACCTCTCCAACCCGCCTTAACACCTCAAAGGGGCCAATAAAATTTGGGCTCAACTTGCCCTTCTTTCTGAACCTCATAATGCCCTTCATGGGTGAAACCTTCAAGAGAACCTTCTCTCCAACCATAAATGATACATCGCGCGCCTTCTGATCCGTGTAACTCTTCTGCTTGGACTGAGCTGTGTGGAGTCTCTCCTGAATCAACTTTACCTTATCCAAGGCATCCTGAACTGAAATCTGTACCGAGTAACTTAGCCTCACCAGACTCAAACCACCCGATAGGAGAACGATAGTGCCGACCATACAATGCCTCATACGGGGCCATATCTATGCTGGACTGATAGTTGTTATTGTATACAAACTCCGCCAAGGGTAAGAACTGATCCCACTACCCTCCAAAGTCAATCACACATGCTCTAAGCATATGCTTTAAAATCTGAATTGTCCGCTACGACTGCCCGATATCTGATAATGGAATGTCGTGCTAAGCTCTACGCAGGTCCCCAACTCACTCTAGATAGCTCTCCAAAAATAGGAAGTGAACTGAGGGCCTCTGTCTGATATAATGGAGACCAGCACATCGTACAACCTCACTATCTCCAGAATGTAAATCTGGGCATATCTCTCCACCGTATAAGTAGTCGCCACTGGAATGAAGTGGGCCGACTTGGTCAATCTATCCATAATAATCCACACCGAATCAACCTTCCGCTGAGTCCGCGACACCCCAACTATCAAATCCATAGTGATGCACTTCCACTTCATTCCGGAATGGGCATCTACTGAAGTAGGCCACCTGGCCTCTGGTGCTCATACTTGACTTGCTGGCAATTTAAACATTTAGCTGCATACTCTGCAATGTCCTTCTTCATCCTCCGCCACCAGTAATGATGCCTCAAGTCACGGTACATCTTCGTAGCACATGGATGAATGGAGTACCTCAAACTACGGGCCTTCTCTAGAATCCTCTCTCTCAAGCCATCAACATTAGGAACACATACACGGCCCTAAAGCCGTAACACACCATCCTCACCAATAGAAATCTCCTTGGCACCTCCCTAAAGTACCGTCTCTATGAGAACTTCCAAATGTGGATCATCAAGCTGTCGGGCCTTTCTCTCCCCCAACAACGAAGACTGAGCAACCATACATGCTAGGAACCGACTGGGCTCTGAAATATCGTATCTCACAAGTCTGTTAGATAAAGACTGGAAGTCCAAAGCTAATGGTCTCATCTCAGCAGAAATGAATGCCAAGCTACCCATACTCTCCGCCTTCCTACTCAAGGCATCCGCGACCACATTCACCTTGCCTGAATGATAAAGAATGGTAATGTCATAATCCTTTAGTAACTCAAGCCTCATGCGTTGACTCAAATTAAGATCCCTCTGCTTGAACAAATGTTGCAAGCTGCGATGGTCTGTATAAACCTCTCATGACACTCCATATAAATAATGCATCCATATCTTAAGAGCATGAACAATCGCCGCCAACTCTAGACCGTGCACATGGTAATTTTTTTAAGAAACTTCAACTGACGAGAGGCATATGCAATAACTTACCCCTCATGCATCAATACACATCCCAAGCCAACACGAGAAGTGTCACAATATATCGTATATGTTCCCGAACCGGAAGGCAACACAAGAATTGGTGCCATGGTCAAAACAGTCTTAAGCTTATGGAAGCTCTCCTCACAATCGGACCAACAGAACGGGGCACCCTTTTGGGTCAACCTGGTCAGAGGTGATGCAATAGATGAAAAGCCCTGCACAAATCGTCGGTAATATCCTGCTAACCCCAATAAGCTCCCGATCTCGGTCACTGAAGTAGGACGTGGCCAACTCTGAACTGCCTCAATCTTCTTGGGATCCACCTTGATACCCTCTCTAACACTACATGCCCCAAGAATGCTACTGACTCTAGCTAAAACTCACACTTGGAGAACTTAGCAGAACTTAGCATAAGGTCTGAAGCACTACTCTCAAATGCTGCTTGTGCTCCCTCAGGCTACGCGAGTATATCAAGATGTCATCAATGAAGACGATAATAAAGGAATCAATATAGGGCCTGAACACCCTGTTCATCAAGTCCATAAATGCCACTAGAGAATTAGTCAAGCCAAATAACATCACCAGGAACTCATAGTGGCCATATCTAGTCCTGAATACGATTTTCGAAAGATCAGATGCCCTAATCCTCAACTGATTGTAGCCAGACCTCAAATCGGTCTTTGAAAACAACTAGGCACCCTGAAGCTGATCCAATAAGTCATCAATCCTCGGCAATTGATACTTGTTCTTGATGGTGACTTTGTTCAACTGCCGATAGTCTATGCACATCCTTATCGACCCATCCTTCTTCTTTACAAAGAGCATTGGTTCACCCCAAGGCAATATGCTGGGCCTAACAAACCCCTTATCTAGCAACTCCTCTAACTACTCCTTCAGCTCTTTCAGAGCTATACGGTATGGTGGAATATATATAGGCTGAGTGCCCGGGGCCAAGTCGATATAGAAATCAACATCTACTGTTTGCAGAATTAAAATACAGAAAATAAAGAACACTGAGATTTTTACGTGGAAAACACCTAGCTCAAAAGGTGAAAAAATCACGACCTACTATTCAGTAGAATTTTCCCAAACTTCCACTTAAATCAATGAGCCAAAAACAGCATTTAGAAAACTCTTTGTAAACCTAAGGATTAACTGTAATCCCAGTGTAGCACACAGTCTCAACTGTTGCGACATCTTCAAGTTAACTCTAACTTGAATACTCAAAGTACCTAATATAATTGCTTCTATGAAAGCTGGAAAGGTACAAGTTTTAAACCACCTACTACAATTGAACTAGAATAAGAATTTTTTTCCAAAAGTGATTGAACCAAGTTCATCTGTTTATTTACTCAGATTTATCAGTCACTCAGCAGCTTCACCGAATTCACTTCCCGCTGACTTCAAGCCACCTTCTTCTCCACCACCACATATAGCAAGCATCTCCCCTTTCTTTTTGTTTCTCCTCCTACTAGTCTCAGTCCCTTCAACATTTTTCATAGCATGCACAAGCACAAACCTACTATCTACCTTCTCAGCTATATCAGAAAATACATAACATTTCATTACCTCTCTTGGGTTTTCTTGACTATTTTCATTGTCAGATGACCTAGGTTCATCTCCTTCACTAGCAGAGAAAACTTTCTCAGATTCATAGCTTGAGTCACTTTCTGTGGTTGTATCTTCCTTCCTTTGACTAGCCTGTAATTTTTCATTCAAGACTTTCCTCAAAGGACCAGATGCAACTATTTTTTTTTTCCTAACATTTTCTAGCGACGAAATGTGGGTTTTGGGGGTTCATTAGTAGGGGTGGAAGATGAGGTGTTGGGGGAGACTGGTGGGGGAGTTCCAGGGTTGTCTTGAGGATTAGTCATGGCAGAGGATTTCTAGAGATTTTAGGGAATTTTTGGAGAAAAAAACAGATGAACAGATATTTGGAATAAAAGTGATGGTTATGAGTGATGTGGTGGGTATTTAAAGAGAGGTCATGATTAAGGCAATAATATCAGCTTTTTTAGAGGTCTATTAGGAGTCTACTCAAGGTATAATTCTGGTCTCCTAAGTGATTAATGAAAATTGCTAGATTTTAGGAAGAGACCCGTTATAGTTGGACTCCTAGTTTTAATGAAACTAGTTCAATTTCTCAACGGATAAGATTTTCTAGACGTTTGGTGTAACACGACTTCTGCTCATGGTTGATAATTTTATCTTTATAATTGTGCAAAGTATAGAAACATACCTAAACTTTCTTATGAGCATATACTGATGAACCATGTTCTTCAAGTAAAACTTCCCTTGATCATGCCACAAATGTCATAATAGAAAAACATTGTAAGAGATTAAGGATTCATATAAACACATGTCACAGGAGTATACTAATCAAATTATGAGACTTGAGTATGAATTAGTCTAGATATTTACATGAATTAAGAACTCCTAACCAAAAAAAAATATTCATTTTTTTCATTGTACATTCTGAACTAGACCTTTTAGGTGATCTTAATCATCCCTAGTTCCAACCTGTTCCTTTCAAAGTTTTCTCTACTTAATGCCTTAGTGAAAATGTCAGCTATTTGTTTGTTCAGTAGCACAAACTCTATGGAGATCAACCCTTTCTCATAGCTATCTCTTAAGAAGTGGTGTCTAACATCTATGTGCTTGGTCCTTTTATGATGAACAGAGTTCTTTGTCATACTTATAGCACTAGTGTTATCATAGAATATTGGTATGCATCCCACTTCTATACCAAAGTCTACTAATTGTTGCTTGATCCATAGTAGTTGAGCACTACAAGAAGCTGCAGCCACATACTCAGCTTCAGCAATAGATACAACTACTGAATTTTTTTTCTTGATGTCCCATGACACAATACATGAACCAAGAAAGTGAGCCATACCCGATGTACTTTTTCTATACGCTAGAAAACCTGTATAGTCAGCATCAACATATACTATTAAATCAAAATTACTACCTTTAGGATACCCAAGGCACAGATCTGTGGTTCCTTTCAGATATCTCAATATCCTCTTAACAACAGTCAAGTGAGACTCTTTTGAATTTGCCTGAAAACGAGCACAAAGTCCTACACTTAAAATAATGTCAGGTATTCTAGTAGTGAGATACAAGAGTGAGCCAATCATACCCCTATAAAACTTTTGATCAACTGATGAACCAGGTTCATCATCATCCAATTTAGTGGTAGTTGCAATAGTTGTATCTATTTCTTTAGAGTCCTCCATTTTAAACTTCTTGATTAGTTCCTTTGTATACTTCTGTTGATGAATCATGGTTCCATTTGAGCTTTGTTTTATCTGTAGGCCTAAGGAATAAATTTAGTTCACCCATCATACTCATTTCAAACTCACTTCCCATTAATTTTGCGAAGTCCTTGCTCAACCTATCTGTAGTGGCCCCAAATATTATATCATCAACATATATTTGTACAACAAGAAGATCTTTACCATTTTCCCTTAGGAAAATACTGTCAATTTTACCTTTTTTGTACCCATGCTCCAGTAGGAATTTTGATAGTAGTTCATACCAAGCTCTTGGGGCCTGTTTGAGCCCATATAGTGCTTTGTCCAGCTTGTACACATGCACTTTTGACATTCCTTGCTTTAAAATCCTGGAGGTTATTTCACAAACACTTCCTCCTTGAGGTAACCATTCAAGAAGGCACTTTTGACATCCATCTAATGGAGAGTGAATTCCATATGTGCTGCAAAGGGAATGAGAAGCCTGATTGCCTCTAATCTTGCAACCAGAGCAAGTTCAACGCAGTGTGGTTTATTGTGTATAGGCTGACTAAGTCAGTGCATTTCATTGTTGTGGTAGTCATCTATTCTTCTGAGAGGTTAGTTGAGATTTATATCCGGGAGATTGTTCATCTTCATGGTGTGCCCGTGTCTATCATTTCTTACCGAGGTACGCAGTTTACCTCACATTTCTAGAGGGCAGTTCAGCGTGAGTTGGGCATACGGGTTGAGTTGAGAACAACATTTCATCCTCAGACGGACGGGCAGTCCGAGCATACTATTAAATTTTGGAGGATATGATCCGAGCTTGTATCATTGACTTTGAAGGCTCGTGGGATCAATTTTTTCCTTTAGCGGAGTTTTCCTAAAATAACAGCTACTAGTCGAGTATCTAGATGGCTCCTTAGGAGGCTTTGTATTTTATGCGGTGTTGGTTGTTGGTTGGATGGTTTTAGCAGGGAGAGGCTTGGTTATTGGGTACAAATTTGGTACTGTATGCCTTGGATAAAGTTAAGGTCATTCAGGATAGGCTTCGTACAACTCAGTCAAGGCAGAATAGTTATGCCGTCAATAAGGTTCTTGATATGGCATTCATGGTTGGAGAGAGAATGTTGCTTCGGGTATCGCCCATAAAGGGTATGATGAGGTTTGGAAAGAAGGAAAAGTTAAGCCCTAGGTATATCGGGCCTTTTGAGATCCTTGAGCGAGTGGGAGAGGTGACCTACAGACTTGCATTGTGTTTGATTTTAAATTGAAATAAAAATCCCTTATTTATTCGATATGAAAGGAAAAACCTTAGATTTTCAAAAGTATTAAAAGAAGAGTTAGTTGAAAATTTAGTTGGCTGGCCTGACAGAGGTGTCCGATGCCATCACAACAGGTAGTGGATTTGGGTCGTGACATTGGCGCCTATTGTGGAAGTTAGCATTTTAGAAGAAATTTCATAAATTTGGCTTGAAGTGCATTTCCGTGCTATCGATGTCCGTTTGGGTTTCCGACACTGTGAATAGCTCTGTATGGTGATTCTGGAGTTGGGAGCGCGATCGGAAGTCAATTCGGAGGCCCGTAGACCATTTTGAAGCCATTTGGCTAAAAGATAGAAATTTGACCGGAGGTTGACTTTTTGATATCGGGGTCGGAATCCAATTCCGGAAGTTGGAGTTGGCCCGTAATATCAAATATGACTTGTGTGCAAAATATGAGATCAATCGAACATTATTTGATAAGGCCATAATTCAAGTAAGCATTTGTAATGCGATGATCATCGTGAATCGGGTGTAATTCACGGTTTTAGCATTTTTTAATATGGTTTGAGGCCTCGAGCAAGTCCGTAATGTGTTTTGGGATTGGTTGGTATGATTGGTTGGAGACTTGTGGGCATCGGGTGGATTCTGGGTGGTTAACGGATCGAAAAGTTGAGGAATAGCTGAAGCATTGTTGCTTCTATCATAGCCGCATCTACAGTTCTTGGACAACAGAAGCGGTACTGCAGATGCATACAGACGATCGTAGATGTGGCCAGGGGTTAGGCTCAGGGAAACCGCATGAGTGATTCCACTTACGCAGAAATAGACCGCAGAAGTAGTCCATCCAAATTGGGCCAACACAGCAGAAGCGGCATCTGCAGGAGCGGCCAGGGCACCACCAAAACGGAAAAGAAGCAAAAATTTCTAGGGGCAGTGACTTGTTTTAAATCGGGATTTCGGCTCATTTCCCCCATAGTGCATGGCTTGGGGGCAATATTTAGAGAGCTTAAAGGAGTGGTAAGTTACCCCTGTTTATTTCCAAGTTAAATACAAGACTATACCATGGATTTAAGCATGAAAATTAGTATATAAATTGGGATTTTGGTGGAAAACCTAGTAAATCATATTCTTGGAATTTAGCCACGATTTTGAGCATGGAATTAGGAGAAATTATATATTTGAGTTCCTAAGGTTGTGGGTAATCTTTATCTTCGAAAAATTTTAGATTCCGGGCACGTGGATCCGAAGGCATTTTGGTCAACTTCTTGTTCGGGTTAGGAATTGTTATAAATTGGGTTGTAAAGTGTAGTTGAGCATATATTAACGGATTTGTATAATCCTTGGCTATTTTTGGGTATTGTGCATCAATTTGAGTCTTCGGAAGGGCATGAAATGTCGATTATGGATCTTCGGAGCGAGGTGAGTCTCCTGTCTAACCTTGTAATAGGGAATTATCCCCATATGTGAAATAATTGATTATGTTCTCCAATTTGTGGGAGCTACGTACGCACGAGGCGACAAGAGTCCGTGAGTAGCTACTATTATGCTATTATCTGGATAGTCTAGGACTCGAAAGCATGTTATACTTGGATTACTGTGAACTCATTGATAGTTTGAATTGTTTAGATCACCCTAAATTGGTAAAGGAATTTAAAAAGAGATTTAATAGTAATTTATCTGAAATGTTAAAAAAATGAGAAAGTTGTTTATTTGGAGGATTATCCTCGATGAGCTCTTAATTTCCTACTTCAGCATGTATTTTATTTGTGCCTGCGTTGCATGGATGATTCACGAGCAAGATATGTATTTATTTATGGAACAAACCAAACGCCTCGGTGAAAATAGATGCATCTATGGTTCGTGCCGCTCGACCCTCGGTAGTGCACAATTTACATTTCTGTTGGAGCGGGCCGTTAACCTCGGCGTGATTTGCTCATGCTTATTTGTTACTTAATAATTATAAATTTAGGAATTGGCCCTACGTGGCTCGATATAAACTGGTAAGATAATAAAGAATAAACCTTGGAAGCCCCGGGTTCATTGTTGAAGGTGCTTACCTATTTTCCCGGCTTCACAATTAGAACTTTTATGAAAATCCATGATTATTCTCACACTTATAGTATAGTGTTAATTGACCTCTAGTGAGTGTCAAAGTTGGTCATCTCGTCTCTACCCCTTCAGGATTAGGTGGGATACTCATTGAATACACGTAGATTACGTACTCATACTACACTTCTGTGCATTTTATTGCATAGGTATATGTCACTTTTGCGGCCTACTAGTTGCAGCAGCACGGACGATTCGAGGACTAGGTGAGTTACAGTATGCAAGGCGGCCCGCGACTTTTAAAGTCCCTTACTAGTAATTGCATTTCCTTTCTGTCCATTATATTTCGGACGGATGTTGTGTTGTATTTATTATCTTTATCGGTAGTTGCTCATGCACTTGTGACACCGGGTTTCTGGGGTGATTTTCGTAACTTTGTACTAATTTATTATTATTTAAATTTGAATTCAAGAAATGATCTTATTTTATATAAAACTGAAGGAGAAAACTTAGATTTTCAAAAGTATTAAAAGAGGAAGTAATTGGTAATTTAGTTGGCTAGCCCGATAGCGGTGTCCGGCGCCATCACGACCCGTAGTGGATTTGGTTCGGGAAGAAGGGAAAGCTTAACCCTTGGTTCATTGGTCCATTTGAGATTCTTGATCGAGTAGGAGAGGTGGCTTATAGACTTATTTTGGCGCTGAGCTTATCAGTCGTGCATCCATTGTTTCATGTGTCCATGTTTCGGAGGTATCACGGCGATCCAACCCACGTGTTAGATTTCAACACTGTCCAGTTGGACAAGGACTTGTCTTATGAGGATGAGCCGGCAGCTATTCTAGATCAACAGGTTCGTAAGATGAGATCGAAGAGTTTCCCTTATGTTCGTGTTCAATGGAGAGGTCAGCCTGCGGAGGCATCGACCTGGGAGTCCGAGTCCGATATGCGGAGCCGATATCCCTATTTTTTCTCTGACTCAAGTACTTCCTTCTTATGTCCGTTCAATGATGAATAGTAATTTTATAGTTGGAGGATGTAGGTCACTTGGTTTACAAGTAAATTTTGTATTTCGAGGCCTTGATCTGTGTTTCGACGATCCCGGGAGGTCCGCAGTAAAATATGGGACTTCGGCGTATGCCGGAAATGAATTTCGAGGTCCCAAGCCTTAGAATCAATTTTTGAAAGAAATTATTTTGCTGAATTATTTATGAAATAAATAAAAGAATTAATGTTTGAAACCCGGAAATGAATTCCGATGTCCCAAGCCTTAGAAATCAATTTTTGAAAGAAACTGTTTTGTTGAATTAATTATGAAATAAAGAAAAAAATTAATGTTTGAAAGAAACAATTAGTATCAGGCCCGTATTTTGGTTTCGGAGCCCGGTACAAACTTGTTATAGTATTTAAATGATAAATGTGAAATTTGATGAAAAATGGAGTTATTTGGACGTGAGTTGGACTTCCGGTTGAAGAGTTATGAACTTTGAGTGTTCTTGATAAAAATTTTAACTTTTTTTAAGAAGCTTTTTTTGTTGCCAAACACTCCAGAAAATAAAAATGTATTTAAAAGTTGGTCAAACCAGCTTTTAAGCCAATCCAAACACCCTTTTAGAATATAGCTGTTGTAGTTTAAAAGAAGTTGTAGTTCTCTGAACCAGGCTTCGCGGTCCGCAATGGTTTCTCGCGACCGTTGAAGGGCCTCCGCGACCGCGGTGGGATTTATTCGGTCCGCGGTGAGCAAGGCCAAGCCTTCGCGGCCGCGCTTCATATTTTGCGGTCCGTGGTGGAGCTCCGCGGCCGCCGTCCTTTTTACGCGGTCCGCGGTGAAGGTTTGAGAGGAGTATATAAACGGGACACTTAAGCTATTTTATAATTTTCAAGACTCTAAAACATAAGAGGCGATTTTCAAAATAATCTTTCTTCCCCAAAACACAAGTAAGTGATTTTAAACTCATTTCTTTTACTCCTTAACTTCTTTTTACAAGATTTTATCCTAGAATCTAGGGTTTTCATGGTGGAATTGAGAATTTTAGGTAGATCCTAAGAATATTGAAATTTGGTAATTTAGACCTCAAATTAAGGTCGGATTCCAAAACCAATTATATATTCGGGCTCAGGGGTGAATGGATATCAGGTTTTGGTTCGAATCTCCGGTTTTGACTATGCGGGCTGGGGGGTCAATTTTTGACTTTTTGGGAAAAACTATAGAAAATCTATTTTTATGCATTAGAATTGATTCATTTTGCATTTATTGATATAGTTAAGTAACTTGTGGCTAGATATGAGCGAATTGGTGGTTTGAAAGGAAAGCGGGATTTGAGGCTTGATTTGGTCGTGGAAGTTCGAGGTAAGTGTTTGGTCTAACCTTAGCTTGAGGGATTAGGATTTTAGTCATATTTGTTATGTGGTATTCGTTGCGTACGACGTATAGGCATGGTGACGAGTATCTATAAGTTGGTGTCTAGCATGACCGTGCGTCCTTATATTGTGAATATCTTGATTTCGTTGTATTCTTCATGCCTTGGAGATGATTTCTGGTTGTTGTGTGTCGGGATGTTGTTGTCATATTATTGTTCTCTTGTCGGGATGTTGTTGTTATATTATTGTTCTCATGCAGGCATACTGTTGTTATTTTATTGTTCCCTTGCCAGTAATCTTTTATGATTGGTGTTGAAATTAAAAAGGAAGCTTGCACGCATGCAACAGTACTATATAAAATGGGAGCGGGTTGCACGCATGCAATGGTACTTTATGAAATGGAAGCGGGTTGCACGCTTGCAACGGTACTATATAAAATGGAAGCGGGTTGTACGCCTGCAACGGTACTATATAAAATGTGTGCGGGTTGCACGCCTGCAACATTGTTTACAACTAAATTATGGTTTCTTTACATTCTTCTTAGGTATTTTGTTGTTATCTGATACTCCCCGTAGTATGCCTTCCCCTCCCCATCTTAACTGTAAATATCTGTTTTTATTTTTTGATGTGTATGATTTAAATGCACAGGTTTATTTTGTAGTCTGGTCCTTGCCTCGTCACTACTTTATTGAGATTAGACTAGGCACTTACCGGCACGTGGCATCAGTTGTACTGATACTACACTCTGCACTGTGTACATATACTAATACCGGAGCCTCGCCAAATAAAATGCACAAGCTGCGGGGTCCTCATAATTGTATGTATTAAAATACTTAGCTTTCGGGACGGACCGTTTTAGCGAATTTTACGGCCTTCCCTAAAAAATAATAAGGCGTTAGTCTCTTTAGGCGCGTATTAATAATTTCACTTTCTTAAACTAAGGTGCACATTTATGTGCCCCAAATCCAAATCTCAACGGAGTCGAAATGTGTCAAAAATTACGGGTGCACTAGCGCGACATGGTTCGAGATACATTTTCACAACGTTGCAATTCTTTGTTAAAATAATAATAATAGTAATAATAATAAAAGCGGTAAAGAGTTTTAAACTTGCATATAAATTTGTATTTGTAAAAATCAGATAATTTAGCCAAATATGACAGTTGAGCGACCGTGCTAGAACCATGGAACTCGAGAATGCCTAATACCTTCTCCTGGGTTAACATAATTCCTTATCCGGGTTTCTGGTTTGCGGACTATTAAATAGAGTCATTTTTTCCTCGATTCGGGATTCAACCGGTGAGTTGGGATACCATCAATCTCCCAAGTGGCGACTCTGAATCTCTTAATAAATGAATCCCATTTCGATTGTCCTTTAATTGGAAAAACTCCTTTATCACGCCCTTCGCGGGGTGCGGTAGCGCTAAAAGGAGGTGTGACACCAACGGATGTGGCCATACCTAGAAAAGAAAATTGGCCTAACTCCAGTTTGTTTGATGAAGTTGAAAGCTTACCATAGACTTTGTCCTTCTAGGACTTAATATGAGCATTTGCAATGAGAATATAGTTACTTTCTTTTGGTCAGCAAATGAGTCTGCCATGCTTTGTAATAAATTGCACATGAATTATCCTTTTGTGAACTTCAAGTTTATATTATTTTATTCGAGGATCTAGATGTATAAATGATAATTTATTCCATGTAACTTTTTCTCAAATGTTGTCACTTGTCTCCCCCTCATGTTAGGAAAAATTAACCTGTTTCCTCAACTTTGAGAAGCCCATCTTTGTGTGTCATGGTGTTAATCGAAATATACACCGCACATCAACAATAATAAGATGGAATTATTTGGTTCCTAACCTTGAACCACTTGTGAGGGGAGAATGTAATATACTTTCGTATATAACCTATATCAAACTGATATAGAAAACTTTGTTCTGATAAGCAATAGTTTAGCTATTAATTGGAGGCACTCAATAAATTATTGTGCTAAACGAACTGTGATGTAAACCGACTTATCAATATGAACTTCTTGAATAGAAAATTTAGAATATGCTTTAAATTAAATTATTGAGCAAGTTACCTCGCAAACACCATGTTGCGGGTTAATAATAATCGCACATGTAACCATCTCATAGATGCATCTTATGTGGTATACATGGCAGGTGAATGAGCCCATATTCACCTTTGATATTTCCAGCATTCATGTGATACAATCCCAATTTTAGTTGATCTATTAATTAATGAGAACAAACAATGTAAGAGAATTCGTAAAGAACTTTCTAGTTCTTTAATATTTACCCATGTGAATTCTCTATTATTTTTTTCACATCGTACTTAAATTGATATGGGTAAATCAATTATGCCAACTGAATAAATTATCAATATTGATAAATTTCATATTTACACCATGATGTTGAGTTGATCGGGTGGAATTGAGTTGGTTTTAGTTGGAAATAAGGCACTTAGCCTCTTGAAGAAAGCTTGTTTTAGAAACGTCAACCGGAGGTTGACTATGTGTTTAGAGGGCTCGGATATAAATTTTGATGGTTCGGTTAGTTTCGGGGGATGATTTATGACTTAGGAGTGCAATCAGAATCGAATTTGGAGGTCCGGTGTATAATTAAGCTTAAATTGACGAAGTTCGTATTTTGGCAAATACCAGTTGATAGCCGAAATTTTGATATAGGGGTCGGAATGGAATTTCGAGAGTTTCAGTAGCTCCATTATGTCATTTGGGATGTGCGTGCAAAGTTTCAGATCATTTAGACAAGGTTAGGTAGGCTTTTTGATCGAAAATGTGTTTTTAGAGTTTTTGAAATTTTTCAGGTTGAATCCGACAAAAAAATTCTACTTTGATGTTGTATTGAGCGTTCCGAAGATTGGAACAATTTTGAATGATGTTTTAGGATTGGTTGGCATGTATGGTTGAGCTCCCGGGGGGTATCGACTAAGTTTCGGGGTGGTTTCAGACCAATTTTAACTACTGGTTTTTGTCTACAACAGTGTTCTATGCAATCATGAGGAATTGGTTGCGATCACGGTGAGTAAAATGTGAGAAAAGTTCAAATGAATCGCAATCGCGGAAAGCCTTTCTCGATCGTGGAGAAGAAATATTCGGTTGCGTTGATCCCACTTCGGAAGCTTTTATATCACAATCTATAAGGAATTTGGAGATAATCCAAAAATGCAAATTGTAGCCATTTGTGTCTAGTTTTCGAAAAATTAAATTCATTGTAATTTGAAGTTATGTACAAAAAGTTATGGTGGTTACACTATAGGCTGCCCGGGAAAGTCTCTAATATACAGGGATGACTTTGAAAGCTCATATCTCGCAATGTATAAGGAGTCAGGAAATGAGCAACATATGAAATTATAGCTCCCATTTATAATTTGGAGTTGTGTGCAAAACGTTTTGACCGTTATACTGAAGGCTATCCGAAAGAGCTGGGAACTGTTCATCGCGATCGCGAAGCATTGTCCGCGATCGCGAAGAGTAAATTTTGGGCTGGAAAAATTTTTCTCCCCGATCGAGAAGCATTTTTCGCAATCGTGAAGAGTAAATACCTAGGCAGAATGTTTTAAAACACGTCAGTCGCGATTTTGAGGTCATTTTACACCCATTTTGAGAGCTTCTTGGTGGAAATTAAAAAGGGATTCAAGGGGAAACAATTGGAGGTAAGACTTTTGATTTTAAAACACATTTTTATTGTGAAATCCAACTAGAAATTCTTGAAAACTAGGACAAAAGTGGAAGAACTCGGGCTTGAGTTTTGGGAATTTTGAATTGGAACTTGAAGTGCCATTTGAGGTCGGATTTGGAGTTCTTGGTATGTATGAACTCATGGAGAGATGAAGAATCCAATGATGTGAATTTTATAATTTTTCAAGAAGTGGGCCCGGGGCTCGGGTTTTGCTATTTTTGAGATTTTTTAAATTGTTTTCGATTGGGCATTATTCTCTTAGCATATTGTGATGTATTCGCTCTGATTTTGGTTAGATTCGATGCTCGTGGAGGCCTATTTGAGGGAAAAAGGCATCGCGAGCTAGAGATTTCATCGGTTCGAGGTGAGTAATGATTGTAAATGATATCCTCAGGGTTTTAAATTCGGATTGCACATCGTAGTGCTATATTAAGGTGACTTGCACGTCGGATAGTGGGCGTGGGGTAGAGCACCGCTGGGGATTATGACTTGGTCCATCCCGATTAATTAATTTACCGCATATTGAAAGTACTCTCTCTGATAATCATATTTGGGTTGATTGCAGTATTTGGGCTTCGTGCTAGCTATTTGAACCCTTCGGGGATTGTTGTTGAAAATTCCTCACTGTTTTAATTATATATTTGAACTTAGTCATGTATTTTCCACTATTTTAAAACTCAACCAAGTTATTATGTCTTAAACACTCGAAATTATAGTACTAAAAAATAATTGGGCTGAGCATCATATTTTATTATTGCCTGAGTGGCTTATGTGATTTTATTGACCGAGTAAGGTCGAGGGCCTGTATTGTGAGGATATTTTGGATCTGGATGCACACCGCAACAATGTTATACTGATACTAATATGAGGCCGTGGGATGACTTGATATTGTGCTTGGTGAGAGCCTCCCAGAGTCCGTACACCCCCTATGAGCGTCGTCGGCGTTAAATGGATCGAACTGCATGCCGCAATGGTATATGGATGGGGCTGCACGCCGTAGTGCTATCGGTACTGTTTGATGTGTTTACCTTGTTCCATTTATCTGCCATTATATGTTATTTTTGCTTCTTCTTGCAATATTCACCTGTTGTTATGGTATTATCTGATAACCGAGTGTGGTGCCCGTGGGGCGGACTTTTGTACTTATCTACACTGTTTGTTTTGCATTCAATTGCATAACTATTGAAAAGGTCATTTTCAAAAGAGGTTTTAAACTGAGCTAAGATATGTCTAAAGGTTTTACACTTTCACTGCTTTCTCTCAAAGGGCTTTCTCACTGCTCCCATATAGTATGATGGTTTGCTTTACGTTATTTCTTACCTGCTTAGTTATTATTTACTTTTATTACTCACTGATTTGAAGTATTCACTTTATTCCGAGCACCTCGCATGCAGATATAGGTATTTTTTCACCTGGTAGCGGGTTTTGAGCTGGTTGAAGATTTTACTATCATAGCTGAGCAAGGTGATCGCGAGCGTTCGTGGCACCAGATTTCTTACTTGATTCCTAAATTCTATTCCTTATATTATTGGCCTTGTATTTGTATTTAGACTCCTCTAGATGCTCGTGACTTGTGACACCCTAGTTTGGACTGTGTTTGTTTGTACTTCCGCTAAGTAATGTTATTAAATCATCTTTAAAATTATTTATTCATGTTTATCTATTTTTGAAAAAGGCAAATAGGGTTGGTTGGCTGGACTTGTCTTCACGAGAGGCGCCATCATGACCGGAGCAGGGTTTGGATCGTGACAACCACCTTCTCTATTACTCTGACAACCCAAAAAGGGATAGAAAAACTCCATGGATAGAACCTTGAACCTACAGGAAAGGAGATATCCATTATGGCTGGGGGTGGTGTGGCACTTGCTCGGATGGTGTCACGACCACAAACTCGGTCGTGATGGCGCTCAACACTAATGCTAGGCAAGCCCGACCATTCACTCTCTCTCAACCCGAGCACAAAGCTCAGAACCGATTAATCAAATACTTAAATCAAATATTAATACTCATAGTTAAAATACTCAAATAAAACAATAAGAAATACTGACATAAACTGTAACTTCCAAAGACCTGGGGTCACGAGTCTAGAGCCTCTAAATAATACAGAGTCAAGAATCCTCAATAACAATATGTTCTAATGAACTGAATCTGTACCAAGGATAGGGGAGGAGTCGGGTCCTGCGGACGTCATAGGAGCTACCTCGACAACTCCTGTAACTCTCGAAAACAATGACTAGCTCAACTAAGCTCCCAAAGTACCTGAATTTGCACACAAGGTGTAGGGAGTAGAGTGAGTACTTCCAACTCAGTGGTAATAGGCATGTATAATATCCGACAGTAAGAAATCCCAATATAACACAATGTAAAGCTAGAACCTATTAGTCTACACCTTCATCAATGAAACAACAACAATTAATGACAGCCATAACAAGTAAAATAACAATGTATGAATGCAATGAAATGCACATGACCGCTATGGCGCGTAGATCGATCCATTTAACGTCGATGGCGCTCACTGGGGGTGCGTACAGACTCCGGAGGGGCTCCTACAGCCCAAGCGCAATATAATCATAACATTCGTTGCAGCGTGCAACCCGACCCATATTATTAGTCCATATATATATATATATATATATATATATATATATATATATATATATATATATATATATATATGTATGTATGTATGTATGCGAGCCACCAGGCATAGTTAAAATTATCAATTGAGTTCCAATTATTAGGAATTACACACTTAGTATTTAACATCTCAGAATTTTACTATTCATTACTAGACAGTGTTCATCTTCTGACTGATATCATGAAAACATGCTAATATCATGGAAATAGTGATAAAAATCCCTAAGGGATCCAAATAATTGGCATTCAGCCAAAATATGCTCATAACAATCCAAGTAGGATGTTTATCAACCGATTGCTAACCAATAACACAGTACAATATCACTCGGACGGACTAAGACATAGTCCCCGATAACAAATGACCCCGCACTCGCTGTAGATTGCGCGTCTCGCCTCAATATAGCGTCACAATGTAATATACCGGGGTTTCAAACCGTTAGGTCATCATCCACATCAATTACTCACCTCAAGCCGGCCGAAAACTAGCCTCCAATCCCCTTTCCTTTTCTATCGACCTCCTCGCGCATCAAATCTAGTCAAAACCACAACGAATAAATTACTATATGCTAAAGAAACATAACCCAATGAAAACTACTCGAAAACACTAAAAACCACGAAGTTGGTAAAACCCGAGCCTTGGGCCCACTTCTAGAAAAATTACGAAAGTCATATCATCGGATTCCTCGTCTCGCCACGAGTCCGTACATATAAAGTTTATCAAAATCTGAATTCAAATGCCTTTCAAATTCCAAAATTAAAATTTAAAAACCAAGCCCTAACTTCTTCAAATTTCTACCCAATTTCAAAAAATTAACGGATAAATCTTACGTTAAATGATGTTTCTAGGCCACGAGACTAACCTCCAATCACTTCCCGTCGAAATCCCTGTCAAAATGGAACAAAATGCTCTCAAGGTGGTGTAAAAATGGTGGGAAAAGTGATGGGTCCGCAACTGAAATAACCCTTAAAACTATTATGTCTGCCCAGTTTTTCCTCTATGAGATCACAACACTACTAATGCTATCACATAGCACAATCTCAAACCTCCAAAAATGCCTTCTATCGCATAACGCCCCTTGCAAACGCAGAGCACTCATTTCCTCCTCTACGCGATCGCACACCTAGCCACGTGAACGCACTGACCAAACTCCTAGACCTATGCGATCGCAGAGCCCTTTACGCGATCGCATAGTGAAAAATTTGAGCTCCCTCCAATTCCTTCTATGCGATCGCAGCCCTATGCTCGTGATCGCAAAGAGCTAATTTTCTCTGCAATTTCTGCTGCATTTTTCAACATAAAAAATCCCCATTAGCCATCCGAAATCACCCGAGGCCCTCGGGACCTCAACCAAAAGAACCAACATACTCCAAAACATCACATGAACTTGTTCCAATCACCAAAACAAGTCAAACAACACAAAAACCATCAAATTACCACAGATTTAAGCCTAAGTTAAACTAAAACTTTCGAAACTTGCATTTGGCAAAAAACCCGACCAAACGACGTCCGAATTACCTAAAAATTTGTAGACATATCCAAAATAACCTAATGAAACTACTTAAACTCTTAGAATTCCATTCCGACCCTCGGATCAAAATCTCACCTACCAACTGGAATTCGCCAAAATTCAACGTTAGCCAATTCAAGCATAATTCTACACCAGACCTCCAAATTAAATTCCGACTTCACTCCTAAGTCAAAAATCATCTCCCGAAGCTACCCGAACCACCAAAACTCACATCCAAGCCCTCTAACTACATAGTCAACTTCCATTTGACTTTTCAAAACAAGATTCCTTCAAAAAGACTAAGTGCCATATTTCCAACTAGAACAAATCGAATTCTACCCGATCAACTGCAATAATGATATTAAATTATGGAGGGTTATAGTGTGGGGGAAACCGGATGGTAACTCACGTGACGACGGGCCGGGTCTTCACATCCTTCCCAACTTGAACAATCGCTCGTCCTCGAGCGTATCGATAGTTGTTCTAGAAGCGAACCAATAGCTGAATGATCTTACCAATCATATACCCGAGGTGATCCCTCTTCACCCTATCTCGCATAGACCCTATAACACAATATAGCCGAACTTTCAAATTCCATTTAATCCATAAACCATAGAACCACGTTGCACTTTCCAGAAATCATACACAAGATCAGAAATTCACATTTATACTCGGAGTAAGCCCAAACCAGGTGTAATAATCCATAATTGCACTCTCACGTGAAAACATATGATATACCGCCTAATCCAAACACTTGGAACTATAACTTCTATTCACAACAGTTGTCTCCAGCAACTAATTACCGGTAGAGAACCTCTTATTAGCTAAAGACATATTCCAACACTTTCATATACTGCCAACGATTAATGAAACATGCTACAAACCATAATCATCTCTCAGATCAACCATTCATGAAACCATTTCCCTTAACTGATATCACAATAGATTTTCGGGTCAAACCTCGATATTATCTTCCTAATAAGCTGAGATCAAATCTGTTTGTATTCATTAATAAACCCAACGATCACCTTGAATCCAACACCACTCTGGTGATGCGACACCTCCACACAGGCCCAAGCCACAAGTTGCATAATTCACGCACTAATAAGAAACGGTCTGAACATACTCAAATCATGACAAATGGCTCAAACGAAAGAGATGGACCTCAAGCTCACCAATATCGTTATAACACAAGGCTGAGACCCCATCTCACATCGTAGATATAGAATTCCTGGATCTACCCCCAAAGATCATAACTCTCATAGCCTCGCTATAATACAAGATTTTATCCCAATGCTGTTACACCTGAAGCACCTCAAGCCGTTATGCCCAAAATCATCAACCACGCACATTTGATGTCTGAAACCAACACAATTCATTACACCCATGGTGAAACAGATAACACACGACATGCGACCTGATAGGCCATAACCAACACTCCATTTACCGAGCGACACTCATTTACTCTTCCCGCTCGACTTCCAATATGAATGTCCAAATAGAACTACACCACGTGTGCCCATAACCAACTAATCATAATGCCTCACAGCACAGAAAAAGTAACTCCTAGATCTCCACAGATCACTAACGAGTTCAATAACGATCGAATTAACTTGTCTCTCAACAATACAACTTATGACTAACCAAGCTAACTCAAGCTACACATGTAGCCACACTGTCTTGCCGATGAACTCAGTACTAAGAAGCCTGAAGTTGCTCCTCCCAGTACTATAACTCCTGCCATACTCGTACGATATGGTGTCTGTCACCAATTAAGAACTGAAATCCACAATCTCACCCGGCGATATGTCCGTCCACAAGAAATGCATTCGAACAGTCCCTCAATATCGTAACTGAATCAATAGTAGAAGCCTCGGCACTAGCATCCACCACGAAGGCCCAATCAAGAACATCAATCCTTTCTATCCATCCGCTGGTCCTTGAAATATAGACCACTCTACTAGAGCGTAATCTAATGCACCTTGCCATGCAACTTGTGGAATCCCCGACACAGCCTGTAGCACAATAGTCTAGAATAACCGCACACTAAGACAACCGATCTGAATTTCAATATCACATCCCCAAAATCTAACATATCAACAATTAAAGATCCACTCTAGCCTTCAATTCCTAATTGCTGCTAAACGGTGCCGATACACACGATCCATAACAACTACATAGTTTGTACCTGAGAACTCCAGTCTCCAGCTCCATATAGCACACGAATGACTGTACATGATCCCAAACTTTGCCGTATGAATACATATCACACATCAAGTACCTATTCATTCCACGAGATATATTCAAAATTTTCCCTATGCCATCAACAAGCTCAAATATAAACAGTCGAACCAACAAGAAAATGCCGCAATACCACCGAAGTATTATTAGTTCACATGACCTTCCCCTTTTTAAAGGACATATACCCCCGCCAAATCACTAGCTACCATCTTCCTTTATCATCTGAAGATCAATTCTTAATCACCTGCAGCTGCCCCTGCTACTTATGAATTTAATGACTTAACGTTAGGAATTGAACCGTAACCTTACACACCCCAATCCTCCACAATATATCGCATATACCATACCACACTAGGATAACATGAGAATTTCATTTCCCTTTTCTTAACCACAATTATCTACATGCCAACTAGTGCAGAACTTTTCATTGATCCCCTCTAGAAGAAAATCACTACACATCCCATACTTTGCATGCCCATTGACAATATATACGTCTCCAAACCATGATAAAACTCATCAAACTCTCTCCCAATTCCAATTCTTCTACCTAAACCAAGGCAAGAAAACTGTCAGAACTTAAGAGCTTCACTGCACCATACTTGTATAAACTCATTACCTTGAACACATACGAAAAATTAACTATATCTTTACCATACCGATTCCGTCTACTATCAAGCTATTCCATCAATCTGATTTCCCTTCTGATTCATTATCAAAATTATATTCTTCCTTTCAGTAGCACCGCAATACCTCAACCCAAGTTTACCACACGAGACTTGAACAAAAAACCAAACTGACTATGACCCTTGGGCCACTAAATACCCTCTCGACTGTTCCTAGAAATACTACATTCTTGAATACTTTACTTGAAGAACTTCCTGCGAATCCGAATTTGTTACCATTACTTTCCAGATACTGCTACATAGAATCCCATATTTAATATAAAAGTATCACAAGTCTCGACCTTTCCAATGAAAACATGGTCTCTGACCAACTAAACAACCTTGAGACACCTGATTATTACATGTAGAACCTCGAACACATTAGAACCATTTTCGAGAGTCATTCCCTTTATTCAAATTGCATTTAGCCTGCTCAGCTAACATAACCATCTATACCTCATTGGCACTCTGACATCGCAAGATACGGCCTCATCTCAATGCAAACGAGCATCTTCCTGCTCTATGCACTGAGCATTCTCTACCAACAATAACTCTAGACATTCCGTGATTCTCATACCCTAGGGAACATAATATAACATTTGCCAAAAGATTTTGCTTCACCCGAGACATCCTCGGCTCAACTTCTGCAACCAGAACTGATCCTCCAGCATACTTCGAAACGAAACCAACATAGCGTATAATCGTAGGAGCAGCTAATCAACATCAACATCCCCAACTTGGCTCGAAGCCATATATCAAGACACAATAAATAGCCCATAATACTTTTACTCGAACGATGTCACGATATCATAGTGATATTAAATCAACTCATGTGCAAGTTTTGTAAAAACACAGATCATCTTGTACCGTAATCCTCTACACATATTGCATTCATCTCTACCACTATTGAGTCCACTATCTCAAGCAACCCAATTCTTAGATTTAAACACCCATTCAATTGCACATGAGATCTTCTAACATACACATAAGGATCATACCACTCAAGAATACTCTGTAGGAGATAATGATAACTGTGAATTGTGCATGTTTTATACCCATTATTACTTAAGCTTTGTGCATAAATTGCTCTTGGTTAGTCCCGAATTGCTTATAAGTTGCGTTTGATTGCAGGTTTGAGCGACTAGATGATGAATATCACACATCGGTTCAAAAAGAAGTGAAACCTGCCAAGCGCCAGAAGATGACTGAAACTTGGGAAAAAGAGACCTGCGCGGACCACACTGTTATGTCATGCGGCCGCACAGGAATGTCCAGAGAATAATCAAGTGTCAGCCCAAGTTGCGCGGTCCGCATTGTTGTGTCATGCAGCCGCGTAGAAAAGTTCAGATAGGTATTTTGTGAAGAAGATCCACGCGAACCGCAATCCATTTCTACGCGGTCTGCAAAGAAGAGTGATCAGAGGCTAAAAATTCTAAGGCAAACTTCCACGCGGCCGCACACCAAATTTGAGCGGTCCGCATTACTTTCTTTGTGCGGCCGTGCACATTTCTATGCTGTCCACATGATATTACCTATGTGGCCGCATGACATTTGTATGTGGTCAGCATCCTTAAGTACAGAAACCAAAAATTGAAGACCATCAACCCTACGCTGACACATGACATTTCTATGTGGTCCGCAACAGACCCTCATGGGTATTTTTGTCTGGTTTTTCCTGTGTAGTATAAATAGAACATTTTACTTTTTGGTCAAGTTTTGTAATATATCTGACCAGCAAAGCACGGGACAACTTGTATTAGCCTATTTTTGGCAATTTTCTCATACATTTAGGGTGGATTCACGTGGATTAATATTATAGTTAATGATTATTTCAATTTCTTCTACTATTTCTTTTATTTCTACTACTTCCATGTCTAGCTAAACCCATTAGCTAGGGTTGTGGCTCAACCCTAGTGTGGGTAATTAATGAGTATTTTTGCTTAATGTTTGGATGATTTTGGGTGTTTGGTATTTGGTTTAATTCTATGTTTTCACTTGGATTTGGTGGTTGCAAACACTAAGTCTTGCTTAGTGGGTCTTGACTCTACTTGAGAAAGAGAGTCTATGACCTCATAATTAACACAACAAGGATGTGGGATGGACCTATGAGAATGGTAGTCCCAAGTAACGGGTTATACTTCAAGAGAGTAATACCCTACTTGAACCATTAGTTGTTTGGGCAATTTAGCCTACCCAATTGATCTTGAGAGAGTCAATTGGGCAAAATCACTCTCTCTACCGAGAGGTGTGAGAGTGAGTGCTAAGTGCAACAGTTATCCATATATCCCATATTGTCATCCTTACATTAGAATTATATACCCATTAATTAGTCATCTAGGCGAGTACTACGACCCTAGTGCTTTCTCTATTATTGCATACAACTAGCATTATTATCTAGCATCTTTTGGCTTACAATTGTAGTTGATAAGTTTAGTTGATAAACAATAGAAAAAACCAAAAAATAATAGAAGGAAAATTAGGAGCCAAAACACTTTCCTAGACTTTGCAAATACTTGACTCCCACAACTAGCTCCCTGAGGAAATTTACCCTGAAACCACTATCGGGTAAAAGTTATTACTGCCCACTCTTCCCACGGGTTAAGTCTGCACCGATCAGATAACCTACCTGCTACGCATCAGTTTGGTATTTCAGCACACCTCCCACTAACATACACATAACACAGCAATCTAACCTTCCCGAGTCTGAACCCATACGGCCACATGTATTACACTTTATTTTTCCAACTAGGAGTCACAAAAATATTCTTCACGCGCCCATAATTCAGGTTACACATCAAATCACAATAGGAATCGAACACTTAGCTGTTCATTTATTATCCAGCAGACTTCTTCGTCACTACCAAAATCACATAGACACGCCTTGTAGTACTAACATACTCATCACATGGATATCCAGCCGCCATTCTGCAGCCTCTCGTGGAGAAATATAGGCGTCCTCGTATCGTTCCACGAGACTCTACTAAATCGGCTCATGACTCATGGGGCTTTGTAATCTGATACCAACTTGTCATGATCCCAAACATGGTCATGATGGCGCCCAACACTAATTCTAGAAAAGCCCCGACCATTCACTCTCTCAACCCGAGAACAAAGGTCAAAACCAAACAACTACTTAAATCAAATATTAATACTCATAGTTGAAATAATAAAATAAAACAGTACGAAATACTGACATAAACTGTAACTCCCAAAGACCTGGGGTCATGAGTCTAGAGCCTCTAAATAATACAGAGTCAAGAATCCTCAAAATAAATAAGTTCTAAAGTACAGAAATAATAAAGGTATAGCGGAGGATTCGAATCATGCGGACATCATAGCAACTACCTCAACAACTCTTAGAACTCTAGAAAACAACGACTAGGTCAACTAAGCTCCCGAAGTACCTGAATCTGCACACAAGGTACATGGAGTAGAGTGAGAACTTCCAACTTAGTGGTAATAGGCATGTATAATGTCTGACAGTAAGAAATCCTAATATAGCACAATGAAAAGCTATAACCTATTATTCTACACCTTCATCAACGAAACAACAACAAGTAATGACAGATAGAACAAGTAAATAACAATGTATGAATAAAATGCAATGCACATTACTGCTACGGCAAGTAGCCAAACCATTTAACATCGATGTCGCTCACTGGGGGTGTGTACAGACTCTGGAGGGGCTCATACAGCCAAGCGCAATATAATCATAGCATTCGCTGAGGCGTGCAGCCCAATCCACCATCATTCCAGATATATATATATGTATGCATTGAAGCCACCAAGGACAGTTAAAATTATCAATTAAGTTCCAATTATTAGGAATTATACACTTAGTATTTAACATCTCAGAATTTTACTATTCATTACTAGACAGTGTTCATCTCAGGACTGATATCATGAAAACATACTAATCACATGGAAATAGTGATAAAAATTTCCCTAAGGGTTCCAAATAATCGGAATTCAGCCCAAATATGCTCATAACAATCCAAGTAGGATGTTTATCAACCGATTGCTAACCAATAACACATTATAATATCACTCGGGCGGACTAAGTCATAGTCCGAATATCAAATGATCCCGCACTCGCTGTGGAGTGCGCGTCTCACCTCAATATAATATCACAGTATGATATACCAGAGTTTCAAACCTTCAGGTCATCATCCACATCTATTACTCACCTAAAGCCGGCCAAAAACTAGCCTGCAATGCCGTTTCCTCTTGTATCGACCTCCTCGCGCGTCGAATCTGGTCAAAACCACAATGAATACATTACTATATGCTAAAGAAACATAACCCAATCGAAATTACTAGAAAAATGCTAAAAATTACGAATTTGGTAAAACCCGATCCCTGGGCCCACCTCTAAAAAAATTATAAAAGTAACGTCGTCGGATTCTAGTCTAGTCACGAGTCCGTACATATAAAGTTTATCAAAATCAGAGTTCAAATGACCTTTCAAATTCCAAAATTAAAATTCAAAAACCAAGCCCTAACTTCTTTAAATTTCTACCCATTTCAGAGAATTAACGGACAAATCTTCAGTTAAATGATGTTTCTTGGCCACGAGATTTACCTCCAATCACTTCCCGTCAAAATCCCCATCAAAATCGATCAAAAAGATCTCAAGGTGGTGTAAAAATAGTGGAAAAAGTGATGGTTTCGCGATTGAAATATCTCTTAAAACAATTATGTCCTCCCAGGTTTTCATCTATGTGATTGCAACACTACTAATGCGATCGCATAGCACAATCTCAAACCTCCCAAAATTCCTTCTACGCGATCGCATAACACCCATTGCGATCGTAGAGCACTCCTTTCCACCTCTATGCGATCGCACACCTAGCCACATGACCACACTGACCAAACTCCCAGACCTATGCAATCGCAGAGCCCTTTATCGCGCAGTTCAAAATCTGAGCTGCCTCCAATTCCTTCGATGCAATCGCAGCCCTATGCTCACGTTCACGAATAGCTAATTTGCTCTGCAATTTCTGCTGCATTTTTCAACATAAAAAATCCCCGTTAGCCATTCGAAATCACCCCAAGGCCCTCGAGACCTCAACCAAAAGCACCAATATACTCCAAAACATCATGCAAACTTGTTCCAATCACCAAAACACGTCAAACAACACTAAATAATCAAATTACCATGGATTCAAGCCTAAGTTAAACTAAAACTTCAGAAACTTGCATTTGACCAAACACCCGACCAAACAACGTCTGAATTACCTCAAAATTTGCAAAAATATGCAAAATCACCTAACAAATTTACTGAAATTCTCGGAATTCCATTCCAGCCCTCAGATCAAAATCTTACCTACCGACTGGAATTCGCCAAAATTCAACCTTAGCCAATTCAAGCCTAATTCTACACCGGACCTTCAAATTGAATTCCGACTTCACTACTAAGTCACAAATCATCTCCCGAAGCTACCTGAACCATCGTAACTCACATCTGAGCCCTCTAACTACATAGTTAACTTCTGGTTCACTTTTGCAAAACAAGCTTCCTTAAAAAAGACTAAGTGCCATATTTCCAACTTAAACCAATCCAATTCTACCCGATCAACTCAAATACTGATATTAAATCATGGAGGGACATAATATAGGGGAAACATGGCAGGAACTCATGTGATGACGAGACGGGTCATCACATCCTTTATTCAACTTGAATAGAAACTGTTGAAATTCCTTCCACGTATTTATAAGTGCACATGAGCGCTCAATATCATATGTGCCTTGATGGATGGTGATTCACCGATCAAGGGGAGAGATGTGATATTTATAAGTTTTATGCTGGGCCAATCTGGAGGACTTGAGGCCAGATCTTGCCTATGGCTTGAGCACCAAGGTGCTGATTGTGTGAGCAAATATTTTAAACTTAGATGTTCGGTATTGTCCCTATTAGCCAGAATGGTGGTTGGATATCCATGTGATGATTATGTTAGTACTGCGAGATGTATCTATATGACTTGGTAGTGACGAAGAAGCCTACTGGATAATAGGTGAATTGTTAAGTGTTTGTTTCCTATTTTGATTTCATGTGTAGCCCGAGTATGGGCGCGTGAAGAATATTTTCATATCTCCAAGTTAAGGAGTGAAGTGCATTACATGTGGCGCTATGAATTCAGATCCATGAAGACTAAATGATTGTGTAATGTATATGACGATGGAAGGTATGCTGAAATACTAAATTGAGGCGAAGCAGGTGGGTTATCTCCTACAGAGTGTTCTTAAGTGGTATGATCCTTATGTGTATGTTAGAAGATCTCATGTGTATTTGAAGGGTACGTGTTGAAATTTGAGAATTCGGGTCGCCAAAGAGAGTGGACTCAACTGATGTGGGGATGAATGCGATATTTGCAAAAGATTACAGTACTAGATGATCTGTGTTTTTACAAACTTGTAAATGATTTAAGTTTACTCTCACTATGGTATTGTGGCATCACTAGAGTAAAAGTGCTATGAGTTGTTGAGTGTGTCTTGATATATAGCTTCGAGCCAGTTGGGGAGTTTGCTATTAATTAGCTAATTGTACGGTCATGTGCTATGTTGGTTCCAGTTCGATCCATGCTGGCAAATCAGTTCTGGTTGCATAAACTGAGTCGAGGATGTCACAAGTGAAGAAATGTTTTGACCAAGATTATATGGTGCCTCGTAGATGTGTAAGAATTAGAAGATGTCTTAAGCTGTTGTTGGTTAGAATTCTCGGTGCATGGAGAAGGAAGATATATGTTTTTATTGGGATGAGGATCTCATTTTACGGTATCAAAGTGCCAATAAGGCACGAGTGGTTCTGTTCGTTAGGTTAGGTAATTTGCAGTTTGAGTAAGAGTGAATGACTTTCAAGAATGGTTCTAATGTGTTCAAGATTCTACATGTGACAATCCGATGTCTTAAGGTTGTGCGTGTGGTTAGAGATGGTGATATCATTGCAAAATGTTAAGACTTGTGTATTTTTATGTTAATTATGGGATTCTATGTATTGGTATCAGGAAAATAAAGGTAACAGATTTAGATTCGTAGGAAGTTCTTCACAGTAGATTATTTTGGGAATGTGGTGTTTCTGGGAATATTTGAGAGAGTGTTTAGTGGCTCATAGGTTTGAGACAGTATGGTCTTATACTTGGGTCTCGTATGGTGAGCTTGGGTAGAGGCATTGTGGTGCTACAATAAGAGGGGAAATCAAGTTTAAAATGAATCAGAAGGAAATCTAGATAAATGAGGTAGCTTGTTAGTGGACTGAATCGGTATGGTAAGGATATGATTAATTTCTTTGTAGGTGTTCGAGGTAATAAGCCCTTACAGGTAGTTTGCAGCAAAGCTCTTAAGTTCTGACAGCTTGCTTAGCTTGGTCTAGTTAGAAAGATTTAGTCCTGACAGTTTAGCTCGTGCAAATGGAACTGGGAGAGAGTTCTTGTTGGGTTTAATCGTGGTTTGGAAATATATATTTTCTATGGGCATCTGGCGCATGAGATGTGTAACAATTTTCTTTCTCGATGGTATTAGTGATAGTTCTTGGCTAGATGGGTTACGGTTCAGTTCCGAAAAGAAGTTCATAAAGCTCTGAGGCAACGGGTAGCCTCAGATAATAAATGAAATGATACTGCTAATTGGAAGTGATTTGACGAGTGTATAAATCTCAGGAAAAGGTAATGTGATTAAACTAATAATACTTCGGTAGTATTGCGGCGCTCTCTTGTTAGATCGACTGTTGATATCTGTGTTTGTTTGATGGCACCGGGGAAGTTTAGAATATCTTTTGTGGAATGATTGGGCACTTTAGGTGTGATGTGTATTCATACGGCGTAATTTGGGATCAAGTATGGTGATTTATGTACTATATGGAGTTGGAGACTAGGAGTTCTCATGTTCTGGCTATGTATTGGTTGTGTATCATGTGTATCGGTACCGTTTAGTGGTTATTGGGATTTGGAGGCCTGAGTGTATCTTTCTTTGCTTGGCATGTTAGATTTTGGATATGATGCTGGGGTGTAGACTGGTTGTCTCAATGTTAGGTTATTCTAGACTATTGCGCTATGGGTGTACCGGAAAGCACCACAGATTCAGTAGTGAGGTGCGCCGGATTATGTTCTAGCAGAGTGGTTTATAGTTCAAAGACCCAGCGGATGGCTGGGAAGGATTGCTTTTCTTAATTGGGCCTTGGTGATGGATGTCAGTGCAAAGGTTCTACCACTGATTCAGTTCTGGTGTTGAAGGACTTTTGCGGATGCGTTATTGTGGCTGGGCATGTCGCCGGGTGAGGTTGTGGATTTCGATATTAATTTGGTACCGGGAACCATATCGTACGTCTCCAGCAAGAGTTATAGTAGTGGAAGGAACAACTTCAGGCTTCTTGGTAATGAGTTCATTGATAGGCCGATATGGATACTTGTTTAGCTTGATTCGGCTTGGTTGGCCCCGAAATTTTATTTGTAAGGGATAGGTTGATTCGATCGTTAGTGAGCTTGTTAATGATCTAAAGAGGTCTATGAATTTCTTTTTGGTGTTGTGAGATGTTATGATTTGTTGGTTATAGGAACATGTGGTGCAGTTCTATTGGGGATTCATAGTAAAAGTTGAGCGGGAAGAGTAATTGGATGTTGCTTGGTAAAGGGAGTATTGGTTATGACCTATTGCGATACGTGTCGTATGCTATTTGTTTCGATGTAGGTGTAATGAATTGCTTTGGTTCCAAATATTAAATTGTGTGTGGTTGTCGATTTTGAGCATGGACACTTGAGGTGTTTCATGTGTAACAGTATTTGGATAGGATCGCGCATTATGGCTGTGAGCACATGATTTTTGCACCGGGCAAATAAGTTCCAAAATTAAAAAAAATATATATTTTTGAGTGCAATTGCATGCCTTATTTGAAATTAGCTACATTTTTGTTTGTTTGAATAATTGGAAATTATAAAAATAAAAAAAATAGGTTAAGTACTTACTTTGTTTGAATTAATTAGTTTTAAGAAGAAAATCATCAAAAATAGTTTTAAATAGTGGAAATTAGGGAAAAATAGTAGAAAAATTGCAAAAAATATTAGATAATTAGTGTAAGTAGGAAATTTACCCATACACTGAACCCAATACCAGATGATCCCCCACATTCTCTATATATACCCGCCTATCACAACTTTTCCGGCCAGCCGAGTAGCTCTGTCACTCGTCCTCCAGCTATGTTTTCCCTATGCTACTCCCCTCCCCAACACCACTAATCTCCCCAGGGCACCCAAAATCGTACTTCACCTTCCAGGTACCCAGTTCCACAAAAAGCCTACCAACCCCCACAAACACACCGAAAACCCCCTGGGTCAGGTTTCAGGCCAAATAAGGCATTTAGGGAGGAGAGGTTGCTGAAGAAAGAAAAGGCTCTCACCCCTATCGGAGGATCTTATGCGAGTCTGTTCGAAAGGTTAAATCATGTTGGCTTGATTAAGCCGCTCACCGGATATACTCCAAATCCTCTTGCGAGAAGCTTCAATCCTACTACACGATATGCATACCACTCCAATGCTCTGGGGCATGATGTTTAAAGTTGTTGGAATTTGAAAATGGAGATAGCATCCGACATTCCTTGCACTCTAAATTCCCTTATTACCTTTCCTCCTCCCGCTTTGGGTCGTAACTGTGACGACCCGGCCCGTCGTCACGAGAATTACCACCCCGTTATGTTGTAAATACATGTTTTATGCTTTTATACCAGTGCTAGAGTCTATCGGGTGATTTAGGAGTGAATTGGATTGAAAATGAGGCATATAGCCTTTTTGAAAGAAACTTGAATATGGAAAGTCAATCTGGAGTTGACTATTTGGTTAGAGGGCTCGGAATCGGATTCTGATGATTCGGTTAGTTCCGGGAGGTGATTTGTGACTTAGGGGAGCGATCGGAATTGAATTTGGAGGCCCGGTGTAGAAATAGGCTTGAATTGGCTAAGGTTGAATTTTGGCGAAATCCGAACGGTAGGTGCGATTTTGATCCGGGAGTCGGAATGGAATTCCGACAGTTGTATTAGCTCCGTTAGGTGATTTTGGATATGTCCACAAAATTTCAGGTCATTCGGACGTCGTTTGGTCGGGTTTTTGATCGAATGTGTAATTCGGAAAGTTTTAAGGAATTTAGGCTTGAATCCGTGTGTAATTGGTGATTTTGATGTTTAGGATGGTGTTTTTATGATTGGAACAAGTTCGTATCGTGTTTTGGAGTATGTTGGTGTCTTTGGTTGAGGTCCCGGGGGTCTCGGGATCATTTTTGGATGCCTAACGGGCAAATTTTTATCATGGAGTTGCTGCAGAAAATTGCAGTCAGTGATTGCTCTATGCGATCGCATAGAGTCATTGCGATCGCATAGAAGAGCTTGGAGGGGTGCGATCGCATAGGTTTATCAGACTGTGCATTGCGATCGCATAGCCTGTGATGCGATCGCAGAGAAGAAAAGATGAGGCCTGGAAGGTTGTGCTATGCGATCGCGGAGGTGCAGTCGCGATCGCGTGAGGGCGAAATGTTTGAACATCGCGATCGCGTGAGTGGAGTCGCGATCGCGTAGAGCAAATGGGTCTGGCAGAGAATTTAATCATAGAACAGAGGGGCTACGGGTTCATAAACCCAAAACGCCATTTTTGAGTTCTAGAGAGAGAAACTCACGGGAATTGCTGGTAATTCATCGGGGATTCATCGGAGGTAAGTTTTGTGGCTTAATTACATCATTTTAACATGAAATCATGGGTTAAATTTCTGTAAATGGAAGATTAAAGGTGGGTTTGAGCCCTAGGCCTAAATTAAAGAAAAACACTGATTTGAGTGGGCAAATGGAGTCCGATTTTGGTAAATTTTATATGCCTAGACTCGTATCGAGATGAGGATTCCGAATATGTAACTTTTGTAATTTTTCGACAAGCGTACCAAAAGTCGGGTTTTGACAACTTTGGGAATTTTGATGTAAATCGAGTTGTATTGATTGGGTGTCGTCCCATTGGCCTAATTTGTTGTATTTCTACTGTATTTGATCAGATTCTACGCGTGCGGAGCTTGATTCTCGTGGCAAGGGCATTGCGGAGTAGTCGTCGCGCCGTATTGAGGTGAGTAATAGATGTGGGTGATGACCGGCGGGTTCGAAACCCCGGTATACCACTTTGTGACGCTGTATAGCGGCGAGACACGCACACTCTTGAGAGTGCGGGGTCGATCATGAACTGGAGACTATATATTAGTCCGACCTATTGATACTGTATTATTGGCTATTCTCGAGCCGTTGAACCTCCTTCTTGGACGGTTGAGTATATTGTGGGCCGTGAGCCAATTATTGGATCCCGCGAGGATCGTTATCATTGTCTTATCAAATAGACATGCTAGTTTACTACTAGTCCGCAGCTATTTCTGTTATTATGCTAATTCCAATCTCTGGAACTTGATATTACTGTTTTCCAACTGAAAAATGATAAAAGAGTTTTCAAAAACTACTTTTGAGCCTGCGAGGCTGTATCTGCATATTAGCTGACTAGTAGTGGATCGGGCTGCACGCCGCAGCGAGATATATGTTGGATCGGACTGCACGCCGCAGGAATATCTCTATGAGATGTGCTTGGGCTGTAGGAGCCCCTCCGGAGTCCGAACCCCCACAGTGAGCACGGGTACCCAAAATTGGAGTCGGGCTACGCGCCGTAGCGGTCATATCATGCATTGCATTGCATTTAGCTACATCTGCTAGCCGTTATGCTATTTATTGGTATTTGTTGGTACAGGTACAGTGAATATTGATTCTATGACAGGGTAGCCGATTATAGCTTTACATAGTGCTTTATTGCGGATTTTTTATCTCCGCCTTGTCTTACCCTTGTTTATTACCACCGAGTCCGGCATACTTATTTTACTCCCCGCACCTTGTGTGCGGATCCGGTACCTCTCAGCAGTGATCCGATAGAGCTGTGCGAGGCGACATCCGTGGGATATACGAGGTAGCCGCGAGTCCGCAGGACCCGATATTCCTTCCTACTCTGGATTTTGATTTTTTTATTAACATTTCTTTTCGCACTTGGTATCCCGTAAACCTTTATACACTCATGTTCAGTAGAGGCTCATGACTCTCGACCCTTCGGTCTATGGGAGTTAGTATATTTTGGACTTGGTCTCCCCGCTATTGGTATAAATATTACTATTGTTTCATATTTTGAAATGCTTAAATGGGTTAAAGAGAGCTTCAAGCTCCGTTGTTGATGTTGATTGGTCAGGCTGGCTTAGCAATGTGTCGGGCGCCATCACGACCGGATTTGGGGTCGTGACAAGTTGGTATCGGAGCCTAGGTTTACTAGGCCTCACGAGTCTTGAGCCGGTTAGTAGAGTCTTGTGGATCGGTATGGGGACGCCTGTACTTATCCTCGGGAGGCCGCGAACCTTTAGGAAAAACTTCACTTTTCTTGAACTCTGTCGTGCGATCTTGTTGTTCTGAGAACTGAACTTCTATATTCTATTCTCTCGCAGATGGCGAGAACGCGAGCATCGGGACGAGGTGGACGACCTCCATTGCCACCTGTTGGAGGCCGTGGGCGCGGTCGTGCTAGAGGTAGAGGTAGGGCGGCCGAGGCGCAGTGCCAGCCGACCCGCCCGTTGTACCGGCTCGCGAGCAGCCCCCGAGTGGTCGATGCCCCGGCAGTCCCGGTTCGGGCCGGACTATATCTATTGCTATTCCCGGTCTTCGAGAGACTCTCGCTCGTATATTATCGGCGTGTTCCGGCTTGGCTCAGATGTAGTTTCAGCTACCGCTACCGTAGCGACATCTCAGGTCCGGGGGTGGTCGGCAGACCCCGCAGCTCGCACACCGACCCGGTTGTTCGGGACTTCAGACGCCAGAGGCGATCCCCGCTCGGGTGGTTGCACCGGTTATTCCTCCGACTGCACCAGCTCCAGCTCCAGAGCATATGGTTGAGGTTATGCCCGATGACGAGCAGCGTCGTCTTGAGAGATTTGGCAGACTTCAGCCACCCCATTTTAGTGGCGCCGAGGGCGAGGATGCCCGGGGTTTCTTGGATAAGTGTCGGAAGATGCCGCGTACGGCCGGTATTCTCGAGTCCAGACCGGAGTTTCATTTACTACATTTCGGTTTTACCGGTCCCGCATTTGATCGGTGGGAGGAGTTTGAGAGGCGTAGGCCCGCAAGAGCAGCGCACCTCTCACACGGCAGCAGGTTCTCACTCTCTTTCTAGAGAAATATGTACCTCGCTCTCGTCGCGAGGAGCTACGTCGCCGCTTCGAGTGGTTGATTCGGGCGACATGTCCGTGACCCGCATGAGCTTAGATTCACTCGCTGGCTGTGCATGCCACACGGACGATCCCCACCGATAGGGAGAGGATCGGGAGGTTCATCGATGGCCTCAACTACTCTATCCATATTCTTATGACCGGCGAGCGAGTTCTGTCATCATCGTTTGAGCAGGTAGGTTGCTAATATGGCACGCTCCATCGAGGCGGATCGTCACCGAGAGAGAGAGGAGCGGGAGGCCGAGAGGCCTCGTGGTTCTGGCAGTTTCAGCGGTGCTCCATCTAGAGGGCATTCCCAGCAGAGGCGAGGTCGCTCATCTAGACCTTCTCATTCGGGCCGCCCCGAACAGCAGCGAGAGGTTCTGCTGGTCGTGGTCGACGGGGGTTTCGACGCAGGGTCGGCCATCGCTTGGTGCCCTCCCAGCCCACAGTGCAACACCTACTTCTCCAGCACCGGGTGCATGTTATGAGTGTGGCGAGTTTGGCCACACGAGGAGACAGTGCCCTCGACTCCGTAGGGACAGGACTCAGCAGAGGGATCAGCCCTCCTCTTCCAGCACCATCTCAGTTTAGTAGAGGTGGAGGTCGGCCTTCTCGTGGTCGCCCCAGGGGCGAGGAGAGATCTGGTGGAGGCCAGGCACGGTTCTATGCACTTCCTGACGGGCGTGATGCAGTTGCCTCCGATGCAGTGATTACAGGTATCATTTCTGTCTGTCACAGAGATGCCTCGTTCTATTTGATCCAGGGTCCACATATTCTTACGTGTCCTCTTATTTTGCACGTCATTTGGGTGCGACTCGTGGTAGTCTTGATTTACCTGTTCATGTATCCACCCTCGTGGGTGATACGATTGTTGTGGATCATGTCTATAGATCCTGTGTTATATCTATTGGGGGTCTGGAGACCCAGGCCGATTTGTTATTGTTGGGGATGGTGGACTTTGATGTTATATTGGGTATGGACTGGTTGTCTCCGTACCATGCTATATTGGACTGTCATGCTAAGACAGTTACGTTGGCCATTCCTGGTATTTCTCGGATTGAGTGGCGGGGTTCGACCGATTTCGTCCCTAGCCGTGTTATTTCGTTCTTAAAGGCTCAGAAGATGGTTGAAAAAGGGTGTTTATCGTACTTAGCTTTTGTGAGAGATGTGGGAGCTGAGTCTCCTAGCATTGATTCTGTACCTGTTGTGAGGGATTTTCCAGATGTATTTCCCTCAGACCTGCCGGGCATGCCGCCGGACAGGGATATTGATTTTGGCATTGACTTGGTGCCGGCACTCAGCCCATATCCGTTCCTCCTTATCGGATGGCACCAACTGAGTTGAAAGAACTGAAAGAGCAACTTCAAGAGCTTCTGGATAAGGGTTTCATCCGCCCTAGTGTGTCTCCGTGGGGTGCGCCGGTATTATTTGTTAAAAAGAAAGATGGTTCCATGCGAATGTGTATTGATTATAGGCAATTGAACAAAGTGACAGTGAAGAACAAGTACCCTCTACCACGCATAGATGATTTGTTTGATCAGTTATAGGGTGCGAGGGTGTTTTCTAAGATTGATCTTCGTTCAGGCTATCATCAGCTGAAGATCAGGGACTCGGATATTATGAAGACTGCATTCAGGACCCGATATGGTCATTATGAGTTTCTTGTGATGTCGTTTGGGTTGACCAACGCCCCAGCAGCATTTATGCATCTGATGAACAGTGTGTTCAAGCCTTATTTGGATTCATTTGTGATTGTGTTCATTGATGACATTCTAGTCTACTCCCGTAGTCAGGAGGAGCATGCTCAGCATTTGAGTATTGTGTTGCAGAGATTGAGGGAGGAGAAGCTATATGCTAAATTCTCCAAGTGCGAGTTTTGGCTCGAGTCCGTAGCATTTCTGGGACATGTGGTGTCTCGTGATGGTATTCAGGTTGATCAGAAAAAGATAGAGGCGGTGCAGAGTTGGCCTAGACCGACCTCAGCTACAGAGATCAGGAGTTTTCTTGGTTTGGCGGGATATTATCGCCGGTTTGTTCAGGGATTTTCATCCATTGCTTCTTCATTGACTAAATTGACCCGGAAGGGTGCACCATTCGTGTGGTCGGATGAGTGCGAGGAGAGCTTTCAGAAGCTCAAGACAGCTTTGACCACAGCTCCAGTGTTAGTATTGCCATCAGCTTCAGGTTCATATACTGTTTATTGTGATACCTCGAGAGTGGGGATAGGTTGTGTGTTGATGCAGGAAGGTAAGGTGATTGCATATGCTTCTCGGCAGTTGAAGCCACATGAGAAGAACTATCCTGTTCATGATTTGGAGCTAGCCGCCATTGTTCATGCATTGAATATTTGGAGACACTATTTGTATGGTGTGTCTTGTGAGGTGTATACCGACCATCGTAGTCTCCGGCACTTGTTCAAATAGAAAGACCTTAATTTGAGACAGCGGAGATGGCTGGAGTTGCTGAAGGATTATGACATTACTATATTATATCATCCGGGGAAGGCCAATGTGGTGGCCGATGCTTTGAGCCGGAAGGCGGTCAGTATGGGGAGCTTGGCATATATTCCAGCGGAGGAGAGGCCATTTGCTCATGATGTTCAGGTGCTAGCCAATCGGCTAGTGAGGTTAGATATTTCGGAGCCCAGCAGGGTATTGGCTTGTGTTGTATCTCGGTCATCTCTATATGATTGTATTCGTGAGCGCCAGTATGATGATCCACATTTGGCTGTCCTTAGGGACAGAGTTCAGCATGATGATGCTAGAGATGTCACCATTGATAGTGACGGCGTATTGAGGATGCAGGGCCGGATATGTGTGCCCAATGTTGATGGCCTTCGTGAGTTGATTCTGGAGGAGGCCCATAGCTCGCGGTATTCTATCCATCCAGGAGCCGCAAAGATGTATCAAGATTTGAAACAACACTATTGGTGGAGAAAGATGAAAATGGACATTGTCAGACATGTAGCACGGTGCCTCAACTGTCAGCAGGTTAAGTACGAGCACCAGAGGCCCGGTGGTGTATTTCAGCGCATTGCTATTCCTGAGTGGAAATGGGAGAGGATCACTATGGACTTTGTTACTGGACTCCCTCGGACGGCGAGGAAGTTTGATTCCGTATGGGTGATTGTGGATAGACTGACCAAGTCAGCTCACTTCGTTCCAGTTAGTACTACCTACTCATCGGAGCGGTTGGCAGCGATCTTTATTCGAGAGATTGTTCGGTTGCATGGGGTCCCAGTGTCTATCATATCCGACAGGGGTACTCAGTTCACTTCTCAGTTTTGGAGAGCATTTCAGCGAGAGATGGGTACACGGGTTGAGTTGAGTACAACATTTCACCCCCAGACAGACGGACAGTCTGAGCGCACTATTCAGATCTTGGAGGATATGTTGCGAGCTTGTGTGATTGACTTTGGTGGTTCGTGGGACGAGTTCCTACCACTTGCTAAGTTTGCCTACAACAACAACTATCAGTCGAGTATTCAGATGGCCCCGTATGAGGCATTGTATGGCAGACGGTGTAGATCCCCCGTGGGATGGTTTGAGCCTGGTGAGGTTAGATTGATAGGGACTGAGTTAGTCCAGGATGCTCTTGATAGAGCAAAGTTGATCCAGGAGAGGCTTCGTACAGCATAGTCTCGTCGGAAGAGTTATGCGGACCGTAGAGTTCGAGAGTTGTCTTTCATGGTTGGTGACAGAGTATTGTTGAAGATTTCACCTATGAAGGGTGTCATGAGGTTTGGGAAGAAAGGAAAGTTGAGTCCCAGGTATATCGGTCCTTTTGAGATACTTAGGAGAGTTGGAGAGGTGGCATATGAGTTGGCCTTGCCGCCCAGCTTATCCAGCGTTCATCCAGTATTCCATGTGTCTATGCTCCGGAAGTACATTGGAGATCCGTCTCATGTATTAGATTTCAGCACCATTCAGCTTGATGGTGATCTATCCTATGATGTGGAGCCTATTGCCATTTTGGGACGTCAGGTGAGAAAATTGAGGTCTAAGGAGATTGCATCAGTTAAGGTTCAGTGGAGAGGTCGACCCGTGGAGGAGGCCACTTGGGAGACCGAGCGGGAGATGCGGAGCAGTTATCCTCACTTGTTTGAGACTTCAGGTATGGTTCTTGACCCGCTCGAGGACGAGCGTTTGCTTAAGAGGGGGAGAATGTGACGACCCGGCCCGTCGTCACGAGAATTACCACCCCGTTATGTTGTAAATACATGTTTTATGCTTTTATACCAGTGCTAGAGTCTATCGGGTGATTTAGGAGTGAATTGGATTGAAAATGAGGCATATAGCCTTTTTGAAAGAAACTTGAATATGGAAAGTCAACCCGGAGTTGACTATTTGGTTAGAGGGCTCGGAATCGGATTCCGATGATTCGGTTAGTTCCGGGAGGTGATTTGTGACTTAAGGGAGCGATCGGAATTGAATTTGGAGGCCCGGTGTAGAAATAGGCTTGAATTGGCTAAGGTTGAATTTTGGCGAAACCCGAACGGTAGGTGAGATTTTGATCCGGGGGTCGGAATGGAATTCCGACAGTTGCAATAGCTTCGTTAGGTGATTTTGGATTTGTCCGCAAAATTTCAGGTCATTCGGACGTCGTTTGGTATTTATGAAGCACGTCGAGAGTGTGTGTGGTTGAGGTCTATAATACATCTTATTCGAGACAAATGTGAATTGAAATGTGACAAACTACCCACAATTTTGTATGACAACAATGCAGCATGCATAGCTCAATTGAAGGGAGGATTCATAAAAGGAGATAGGACAAAGCACATTTCACCAAAGTTATTTTTCACACATGATCTTCAAAAGAATGATGATATCAATGTGCAACAGATTCGCTCAAGTAATAATATGGCTGATTTGTTCACAAAATCTCTACCGACGTCAACCTTCAAGAAGCAAGTGTACAAGGACGGGATGCGAATGCTCAATGATGTGAATTGATGCTCTCATCGGGGGGAGTTAATGCGCGTTGTACTTTTTTTCCCTTACAAGGTTTTGTCCCACTTGGTTTTCCTTGCTAGGTTTTTAACGAGGCAACCAAAAGGCGTATTATTAGATATGTATACTCTTTTTTCTTTACTAGATTTTTTTTCCATTGGGTTTTATTTTAGTTAATGTTTTAACGAGACACATTACTTATTGAGTAGAAATTCAAGGGGGAATGCTAAGAATAGAATTCTATTTGGAGTGAATGTCTATCTTGTAGAGAGTTTTACTTTGTGACTAACTCATTTTTCCCCTATACATAGAGGGGTCTTACCCCATTATAAATCATCCCAAAATTGAATAAGTTATAAATATTGATAAACTTCATATTCACACCATGATGTGTGCAATTATCAATAAACTCAAAGTTTATTATGATATGGTTTTTATACAATAAAAATCCACTTTATTGTGGTATTCTTTTATTGAAAAAATAATTGTCTTTCTCTTTTTTTTTTTTGCTTAGTACTCGTCAGAATTCTCCGTTAGCTTTATTGTCTTTACTTTACTGTTCTTGTTGACCAAACCTGAGGCCAGTATAGCTCGAGGTCAAGCTTTAACGTTGGTTTGATTCAACTTACTTCCTTAATTTATACGTTTATTTTTTTATTTATTAATTGGTATTGAATTAAACCACATATCTTTAAAACTACAAAAAAGTTTTATTGTTACTCGTATTTTCAAGGTGAATAACGTTGTTCTAATGTTCTTTGTTTTAATCCCTAGAGGAAATTTTATGTTTTATGCTTTTATATCAGTGTTAAAGTCTATCGGGCGAGTTAGGAGTGAATTGGATTGAAAATGAGGCATATAGCCTTTGTGAAGGAAACTTGAATAAGAAAAGTCAACCCGGAGTTGACTATTTGGTTAGAGTGCTCGGAATCGGATTCCGATGATTCGGTTAGTTCCGGAAGGTGATTTGTGACTTAGGGGAGCGATCGGAATTGAATTTGGAGGCCCGGTGTAGAAATAGGCTTGAATTGGCTAAGGTTGAATTTTGGCGAAATCCGAATGGTAGGTGAGATTTTGATTCGGGGGTCGGAATGGAATTCCGACAGTTGCAGTAGCTCCGTTAGGTGATTTTGGATGTGCCTGCAAAATTTCAGGTCATTCGGACGTCGTTTGGTCGGGTTTTTGATCGAATGTGTAATTCGGAATGTTTTAAGAAATTTAGGCTTGAATCTGTGTGTAATTGGTGATTTTGATGTTTAGGATGGTGTTTTTATGATTGGAACAAGTTCGTATTGTGTTTTGGGGTATGTTGGTGGTTTTCGTTGGGGTCCCGGGGCCCTCGGGGTGTTTTCGGATGGTTAAACGGAAGAAAAACATGGAAATTGCAGGTTGGGATTCTGTTTCTGTTGTTTCCGCTCCTGCGGAATTGGGGCCGCAGGAGCGAGTCCGCAGAAGCGGACGAGGGGCGCAGGAGCGGCTGGTTACGCAGAAGCGGAAGTCATTCCGCTGAAGCGGCATCGCTGGTGCGAGCCAGTGATCGCAGAAGCGGACGGGGAGAAAATGGGCATGGTCCGCAGAAGCGGACATTTGACCGCTTGGGCGAGACCGCAGAAGCGGACAATGGTGCGCAGAGGCGGATGTTTCCGCAGAAGCGGAAGTTTCTTCGCAGATGCGGGCGCGCTTAAGCGGCCCTTTGCTCGCAGAAGCGGAAATGGCCGGCCAGGCCTGGAACCGCTGAAGCGACCCTTTGGTCGCGGATACGGACTCGTAGGAGCGGAAATTCTTCCGCAGAAGCGAAAATCGCTGTAAGTTAAGTGTATCAGAAGTTAGAAAAATTTCAGAACATTTCACACATTTGGGTCTCGGCTTTAGAGGCGATTTGGGCGATTTTGAAGAGAAACTCAAGGGAAATCATCAGGTAATCAACTATGGACTTAAACTATGATTAGTATTGATAATATTATGCAATTATATCATTTATGGAGGATTTAGCCCTAGGCTTGAACTTTAGAAAATCAAGGTTTTGAATGGGCAAATGGAGTCCGAATTTGGTAAAATTGATATGCTTAGACTCGTATTGAGATGAGGGTTCCGAATATGTGACTTTTGTGATTTTTCGATAAGCGTACCGAAAGTCGGGTTTTGACAACTTTGGGAATTTTGATGTAAATTGAGTTGTATTGATTGGGTGTCGTCCCATTGGCCTAATTTGTTGTATTTCTACTGTATTTGATCAGATTCTACGCGTGCGGAGCTTGATTCTCGTGGCAAGGGCATCGCGGAGTAGTCGTCGCGCCGTATTGAGGTGAGTAATAGATGTGGGTGATGACCAGCGGGTTCGAAACCCCGGTATACCACTTTGTGACGCTGTATAGTGGCGAGACACGCACACTCTTGAGAGTGCGGGGTCGATCGTGAACTGGAGACTATATATTAGTCCGACCTGTTGATACTGTATTATTGGCTATTCTCGAGCCGTCGAACCTCCTTCTCGGATGGTTGCATATATATATATTGTGATAATGGCCACTCTTGAGCCGAGGAACCCCCTTCTCGGGCGGTTGAGTATACATGTGGGCCGTGAGCCAGTTATTGGATCCCGCGAGGATCGTTATCATTGTCTTATCATATAGACACGCTAGTTTACTACTAGTCCGCAGCTATTTTTGTTATTATGCTAATTCCAATCTCTGGAACTTGGTATTACTGTTTTCCAACCGAAAAATGATAAAAGAGTTTTCAAAAACTACTTTTGAGCCTGCGAGGCTGTATTTGCATATTAGCTGACTAGTAGTGGATCGGGCTGCGCGCCGCAGCAGGATATATGTTGGATCGGACTGCACGCCGCAGGAATATCTCTATGAGATGTGCTTGGGCTGTAGGAGCCCCTCCGGAGTCTGAACCCCCACAGTGAGCACGGGTACCCAAAATTAGAGTCGGGCTACACGCCGTAGCGGTCATATCATGCATTGCATTGCATTTAGCTACATCTGCTAGCTGTTATGCTATTTATTGGTATTTGTTGGAACAGGTACAATGAATATTGATTCTAAGACAGGGTAGCTGATTATAGCTCTACATAGTGTTTTATTGCGGATTTCTTATCTGCGCTGCCTTACCCTTGTTTATTACCACTGAGTCTGGCAGTACTCATTTTACTCCCTGCACCTTGTGTGCAGATCCAGGTACCTCTCAGCAGTGATCCAGTAGCTGTGCGAGGCGACATCTGTGGGATATACGAGGTAGCTGCAGAGTCCGCAGGACCCGATATTCCTTCCTACTGTCTTTTGATTTTGTATTGACATTTCTTTCCGCACTTGATATCTTGTAAACCTTTATACACTCATGTTCAGTAGAGGCTCATGACTCTTGACCCTTCGGTCTATGGGAGTTGATGTATTATGGGACTTGGTTCCCCGTTTTCGTTACATATATCGTTGTTATTTCTTGAATTAATTTGCTTAAATGGGTTAAAGAGAGCTTCTAGCTCCGTGGTTGATATGGATTGGTCAGGCTGGCTTAGCAATGTGCTGGGCGCCATCACGACCGGATTTGGGGTCGTGACAAGTTGGTATCAGAGCCTAGGTTTACTAGGCCTCATGAGTCTTGAGCCAGTTAGTAGAGTCTTGTGGATCGATACGGGGACGCCTGTACTTTTCCTCGGGAGGCTGCGAACCTTTAGGAAACACTTCACTTTTCTTGAACTCTGTCGTGCGATCTTGTTGTTCTGAGAACTGAACTCTATATTCTATTCTCTCGCAGATGGCGAGAACGCGAGCATCGGGACGAGGTGGACGACCTCCATTGCCACCTGTTAGACGCCGTGGGCACGGTCGTGCTAGAGGTAGAGGTAGGGCGGCTGAGGCAGTGCCAGCTGACCCGCCCGTTGTACCAGTTCAGGAGCAGCCCCCAGTGGTTGATGCTCCAGCAGCCCCAGTTCAGGGCCAGACTATATCTATTGCTATTCCTGGTCTTCAGGAGACTCTTGCTCAGATATTATCAGTGTGTTCCGGTTTGGCTCAGGTAGTTTCAGATACCGCTACTGTAGTGACATCTCAGTCAGGGGGTGGTCGGCAGACCCCTGCAGCTCGCACACCTGAGCAGGTTGTTCAGGGACTTCAGACGCCAGAGACGGTCCCCGCTCAGGTGGTTGCCCCAGTTATTCCTCCAGCTACACCAGCTCCAGAGCGTATGGTTCAGACTATGCCCGACGACGAGCAGCACCGTCTTGAGAGATTTGGTAGACTTCAGCCACCCTATTTCGGTGGCGCTGAGGGCGAGGATGCCCGTGGTTTCTTGGATAAGTGTCAGAGGATGCTACGTACAGCTGGTATTCTTGAGTCCAGCGGAGTTTCATTTACTACATTTCAGTTCACTGGTCCCGCATTTGATTGGTGGGAGGAGTTCGAGAGGCGTAGGCCTGCAAGAGCAGCACCTCTCACATGGCAGCAGTTCTCTACTCTCTTTCTAGAGAAATATGTACCTCGGTCTCGTCGCGAGGAGCTACGTCGCCGGTTCGAGTGGTTGATTCAGGGCGACATGTCTGTGACTCAGTATGAGCTTAGATTCACTCAGTTGGCTAGGCATGCCACATGGATGATCCCCACTGATAGGGAGAGGATCATGAGGTTCATTGATGGCCTCAACTACTCTATCCGTATTCTTATGACCAGCGAGCGAGTTCTGTCATCATCGTTTGAGCAGGTTGCTGATATGGCACGCTCCATTGAGGCGGATCGTCGCCGAGAGAGAGGAGCGGGAGGCCAAGAGGCCTCGTGGTTCAGGCAGTTTCAGTGGTGCTCCATCTAGAGGGCATTCCCAGCAGAGCAGAGGTCGCTCATCTAGACCTTCTCATTCAGGCCGCCCGGAGCAGAGCGGAGGTTCTTATGGTCGTGGTCGACAGGGGTTTCAGCAGGGTCAGTCATCACTTAGTGCCCTCCCAGCCCAGAGTGCAGCACCTATTTCTCCAGCACCAGGTGCATGTTATGAGTGTGGTGAGTTTGGCCACATGAGGAGACAGTGCCCTCGACTCCGTAGGGACAGGACTCAACAGAGGGATCATCCCTCCTCTTCAGTACCATCTCAGGCTAGTAGAGGTGGAAGTCAGTCTTCTCGTGGTCGCCCAGGGGCTAGGAGAGATCTGGTGGAGGCCAGGCATGGTTTTATGCACTTCCCGACAGGCGTGATGCAGTTGCCTCCGATGCCTCTATTCTATTTGATCCAGGGTCCACATACTCTTACGTGTCCTTTTATTTTGCACATCACTTGGGTGCGTGTCTTCTTATTTTGCACATCATTTGGGTGCGACTCGTGGTAGTCTTGATTTACCTGTTCATGTATCCACCCCCGTGGGTGATACGATTGTTGTGGATCATGTCTATAGATCCCGTGTTATATCTATTGGGGGTCTGGAGACCCAGGCAGATTTGTTATTGTTGGGGATGGTGGACTTTGATGTTATATTGGGTATGGACTGGTTGTCTCCGTACCATGCTATATTGGACCGTCATGCTAAGACAGTTACGTTGGCCATTCCTGGTATTTCTCAGATCGAGTGGCGGGTTCGACCGATTTCGTCCCTAGCCGTGTCATTTCGTTCTTAAAGGCTTGGAAAATGGTTGAAAAAGGGTGTTTGTCGTACTTAGCATTTGTGAGAGATGTGGGAGCTGAGTCTCCTAGCATTGATTCCGTACCTTTGGTGAGGGATTTTCCAGATGTATTCCCCTCAGACCTGCCGGCATGCCGCCGGACAGGGATATTGATTTTGGCATTGACCTGGTGCCGGGCACTCAGCCCATATCCATTCCTCCTTATCGGATGGCACCAGCTGAGTTGAAAGAACTGAAAGAGCAGCTTCAAGAACTTCTGGATAAGGGTTTCATCCGTCCTAGTGTGTCTCCGTGGGGTGCGCCGGTATTATTTGTTAAAAAGAAAGATGGTTCCATGCGAATGTGTATTGATTATAGGCAATTGAACAAAGTGACAATGAAGAACAAGTACCCTCTACCGCGCATAGATGATTTGTTTGATCAGTTACAGGGTGCGAGGGTGTTTTCTAAGATCGATCTTCGTTCAGGCTATCATCAGCTGAAGATCAGGGACTCGGATATTATGAAGACCGCATTCAGGACCCGATATGGTCATTATGAGTTTCTTGTGATGTCGTTTGGGCTGACCAACGCCCCAACAGCATTTATGCATCTGATGAACAGTGTGTTCAGGTCTTATTTGGATTCATTTGTGATTGTGTTCATTGATGACATTCTAGTCTACTCCCGTAGTCAGGAGGAGCATGCTCATCATTTGAGTATTGTGTTGCAGAGATTGAAGGAGGAGAAGCTATATGCTAAATTCTCCAAGTGCGAGTTTTGGCTCGAGTCCGTAGCATTTCGGGGACATGTGGTGTCTCGTGATGGTATTCAGGTTGATCAGAAAAAGATAGAGGCGGTGCAGAGTTGGCCTAGACCGTCCTCAGCTACGGAGACCCGGAGTTTCCATGATTTAGCGGGATATTATCACCGGTTTGTTCAGGGATTTTCATCCATTTCTTCTTCTTTGACCAGATTGATAGAGAAGGGTGCACCATTCATGTGGTCGGATGAGTGAGAGGAGAGCTTTCGAAAGCTCAAGACAGCTTTGACCACAGCTCCAGTGTTAGTATTGCCATCAGCTTCAGGTTCATATACCGTTTATCGTGATGCCTCGAGAGTGGGGATAGGTTGTGTGTTGATGCAGGAAGGAAAGGTAATTGCTTATGCTTCTCGGCAGTTGAAGCCGCTTGAGAAGAACTATCCTATTCATGATTTGGAGCTAGCCGCCATTGTTCATGCATTGAAGATTTGGAGGCACTATTTGTACTGTGTGTCTTGTGAGGTGTATACCGACCATCGTAGTCTCCAGCACTTGTTCAAACAGAAAGACCTTAATTTGAGACAGCAGAGGTGGCTTGAGTTGCTGAAGGATTATGACATTACTATATTATATCATCCGGGGAAGGCCAATGTGGTGGCCGATGCTTTGAGCCGGAAGGCGGTCAGCATGGGGAGCTTGGCATATATTCCAGCTGAGGAGAGGCCATTTGCTTATGATGTTCAGGTGCTAGCCAATCGGCTAGTGAGGTTAGATATTTCGGAGCCCAGCAGGGTATTGGCTTGTGTTGTATCTCGGTCATCTCTATATGATCGTATTCGTGAGCACCAGCATGATGATCCACATTTGGCTGTCCTGAGGGACAGAGTTCAGCATGATGATGCTAGAGATGTCACCATTGATAGTGACGGCGTATTGAGGATGCATGGCCGGATATGCGTGCCCAATGTTGATGGCCTTCGTGAGTTGATTCTGGATGAGGCCCATAGCTCGCGGTATTCTATCCATCCAGGAGCCGCGAAGATGTATCAAGATTTGAAAAAGCACTATTGGTGGAGAAAGATGAAAATGGACATTGTCGTACATGTAGCACGGTGCCTCAACCGTCGCCAGGTTAAGTACGAGCACCGCAGGCCCGGTAGTGTATTTCAGCGCATTGTTATTCCCCGAGTGGAAACGGGAGAGAGTCACTATGGACTTTGTTCCCCGGACTCCCTCGGACGGCGAGGAAGTTTGATTCTCTGTATGGGTGATTGTGGATAGACTGACCAAGTCAGCTCACTTCATTCCAGTTAGTACTACCTACTCATCGGAGCGGTTGGCATCGATCTTTATTCGAGAGATTGTTCGGTTGCATGGAGTCCCAGTGTCTATCATATCCGACAGGGGTACTCAGTTCACTTCTCAGTTTTGGAGAGCATTTCAGCGAGAGATGGGTACGCGGGTTGAGTTGAGTATAGCATTTCACCCCCAGACAGACGGACAGTCTGAGCGCACTATTCAGATCTTGGAGGATATGTTGCGAGCTTGTGTGATTGATTTTGGTGGTTCGTGGAACGAGTTCATACCACTTGCTGAGTTTGCCTACAACAACAGTTATCAGTCGAGTATTCAGATGGCCCCGTATGAGGCATTGTATGGCAGGCGGTGTAGATCCCCCGTGGGATGGTTTGAGCCTGGTGAGGTTAGATTGATAGGGACTGAGTTAGTCCAGGATGCTCCGGATAGAGCAAAGTTGATCCAGGAGAGGCTTCGTACAGCACAGTCTCGTCAGAAGAGTTATGCGGACCGTAGAGTTCGAGAGTTGTCTTTCATGGTCGGTGACAGAGTATTGTTGAAGGTTTCACCTATGAAGGGTGTCATGAGGTTCGGGAAGAAAGGAAAGTTGAGTCCCAGGTACATTGGTCCTTTTGAGATACTTAGGAGAGTCGGAGAGGTGGCATATGAGTTGGCCTTGCCGCCCAGCTTATCCAGCGTTCATCCAGTATTCCATGTGTCTATGCTCCGGAAGTACATTGGAGATCCGTCTCATGTATTAGACTTCAGTACCATTCAGCTTGATGGTGATCTATCCTATGATGTGGAGACTATTGCTATTTTGGGTCGTCAGTGAGAAAATTGAGGTCTAAGGAGATTGCATCAGTTAAGGTTCAGTGGAGAGGTCGACCCGTGGAGGAGGCCACTTGGGAGATCGAGCGGGAGATGCGGAGCAGATATCCTCACTTGTTTGAGACTTCAGGTATGTTTCTTGACCCGCTCGAGGACGAGCGTTTGCTTAAGAGGGGGAGAACGTGACGACCCGGCCCGTCGTCACGAGAATTACCACCCCGTTATGTTGTAAATACATGTTTTATGGTTTTATATCAGTGTTAAAGCCTATCGGGTGAGTTAGGAGTGAATTGGATTGAAAATGAGGCATATAGCCTTTTTGAGGGAAACTTGAATAAGGAAAGTCAACCCGGAGTTGACTATTTGGTTAGAGGGCTCGGAATCGGATTCGGATGATTCGGTTAGTTCCGGAAGGTGATTTGTGACTTAGGGGAGCGATCGGAATTGAATTTGGAGGCCCTGTGTAGAAATAGGCTTGAATTGGCTAAGGTTGAATTTTGGCGAAATCCGAACGGTAGGTGAGATTTTGATTCGGGGGTCGGAATGGAATTCGACAGTTGCAGTAGCTCCGTTTTGTGATTTTGGATATGTCCGCAAAATTTCAGGTCATTCGGACGTCGTTTGGCTGGGTTTTTGATCGAATGTGTAATTCGGAATGTTTTAAGGAATTTAGGCTCGAATCCGTGTGTAATTGGTGATTTTGATGTTGTAGATGGTGTTTTTAGTGATTGGAACAAGTTCGTATATGTGTTTTGGGGTATGTTGGTGGTTTTCGATGAGGTCCCGGGGCCTCGGGGTGTTTTCGGATGGTTAAACCGGAAGAAAAACATGGAAATTGCGGGTTTGGATTCCGTTCGTTGTTTCCGCTCCCGCGGAATCGGGGACGCAGGAGCCGAGTCCGCGTAAGCGATCGAGGTGCGCAGGAGCCGCTGGTTACGCAGAAGCGGAAGTCATTCCGCTGGAGCGGCTTCGCCGGTGCGAGCGGTCGATCGCAGACGGACGAGAAGAGAAATGGGCATGGTCCGCGTGTGCGACATTCGACCGTTGGGCGAGACCGCAGAAACGGACAATGGTGCGCAGAGGCGGACGCTTCCGCGTGAGCGGAAGCTTCGCGTGGCGGGCGCGCTTGCCGCCCTTTGATCGCGAAGCGGAAATGGCCGGCTAGGCCCGGAACCGCCGAAGCGACCTTTGGTCGCGGATACGGGCTCGTAGGAGCGGAAATTCTTCCGCGGAAGCGAAAATCGCTGTGAGTTAAGTGTATCCAGAAGTTAGAAAAATTTCAGAACATTTCACACATTTCGGGTCTCGGCTTTAGAGGCGATTTGGGCGATTTTGAAGAGAAATTCAAGGGAAATCATCAGGCAATCAACTATGGACTTAAACTATGATTAGTATTGATAATATTATGCAATTATATCATGAAAATGGAGGAATTTATGGAGGATTTAGCCCTAGGCTTGAACTTTAGAAAATCAAGGTTTTGAATGGACAAATGGAGTCCGAATTTGGTAAAATTGATATGCTTAGACTCGTATCGAGACGAGGGTTCCAGAAATGTGAATTTCGTAAATTTTCGGAATGTGGGCCGGAGCTCGGGTTTTGACAACTTTGGGAATTTTGATGTAAATTGAGTTGTATTGATCGGGTGTCGTCCCATTGGCCTAATTTGTTGTGTTTCTACCGTATTTGATCATATTCTACGCGCGCGGAGCTTGATTCTCGTGGCAAGGCATCGCGGAGTAGTCGTCGCACCGTATCGAGGCGAGTAATAGACGTGGGTGATGACCAGCGGGTTCGAAACCCCGGTATACCACTTTGTGACGCTGTATAGTGGCGAGACACGCACACTCTTGAGAGTGCGGGGTCGATCAGGAACTGGAGACTATATATTAGTCCGACCTGTTGATACTGTATTATAGGCTATTTCTCGAGCCGTCGAACCTCCTTCTCGGATGGTTGTATATATATATATTGTGATAATGGCCACTCTTGAGCCGAGGAACCCCCTTCTTGGGCGGTTGAGTATACATGTGGGCCGTGAGCCACTTATTGGATCCCGCGAGGATCGTTATCATTGTCTTATCATATAGACATGCTAGTTTACTACTAGTCCGCAGCTATTTTGTTATTATGCTAATTCCAATCTCTGGAACTTGATATTACTGTTTTCCAACTGAAAAATGATAAAAGAGTTTTCAAAAACTATTTTTGAGCTTGCGAGGCTGTATCTGCATATTAGCTGACTAGTAGTGGATCGGGCTGCGCGCCGCAGCGAGATATATGTTGGATCGGACCGCACGCCGCAGGAATATCTCTATGAGATGTGCTTGGGCTGTAGGAGCCCCTCCGGAGTCCTGAACCCCCACAGTGAGCACGGGTACCCAAAATTGGAGTCGGGCCACGCGCCGTAGCGGTCATATCATGCATTGCATTGCATTTAGCTACATCTCGCTAGCCGTTATGCTATTTATTGGTATTTGTCGGAACAGGTACGATGAATATTGATTCTAAGACAGGGTAGCCGATTATAGCTTTCACATAGTGCTTTATCGTGGATTTCTTATCTCGCGTTGTCTTACCCTTGTTTATTACCACCGAGTCCGGCAGGTACTCATTTTACTCCCCGCACCTTGCGTGCGATCCGTGTACCTCTCAGCAGCTGATCCGAGAGGCCGTGCGAGGCGACATCTCGCGGGATATACGAGGTAGCCGCGTAGTCCGCAGGACCCGATATTCCTTCCTACCGTCTTTTGATTTTGTATTGACATTTCTTTCCGCACTTGGTATCTTGTAAACCTTTATACACTCATGTTCGGTAGAGGCTCACGACTCTTGACCCTTCGGTCTATGGGAGTTGATGTATTATGGGACTTGGTTCCCCGTTTTCGTTACATATATCGTTGTTATTTCTTGAATTAATTTGCTTAAATGGGTTAAAGAGAGCTTCTAGCTCCGTGGTTGATATGGATTTTAAAACTACAAAAAAGTTTTATTGTTACTCGTATTTTCAAGGTGAATAACGTTGTTCTAATGTTCTTTGTTTTAATCCCTAGAGGCTCATGACTATCGTTTGTGCGTCTAGTTTTTTTAGATATTATTTTGCTATAACTTTATTAGCTATTTTCGAAATATACACACTTGATTAGACCTTATAAGCATGTATTGGTAGATAGAACATGACTTGCTCGACAGGTTATAGAAATTGAGCGCTATCAAGTTTCACCCCAGTTTCTGGGCGTAAAAAATTTATTTCAAAAAGTTAAAAATTTTAATGTCCAAATTTAGGCCGAAAATTAATCAGTTTGTCTCTCATGCTCAAAGAGTTGAGAAAATGAGCGTTCATGTGACCAAAAACGCTCGCATAAGTATATTTAACAGCGTTCATGTGACCAAAAACGCTCGCATAAATTTAGGCCGAAAATTAATCAGTTTGTCCCTCTTTTTTTCTTTCAGTTTGGAGTTTTGGAATTGTTAAATAATCCAATATTTACATTAGTTAAGGGTAATTTAACAAATTTATAAATCCAATATTTACATCAGTTAAGGGTAATTTAGCAAATTTATAAGTTATTACAGCAAGGTAAAATGAAATCAAACAAGAAATAATTGCTATATTAAACTTTAAACAACAACAAAACAATAGTCTGTCCATACATCGACTTAAAAAATACAATCCAAACTGGCGGTAAAAGAAGAGCACACGTACCCATAACTTTCTTATTCAGTTCTATAGATAATTTGTTGACACACTATAAAAGTAAATAACAATCGTGCATATTGCTCGACTAACAAGCAAAGTAAATCAATCCGAAGTGCATATAGTAGTTTATTTCGCAACGAAACCAGCCAATCATTGGTCATTTGAAGCTTGGCAATAATGTCCATCAATGGTTTTGGTTACTGCAGTAACAAATTCCTTCAACTTATCGGGACATGGAACATCTTCGTTCAACTTCTCATATTCGATCGTTGTCTTGACAAATTCAGCCTCATTCTTTGATATAATTTGGAAGGTAAACCTAAGGGTCTTATACAACTTCATTAGTTCTCCTTCAAGCAGATTGTATACTATTGACTTGTTTTCCTCATCTACTGCTTCCACCAACTCCTTCGAAATAATCTCCACACCATCTAAACCAAACATAAAAGAAATCGGTGTCACGGTAAAAATATAACAACAACAATCCAGTAAAAATGCACAAATAGGGTTTGAGCAGGGTAGGGTGTACGCCGTCTCACTCCTACCTTGAGAGGGCAGAGTGACTATTTCTGATTGACCCTCGGCTAAAGAAAATGAAAAAAAGATGATAGCAATTCATAACAAGATAATATATTCAATAAACTAAGTTGAAGATAACGATAAAGAATATAAAAAGTATACATAGCAAAATAATATATTTAGAGAAACTAAACCAGAGATTTGATAGCATTAGAGAATGTGAAAGGAGCATATTATCACAGTAAAAATGCATGAAAAAAATAAATAAGAGGAATTGAAGAGTACTTGACCAAGGATTAGTTGCCTTACCAATGGAATAATAAACCATAATAACACATCCAACTTGTCCCCACTCTCCTTCAAGTAAATCAATCCGTGGAACAAGATGAGAGCATATTTTAGGGAGATATTCTTTGTTACTGCCGTATATTTCGACGAAAACTCTCCCTGGAGACTTAATTTCCACCTCAAATTCTAGCTCACCACTCAATGCCATCTCCTCTATATTATAAACGAAGCAAAAAAAAAAAAGAAATTCTTTCTGAATGTCTAACTCTCTGTGTTGCTACTCCTTATATAACGTGAGTATCACATAGTTTCAGCAAGATAATAATTAATCAGGATTATAATTTATGATTTATTCCCACCGTTCACTTTTAGTTGTCTATTTTGATATTTTCACACCCCGTAAGAAGCTATAAATGAAGTATATTTCATAATATTACCTAAATAATAATAGCATTTTCAAAAGTCCAGAAAAATAATTTAGAGAATGAGTAGTTAATGATAAAAGTAAAACAGAAAAATTGATTGTCTTTCTCTTGATTTAATATAGAACCCAAGTAAAAGAAAAAATATATTTTTAGTATAGTAGACAAGTAAAAGTGAACAGTGAAAATATTTTTTATACATTCATTTTCAGTTCATGACTGTTAATTATTCTTATCCTTGAAAGGAACGGTCCAATTATCCGTTAATGTTTTTTTTCAAAAATCCGTTAGGTTTTCTTTATATAAAACAGAGAGATCGAAGGTCTTGTCCTGCGTCTCGGAGAAAATAATTGCTTAAAATAAAGGCCGTTAAGGTCACATTGACATAGAAGTGATTACTTTTTATCCGTTGAAACTACAAAGTTAAGCCACGACATTTATAAGCTAAATTTACGAAATGTTTATATAAATCGTTATAAATAATATCCACTTCTTTAAATTATAACAGTGTCATTAAACAAAAGGGTGAAGTAATTGTTTTAAAAAATTCAAATGTATAATTTTCCTCAAACATTTTTTTGTTTGTTTGTTTTTCACTTGGTTTTATTACTCATACAGGGAATCCAACTGAGATGTGTGCCGCGTAAGACTCATTGAAAAAGGAAATACTCTTTGTAAGAATTTTCATTTACATAGCTCAGAACTCAATACTTGAAAATTATATACATTCACCACAAGGTCCACAACTCTCTGTCCAAATGATATTATTTTAAATTCAGTTCCAACTGATTGGCTGATAATGAGGAATTGAGAATATGCTCTTAGGTCATTTCCAACCCTTAATTTTATTTTCTCCTCCAAAATAGAGTAAAGTTACTCCATTTTTTACTTCAAAAAAAAAATATTTCATTTTATATTCTTTTCTTTCTTTAATATTATATTATATTATTATCTTTTGTCAAATTTTACTTTTTATTTCTATTGAAGAAATTCTATCTTTTTTTTACATATTTATCACAGATAATTTATATTCCTTTCTTATATAACCATTTAATATAAAATTATTTTAAACCATAATCTTTTAAACAATATAATTTGTTAGACATTGTTATAGCTTATACATACTAACGGCTAATTCAAATAAAAGTGAAGTTTGTGAGATATAAAATAATTATATACATATGACATTATAGTCAAATTCAGATTAAATACTACATAAATATTTAACTTTCACCTTTAATATATATAAAAAATAAATTAAAAGAATTAAATAATAAAGTAATAAGATAGTAATGGAGGAGATAGTGTCACTCCAAATTTAGAATAACACCGTTCATCACCCTTTTTACAGCAAAAAAATAAAGCAATATTGGAGACCATTTACTCTAAAAATCATACGGTTGGCGTTGGAGATGCTTATGGGAATGGATGGGATTGGCAACTGTGCAGACCAAAAAACACATTTTTATTTTTATGGATAAGTCACTTTCAGGATAAGGGTGTCCCCTCTTGAATTAAGGGCTAAAATTCAAAATGATTAGTACCCTTGTGGCCCTTCTTTAAATTGGGTCACATGAAACGAAATTCTTCTTTCTCCTATATCCTAGAATTTTTTACCTTCCTGGTCCTTTATTTAATATTATTTTTATTAATAGCATCACTTCTTCTTTATTCCATAAATGACAAACTTTTTTACAAATTTTGCATAGTTCAAAAATAATGTGATGAGGAATTAAGGGATACTATTAAATGAGGAATTTAATAGCTAACTTCTCTCTCGTAGGATTTTTCTTTTCTGGGGGAGGGGGTTGCTTTGGCCTTTTTAAATCTATGCAAAATCTTTTCCAAATCTCACACAACATTTTATGCCATTGTTTTGTTATTTGATTTTTTTTCTCCCCTTCACTCTGCTTCTTCTCTTCATATATATTGAGAAGATTTGTATTTCATATAAATTTGTATATATTGCTATATAAAATGCATTTATTACATATATTTCGTGGTATAAGTTATGTACATTTTTTATGAAATCTGAATATATTTTAAACATATCTGACATAAAATTATTTTCTGACTTCACCATGTCTATGCAAACATAATAAATATAATGTATATTTCAAAATAATATATATTTAATAACCAGTATATTATTATTATTTTTATACCTAACATAAGTAAGTGTTAACTAAGTTGAAGAGAATGTACATACCATTTTTATACCATGCATAATTAGATAAATAGAATATACCACACATTTGAAGACAAAGTACATAAATTGTTTATAACTAAACACAATCAAATAAATAGAATATACTATGTATTTTGAAGATAAAATACGTAAAAAATTTATACCTAAATACAATTAAATAAACAGAATATGCCATGTATGTAATTGTGTTTAGTCATAAAAATGGTATGTACTTCATCTTTAAAATACATGGTATATTTTTTTTATTTAATTTGTTTAGGTATAAAAAAGGTGTGTATTTTATACTTGATTAGGTATAATGCTTAGGTGTCGAGTTTGGGTGTAAAATGAAAGATATGGGTACACACACACACACACACACACACACACACACACACACACACATATATATATATATATATATATATATATATATATATATACACACATTTATTAAGAGGTTGATTTGAAAAAAAAAATATGGGAGAAACTAAAAAAGATTTATTTGGGGGGGGGGGTGTTTGCACTTTGCAATGAATATAATGGCAAGGGAGATAAAGTGAAGTCCTAATTTTCCGGAGAGATTTTTGGGATAGGAAATTGGGATATTGTTGAACATTAAATGGACGCCAACTTATTTTTAGGTTACAATTATTTATGTAAACACTACAGTGCCATTATGGAAATATACTTAATGGTGCTAGGATTTTGTATATATTCTTTTAAAACGTGATACTTATGAAAGTTCCTCTATTTAGAACGTGCCGAAGAAACAGGTGAAACTGACAAGACTTTGTTGACATGTCAGTTTCCGATAATATATTTGCCCCTATTTTGCATTTTTTTTTACTCAATTGCCATCACACAATTTGGTAAAAGAACTAAACTTGCCTAATACTATTAAGGAATAATTACCTCATATAACAAATATTCGTATACCTTATTTATTTTAAATAAATACCCTTTTAAAAAATTATATTTCATAACTACCTTTTGATTTTATATAGTCAAATATCTATTTATGGTCAACTCCTACCCTTAGCTTAAGCCATAAAATCAGCTTTGTATTATTTTTCTCTGTTATAAATAGAATTTTATTTATTGTGAATATCTATATTTAGAGAGATTCTAGGAATTATTACTTGGTGGTTAAGTAACTCTTTTCTTATAAATAGAGGGTTCTATTACATTGTAATTCATCCCAAAATCAATAAGAATTATCTCTCCCTACTTTTCTCTGCAATACTCTTTTTCTGTTTTTATTGTTCCATAACGCGTTATCAGCACGAGACTCTAATCAATTGAGTAGAAGCTTTGTGATTGAGCTTAATGATTGTCAATTGCTCAATGAAATTTCTTCATGATTAAATTCTGGATTTAAGGTAAGTATTTAATTAACTTTATTATTCTCTTTTAAATTCTTTAAATTCTATAATTTGATTTTATATACAAGCAAATACAAAAAAGTTTGATTATAACTCTAGTGGAGTTTGTAAGAAATTATAACCACATGAAGTGGTAAAATTTCTATATCTTGCCATGATCAAAGTCATGTATGATCGTGAGTACAAGAAGTGAAAACCCGTCCCATTGAATTTGCTCCATTCTCATTCCCTTAAGATAATCTGATAGCAATATGTGATAAGTCTGAAAGAAGAAAAAATTATTACTGCGAAGGTATCAATAGATATGAATGTGGCAATAGACGAAATTATAATCGCATTGTGATAATGAGAATAATAAGGATTCTCAAAATAATCCTTCACTTTGTGAAAGTAATATTTGTCATTGATTTGACATGAGATTTTATAAAGCACATATAGATGATTATGGTTCATTCATGATGTGAATGTGACAACATCTGATTTATAAATACATATTCATTCTTGGAAGAATATGAACGTGCTAGTGGTAGTGAATATACTGCACTCACCTCTAGATGGAGGTTTGAGATGATATAAGAAAATAATGTCATTATTATGGCATGAATGGTCATTGGTCACATACCTATTGTACGCCAAAATATTTTGGCATTATGATTATTAAAGAATAACAATAATGCAAGAAACATATCTTGCATATAATTTTGACCATAATGGTATAACTTTCCCCTTAAAAGATATATTCACCATATGGATGTTGAATATGTTGTAGTACCAAATCAATTGAGAGCTCTAGAAGAGTCAATTATTACTATTTTGGACAAACACAATTGATTACCAATAAGGTATTATGTTGTAGTAAGTCTCAAAGAAACTTATTCAGTTTCCAAAGTATACGCCAAAGCAATTGATTATATTGAGACTATAAATAAAGGAAAGATTTAATATCTTCAATTAGTACAACTTGTAGTTGGGTAATATGTATGTGAAAAGCTACCCGCTTTATTCTCTAGTTTGTACTACACAAATAAAAGAATACCACAATAAAGTGGATGTTTATTGTATAAAAATCATATCATAATAAACTTGGAGTTTATTGATAATTGCACACATCATGGTGTAAATATGAAGTTTATCAATATTGATAACTTATTCAGTTGGCATAATTGGTTTAGTCATATCAATTTAAGTATGATGTGTAAAAAATAATAGAGAATTCACATGGGTAAATATTAAAGAACTAGAAAGTTCTTTGCAAATTCTCTTATATTGATTGTTCCCATTAATTAATAGATCAACTAAATTAGGATTGAATCCTATGATTGCTGGAAATATCAACGGTGAATATGGGCTCATTCACTTGGCTTGTATATCACATAAGATGCATCTATGAGATGGTTACATGTACGATTATTATTAACCCGCAATATGGCGTTTACGAGGTAACTTGCTCAATAATTTGATTTAGAGCATAATTTCTAGATTTTTTATTCAAGATAGTTCATCTTGATAAGTTGGTTTATATCATAGTTGCTTTAGCAAAATAATTTATTGAGTTCCTCCACTTAATAGCTAAATTATTGCTTATGAGAATAAAGTTACCTATATCAGTTTGATATAGGTTATACACCAAAGTATATTACATTTTACCGTCACAAGTGGTTCAAGGTCATGAACCAAATAATTCTATCTTATTATTATTGGTGTGCGGTGTATATTTTGATTTACACCATAACACACAAAGGTGGATTCTCAATGTTGAGGTACCAAGTTAGTTTTTCTAGCATGAGGGTAAGATATGATAAACAGTTGAGAAAACGTTACGTGGAATGAATTATCATGTGTACATTGTCACGACCCAGATTTCCCACCATCGGGAGTCATGATGGCACTTAATAATAGGAGCAAGACAAGCCAATTAATTTAACACTTCTCTTAACAATAGTAACCATATAAGGAAAAATGAGACAATTAACATAAAATCGGAAGTCTTAAAATATATACATGTGAAAATAAGTACGGAAATTCAACTTCAACCTCTACCCAAGACTGGAGTCACTAACTCACGAACGTCTATAGAAAACTACATACAAGGTCTGAACAAAGTACAGTACTGTTTGCTTCGGTACAATAGATAACAAACTGAGTAAAATAGAAAGGGACTCTGGCCTGCGGACGTCAGCAAGGCTACCTGGAATGTCCCTGGACTGAAGTCAACCCTTAATCAACTACTGTTGTGGTCCAAAAGCTGCTCCGGTACCGTGATCTGTGCAAAAAAGCACAGAAGTGTAACATCAGCACAACTAAACCCATGTGTTGGTAAGTGCCTGGCCTAACCCCGGCGAAGTAGTGACGAGGCTAGATAGGACTATCAATAAATCTGTACAGATATATGCAATAGAAGGAAAATATACATAACTTAAATAGCTAAGAGGGAGGGGAGTATGCTATGGGGGAGTAGCAGTTCAGATATAAAGTAAACAGATAGGGAAAAGAAACTGTACAATAGAAACTAATAAGGAGAACGAGATAATCAACAATTTAAAACACAAACTCAATAAATAAGGAATGAAACGGTATAACTACAATAGTTAACGAGAGTAATAATCAAAACATGGCACGGAATGTTCCTCGTGCATTAATAAGCAAAACATGGCACAGAATGTTCCTTCGTGCATTAATAAGCAAAACATGGCACGGAATGTTCCTTCATGCATTAATAAGCAAAATATGGCACGAAATGTTCCTTCCTGAATTAATAAGCAAAACTTGGCACGGAATGATCCTTCGTGTATAAATATTCAAAACATGGCACGGAATGAGGCTCGTACCAAAACCCAATCACCCATAACCCCACGAGTCCTTCGTGCATAAATATTCACAAAATGGCACGGAATGACCCTTTGTGCATAATCACTCTTCCTCGCCCAATCAACAATCACAACCAAACGGGGCGAGGGGATAGACAAACAACATTAAATATCCCGGCAAGCGAGAACAAAGCAAAACAGTTAAATCCCGACAAGGGAGCAACAACAATAACCTTCACATCCCGGCAAGGGAGATAATCACTATACAAATACATCCCCGCGAGGGAATAATCACAATTCTTTCTCATACTCTTCACATTATGTAGAAATCATCAATTCCACATGGAAGAATCACAACAAAATTAGAATAAGCACAAATAACCAGAGTGATGCTAGACACCAGTGTATAGATACTCGTCACCATGCCTATACATTATACTCAACACTTAGCAATTAGCAAACAACACCCAAATCATATTCCCTCAAGCCAAAGTTAGATCAAACACTTACCTCGGTCCAAAGATTAGCAATCAATCTTCAAATACCGTCTTTCCTCTACAATCCGACTCCGAAACAATGATATCTAGGTATAATTAATTCAATAATATCAATAAAGACTCAATAGCAACATCCCCAATGCCTAAATATGAATTTCTAAGCTTTTTTCCCAAAATCTCAAAATTGACCCCGGGCCCGCTTGGTCAAAAATGAGGCTCGTACCAAAACCCAATCACCCATAACCCCACGATTTCAAATATATAATTTGTTTTAAGATTCGAACACAAATTGAGGTTGAATAACCCAAAATTCCCAAAAACCTAACTCTACCCAAATCCCTTAATTTCTACTTTGATTTCATGATTTAGGTCTAGGTTTCAATAATTAATGAAGAAGAGTGAAGGAATTAGGTGGGAAATTACTTACCCAAAAGACTTTGGTGAAGAAGAGCTTCAAAAATCGCCCCTAGAGCTTGGAGAAGACGCGTTTTATGAAAAACAAATGGGAATAATCTTGTAATGGGTGTATTTTGAGCTTTAAAAATCACTGGGAAAAAATGCCCTTCGCGTTGGCGGGAAGGGGGCCGCATTAGCGAAGGTTCAAGAAGTCAAGGCATCGCAAACACGAGGTTCTAGTTGCGAACGCGAAGAAGGGAAAGCCCACTGGTACGCGAACGCGAGCTGAGTGCCGCGAATGCGAAGAACCAAATAACTGAGCAAAAATTGCAGGAAATCTGCTACATCTCCCAAGTCAAAAACCACCTCGAACACCTCCAAAAATATTCCCAAGCCCTCAAGGCTCCTAATCAAACACACACGCTAACCCAACAACATCCTATGAACCTAAAGGAGCGATCAAATCGCTAAAATAACTTCATAAATGAGGAATCAAACCTCAAAATTATCATTTTAAATTCTAACCCTTAAAATTCTAATTTTAGAGATTTAGGTCTGAAACACGTCAAATGACGTCTGATTTCAACCAAATTTCACAAAAAGCACTTAAACCATATATAAGACTTGTACAGGGCATTAGAACCAAAATACAAGCCCGATACCACAGTATTTTTATCAATTTTTATTTCTATTTTTCTTAATAATTTCAGAAAAACAATTTCACGGAAAAATTCATTTCTCAGGCTCTAGACCTCGAAATTCGACTTTGGGCATATGCCCGAGTCTCATATATGTTGACCCAAGTCAACTTTAATCATTTTAAAGCCATATTTTCAAAAATTTTCACAAAATTTAACATATTATCTTGCCGACTACGTGCCTGGACTGCGCACATAAATCGAGGCAAATAAAAATGAGGTTTTCAAGGCCACAGAAGCGCGAAATGAATGAGGAAACAAGTGATAACCCAAAGGGTCATCACATACATCTAGATCCTCGAATAAGATAATATGAACTTGAAGTTCATAAAAAGACAATTCATCTGTAATATATTGCAAAGCATGCCAGACACGTTTTCCAACCCAAAGAAAGTAACTATATTCTCATTGCAAATGCTTCTATTTAGTTCTAAAAGGACAAAGTCTATGGTACACTTAAAGTGTATAGACAAATCTGTTTCAAATAAACTTCTTGATAAAGAATATGATCCAATGATAAAAATGATCATAATATATAAGGCAAGTGATCTATAAGATCACATGACATAAAAATTCATAAAATCTCAGGAGAGATTGTCACGATCCGGATTTCTCACCCTCGGGAGTCGTGATAGAGCCTACTCGTGAAAGCTAGGCAAGCCAAGTATTATAAATTCATTACGCTTTTTATTAAGCATGTTCAAAAATTCAAAGTAGTAAGTGATTAAATAGCAGAATAAATTAAATAACCAGAAAAGCGGAAGACGAAAACTTAATAGTTTAACCAAACATTGCTACATAATCTGAAGTACAATACTACCCAGAATTTATTATCACAATTTCACAGACTGTATATGAGTACTACAAATAAATGGTCCGAAGAATAAATATAGACTGTCTAAGAAATACATAGAAGAAATAGTAGAGAGATAGAAGGAGACGACAAGGCCTACAGACGCCTGCAAGACTACCTTGGGTTTCCCGAATTGACTGAAGATAGCACCTTCACTGCGGTCAAACACTCCGGTATCGGTATCTGTACACAGTGCAGAGTGTAGTATCAGCACAACTGACCCCATGTGCTGGTAAGTGCCTAACCTAATCTTGGTGAGATAGTGACGAGGCTCGGACCAGACACATCAAAAAATAAAAACAGATATTTACAGTTAAGATGGGGAGGGGAAGGCATACTACGGGGAGTATCAGATAACAACAAAATACCTAAGAAGAATGTAAAGAAACCATAATTTAGTTGTAAACAATAATAAGGAAAACAAACACAGTATTCACTTTCATTTCTTTCTCGTTGCAGGCGTGCAACCCGCTCCCATTTCATATATATCACTGCAGGCGTGCAATCTGCTCTCATTTCATATATTATTGTTGCAGGCGTGCAACCCACTCCCATTTCATATCTTACCGTTGCAAGTGTACAACCCGCTCCAATTTCATATTTCACAGTTTTAGGCGTGTAACCCGCTCCCATTTCATATGCTACCGTTGCATGCGTGCAACCTGCTCCTATTTCATATGTTATCGTTGCAGGCATGCAACCCGCTCCCATTTTATATTTTATCATTGCAGACTTACACCCGCTGCCATTTCATGTATCAACACCAATCATAGAATAATTACGGCAAGGGAACAATAAAACAACAATAACATCCCGACAAGGGAACAATAATATAACAACAATATCCCGACAAGGGAACAATAATATATCAACAACATCCCGACAAGGGAGATAATATCATAAACAATAACATTCCGGCAAGGGAACCAACAATGATAATCATCAATTTCGACATGGACAAATCACAACAAAGTCACATCAATTACAGTTCTAGACTCACGGGCATTCTTGACACCAACGTATAGATACTTGTCACCATGCCTATATGTCGTACTCTACAATTAACACATAGAAAATAAGACACAACTCCTAATCCTCAAGCTAAGGTTAGACCAAATACTTACCTCGATGCCACGAGCACAATTCAAGCGTCAACTATCGCTTTACCTCTTGATTCCACCACCAATTCGCTCATATCTAGCCACAAGTTACTTAACTATATCAATAAATGCAAAATGAATCAATTCTAATGCATAAAAATAGATTTTCTATAGTTTTTCCCAAAAAGTCAAAAATTGACCCCCCAGCCCGCATAGTCAAAACCGGAGATTCGAACCAAAACCTGATATCCATTCACCCCTGAGCCCGAATATATAATTGGTTTTGGAATCCGACCTTAATTTGAGGTCTAAATTACCAAATTTCAATATTCTTAGGTTTTACCTAAAATTCCTAATTCCACCATGAATACCTAGATTCTAGCATGAAATCTTGTAAAAAGAAGTTAAGAAGTGAAATAAATGAGTTTAAAATCACTTACTTGTGTTTTAGGGAAGAAAGAGTGCTTGAAAAATCGCATTTTATGTTTTTAGGTTTCGAAAAATAGAAAAATAATTGAAAAGTCTCATTTATATACCCCTCTCAGACCCTCACCGCGGACCGCATAAAATGGATTGCGGCCGTGGAGCTCTACTGCGGACTGCAAAATATCGAGTGCGGCTGCGAAAGGCTTGACCTTGCTCACCACGGACTGCATAAATCCCACTGAGTTTGCGGAAGCCCCACCGCGGTTGCAAGAAATTATTGCGGACCGCGGAGCCTTGTTAAGAGAACTACAACTTCTCTCAACATGCAACAGCTATGTTCTAAGTCTAAATTCACTCTGTGGACTACCTAAAAATCATCCCGAGCCCTTAGGGCTCGAAACCAAACATGCACACCAACCTAAAAACATCATACGGACTTGCTCGCACAATCAAATCACAAAAACAACATCAATAACTATGAATTAAACCTCAAAAATCATCATTTTTCTCAATAACACTTAAAGTTCATTATTTCACAACTGGACGTCCAAATCACGTCAAATAAACTCCATCTATCACTAAATTTCACATTTATCATTTAAATATTATAAGAAGTTTGTACCGGGCTCCTGGACCAAATTACGGGTCCGGTACCAATGGTTTCAAACATTAATTCTTTTATTTATTTCATAAATAATTCAGCAAAATAATTTCTTTCAAAAATTGATTCTAAGGCTTGGGACCTCGAAATTCATTTCCGGCATACGCCGAAGTCCCATATTTTACTGCGGACCTCCCGGGATCGTCGAAACACAGATCAAGGCCTCGAAATACAAAATTTACTTGTAAACCAAGTGACCTACATCCTCCAACTATAAAATTACTATTCATCATTGAACGGACATAAGAAGGAAGTACTTGAGTCAGAGAAAAAATAGGGATATCGGCTCCGCATATCGGACTCGGACTCCCAGGTCGATGCCTCCGCAGGCTGACCTCTCCATTGAACACGAACATAAGGGAAACTCTTCGATCTCATCTTACGAACCTGTTGATATAGAATAATTATAGGCTCCTCCTCATAGAAGAAGTCCTTGTCCAACTGGATAGTGCTGAAATCTAACACGTGGGATGGAATGCTATGATATTTTCGAAACATGGACATATGAAACAATGGTTGCACGGTTGATAAACTCGGTGGCAATGCAAGTCTGTAAGCCACCTTTCCCACTCTATCAAGAATCTCAAATGGGCCAGTGAACCTAGGGCTAAGTTTTCCCCTATTTAAAAATCTCCTCACTCCCTTCATAGGCGACACCCGAAGAAACAATAGCTCATCCGACCATGAATGCCACATCAAGAACCTTACGGTAGGCATAACTCTTTTTTCTGGACTGAGCTGTACGAAGCCTATCTTGAATGATCCTGACCTTGTCCAAGGCATCCTGTACTATATCCGTACCCAACAATCGAGCCTCTCTCAGCTCAAACCACCCGACCGGTGACCGACATCGCCTACCATATAAAGCATCATAAGGACCCCTCTGAATGCTCGACTGGTAAATGTTGTTGTAGGCAAACTTTGCTAAAGGCAAAAAATGATCCCACGAGCCTCCAAAATCAATAAAATAAGCTTAGATCATATCCTCCAAAATCTAAATAGTACGTGGACTATCATCCATCTAAGGATAAAATGATGTGCTCAACTCAATCCGTGTGCCCAACTCATGCTGGACTGATCTCCAGAAATGCAAGGTAAACTGTGTACCTCGATCATAAATGATAGACACGGGCGCACCATAAAGACGAACAATCTCATAGATATAGATCTCAACTAACCTCTCAGACGAATAAGAGACTGCCATCGGAATGAAATGCACTAACTTGGTCAGCCTATCAACAATAACCTATACTGCGTCGAACTTCCTCTAAGTGTGGAAGTCCAACAACAAAGTCCATAGTGATATGCTCCCACTTCTATTTGAAGCTTAATCCTCTGAAACAAACCATCAGGTCTATGATGCTCGTACTTTACCTGCTAATATTTCAAACATCAATCTACATACACAACAATATCCTTCTTTGTCCTCCTCCGCGAATAATGCTACCGCAAATCCTGATACATCTTAGCAACACCCAGATGGATAATGTACTAGGAACTATAGGTCTCCTCTAGAATCAATTCTCGAAGTCCATCTATATTAGGCACACAAATACGACCCTGCTTCCTTAAAACTCCATCATATCCTACTATGACCTGCTTGGTACCACAATGTTGCAACGTGTCCTTTAGGATACACAAATGGGAATCATCATACTGCCGATCTCGAATGCGCTCCAATAATGAAGAACTAGTGATTGTGCAAGCTAACAAACGGCTAGGCTTAGAGACATCCAACCTCACGAAATTATTGGCCAAAGCATGAACATCTAAAGCAAGCGATCTCTCACCGATCGAAATATATGCAAGCCTACTCATATTGGGTGACTTTCTACCCAAAGCATCAGCCACTATATTAGCCTTCCACGGATGATATAAGATGGTGATATCATAGTCTTTCAGTAGCTCAAACCACCTCATTTGCATCAGGTTTAGCTCCATCTTCTTGAACAAGTATTGCAAACTCTTGTGATCCATAAACCTCATATGACACGCCATATAAATAGTGCCTCCAGATCTTCAGCACGTGAACAATGGCTGCTAACTCTAAATCATGGACTGGATAGCTCTTCTCAAGAATCTTCCACTGACACGAAGCATAAGCAATGACCTTGCCATCCGACATCAACACCACACCTAGTCCAATACGAGATGCATCATAATAAGCTGAACCTGAGGGCAAAACTAATAGCGACGCCATAGTCAAAATTATCTTGAGCTTCTAAAAGATCACCTCATACTCGTCCGATCATTTGAACTGTACACCCTTTTGAGTCAACCCGTACATCGGGGCTGCAATAAATGAAAACCCCTCTAAAAACCGGTGGTAATATCCTGCCAAACCCAAGAAACTCCAGATCTCGGTAGCTGATGTGGTTCGAGGCTAGTTCTGGATTGCTTCTATCTTCTTCGAACCTGAATACCCTCTGTTGATACAACGTGACCCAAGAATGCAACTGAACTCTACCTCAAATCATACTTCAAAATCTTAGCACACAAATTACTATCTTTCAAAGTTTGAAGAACCACTCTCAAATGCTGCTTATGCTTCTCCCGGCTTGTGACGACCCGGCCCGTTGTCACGGGAATTACCACCCCATTGTCTTGCATTTATGTGTTTATTACTTTTATATCAGTGATAGAGTCTATCGGGTGAATTAGGAGTGATTTGGATTGAAAATGAGGCATATAGCCCTTTTGAAGGAAGTTTGAATATGGAAAGTCAACCTAGAGTTGACTATTTAGTTAGAGTGCTCGGAATCCGATTCTGATGATTTGGTTAGTTTCGGGAGGTGATTTGTGATAGGGGAGCGATCAGAATTGAATTTGGAGGTCCGGTGTAGAAATAGACTTGAATTGGCTGAGGTTGAATTTTGGCGAAATCCGAACGGTAGGTGAGATTTTGATCCGGGGTCGGAATGGAAATCCGACAATTCCTGTAACTTCGTTATGTGATTTTGGATATGTCCGCAAAATTTCAGGTCATTCGGACGTCATTTGGTCGGGTTTTGGATTGAATGTTAATTTCGGAAAGTTCTAAGGAATTTAGGCTTGAATTCGATGTGAATTGTGGGTTTTGGTGTTGTTAGACGTGTTTTCAGGATTGGAACAAGTTCGAATAAGGTATAAGGATGTGTTGGTGTGATTGGATGAGGTCCCGGGGGCCCCGGGGTGTTTACGGGTGGTTAAACGGGAGAAAACATGGAAAATTGCAGGTTTGGAGTTCTGGTTCTGTTGTTTTCGCTCCTGCGGAAATAGAAGCGCAGGGGCGAGACCGCAGGAGCGGACTGAGGAGCGCAGAAGCGGATCCTGTTCCGCTGAGGCAATGTCGCTGGTGCGAATGTCGTGCCGCAAAAGCGGTCTAGGGTCGAGGGGTGAAGATCCGCAGAAGCGGAATGTTGGTCGCTTAAGCGAGTCCGCAGAAGCGGACTCTGGTGCGCAGAAGCGGGAGGTCCCGCAGGAGTGGTGGTGGATTCGTAGGAGCGGACGCGCAGAAGCGGTCCGTGGCTCGTAGAAGCGGAATTGGCCAGTTAGGCCTGGGGTTCGCAGAAGCGACCAATTGGTCGCGGAAGCGGTATCGCAGAGGCAGAAATTGTCCGCAGAAGCGGAAATCACAGAGGGTTTAATTATATCAGAAGTTAGAAATTTCAGAAACATTTCAAAACATTTGGGGCTCGGCTTAAGAGGCGTTTTGGGCGATTTTGAAGGGAAATTCAAGGGGATTCATCAGATAATCAACTATAGACTCAAATTATGATCCGTATTGATAATATTATGCAATTATCTCATGAAATTGGAGGCATTTGGGGTGTTTTATGGAGGTTTTAGCCCTAGGCTTGAAATATAGAAAATCAAGGATTTGAATGGGCAAATGGAGTCCGAATTTGGTAAATTTTATATGCTTAGACTCGTGTTGAGACGAGGGTTCCGAATATGTGACTTTCGTAATTTTTCGAGAAGCGTACCAAAAGTCGGGTTTTGGCAACTTTGTAGTTTTTGGTGTAAATTGAGTTGTTTTGATTGGGTATCATCCCATTGGCCTAATTTGATGTATTTCTACTATATTTGATCAGATTCTACGACTGCAGAGCTTGATTCTCGTGGCAAGGGCATCGCGGAGTAGTCGCCGTGCTGTATTGAGGTGAGTAATAGATGTGAGTGATGACCAGCGGGTTCGAAACCCCGGTATACCACTTTGTAACGCTGCATAGCGGCGAGACACATACTCTCTTGTGAGTGCGGGGTCAATTGTGATTTGGGGACTATGGCTTAGTCCGACCTGTTGATACTGTATTATGATATTGGCTATTCTTGAGCCGTCGAGCCTCCTTCTCGGATGGTTGCGTGTTATATTGTGATAATGGCTACTCTTGAGCCGTTGAACCTCCTTCTTGGACGGTTGAGTATACTTATGGGCTGTGAGCCAGTTATTGGGATCCTGCGAGGATCGCTATCATTGTCCCCAAACGGATTGTTAGTTTTACTACCAGTCCGTAGCTATTATTGTTATCATGATTTTCCAATCTTTGGAACTTTGATATTACTGTTTTCAAATGGAAAAAAAATGATAAAAGAGTTTTCAAAACTACTTTTGAGCTCGCGAGGCTGCATTTGCATATTAGCTGACTGGTAGTGGATCGCGCTGCACGCCGCAGCGTATATTCATGATATTGTGCTTGGGCTGTAGGAGCCCCTCCGGAGTCTGAACCCCCACAGTGAGCACGGGTACCCAAATTGGATCGGGCTACGCGCCGTAGCGGTCATTTTATGCATTGCATTGCATTTAGCTACATCTGCTAGCTGTTATACCTGTGTTGTTGATATTGTTGGTACATTACTGTTGATATTGAACTGTTACAGGGAATTGAGTACAACTTTACATAGTGCTTTATTGTGGTTTCTTATCTGCGCTGTCTTACCCCTGTTTATTACCACTGAGTCTGGCAGTACTCATTTTACTCCCTGCACCTTGTGTGCAGATCCAGTACCTCTCAGCAATCCTGATCCGGTAGCTGTTCCGAGGCGATATCTGTGGGGTAGTCGAGGTAGCTGCAGAGTCCGCAGGACCTGACATCCCTCCCATCTGTCTTTTGATTTCGTACTATTACACTTATGTTATCTGTAGAGGCTCTTGACTCTTGACCCCTCGGTCTATGGGAGTTGTACTATTTGGGGCTTTATCACCGTATTTGTATTTTTTTCTTCATTGACTTATTTTGTTGTGCTTAAAATTGGGTAAAGTGAGCTCATAGCTCCGAAATTGTAGTTCATTGGTCGGGCTGGCCTAGCAGTATGCTGGACGCCATCACGACCGGGTTTGGGGTCGTGACAAGTTTGTATCTGAGCCTAGGTTAACAGGTCTCGCGAGTCATGAGTCGGTATAGTAGAGTCACGTGCATCGGTACGGGGATGCCTGTATTTATCCTCGGGAGGCTGCGAACCTTTAGGAAACACTTCACTTTTCTTGAACTCTATCGTGCGATCTTGTTGTTCCGAGAACTGAACTTCTATATTCTATTCTTTCGCAGATGGCGAGAACGCGAGCATCAGGACGAGGTGGACGACCTCCATTGCCACCTATTAGAGGCCGTGGGCGCGGTCGTGCTAGAGGTAGAGGTGGGGCAGCTGAGGCAGTGCCAGCAGACCCGCCCGTTGTACCTATTCAGGAACAGCCCCCAGTGGTTGATGCTCTAGCAGCACCAGATCAGGTACAGACGGTGTCTATTGTCATTCTTGGTCTTCAGGAGACTTTGGCCCAGATATTATCAGTGTGTTCTGGATTGGCTCAGCTAGTATCAGCTACCGCTACAGCAGCGACATCCTAGACAGGGGGTGGTCAGCAGACCCCCACAGCTCGCACACCTGAGCAGGTGGTACAGGGACTTCAGAAGCTGGAGGTGGTCCCAGCTTAGGCAGTTGCACCAGTTATTCCAGCTGCACCAGTTCCAGAGCATGTGGTATAGGTTATGCCTAACAACGAGTAGCGTCGCCTAGAGAGATTTGGCAGACTCCAGCCACCTTATTTCAGTGGTACTTAAGGCGATGATGCCTAGGGTTTCTTAGATAAGTGCTAGAGGATGCTACGTACAGCTGGTATTCTTGAGTCCAGCGGTGTTTCATTTACTACTTTGTAGTTTACTGGTCCGGCGTTTGATTGGTGGGAGGAGTTTGAGAGGCGTAGGCCTGCAGGAGTAGCACCTCTTACCTGGCAGCAGTTTTCTACTCTCTTCCTAGAGAAGTATGTTCCTCAGTCCCGTCGTGAGGAGCTTCGACGCCAGTTTGAGTGGTTAGTATAGGGCGACATGTCAGTGACACAGTATGAGCTGAGATATCACGCAGTTGGCTAGGCATGCCACATGGATGATCCCTAATGATAGGGAGAGGATCAGGAGGTTCATTGATGGCCTCAACTACTCTATCCGTATTCTTATAACCAGAGAGAGAGTTTTGTCATCATCATTTGAGCAGGTTGTTGATATGGCACGCTCCATTGGGCAGATCGTCACCGAGAGAGAGAGGAGCGGGAGGCTAAGAGGCCTCGTGGTTCTGGCAGTTTCAGTGGTGCTCCATCTAGAGGGCATTTCCAGCAGGGCAGAGGTCGCTCATCTAGACCTTCTCATTCAGGCCGCCCTGAGCAGAGCGGAGGTTCTTATGGTCGTGGTCGACAGGGATTTCAGCAGGGTCAGTCTTCACTTAGTGCCCTCCCAGCCCAGAGTGCAGCACCTACTTCTTCAGCCCAGGGTTCTTCTGCAGTGAGGGGTTCCCTTCAGTCCCCTTCTCCAGCACCAGGTGCTTGTTATGAGTGTGGTGAGTTTGGCCACATGAGAAGGCAGTGCCCTCGACTCCGTAGGGACAGGGCTCAGCAGAGGGATTAGCCCTCCTCTTCAGCACCATCTCAGGCTAGTAGAGGTGGAGGTCAGTCTTCTCGTGGTCTCCCTAGAGGCGAGGAGAGATCTGGTGGAGGCCAGGCACGATTCTATGCACTCCCCGGCAGGAGTGATGCAGTTGCCTCCGATGCAGTGATCACAAGTATCATTTCTGTCTGTCACAAAGATGCCTCTGTTCTATTTGATCCAGGGTCCACATATTCATACGTGTCCTCTTATTTTGCACATCATTTGGGTGTGACCCGTGGTAGTCTTGATTTTCCTGTTCATGTATCCACCCCCGTGGGTGATACGATTATTGTGGATCATGTCTATAGATCCCGTGTTATTTCTATTGGTGGTCTGGAGACCCAGGCGGATCTGTTATTGTTAGGGATGGTGGACTTTGATGTGATATTGGGTATGGACTGGTTGTCTCCGTACCATGCTATATTGGACTGTCATGCTAAGACAGTTACGTTGGCCATTCCTGGTATTTCTCAGATCGAGTGGCGGGGTTCGACTGATTTCGTCCCTAGCCGTGTCATTTCGTTCTTAAAAGCTCAGAAGATGGTTGAAAAAGGGTGTTTATCGTACTTAGCTTTTGTGAGAGATGTGGGAATTGAGTCTCCTAGCATTGATTCTGTACCTATTGTGAGGGATTTTCCAGATGTATTCCCCTCAGACCTGCCGGGCATGCCGCCAGACAGGGATATTGATTTTGGCATTCACTTGGTGTCGGGCACTCAGCCCATTTCTATTCCTCCTTATCGGATGGCACCAGCTGAGTTGAAGGAATTGAAAGAATAACTTCAGGATCTTTTGGATAAGGGTTTCATTCGCCCTAGTGTGTCCACGTGGGGTGCACCGGTGTTATTTGTTAAGAAGAAAGATGGTTCCATGAGGATGTGTATTGATTATAGACAGTTGAACAAGGTAACAGTGAAGAACAAGTACCCTCTACCGCGCATTGACGATTTGTTTGATCAGTTACTAGGTGCGAGAGTGTTTTCTAAGATTGATCTTCGTTTAGGCTATCATCAGCTGAAGATCAGGGACTCTGATATTATGAAGACTGCATTCAGGACCAGATATGGCCACTATGAGTTCCTTGTGATGTCTTTTGGGCTGACCAACGCCCCAGCAACATTTATGCATCTGATGAACAGTGTGTTCAAGCCCTATTTGGATTCATTTGTGATTGTGTTCATTGATGACATTCTAGTCTACTCCCGTAGTCAGGAGGAGCATGCTCAACATTTGAGCATTGTGTTGCAGAGATTGAGAGAGGAGAAGATGTATGCTAAATTCTCCAAGTGCGAGTTTTGGCTCGAGTAAGTAGCATTTCTGGGTTATGTGGTGTGTCGTAATGGTATTCAGGTTGATCCGAAGAAGATAGAGGCGGTGCAGAGTTGGCCTAGACCGTCCTCAGCTACAGAGATCAGGAGCTTTCTTGGCTTGGTGGGATATTATCGCCGGTTTGTTCAAGGATTTTCATCCATTGCTTCTTCATTGACTAAATTGACTCAGAAGGGTGCACCATTCGTGTGGTCGGATGAGTGCAAGGAGAGCTTTCAAAAGCTCAAGACAACTTTGACCACAACTTCAGTGTTAGTGTTGCCATCAACTTCAGGTTCATATACCGTATATTGTGATGCCTCGAGAGTGGGGATAGGCTGTGTATTGATGCAGGAAGGTAAGGTGATTGCTTATGCTTCTCGGCAGTTGAAGCCACATGAGAAGAACTATCCTGTTCATGATTTGGAGCTAGTTGCCATAGTTCATGCCTTGAAGATTTGGAGGCATTATTTGTACGGCGTGTCCTGTGAGGTGTATACCGATCATCGTAATCTCCAGCATTTGTTCAAACAGAGGAATCTTAATTTGAGACAGCGGAGATGGCTTGAGTTGCTCAAGGATTATGACATTTCTATTCTATATCATCCGGGGAAGGCCAATGCGGTGGCCGATACTTTGAGCCGGAAGGCGGTCAGTATGGGCAGCTTGGCATATATTCCAGTTGGGGAGCCGAACCCTTCCTTAATAAAATACCTTCAACAGCTTTAGCATTGACTCGGTCTAGCAGGGTGTTGGCTTGTGTTGTATCTCGGTCTTCTTTATATGATCGTATTCGTGAGCGCCGGTATGATGATCCACACTTGCTTGTCCTTAAGGGCGTAGTTCAGCATGATGATGCTAGAGATGTCACCATTGATAGTGATGGCGTATTGAGGATGCAAGGCCGGATATGTGTGCCCAATGTTGATGGCCTTCGTGAGTTGATTTTGGAGGAGGCCCATAGCTCGCGGTATTATATCCATCCAGGAGCCGCGAAGATGTACCAAGACTTGAAATAAGCACTATTGGTGGAGAAAAATGAAGATGGACATTGTCAGACATATAGCACGGTGCCTCAACTGTCAGCAGGTTAAGTACGAGCATCAGAGGCCCGGTGGCGTATTTTAGCGCATTGATATTCCTAAGTGGAAATGGGAGAGGATCACTATGGACTTTGTTACTGGACTCCCTCGGACAGCGGGGAAGTTTGATTCTGTTTGGGTGATTGTGGATAGGCTGACCAAGTCAGCTCACTTCATTCATGTGTGTACTACGTACTCCTCGGAGCGGTTAGCTGAGATATTCATTCGGGAGATCGTTAGATTGCATGGAGTCCCGGTTTCTATTATATCAGACAGAGGTACACAGTTTACTTCACAGTTCTGGAGGACATTTCAGCGGGAGTTGGGCTCCCAGGTTGAGTTGAGTATTGCATTCCATCCTCGGATGGACGGGCAGTCCAAGCGTACTATTTAGATCTTGGAGGATATGTTGAGAGCTTGTGTTATTGACTTTGGTGGTTCGTGGGCTGATTACTTTCCTCTCGTAGAGTTTGCTTATAACAACAGCTACCAATCCAGTATTCAGATGGCACCGTATGAGGCTTTATATGGGAGACGGTGTAGATCTCCAGTTGGTTGGTTTGAGCCCGGTGAGGCAAGGTTATTGGGGACAGAGTTAGTCCAGGATGCTTTGGATAGGGTGAAGGTTATTCAGGAGAGACTTCGCACAGCCCAGTCTAGACAGAAGAGTTATGCGGACAAGAAGGTTTGCGATGTGGCTTTTATGGTTGGCGAGCGGGTTCTGCTTCGAGTCTCGCCCATGAAGGGTGTTATGAGGTTTGGGAAGAAAGGAAAGCTGAGTCCGAGATTTATTGGCCCTTTTGAGATTTTGAGGCGTGTTGGAAGGGTTGCTTATATGCTTGCTTTGCCACCCGGTCTATTAGGAGTTCATTCAGTGTTCCACGTATCTATGCTCCGGAAGTATATTGGTGACCCATCGCATGTGTTGGACTTTATCACTATTCAGCTTGATGATGACTTGACCTATGATGTGGAGCCTATAACTATATTGGGTCGTCAGGTGAGAAGATTGAGGTCCAAGGAAATTGCATCAGTTATGGTTCAGTGGAGAGGTCGACCCGTAGAGGAGACCACTTGGGAGATCGAGCGGGAGATGCGGAGCAGATATCCTCACTTGTTTAAGTCATCAGGTATGTCTCTTGACCCGCTCGAGGACGAGCGTTTGCTTAAGACGGGGAGAATGTGATGACCCGGCCTGTCGTCATGGGAATTACCACCCCGTTATCTTGCATTTATGTGTTTATTGCTTTTATATCGGTGTTAGAGTCTATCGGGTGAGTTAGGAGTGATATGGGTTGAAAATGAGGCATATAGCCTTTCTGAAAGAAGCTTGAATATGGAAAGTCAACCTGGAGTTGCCTATTTGGTTAGAGGGCTCGGAATCGGATTCCGATGATTTGGTTAGTTCCGGGAGGTGATTTGTAACTTAGAGGAGTGATCGGAATTGAATTTGGAGGTCCGGTGTAGAAATATGCTTGAATTGGCTAAGGATGAATTTTGGCGGAATCTGAACGATATGTGAGATTTTGATCCGGGGGTCGGAATGGAAATTCGACAATTTCTATAGCTTCGTTATGTGATTTTGGATATGTCCGCAAATATTCAGGTCATTCGGACGTCGTTTGGTCGGGTTTTAGATCGAATGTGCAATTCGGAAAGTTTTAAGAAATTTAGGTTTGAAATCGATGTGAATTGTGGGTTTTGGTGTTGTTAGTCGTGTTTTGAGGATTGGAACAAGTTCGAATAAGGTATTAGGATGTGTTGGTGTGATTGGATGAGGTCCCGGGGTCCTCGGGGTGTTTTCGGGTGGTTTAAACGGGAGAAAACAGGGAAAATTGCAGGTTGAAGTAGTCTGGTTCTGTTGTTTTCGCCCCTGCGGAAATAAGACCGCAGAGGCGAGTCCGCAGGAGCGGACTGAGGAGCGCGGGAGCACTTGGGTTCGCAAGGGCGGATCCTGTTCCGCTGAGGCGATCTCGCTGGTGCGAATGTCGTGCTGCAGAAGCGGTCTAGGGTCGAGGGGTGAAGATCCGCAGAAGCGGAACGTTGGTCGCTTAAGCGAGTCCGCAGAAGTGGACTCTGATGCGCAGAAGCGGGAAGTCCCGCAGGAGCGGATGTGGTTCCGCAGGAGCAGATGCGCGGAAGCGGTCCATGGCTCGCAGAAGCGGAAATGGCCAGTTAGGCCTGGGGTTCACAGAAGCGACCAGTTGGTTGCGGATGCGGTATCGCATATGCGGAAATTGTCCGTAGAAGCGGAAATCGCAGAGGGTTTAATTATATCAGAAGTTAGAAATTTCAGAACATTTCAAAACATTTGGGGCTCGGCTTAAGAGGCGATTTTGGCGAGTTTGAAGGGAAATTCAAGGAGATTCTTCAGGTAATCAACTATGGACTCAAATTATGATTAGTATTGATAAGATTATGCAATTATCTCATGAAATTGGAGGAATTTGGGGAGTTTTATGGAGGTTTTAGCCCTAGGCCTAAAATTATAGAAAATCACTGATTTGAGTGGGCAAATGGAGTCAGAATTTGGTAAATTTTATAAGCTTAGACTCGTGTTGAGAGGAGGGTTCTGAATATGTGACTTTCGTAATTTTTTAAGAAGCGTGCCAAAAGTCGGGTTTTGGCAACTTTGTAGTTCTTGGTGTAAATTGAGTTGTTTTGACTGGGTATCATCCCATTGGCCTAATTTGATGTATTTCTACTATATTTGATCAGATTCTACGCGTGCGGAGCTTGATTCTCGTGGCAAGGGCATCGCGGACTAGTCGTCGAGCCGTATTGAGGTGAGTAATAGATGTGGGTGATGACCAACGGGTTCGAAACCCCAGTATACTACTTTGTGACGTTGTATAGCGGCGAGAAACGTACTCTCTGGTGAGTACGGGGTTGAATGTGATTTGGGGACTATGGCTTAGTCCGACCTGTTGATACCGTATTATGATATTGGCTATTCTTGAGTCGCCGAACCTCCTTCTCGGATGGTTGCGTATTATATCGTGATATTGGCTACTCTTGAACCGTTGAACCTCCTTCTCGGATGGTTGAGTACATTTATGGGTTGTGAGCCAGTTATTGGGATCCTGCGAGGATCGTTAGCATTGTGCTGTGATATTGACATGCTAGTTTTACTACCAGTCCGTTGCTATTACTGTTATCATGATATTTCCAATCTCTGGAACTTGACATTTACTGTTTTCAACTGAAAAATGATAAAAGAGTTTTCAAAACTACTTTTGAGTCTGCGAGGCTGCAATTGCATATTAGCTGACTGGTAGTAGATCGGGCTGCGCGCCGCATCGTATATTCATGATATTGTGCTTGGGCTGTAGGAGCCCCTCCGGAGTCTGAACCCCCACAGTGAGCACGGGTACCCAAATTGGATCGGGCTACGCGCCGTAGCGGTCATTTCATGCATTGCATTGCATTTAGCTACACCTGCTAGTTGTTATTCTTGTTGTTGAGATTGTTGGTACATTGCAGTTGATATTGAACTGTTACAGGGAATTGAGTACAACTTTACATAGTGCTTTATTGTGGTTTCTTATCTGCGCTGTCTTACCCCTGTTTATTACCACTGAGTCTGGCAGTACTCATTTTACTCCCTGCACCTTGTGTGCAGATCCAGGTACCTCTCAGCAGTGATCCGGTAGCTGTTCGAGGTGACTTCTGTAGGATATTCGAGGTAGCTGCAGAGTCCGCAGGACCCGATATCCCTTCCATCTGTCTTTGATTTCGTATTTCTATTTCTTTCATCACTGAGTATCATGTAAAACATTATTACACTTATGTTATCTGTAGAGGCTCTTGACTATTGACCCCTCAGTCTATGGGGAGTTGTATTATTTGGGACTTGATCCCCGTATTGGTATTTTTGTCTTCATTGACTTATATTGTTGTGCTTAAAATTGGGTAAAGTGAGATCGTAACTCCGAAATTGTAGTTCATTGGTCGGGCTGGCCTAGCAGTATGCTGGGCGCCATCACGACCGGGTTTGGGGTCGTGAAACGGCTGTGGAAATAAATTAAAATATCTGAATTTGCGATAGCATTTTTGGTGGCGTAGAATAAAGAAGGATATCATAGCATATGTGGCTCGTTATTTCAATTTTTAGCAGGTTAAGTAGAGGATCACTATGGACTTAGTTACTGGACTTCCATTGACCCAGAAGAATTTCGATGTAGTTTGGGTCATTGTTGATAGGTTGACCAAGTTAGCTCATTTTATTCCTATGGTAGTCTCCTATTCATCCGAGAGGTTAGCTGAGATCTATATCTGGGAGATTATTCGCCTTGATGGTATTAATGTATCTATCATTTCAGACCGGGGTACGTAGTTTACCTCGCGCTTCTAGAGAGCAGTTCAATGAGAGTTGGGCACACGGGTTGAGTTGAGCACAATATTTCATCCTTAGATGGACGGGCAGTCCGAGCGGACTATTCAGATTTTGGAGTATATGCTCTGAGCTTGTGTTAGTGACTTTGGAGGTTCATGTGATCAATTCTTGCCTTTAGAAGAGTTTGCCTACAACAACAGTTACCAGTCGAGCATCCAAATGGCTCCTTTTGAGGATTTATATGGTAGGTGGTGTCGGTCTCCTGTTGGATCGTTTGAGCCGGGAGAGGATCGGTTGTTGGGTACAGATCTATTTCAGGAGGCCTTGGACAAGGTCAGGATCATTCAGGATAGAGTTCATTAGCTCAATCGAGGCAAAAGATCTATGCACACCGCAAGGTTCGAGATGTGGCATTCATTGTCGGTGAGCGGGTATTACTTCGAGTGTCGCCTATGAAGGGCGTGTTGAGATTTGGGAAGAAAGGCAAGCTTAGCCCTAGCTTTATTGGCCCGTTTGAGGTCCTTGATCGAGTAGGAGAGGTGTCTTATATACTTGCACTACCGTAGAGCTTATCAGCTGTGCATCTAGTGTTCCATGTGTCTATGCTTTGGAGGTATCACGGAGATTCATCCCACGTGTTAGATTTCAGCATTGTCCAGTTGGACAAGGACTTGTCATATGAGAAGGAGCTGGTGGCTATTCTAGACCGGTAACTTTGTCAGTTGAGGTCAAAGAGTTTCCCTTCGGTTCATGTTCAGTGGAGAGGTCAGCCTTATGAGGCATCATCTTGGGAGTCTGAGTTCAATATACAGAGCCATTATCCTCATCTTTTCCTCGACTCGGGTACTTCTTCCTTCTGTCCGTTCGAGGATGAAGGGTTGTTTTAGAGGTGGAGAATGTGATGAACCTTTGGGTCATCACTTGTTTTAAATGAATTCTGTGCTTCTGAGGCCACAAAAACCTCATTTTGAGTTGAATTTGCGTGTGCAATCCAGGCGAGTAGCTAGAAAGTTTAAATATGAAATTCTGTGAATAAAGCTAAGCTGTGATATTAAAATGAATTGATTTGACTTCGATCAATAATTTGGGCAAATGGACACGGTCCCATAATTTGCCGATCCCGGAGGGTGTGTTGAAAATTATGGACGTGGGCATATGCCCGGAATCGAATTCCGAGGTCCCAAGTCCGATAAATGAATTTTTAAGAAAAACTATTTTTTGGAAGTGTTTAAGAAAATTTAAAATAAAATTTGATTAGAAAGCAATGGTATCGGGCCAGTATTTTGGTTTCGGTGCCCGATACAAGTCTTATATATAGTTTAAGTCCTTTCTGTGAAGTTTGGTTAAAAGCGGACGTCCTTTGACGTGTTTTGGACTTGAAATCCTAAATTTTGAACTTGATGCAGTTTTGGAAAAATGCTTTGAATTTGAGGTTTAATTTGTTGATAATGATGTTATTTTGGCGATTTGATCGCACGAATAAGTTCATATGATGTTGTTGAGACAGTGCATGTGTTTGGTTAGGAGCCACGAGGGCTCCCGAATGCTCGAGTGTGTTTTGAACATAGAAAATGTTGTAGATTTTCTACAGTTAGTGCACAGGGAAAATGTTCTTCGCTTTTGTGTAGTTCCAACTTGCGAACGCGTAAGTCAAAATCCCCAAGTGCCAGTTTCTTCTTCACGAATGCGAATGATTGGATGTGAATATGAAGCTGAAGAGGGAGAGAGACCCTTCGTGAACGCGTAGGGTTCAGGGGGAAAGGGTCATCATTTGTTCTACACGAACGAGTCTGTGATCACGCGAACGTGAGGCTCCTGGAGAACTACTCTCCGCGAACGCGAAGGCCTAATATCCTGACGCATCGCGAATGCGAGGGTCCCATCACGAACGGGTAGGTTTAATTTGACTAGTTATTTTAAAAACCCCAAAACAAAACCATTACAGGAGATCACCAAAAATTTCACAAAACCTTTTTCCTCCAAGCTCTTAGGCGACCATTGAGGCAATTCTTCATCAAAACCTTTTGGGTTAGTAATTCTTAGCTTATTTTCTTCCATTAACTTCAATATCTATTGAAATCCTAGGCCTAAAACATGTGATTTAAGGTAGGAAATTGCGTATTTGGGAAGAGGCATATGTGAATATTCCTTATTATTTTGGTTTACTTCGTTTAAGAGTTTATTTTCCGTTGTTATTTAATTGCTTATCCATTATTAATTTAATTACTTAAACAAGTATAAACAAAAAGGATTAATGATTTTCAAAGGTTTATGGCTTGCCTAGCTTCTGCGAGTAGGCGCCATCAGGACACCCAAGGGTAGGAATTTCAGGTCGTGACATCAAACTCTTATAAGAACTTTTCAGCTTATCTACGCGTTTGATAAAGTTAAAAGTGCTTATAAGTCAAAAATAAGCCAAAAGCCATAAGTTGGTCATCCCAGCTTATGACTTTTTAGCTTATAAGTACTTTAAGTTTGACCAAGATTTTTACTATTTTATCCTTAAAATATTCTTTTTTTAGAACAAAACTCTTATATTGATAGTCACCGCCTTAAGTAATGTTTCAACCCCACGCCTCTTCAACTTTGCAATTCTCATTGACTATTTAAGATAAAAACAAATTCTCTATTCGTTTGCATTTTTGTATCTATGTAGTTGTGTATTAATCTTTGAACTGTATGTAATAAATGAAGACATATCAAATTTTGGTATATTTCTTTCTAAGTGTTGTGGTGATGAAGACAATGTTTGTTTCTCTTCAATATTTCGGTTTATTTTTTTACTGAATTTTTAATGGCAATTAATTAATTATTACTATAACTTTTGATTATATGCTTATCATAAAATAAATTATACCTATCATAAAGTTATTTTATCTAAGCATTGTTGTATTTAAAATAAAATGACAAATACAATATTTTGTATTTGAATCAATCTGGAATCTAAATTTGGAAGAAATTATGCCCTTGTACGTGAAACAATTCTAAGGTTATTTAAGTCATTTTAATAGAAAAGATCTTATCATCACTTTTTTATCATATATTGTAGCAGCTTATTAACAATTTCAACACTTGTATTCATACACGTAAATGCTTATTTATTTATCACGACCCAAAATCCACTAAGGGTCGTGGTAGCGCCGGGCACCTCTGTCAGGCCAGTCAACTAAATTATCAATTAAATCCTCTTTTAATATTTTTGAAAATCTCAGGTTTTCCTTCAATTTTTCATAAATAAAAGATCACTAATTGAATTCAAATTTAAATAATAACAATTAGTACAAATCCGGTGAAACCATCCCAAAAACCCGGTGTCATAAGTGCATGAGCAACTACTGATAAAGATATAAAATATAATACAATATCCGTCCGGAATACAATGGAGAGAAAGGAAATACAATTTACTATAAAGGGACTTTAAAAGTTGCGGGCTACCTTGCATACTGCAACTCGCCTAGTCCTTGAATCATCACTGCTGCTATGACCAGTAGGCTGCTAAGGTAACATATACTTGTGCAATAAAAATGCACAGAAGTGTAGTATGAGTACGTAATCGACATGTACTCAGTGAGTATCCAGCCTAATCCCGAAGGGGTGGAGACGAAATAGTCAACCAGGACACTCACTAGCGGTCCAATAATAATGCACTAAATATATGAGGAAATATATATATATATATATATATATATATATATATATATATACAACCATCCGAGAAGGAGGTTCGACGGCTCTAGAATAGCCAATAATACAATATCAACAGGTTGGACTAATATGTAGTCTCCAGTTCATGATCGACCCCGCACTCTCAAGAGTGTGCGTGTCTCGCCGCTATACAACGTCACAAAGTGGTATACCGGGGTTTCGAACCCGCTGGTCATCACCCACATCTATTACTCACCTCAATACAGCACGACGACTATTCCGCAATGCCCTTGCCACGAGAATCAAGCTCCGTACGCGTAGAATCTGATCAAATACAGTAGAAACACAACAAATTAGGCCAATGGGACGACACCCAATCAATACAACTCAATTTACATCAAAATTCCCAAAGTTGTCAAAACCCGAGCCCCGGGCCCACATTCCGAAAATTTACGAAATTCACATTTCTGGAACCCTCGTCTCGCCACGAGTCCATACATATAAAATTTACCAAAATCGGACTCCGTTTGCCCACTCAAATCGGTGTTTTTCTTCAATTTAGGCTTAGGGCTCAAACCCACATTTAATCTTCCATTTACAGAAATTTAACCAAGGATTTCATGTTAAAATGATGTAATTAAGCCACAAAACTTACCTCCGACGAATCTCCGATGAAATCCCAGCAATCTCCCGTGATTTCTTCTCTCTAGGGCTCAAAATTATGTTTTGGGGTGTGAAACCCGCGAGCCCTCTGTTCTGTGATATAAATTGAACAGCTCTCTCTTACCCTTCGCGAACGCGACGCCTTCCACGCGTTCGCGATGCCCAACTTCCAGTTACCCTTCGCGAACGCGACGCCAACCACGCGTTCGCGATGCTCAAACTCCCAGCCGCCTAAATTCCTTCTACGCGTTCGCGACTCCCAGTCACGCGAACGCGATGATTCCCTCCATCTGGCCTACGCGAACGCGACCCCAGGAACGCGATCGCGAAGCACAAGGCTCCTGGCCTACGCGAACGCGACGCACCTGATCGCGAACGCGATGCATTGATCAGCCTGGCCTTCGCGAACGCGGCCCATTCCACGCGAACGCGAAGGCTAAAATGCCCGGGCAGTAACCTGCAATTTACAGCAGACTTCCAAGTTCCAAAAATGCCCGATTGATGGTCCGAAATCATCCCGAGGCCCCCGGGACCCCAACGAAAACCACCAACATACTCCAAAACACGATACGAACTTGTTCCAATCATAAAAACACCATCCTAAACATCAAAATCACCAATTACACACGGATTCAAGCCTAAGTTTCTTCAAAACTTCCGAATTACACATTCCATCAAAAACCCGACCAAACGACATCCGAATGACCTGAAATTTTGCAGGCACATCCAAAATCACCTAACGAAGCTACTGCAACTGTCGGAATTCCATTCCGACTCCCGGATCAAAATCTCACCTACCGTTCGGATTTCGTCAAAATTCAACCTTAGCCAATTCAAGCCTATTTCTACACCGGGTCTCCAAATTCAATTCCGATCGCTCCCCTAAGTCACAAATCACCTTCCGGAACTAACCGAATCATCGGAATCCGATTCCGAGCCCTCTAACCAAATAGTCAACTCCGGGTTGACTTTCCTTATTCAAGCTTTCTTCAAACATGCTATTTGTTTCATTTTCAATCCAAATCACTCCTAACTCACCCGATAGACTTTAATATTGATAATAAAGCATAAAACATACAATTTCAACATAACGGGGTGGTAATTCCCGTAACGACGGGCCGGGTCGTTACATTCTCCCCAACTTAAACAAACGCTCGTCCTCGAGCGTACCGGAGTGGTACTAGAAGCAACTCAATAGCTGAATGACCTTACCCAGCATATATTCGGGCGATCATACGTCACCCTATCTCACGCAAGTCCGAAAACACCATACAGCTGAAATCTCACAGACCATCTTAACCATAAACCACATTGCACTTTCTGAAATCATATACCAATTGCTAATCCCATTCATGTACTCAGGATACACTAGAATCCACTGCAATAAGCCATACTCACCACTCCGGGTGAGATCATATGATGTGTCAAACAACCCAATCACTCGAGACGATAGTCTCTAATCACAACAATTGGCCACAATCACCAAATACTAGCTGAAAACCTCTTTCATTAGATAGAGTATTATTCCAACACCTCCATATCATGCCCACGGCAACCAGACACGCGATATATCGAACCCATCTCTCAGGTCAACCATTCATGAATCCATTTCACTTTTAACTGATACCACAACAGATTTCGGACCCAAATCTCGGTATTACCTTTCTAACCAACTAAAATCACATATACTCACATTCATTATTGGCTCCAACGACCATTTCGATTATAACACATCGCACTGGTGAAAAGACACCTCAACACCGGCCTAAGCTACGACGAGCACAACATAGGCTCCAATAGAAACGTCTGCACACACTCGAATCATGACAACTGTCTCCAGCAAATAGAGCTGCAATTTAATCCCTCTATGCCATCATAATATAGAACTGAGATCGCGTCTCGTATTATAGAAATAAAGTACCTGAATCCTCCTCGAGAGGTCATAACATCACGTGGCCTTGCCACGATTCGTGATTCTATCCCCACGTTATTACTCATGAAGCACCTCAAGCCACTAAGCTCAAAACGGTTAGCCACGCACAGATCTAGGTCTTGGACCCAAGCAATCAACCTCACCCACGGTGAAACAATTAACATATGCTATCAAATCCTGAAAGGACACAACCGATGTGCCATTCGCCGAGCGATACTCAATACGGACTTTTCCTCAAAAGCCAGGAGGTATTATTTACCAGGTAACATATAACTAACTCTATTTTTTTTTTTTTTTTTTTTTTTTTTATAAACCGTTGCGGCGTGCAACCCGCTCCAATGACATACCCGTGGCGGCGTGCCACCCGATCTAGATACCATACCTGTGGCGGCGTGCCACCCGATCCAAGTAACCCTCGTCAAATGAATACGCGTCGAGTCAAGTTGCTCATCATAATAAACATATATAGCCTCAAGTTTGGCCATAAGAACCGCATCCGACAAAGTTACTCAATACCAGAACCAAATCAACGATAGAAACCTCTGCACTGATATCCGCCACGAAGGCCCAACCGAACAAGCAATACCCACCAGCCGTCTGCTGGTCCTGAGGTACAACTACCCCGCTGGAGCATACTCTGATGCACTCTGCTACACAATTTGTGCCATACCATCATAGTCTATATCACATTAGTCTAGATAACCTGGCCCAATGATGACCAGCCAGCAATCAAGTATCATAATCCAAATTCGTCATCTCAAGCCGAGAGAAAAAGCCACTAGAGCTTCTAATTTTCGATAATCACAAAACAGTGTCGATACACATGATATTCAACCACCGCATAGGCGGACTAACGAGAACTTCAAGTCTCCAACACATATATAACACATGAATCACTATGCCTGATTCCGTACTCCACCGTACGAATACATAACGCACATCAAGCGTCCATTCATACCACAAAAGCCATTCAGGAATTTCATTATGCCATCAACGACTCAATTATTATAGTCGATCCAACAAGAGAATACCACCATACCACTGGATATTATCAGTTTACATTACCTTGTCCTTTTGGACCATATACCCCGCCAAATTACTAGAATAGCAATACTATTTTCCTTGATCACCAGAAAGGTCGATTCTTTAAATCACCTGCAGCCGCCCGCGCTGCTAAATAATTTTATTGACTTTCCATATATTATGAACTGATCTCAAAACCTAGAATATACCATTATCAACTTTCCATAACACATCGTGTATACCATATCACACTAAGACAACATGAAAATTCATATCCCTTTCCTCCGCCTCAGCATTGGCGCACTCAACTAGTCAAGGACTTTCGTGATCCCATATAGAAGAAACTCATTACACATTCCACGCTTCGCATATCGATAGGAATATACTCATCTCGGGTTACACGACTGCCAACACTCAAAAGCTTTATTGCACAATATCTGCAAGACTCCTTACTTCAACCACATACCAAGAATTAGTCGTATTCTTTATCATACCGCTTCGGTTTATTAACAAGTTGTTCCATTTACCCAGTTTCCTTTCTGATTCATCTTTGATTTAATATTAGCCACTACCGTAGCACCATAACACATGAACTCATTCCACACGAGACTCGTACATAAGACCACACGGTCTGAGACATATAGGCCACTGAACTTAATATTTCCAGAAGGATCACATCCTACAATACTTTATTTTGAAGAACCTCTTGCGATTTGAATTCGTTATCATTACCTTCCAATACGGATTACATAGAATCCCTTCATTCACATAATATAACACAAGTACCGATCTCTTCTAACGAAACCACCATCTTTAACCACATGTACAATTTTGAGACACCTGACTGTTACAAGTAAAATCTTGAACACCGTAAACAATTCTCGGGCGTCAGTCATCCTTATTCAGCTGTAATTCAACCGTCTTATTGAACAGAACCACTCGTGCCTTATTAGAACTCTGACACTGCAGATCATGATTACATACAGATACTATTAGCTATCACTCTTTTCTATACACCAAGCATTCCTTACCAACCTCAGTTCAAAATACCCTAGTATTTCTTCACATCTACGAAGCACCATAACCTTTACCAGAATTTCCCAACATACTTAGAGACAGAATCAACATAGCACACAATAGTGCAATCACTTAATCAATAGCAACCTCCCCAACTTAGCTCGAAGCCATTCATCAAAGCACTTTTAACCACTCATATCAGTATTATTCAAGTGATGCCGAAAATGTCACAATGAGATTAACTCAAGTCATTTACAAGCTTCGGCGGAGATTCGAATCATCAGAAATATTAACTCTTTTGCAATTCTTGCATTCATTCACACACAACAGTTACGCCCCCTCTTTAGGTGACAAAATCTTTTCTAAGTCCCGAATTTTTCAAAAATTCCGGCAGAGTTTCCTTTGTAAATTGGCCTATCCACCTGCCAGAGAATCACCAAACCATCCTAGCTATACTTCCACAACTCAACAAGATATCACAATGTATTTCAACAACATTAAATATCAATACTACACGAATTATATCATCACAATTCATACTTGAACCTGCGATGTATCTGCTCGAATCATAACACATATCAATACCTTTCAATTACACATGAGAATCAACCCACCTACCTCGCCTCAATTTAGCATTTCAGCACAATACCTTCCACCAGGATACACATAGCATAATCATTTTAGTCTTCCTGAGTTTAAACTTGTTCCACTACAAATAAGGCATTTTACCTTCCAATTACGAGATATGATAAATATTCACCACGCCCATAGCTCGGGGCTACACAATAGTTTAGATAAGAGTCGAACAATTAACAACTCATCCATTAGTAAACCTTCCATAATACTCTACAGATCGGCACAAGGCCCCAAACATGGCTACTAGCCCAAGTACATAGATATAAGCCCAGTCTTAGTCACTTTACACAGTAATTTATCAATCGGGAAGGATCAAGTCCAAATCCCCAGTCACAATACCACCACGCTCGTCACATGACGCGTATTCCCTCTCAGCACATCACTTTATAGTGCAAATACGGGGTTTCAAACCCTCAATACATTATCTATCGCCACCACTCACAAAATCAGCACCTCAATGCTCAAGTCATAAACAAGGTCCAGCCTCAAGTCATCCCTACTGGCCAACATGAACTCACAGAGATTATATCTCTCCCCTCGTTCGGAGAAATCACAAGCCATAAGGCAATGCTCGCGTTCTCGCCATCTGCGAGAGAATAGAATATAGAAGTTCAGTTCTTAGGACAACAAGATCGCACGATAGAGTTCAAGAAAAGTGAAGTTTTTCTAAAGGTTCGCAGCCTCCCGAGGATAAGTACAGGCGTCCCCGTACCGATCCACGAGACTCTACTAACCGGCTCAAGACTCATGAGGCCTAGTAAACCTAGGCTCTGATATGATTGTTGTCACGACCCCAAATCCGGTCGTGATGGCGCCCAGCACACTGCTAGGCCAGCCCGACCAATTAATAACAATCACGGAGCCATAAGCTCACTTTATCCAATTTAAGCATACGGAAATAATTCAACAGTGATAGATACATATTAAAAACAGGGAACCAAGTCCCAACGCGTGCCAACTCCCATAGACCGAAGGGTCAAGAGTCATGAGCCTCTACGGAATATACAAGTGTAAATAGTGAATATAACTGTGCACAAGTGTGGGATGATCAGAACAAAATATAGACAAACTGGAGAATCAGGTCCTGCGAACGCTGGCAGCTACCTCGACTATCCAAAAGCACTCCCGAGCCGCAATGGAATCAGTTCTGCTGTAATGTACCTGGATCTGCACACAAGGTGCAGGGAGTCAGGTGTGAGTACTTCCAACTCAGCGGTAATAAAAGTAAAGACAGCGCAGATAAGAAATCCGCAATAAAGCACTATGTAAAGCTATAATCAGCTACCCTGTCATAGAATCAATCTTCACTGTACCTGTTCCAACAATTACCAATAAATAGCATAACAGCTAGCAGATGTAGCTAAATGCAATGCAATGCATGATATGACCGCTACGGCGTGTAGCCCGACTCCAATTTTGGGTACCCGTGCTCACCGTGGGGGTTCAGACTCCGGAGGGGCTCCTACAGCCCAAGCACATCTCATAGAGATATTCCTGCGGCGTGCAGTCCGATCCAACATATATCTCGCTGCGGCGTGCAGCCCGATCCACTACTAGTCGGCTAATATGCAGATACGGCCTCGCAGGCTCAAAAGTAGTTTTTGAAAACTCTTTTATCATTTTTCAGTTGGAAAACAGTAATATCAAGTTCCAGAGATTGGAATTTGCATAATAACAAAAATAGCTGCGGACTAGTAGTAAACTAGCATGTCTATGTGATAAGACAATGATAACGATCCTCGCGGGATCCAATAACCGGCTCACGGCCCACATGTATAATCAACCGCCCAAGAAGGGGGTTCCTCGGCTCAAGAGTGGCCATTATCACAATATATATATACATATATGCAACCATCCGAGAAGGAGGTTCGACGGCTCTAGAATAGCCAATAATACAATATCAACAGGTTGGACTAATATGTAGTCTCCGGTTCATGATCGACCCCGCACTCTCAAGAGTGTGCGTGTCTCGCCGCTATACAGCGTCACAAAGTGGTATACCGGGGTTTCGAACCCGCTGGTCATCACCCACATCTATTACTCACCTCAATACAGCACGACGACTATTCCGCAATGCCCTTGCCACGAGAATCAAGCTCCGTACGCGTAGAATCTGATCAAATACAGTAGAAACACAACAAATTAGGCCAATGGGACGACACCCAATCAATACAACTCAATTTACATCAAAATTCCCAAAGTTGTCAAAACCCGAGCCCCGGGCCCACATTCCGAAAATTTACGAAATTCACATTTCTGGAACCCTCGTCTCGCCACGAGTCCATACATATAAAATTTACCAAAATCGGACTCCGTTTGCCCACTCAAATCGGTGTTTTTCTTCAATTTAGGCTTAGGGCTCAAACCCACATTTAATCTTCCATTTACAGAAATTTAACCAAGGATTTCATGTTAAAATGATGTAATTAAGCCACAAAACTTACCTCCGACGAATCTCCGATGAAATCCCAGCAATCTCCCGTGATTTCTTCTCTCTAGGGCTCAAAATTATGTTTTGGGGTGTGAGCTCCCACGCGTTTGCGATGAACAACTCCCTCTTACTCTTCGCGAACGCGACGCCTACCACGCGTTCACGATGCTCAATTTCCAGCTACCCTTCGCGAACGCGACGCCAACCACGCGTTCGCGATGCTCAAACTCCCAGCCGCCTAAATTCCTTCTACGCGTTCGCGACTCCCAGTCACGCGAACGCGATGATTCCCTCCATCCGGCCTACGCGAACGCGACCCCAGGAACGCGATCGCGAAGCACAAGGCTCCTGGCCTACGCGAACGCGACGCACCTGATCGCGAACGCGATGCATTGATCAGCCTGGCCTTCGCGAACGCGGCCCATTCCACGCGAACGCGAAGGCTAAAATGCCCGGGCAGTAACCTGCAATTTACAGCAGACTTCCAAGTTCCAAAAATGCCCGATTGATGGTCCGAAATCATCCCGAGGCCCCCGGGACCCCAACAAACACCACCAACATACTCCAAAACACGATACGAACTTGTTCCAATCATAAAAACACCATCCTAAACATCAAAATCACCAATTACACACGGATTCAAGCCTAAGTTTCTTCAAAACTTCCGAATTACACATTCCATCAAAAACCCGACCAAACGACATCCGAATGACTTGAAAATTTGCAGACATATCCAAAATCACATAACGAAGCTACTGCAACTGTCGGAATTCCATTCCGACTCCCGGATCAAAATCTCACCTACCGTTCGGATTTCGTCAAAATTCAACCTTAGCCAATTCAAGCCTATTTCTACACCGGTCTCCAAATTCAATTCCGATCGCTCCCCTAAGTCACAAATCACCTCCCGGAACTATCCGAATTATCAGAATCCGATTCCGAGCCCTCTAACCAAATAGTCAACTCTTGGTTGACTTTTCATATTCAAGCTTTCTTCAAACATGCTATTTGTTTCATTTTCAATCCAAATCACTCCTAACTCACCCGATAGACTTTAATATTGATAATAAAGCATAAAACATACAATTTCAACATAACGGGGTGGTAATTCCCGTAACGACGGGCCGGGTCGTTACATTACCACCTCAGATACCACAAGTCGCTCCTGTATATGTGGCACCTCCGCCCGCTGTTATCCATAAATCCTCTAGTGAACCAATATTTCATATCCAGGACCCTCACTACTACCCTCCGGAGCCTACTTTCAGACAACACGAGTCTCACGCTCCGATGATAGAAGCAAGTGCCGGGCAGGAAGAGATGGCTCGGAAAGTGAAGAGTCTGGAGAATGCTTTCCGCACTATGCAAGGACTAGGAGGGCTGGTGAGTGTAGCCTACAAAGACCTGTGTTTGTTCCCCGAGGTGCAGCTTCCCGTAGGATTCAAGTTGCCAAAGTTCGACATGTATAGCGGACACGGGGATCCGGTAGCTCATCTAAGAGGATACTGTAGCAAGATGAGAGGCGCGGGAGGTAGAGATGAATTGTTGATGGCGTACTTCAGCCAAAGTTTGAGTGGATCAGCTCTGGAATGGTATACCCGACAAGACCATACAAGATGGTTCGTTTGGGATGACTTAGCGCAAGCTTTCGCTAGTCACTTTCAGTACAATTTGGAGATCATACCCGACAGATTATCCCTTACCAAGCTGGAGAAAAAGCCAGGAGAGAGCTTTAGAGAATACGGTTTTAGATGGAGGGAACAGGCCGCTAGAGTGGATCCGCCAATGAAAGAAGGAGAGATGGTGGATTGTTTTCTGCAAGCTTTGGATCCAACATACTACGGCCATCTAGTGTCAGCAATTGGAAAAAGTTTCAACGAAGTTGTGAAAATGGGAAGTTTTGTAGAAGAGGGTTTGAAGACAAACAAAATTATGAGTTTTTCGGCTATCAAAGCCACCAATCAAGCTATACAGAGTGGAAACGGAGGAGTGATGGGAAAGAAGAAGAAAGAAGAAGTAGCAACCATTGAAAGTAGGTCCTGGAGTCGCAACCCACATTATAACCCACCAAGACCCTACCGCCAACACCCACCAAGCCCGACAACTCCATATAATCCACCACCACCATCTTACCCGCCAAACCCCTACAACACACCAAGCCCATATAACCCACCACCACCACCATACCCACCAACTGTCCCACATTACCACCACCCTCAAGCCCAAGCCTTATCCACCACCACCTCCCCACGTGTGGAGAGCTCAAGCTCCACACAATGTGTATCACACCCAAAACACATACCCAACCCCTAAACCTTACCGAAACCAGAATAGACCCAGGCCGGACGCTGATTGGAGAAACAAAGCAAGAAAAACATTCACTCATCTCGGAGAATCATATACCAGTCTTTACCACAGGTTGAAAGAATTGGGGATGTTGAGACCGGTTGCACCGAAAGTTCCAAACCCACCCCCGAAAAATCTTGATTCTTCCGTCAGATGTGAATACTGTTCGGGAACATTGGGCCACGATACTGAGAAGTGTTGGCAATTAAAGAATGCCATTCAAGATCTTATCGATGAGAGGAGAATTGAAGTACAGGCTCCCGAGGCCCCAAACATTACCCAGAATCCATTGCCGAATCACCACGAAACGAATATGATAGAATTGGTGCAGGGTGATGGCAATCAAAAACCATCTCAGGCCGTCATGATGATAAAGTCGAGTGACAAGTTAGAGAAAGAAATTGTGAAAGAGGAAGCAATTGTTGAGAAACCAAAGCCAGTAGTGATGGGAGGTTTAAAGGTGGTAGTTCCAGGTGCAAAGACGATCGTGACTGTGAAAGGAGCAAGTGCGGAGCCAGTAATCATAAAACCAGTAGTGCAAATGCCAGTGGTGAATACAAAGACCTGTGCCTTGGAACTATAACAAGGTAGCAGTAGTTTACAAGGGAAAAGAGATTTCTGGTGAAATTAACGAAACGCATGGACTCACCCGATCCGGAAGGTGTTTTGCTCCAGAGGAACTGAGAAAGATGAAGACGGTAAGAGAAAGTCAATTGAAAGAAGCCAGTGTCGGAGGAGGAAGCAGAAGAATTTCTTAAGAAAATGAAGTCACAAGAGTACTCGGTGGTTGAGCAGTTAAGAAAGACCCCGGCCCAAATTTCTTTGTTATCTTTGTTGATACATTCGGAAGAGCACCGGAAGGCTCTTATGAAGATTCTAAATGAGGCTCATGTTCCGGAGAAGATTTCAGTGTGTCACTTGGAGAAGATTACGAGCAAAATTTTCGAGTCTAACAGGATCACCTTCTCTGATAGGGAGCTACCGGTGGAAGGAACTGAACACAATAAAGCATTGTACCTCACAGTAAAGAGTGAAGAGTCAGTCGTGACCAGGGTATTGATTGACAATGGATCGAGCGCGAACATTTGCCCGTTGTCAACTTTAGGGAAGCTGAACATTAACCCGGATAGAATCCGGAGGAACAGTATCAATGTGAGAGGGTTTGACGGCGGAGGTAAGAACACGTTGGGAGATATTATTTTGGAAGTGACCATCGGTCCCGTTGATTTTACGATGGAGTTCCAGGTGCTCGACATCGCCGTATCGTATAACTTGCTGTTAGGTCGACCCTGGATTCATGCGGCCAAGGCGGTGCCATCTTCTCTACACCAGATGGTCAAGTTTGAATGGGAGCAGCAAGAGATTGTTGTACACGGAGAGGAAAATGCTTGTAATGTGGTAGCACCTTTTGACGGTACTGATGGGGATAGGGGTCCTTGGGTCTACCAAGTGACGGATGCTATAGTAGTGAACAAAGTTGCTGAAGGAGAAAAGTTACCAACCCCGATGATGGCACCAACTGCTGTAATGGTGGCCAGAGAAATGCTGAGAAATGGATTTGCACCGGGGAGGGGATTAGGCAAAACACTGCAGGGAGTCACTCAACCAGTTCAGCTTCCGGAGAATAAAGGTACATTCGGCTTAGGGTTCAAACCCACCTTTGCCGATATCCAAAGAGCCTCTAAAGCCAAGAAGAACTGGACCTTGCCCAAACCCATACCCAAATTATCCGACATCTTTATCAGGCCTGGTACAAAATATCAACCATCTGCTGCAGCAAAGTGCATTGAGACCCAACTTGATGAAGAAATGCTTGGTTTTGCAAAAATGTTTTGGGAGGTGAATACGATTGAAGCAGGGGAAGGCACGAGCAACATGGACGTGCAATTTGTGGGGCCCGGAGTCACATTGAACAATTGGGAAGCTACTCCTTTCCTTATCCGGAAGGAGTCTTGGTAGTTAGCTCAAAATTTCATCATTGCTTCCCCGAAAGTTGTTATTTTATAGTTTCCCCATTCCCCTCATAAAAAAAAAAAATCACCATGTATCCCGAACATTGTTCGTTTCTTTTATCAATGAAATGCAGTTTTTCCTTTTTCTTCACTTTTGCCTTATTTTTCTTTATTTTTCCTTTTGTACAGTTTTGCATGTGTTGATTCCAATGCCATGTCATGCGTGAAGGATTCTAGACCCAGTTCTGACAATCACGTTACTATACAAGAAATCGAGGAAGATAGTGAAATAGAATGTGAGGACGAGGAAGCCCTGGAGGAAATAAGTAAGGACATGAAACAATACGAGGAAAAACCCAAGCCGAATCTGAGTGATACGGAATCCGTAAACTTGGGGAGCGAAGATGATGTCCGAGAAACAAAGATTAGTGTGCATTTGGAGGCACCCCTCAGGGATGAATTGATAAGGTTGTTACATGAATTTAAGGACATCTTTGCCTGGTCCTATGATGACATGCCCGGGCTTAGCACGGATCTAGTGGTACACAAGTTGCCTATCTACTCGGAATGCCGGCCGGTAAAACAAAAGCCTGAGGAAATTCAAAACGGACATTAGCGTGAAGATAAAAGAAGAGGTGAATAAGCAGTTCGAGGCAAAGGTCATAAGAGTTACCAAATACCCCACCTGGTTGGCAAATGTTGTGCCGGTCCCGAAGAAAGACGGCAAAACCGGAGTGTGTGTAGACTATAGAGACCTCAACAAAGCTAGTCCGAAGGATGACTTCCCATTGCCAAACATTCACATATTGATCGACAATTGCGCCAAGCATGAAATCGGTTCGTTTGTGGATTGTTATGCTGGATATCACCAGATCCTTATGGACGAAGAAGATGCGGAGAAAACTGCTTTCATTACACCTTGGGGAACGTATTGTTACAGAGTAATGCCGTTTGGATTGAAGAATGCCGGGGAAACTTATATGAGGGCAATGACCACGATGTTTCATGATATGATGCATCGAGAAATTGAAGTATATGTGGACGATGTCATCATAAAGTCCGGAAAACAACCTGATCATGTGAAAGATTTGAGGAAGTTTTTCCAAAGACTCCGGAGGTACAATCTAAAGCTCAATCCGGCGAAATGTGCTTTTGGAGTACCTTCAGGGAAACTACTGGGGTTTATTGTGAGTCGGCGAGGTATTGAACTGGATCCATCAAAGATCAAGGCTATTCAAAGTCTACCTCCGCCGAAGAACAAGAAGGAGGTCATGAGCTTATTAGGAAGGTTGAATTACATTAGTCGATTCATTGCTCAATTGACATCAACGTGTGAGCCGATCTTCAAGTTGTTGAAGAAAGATGCAGCAGTGAAATGGACCGACGAGTGTCGGGAAGCCTTTGACAAGATCAAGGAATATTTGGCCAATCCTCCAGTGTTAGTCCCTCCAGAGCCGGGGCGACCTCTGATTTTGTATCTGACAGTGCTTGATAATTCCTTTGGTTGTGTACTGGGTCAGCACGATGAGACAGGCAAGAAAGAACAAGCCATATATTACCTCAGTAAGAAGTTTACATCCTACGAGGTGAAGTATACCCAACTGGAAAGAACTTGTTGTGCATTGATTTGGGTGGCTCAGAAGCTAAAGCATTATTTGTCAGCATACACCACGTACTTGATATCACGGCTGGATCCTCTGAAGTATATATTTCAGAAGCCTATGCCTACGGGAAGACTGGCCAAATGGCAGATTCTGCTCACAGAATTCGACATTGTCTATGTAACCCGTACGGCAATGAAGGCACAAGCTATTGCGGACCACTTAGCTGAGAATCCGGTGGATGATGAATATGAGCCATTGAAAACATACTTTCCGGATGAAGAAGCAATGCTTGTCGAGGAGATGGAGAAAGAGGAGAGGCTAGGATGGAAAATGTACTTTGACGGAGCTGTCAACAGCAGGGGCGTTGGTATCGGAGCGGTACTCATTTCAAGTACGGGTCAACACTATCCCGTTACAGCTCAGCTTCGATTTTTCTGTACCAACAATATGGCCGAATATGAGGCGTGCATCTTGGGATTAAGGATGGCAATTGACATGGGTATTCAAGAGATTTTGGTCATGGGTGACTCGGATCTCTTGGTACATCAAATTCAAGGGGAATGGGAGACACGAGATTTGAAATTGATACCGTATCGGTATTGTTTACACGAGTTGTCTCAAAGATTTTAGTCTATAGAATTCAAGCACATCCCGAGAATGCACAACGAGATCGCAGATGCTTTGGCCACGTTGTCCTCTATGTTGCATCATCCGGACAAGACATATATAGATCCACTCCAGATCCAAGTCCGAGATCAGAATGCTTATTGCTTCGCTGTGGAAGAAGAGTCGGATGGAGAGCCGTGGTATCATGATATTAGAGAATACTTGAAAGCCGGCAAATACCCGGAGCAAGCCACTGGAGACCAGAAGAGAGCCATCAGGCGTCTAGCCAATGGATTTTTCTTCAGTGGAGGAGTGGTATACAAAAGAACACCAGATCTGGGTTTATTGCGATGTGTGGATGCACAACAAGCAGATGAAATCATGATTGAAGTACATGCTGGAGTATGCGGACCCCACATGAGCGGATATGTTTTAGCAAAGAAGATTTTGAGAGCTGGGTACTACTGGCTCACAATGGAGCGTGATTGTATCAGGTATGTAAAGAAATGCCATTAATGCCAGGTACATGGGGATCTGATCCACTCTCCGCCTTATGAGTTGCACACAATGTCAGCACCTTGGCCCTTTGTTGCTTGGGGCACGGATGTCATCGGCCCAATAGATCCAGCCGCTTCTAATGGGCACAGGTTTATCCTAGTTGCAATTGATTATTTCACCAAGTGGGTCGAAGCTAAGACATTCAAGGCGGTGACGAAGAAAGCGGTGGTGGATTTTGTGCACGAGAATATTATATGCCGATTTGGAATCCCCAAGGTGATTATCACAGACAATGGAGCAAATTTAAACAATCATCTCATGGCGGAAGTTTGTGAAAGGTTTAAGATCACGCACCGCAATTCCACACCTTACAGGCCAAAGGCGAATGGAGCAGTAGAAGCGGCGAATAAGAATATCAAGAAGATTCTCCGAAAAATGGTGGAGGGATCCAGGCAGTGGCATGAAAAGTTACCCTTTGCTCTCATGGGTTACCGCACGACGGTACGTACTTCTATCGGAACCACACCTTATACCCCGGTGTATGGAACGGAGGCTGTTATACCCGCAGAAATAGAAATACCGTCATTGCGAATTATAGCTGAATCTGAGATAGATGACGATGAATGGGTAAAGGCCCGATTAGAACAGTTGAATTTGATTGATGAGAAGAGATTGGCCGCAGTCTGCCATGGGCAGTTGTATCAGCGAAGAATGGCCATAGCATATAATAAGAAGGTACGACCTCGAACGTTTGAAGTCGGACAACTGGTATTGAGGCGTATCTTACCACATTGGGCAGAGGCAAAAGGAAAGTTTGCGCCGAATTGGCAGGGACCGTTCGTGGTATCACGGGTGTTGTCCAACGGAGCATTATATTTAACTGATGTTGAAGGAAAGTGCGTAGAGACTGCTATCAATTCAGATGCGGTCAAAAGATACTATGTATGATTCCTTTTCAATTGTATGTTTGTATTTTGTTGTGATTTTGGAATTGAAATGACGAAGGCATTTTATTCTCTATCCAAACACTTTATCCATTGATAACCCCTTTGAGCCTTAATGAATGAATTCTTTCATATCCCTCTCTCGGAATCGCTCTAGTGCAATAAGATCGAAATTGCCAGAATGAAAAATGAAATGATGGAAGAATGAAAAAAAAAATGATGAAAAAAAATGATGAAAATGAAAAAATGAGATGAAAAAAAAATGAATGAAAAAAGAAAAAGACAAAAATCGGGAAAAAGTCAAAAAGAAATCCATCTAACTTATGAAGTTGGATGAACTACGTCCTGACTTGATCCCGAAAGGGTACGTAGGCAGCCTCTCTGAGGTTCAGTCACAATAAAGAAAAAATCCAAAAAATTCCCCACATATTGAAACTGGGGCAGAAGTTATGTTTAATAATTCCGAGAGTTGTAAATATTTTTAACCCTCGTTGAAATTTTGAGCCTTTATATCTTTCTTTCTTGACCCGTCCAAAAGCCACGTTATAGTCCAAAGAAAGACCTTCTGATCAATTTTGAAATGATAACGAATACAACGAAGGAGGAGCGAAGCATCGGATAATACCCGTGGTACAGAAAACGAAATACAAAAAGGAAAAATGGAAAAATAAAAAGTGAGAGAGTCTCATCAGTGAAAACCTTAGCCGGCACTGTGAGGCGATTGTGAGGTTGAGAGAAATAAAATGAGAGAGTCTTATCAGTGAAAACCTTAATCGGCACTGTGAGACGGTTGTGAGGTTGAGAGAATAAATGAGAGAGTTCTATTGGTGAAAACCTTTCGAGGCACCGTAGGGCGATCATGAGGACTATCAAAAAAGAGAAAAGGCAACAAAAAAGAGTATCGGTTTGGGTCAAAGGCAATTCAGAGTCAGAATAATGATTGGAACGAACTGGGTCAGAGTTTAAATACATGGCATGGTCAGCCGAATCAGCCAGCAAACACCCAGATAAGTTCCGTCATCTCTCCAAAATACCCTTACCTTTCTTTCATTTTTTCTGCATTTCATTGTTTACCCTTTTGAGAGCTAACTACCAGCTCCTGATAACGGAAGTTGAAATAACACTGGATCAGAAAGGATAGAAGATTGGGGAGGAGAATAAAGAAGCTTGGCAAACTTGACCAAAGAAAAAGAAAAAACAAAACAAAAATGGAAAAATGAGAAAAATACAAAAAAGAGTTTGCAAGGGACAAGAAGTCGGAAGTCATGCAACACGAGAAAGCAAAAACAAAGGAAGCAATAAGAAGTGGGGACGGCAGATGCCAGTTGCCAGCAGTTTATATCTAATAAATTTTGTTTCATGCAGGAACAAATTGTCACTAAACACTTTAAAGTGAATGTGACCAATGTGGAAAATTTAAAATACCAAAAAAGAGAAAGTCCGCCGAATAAGTGGAGAAATTCACAAGCAAGAGATAAGTTGGTAAAAAGAAAATACCAAAAAGAGGAAGGTAACATCTTTTAAAATCCGCTCCCCAGTCCTCAGGCCGAGGGAATACTTTTCTGCATCGCATTGCACGTTTAAACTTCGTTAGGCGCCCACCTTCTAATACGGGAATACTTTTCTCCATTCGCATCGCATCGCATTGCACGTAGGCGCCCACCTTCAAATACGGGAATATTTTTCTCGCATCGCATTGCACGTTTAATTTCCGTTAGGCGCCCACCTTCAAATACGGGAATATTTTCCGCATCGCATTGCACGTTTCAATTCCGTTAGGCGCCCACCTTCTAATACGGGAATATTTTCTCTGCATCGCATTGCACGTTTAATTTCCGTTAGGCGCCCACCTTCAAATACGGGAATATTTTTCTGCATCGCATTGCACGTTTAAATTCTGTTAGGCGCCCACCTTCAAATACGGGAATACTTTTCTGCATCGCATTGCACGTTTAATTTCGTTAGGCGCCCACCTTCAAATACGGGAATACTTTTCTGTATCGCATTGCACGTTTAAATTCTGTTAGGCGCCCACCTTCAAATACGGGAATATTTTCTGCATCGCATTGCACGTTTAAATTTCTGTTAGGCGCCCACCTTCAAATACGGGAATATTTTTCTGCATCGCATTGCACGTTTAAATTCTGTTAGGCGCCCACCTTCAAATACGGGAATATTTTTCTGCATCGCATTGCACGTTTAAATTCCGTTAGGCGCCCACCTTCAAATACGGGAATATTTTTCTGCATCGCATTGCACGTTTAAATTCCGTTAGGCGCCCACCTTTAAATACGGGAATATTTTTCTGCATCGCATTGCACGTTTAAATTCCGTTAGGCGCCCACCTTCAAATACGGGAATATTTTTCTGCATCGCATTGCACGTTTAAATTCCGTTAGGCGCCCACCTTCAAATACGGGAATATTTTTTCTGCATCGCATTGCACGTTTAAATTTTGTTAGGCGCCCACCTTCAAATACGGGAATATTTTTCTCGCATCGCATTGCACGTTTAAATTCTGTTAGGCGCTCACCTTCAAATACGGGAATATTTTTCTTGCATTGCATTGCACGTTTAAATTCCGTTAGGCGCCCACCTTCAAATACGGGAATATTTTTCTGCATCGCATTGCACGTTTAAATTTCGTTAGGCGCCCACCTTCAAATACGGGAATATTTTCTCTGCATCGCATTGCACGTTTAAATTCCGTTAGGCGCCCACCTTCAAATACGGGAATATTTTTCTCTGCATCGCATTGCACGTTTAAATTCCGTTAGGCGCCCACCTTCAAATACGGGAATATTTTTCTCTGCATCGCATTGCACGTTTAAATTTCGTTAGGCGCCCACCTTCAAATACGGGAATATTTTCTCTGCATCGCATTGCACGTTTAAATTCCGTTAGGCGCCCACCTTCAAATACGGGAATATTTTTCTCTGCATCGCATTGCACGTTTAAATTCCGTTAGGCGCCCACCTTCAAATACGGGAATATTTTTTCGCATCGCATTGCACGTTTAAATTCCGTTAGGCGCCCACCTTCAAATACGGGAATATTTTTCTCTGCATCGCATTGCACGTTTAAATTTCGTTAGGCGCCCACCTTCAAATACGGGAATATTTTCTCTGCATCGCATTGCACGTTTAAATTCCGTTAGGCGCCCACCTTCAAATACGGGAATATTTTTCGCATCGCATTGCACGTTTAAATTTCGTTAGGCGCCCACCTTCTAATACGGGAATATTTTTCGCATTCGCATTGCACGTTTAAATTCGTTAGGCGCCCACCTTCTAATACGGGAATATTTTCTGCATCGCATTGCACGTTTAAATTCCGTTAGGCGCCCACCTTCAAATACGGGAATATTTTTCTGCATTTTGCATTGCACGTTTAAATTTCTGTTAGGCGCCCACCTTCAAATACGGGAATATTTTCTTTCTGCATCGCATTGCACGTTTAAATTCTGTTAGGCGCCCACCTTCAAATACGGGAATATTTTTCTGCATCGCATTGCACGTTTAAATTCCGTTAGGCGCCCACCTTTAAATACGGGAATATTTTTCTGCATCGCATTGCACGTTTAAATTCTGTTAGGCGCCCACCTTCAAATACGGGAATATTTTTCTGCATCGCATTGCACGTTTAAATTCTGTTAGGCGCCCACCTTCAAATACGGGAATATTTTTCTGCATCGCATTGCACGTTTAAATTCTGTTAGGCGCCCACCTTCAAATACGGGAATATTTTTCTGCATCGCATTGCACGTTTAAATTCCGTTAGGCGCCCACCTTCAAATACGGGAATATTTTTCTCTGCATCGCATTGCACGTTTAAATTCTGTTAGGCGCTCACCTTCAAATACGGGAATATTTTTCTTGCATTGCATTGCACGTTTAAATTCCGTTAGGCGCCCACCTTCAAATACGGGAATATTTTTCCGCATCGCATTGCACGTTTAAATTCCGTTAGGCGCCCACCTTCAAATACGGGAATATTTTTCTCTGCATCGCATTGCACGTTTAAATTTCGTTAGGCGCCCACCTTCAAATACGGGAATATTTTCTCTGCATCGCATTGCACGTTTAAATTTCGTTAGGCGCCCACCTTCAAATACGGGAATATTTTCTCTGCATCGCATTGCACGTTTAAATTCCGTTAGGCGCCCACCTTCAAATACGGGAATATTTTTCTCTGCATCGCATTGCACGTTTAAATTTCGTTAGGCGCCCACCTTCAAATACGGGAATATTTTCTCTGCATCGCATTGCACGTTTAAATTCCGTTAGGCGCCCACCTTCAAATACGGGAATATTTTTCTCTGCATCGCATTGCACGTTTAAATTCCGTTAGGCGCCCACCTTCAAATACGGGAATATTTTTCCTGCATCGCATTGCACATTTAAATTCCGTTAGGCGCCCACCTTCAAATACGGGAATATTTTCTCTGCATCGCATTGCACGTTTAAATTTCGTTAGGCGCCCACCTTCAAATACGGGAATATTTTCTCTGCATCGCATTGCACGTTTAAATTTCGTTAGGCGCCCACCTTCTAATACGGGAATATTTTTTCTGCATTCGCATTGCACGTTTAAATTCCGTTAGGCGCCCACCTTCTAATACGGGAATATTTTCTCTGCATCGCATTGCACGTTTAAATTCCGTTAGGCGCCCACCTTCAAATACGGGAATATTTTTTCGCATCGCATTGCACGTTTAAATTCCGTTAGGCGCCCACCTTCAAATACGGGAATATTTTTCTCTGCATCGCATTGCACGTTTAAATTCTGTTAGGCGCTCACCTTCAAATACGGGAATATTTTTCTGCATCCGCATTGCACGTTTAAATTCTGTTAGGCGCCCACCTTCAAATACGGGAATATTTTTCTACATCGCATTGCACGTTTAAATTCTGTTAGGCGCCCACCTTCAAATACGGGAATACTTTTCTGCATCGCGCATTGCACGTTTAAATTCTGTTAGGCGCCCACCTTCAAATACGGGAATATTTTTCTGCATCGCATTGCACGTTTAAATTCCGTTAGGCGCCCACCTTCAAATACGGGAATATTTTTCTCTGCATCGCATTGCACGTTTAAATTCTGTTAGGCACCCACCTTCAAATACGGGAATATTTTTCTTGCATCGCATTGCACGTTTAAATTCCGTTAGGCGCCCACCTTCAAATACGGGAATATTTTTCTCTGCATCGCATTGCACGTTTAAATTCCGTTAGGCGCCCACCTTCAAATACGGGAATATTTTTCTCTGCATCGCATTGCACGTTTAAATTTCGTTAGGCGCCCACCTTCAAATACGGGAATATTTTCTTCTGCATCGCATTGCACGTTTAAATTCCGTTAGGCGCCCACCTTCAAATACGGGAATATTTTTCTCTGCATCGCATTGCACGTTTAAATTCCGTTAGGCGCCCACCTTCAAATACGGGAATATTTTTCCGCATCGCATTGCACGTTTAAATTCTCTGTTAGGCGCCCACCTTCTAATACGGGAATATTTTCTCCATTCGCATTGCACGTTTAAATTCCGTTAGGCGCCCACCTTCTAATACGGGAATATTTTCTGCATTCGCATTGCGCGTTTAAATTCTGTTAGGCGCCCACCTTCTAATACGGGAATATTTTTGCACATCATGGTTTATACAGTTAAAAGCCCACACTGGGGCAGAAAAAGAAAAAAAGAGGTAGTTTGTTGTTTTGTTTTGTTCAGTTCGAGATCAAGAAAAACAAGAAAATCAACAAAAAAAGGGAGTCAACAATAAAAACAAGAAAAATCAACAAGAAAAGAAAAAAAAAGAGAGTCAGCATCAAAGAAAATCAACAAAAAAGGAAGATTCTGCATCACCGGAAAGGGAAGAAGAGCAAAAGCTAGATTAGGAACAATTGTAATTGTAGGATCATAGCTTAGAATAACTTCTTCGTTTTACATTTTCCCCCCGGTGTAATAAGGAGTAAGTCAGCAGGTCTCAACAGTGTCAATGCAACAGTGAGTCCGGTAGTTTTTTAAAACTGCCAGACCTTCCCGAACTACACTGACCTGATTCCTGTTTAGCCCAGGATATGTAGGCAACCTCTAAAGCAGGGTGCGGTCAAAAGGTTTTCAAAAATGCTTTCACGGAATGTGCCGATGTGCAAAAATCTCTCATTATTGCTCACTTGTCTTTGCACTGAAACTCTTCGTGTTCCCGAGCAAAGAGGGGCAGCTGTGAGCACATGATTTTTTGCACTAAGCCTTTAAATTCCAAAATTAAAATAAAATGTTTTTGAGTGCAATTACTTGCTTTGTTTGAAATTAATTATATTTTTGTGTGTTTGAATAAGTAAAAAATTAGAAAAAATCAAAAAATAGTAGTAATTAATTTGTTAGTTTAGTTAATTAGAAAATTAGCAAAATAGTTTAAATAGGAGAAAATAAAGAAAAATAGCAGAAAAATTGCAAAAAATACTGGAAAATTAGAGTAAATAGGAAATTAGGTTTTGTAATTTTTCATAAAAGAAAAAGAAAAAAAAATATATAAGAAAATACATAAAAATAGATTAAAACCAGAAAATACAAATATATATATGAAGGTATACAAAACTGGGCCAATTGAAGTCCAGTGGTTTGGCCCAGTGAATTGGCCCAGTGAAGTGGCCCGTCTCTGTGGAGAGATCCAATCTCATCCGTCCATCAAGACAGATCTGACGGTCGAGATTAATAGCAGGATTATTAGGGTTAATTAATTAAGAGAAGCGATCTGGGCCGTCCGTTCTAATTAATCTAACGGTTGAAGACCTTAGTCTCATAAGCGTCTGAACGACGCCGTTTTAGTAACACGCGTGTGAACCGTCGATCTTGATCATTTGAACGGTTGAGATTACCTCGGATTCAATGGCTATATAATGCCTTTGTCCGAAAATTCTCGCCCATTTCTTGTTAACCCTAGAGACAGACGCCTTATTTCCTCTCTTCATCTTCATCATCATCAACCCAGAAGCCCTAGCAGGCCATGGCGGCCACCACTCCTACGGTGGTCGCCGGCTCCTCTTACCTCTCCCATCTTCTTCTCCTTCTTCTTCATTCCATAACACACGCCAGAAACCCTAAAACAAACCCTTTTCTCTAAACTCCAGTCACCGGAATCCTCGCCGGTGACCACTCATACAATGAATCTCCGCCTAAAACCAATGCCATTCGAACCCTTTCTCTTTGATCTGTCCACCCATACCACTGGCTCCCCTCGAATCTACCCAGATCTTGTCGAATATCCAAAACAAAGTCGCCGGAACCCTAACTCCGGCGACCTCCAAACTGGAAACCTTTCAAGATCCGTTCTTTACCCTCACCCAAGCACCCCTCTTCAAGCTGAAATCCAAAAAGGCCTCGTCTTTAGGCCTGAAAGAAAATCAGAGAAGGAAAAGAAGATAATTGAAAAAGAGAGATATCTGGAAAAGAATAAAGAAAAAGAAAACAAGAAGAGAGAATAAAGAAGAAAAGGACTCGTGAGAGAGTGAGGAAAAGAAAAGAATAGGAAGCTCGGGGGACCGGCCCCGCAAGTTAAGTCCCCTTACCCTTTTTGTGTTTTATTGCTTTCTTTTGTCTGTTTATTTTCATGTTTTTTCTTCTGTTTTGTTGTTTCGATCCAGTTTTTGTTTCTTTGGTTTAAAAGGATCTGCCATTATCTCACTTTCCTTTTTCATGCTTCTGTGCATTATGATCCTTGGTCTGTTAGCTTTCCATAGCCTGACTGTCTTTCTCTTCTGTTCTTTGCATGTTTAACTTTAGCTCTAGTTTAGTTGTTTGACTTTCATCCTCCTTTATCTTTATATCAGGTTGTCTTTTGTTAGTTTGCGATATCTTGACTATTCTTCTTTCTGTTTCTTCACTTGTTTAGTTTTAGTGAATGTTCAGCCGTTTTAGGGTTATCTTGTGGTTTGCTCCTCTGTTTCAATGATTTCCCTGTTCTTCTTCGTCTTTTTTGTTTGTATATAAGGTTTTCTATTTGTTGATTTTAAACACCTCTGTTGTTTTTCTTGTCTATGGTTAACTGCATGATTTAGTTTTAGTCTTAGTTTAGTCATCTTGATTCCCACTCTCCTTCATATCCTGTTCATATTAGGGTTCTCTTATGTTGGTTTATGATATCCCCTCTGTTCTTTCATCTGCTAATTGGCATGTTTAAGATTGGGGTTAACTTTTAGAAACTTGGTTCAATGATCCTGGTTTTCATTTCTGTCATTTCATATGATAATATTAGGGATTTTTTCTTCATTCATGCTTCATGTCTTTCCTGTTCATCTTCACCTCCACTACATGTTCACCTGCATGTGTTAGATTAGGTTTAGCTTTTGAAAAGTTTAGGTCTAATAGTGATGATTATTGTCATTTTTGCCTATTCTGTTAGAGCCATGTCATGATAGTCCATTAGTGTTATGTCTGACTAAACCATGTTTTATCTTTTATTGACTATTTTGTGATAGCTTATGCTTTGTGTACCTATATCATGAATCCTGGTGGTTTTTGAAGTTGGTCAAACTTTCATGTGACATGAATTGGTAGTAATTAGGTCTTGTTTAACATGAGTTCATACTTTGTCTCATAAAATTGGATAAAGTGAGTTAATTAACTGAAATTCAACCATATCAATTGCCTCTCTAAGTTTTGGTTGATTATTGCACCTTCTTTGGTTTTATATGTCTTAATATGCAATCCATGTTGAAGTTGACTTAGCTTTATTAGTTCTGGTTGAGTGTAAGTGTTTGATTAACACTGATTGAACACTAGGGAATTGGTTATAGCTGTTAGTGCTAGGTTTCATAAAATGGCTAGTTTTTAAATAGGTTAAAACTGAAAATGAACAAAATAGGCTGTTAATTAAATAATTGGTCTAAGAATGGTCAACCTTGCAAAGGGTTGACCTATTCTATAAGGCCCTAACACACAGCTCACTGTTAACAGTGGCTGGTTGTGCAAAAGGGCTATGTTTGCAAATGCAGACTGGCCCAGGCTCTATATTGAGCCCTGAACAGCAAAGTGGCCAAACCTGTAAAGGTTTTGGGCCCAGCTGTTCAGTATATGGCTTTAATAGCCCAAGCCAAGTCTCAACTTGAGACTGGCTAGTTCTTAAATAGTTTAAACATAACAATAAAACAGGCTATGCCTGCAATCAGCTTTAATTAGGAATAAATTGGTCTTAATTGACTGGAATTAGTTTAAAAGTGGCTAAAATTGAAATAGTTCCTAAAAATAAATCTGGCCAGCCCTTAAATACTAATGCCAGGGCTGGCTATTAGTTAAATAGGTTCAAAACAAGCTGAAATCTGCCCTAGGTAAGTTGGTAAATCAGCAGTGCCCTTAGGGGCACAATTGGGAATTGAATAGGTAAAATAGTAATAGTTTAGAACTTAAAAGGGTAATGGAGACATTTATGCTCCTGATTTCTGCAATTTTGCAGAGATTTAGGGTATAATGGTCTCCTAAAAATGGGAAATCTGTAAAAATCTTAAACCCCTAAGGTCATACTAGTAAAAGGCCCTAAAAGGAATCTTTTAGAACCTTCCAGCACATGCTGGAAGGGTTTTTCATAACAGAAATAGGGGCTAAAGTGCATAATTCATAAATTTAGGAGGGGGGGAGTGGGATTAATCCCATACTTCCTCCCCAAGTTTTCAGCCCTAAAAAATATCTATATATACCTCTAAGAATGGGGCTAAAAGGGGGTTCCAACATTAGCAATCTGAAATTCATTAGCTTGAGAGTAAAAATAGCATAAAAACAGTAGGATTTTCTGGGATTTCTCGAGTTAAAATTCGCCTATTTGCTTCTGATTTTGGGTTGTTTGGCTTGATCAATTATCTGGTTTTCTGCTGGTTTGATTGCTGCTGGGTTTCTATTGTTGTTGCTGCGATATTTTTGGCTTTGTGGATCTTCAGTCATAATCACTGTTGCATTGCCTTGTTCGAACCCTTGCTGTTACTTGCTTGCTTCTACCCCTTAGATCTCATTGGTTCTCTTTGCTTTGATTCAGGTACATTACTCTTACACTTAAAGCCGTAATGCCAATTTGTTGAATAAAATGGAAGCTTCAGATGTCGATTATGCTGCTGAATAGTATAGTTTAGTTTCATTTTCCATTTGTAGAAAAGCATGTAGTAGTATGAAAACAAAAACAAAAATGCTGTAATAGTTAATATAGTAGCAGTAGCATAGTAGTAGTATAGTGTATACGGTTTACCACCTAGTTTAATTAAGTAAAGGCCCTAAAACATAAGCTAATTCATAATACCTGCGGGACCAATAAACACTAGTTCACATTAATTTCGCAAAAACATGACCGTATAGTTAATTACATCTTCACAGATCTGCATTTAGGTAATAATAAGTGTTGAAAGAGGAAATGTTAGGTCAAGCCATGACTCTGTCTGTGATGGGTTAATAATCTGGTAATAAGTCATGAGCGATTTATTAGTGTAAGCATGCATAAGTATCTGATTCATTCATCCATGAGTATCAGAAGTGAGATCATTAGATTGTATACTTGTCGCCTACATAACCTTAAGAGTCAAAGAAAACAATATCACAGCAGGCTATAGAAAGGAAGAACTGGGAATATAATACTAAGTATAAGTTACAATTGAAATTGGTACTGTAATTACCCGTGTGTAGTCAATTAGTTAGTTCATTAGTTTAATCATTTTCTAAGTTTTCTTATGTAATCAAACTGACCTCTTAGAATTGGTATTAACCTTAAACCAGTAATTAATGGTATGATTTCTTAGCTTTAGAACGATAGTTATTTATAGTTTCATTAAGCCTGTACAGAAGACCATTGATTTAGAATCGTTATTTTATGTATATCTGATATAAATAAAATGTTCATGAATTTCTTATTGATCAAAACGTGCATCTTTGTTTGTTTATTTTCAATATAATTCCATTTTTTGTTTAAGTTTGATTCTAGACGTGAGCACGAACTTTGATAAGTAGCCAATTTGGCTAACGACCCTAAATTCATGTAAATACCTGGGCCTTCAAGGCCTGGAACAATGTAATATGGGTGTAAAGCTTCAATGAAGAACCAGTCCCCAATAAATAACAGAAATCATATGGGCCTGGATTATTATAGTGTAGCAATGCGTTTAAGGCAAGAACAAATATAGAAAACTTAGTCAAATATATTAGTATCCCTTAATAAATTAAATTGGGACGAGCCTCGCTCGAATAACAACGGGGCCCCCATTTAGTAATAAGATTGACATAGTAGAATCGGAGGGGCTAATAGCGAATCCCATAGCCTCTCCCAAAGTTAAAAGCCGATATTAGACTATCTTAAGGCACGATTTTAATATACCTTCCTATGAACGAGTGTGCACTTGGTGCGACTCAAATTCAAATCTCGGCAAAGCCGAAATACACCAAAAGTCATAGGCGTACTGGTTGCGGTATGACTCGAGGCGTGTTTCCGCGATGTCGCAAATTCCTAAAAAATATTTCACGTAAAAACACATTATGTTGTTAAAATCTATAATTGAGTCAAACAAAAAATCAAGAACGACAGTGGAGCGACCGTGCTAAAACCACGGAATCCGGGAGTGCCTAACACCTTCTCCCGGGTTAACAGAGTTCCTTATCCGGATCTCTGCTTCGCATACATTTATAAGAGTCAAAATTCCTCGGATTCGGGATTAACCGGTGACTTGGGACACCATTGTCATTCCCAAGTGGCGACTCTGATTAATCTCTAATAAAATCTCGAACCGATTGTCCTTAAATTGGAAAAACTCCTTCCCTTACGTTATTTTATCCGTTTCGGGTATTTGAGCGTCAGGGTATACCCTACAAGTGTATTTATACGCTTTCGGTATTGTTGCCTTTGTAGAAGAAGGTGCCCCGAACTCAAGTGGTATGGACATGTTCACTTCAGCGTCTCCAGAAGGTTGGACCTGGACTACAATTGGATTAAGCGTGACAGTTGGTTTCTTTGGCTCGTCATCTTCAGCAGTCAATTCGATCGATCCTTTGGGGTTCCAAATCCTTCTCTATTTCAATCATGTCAATACTTCCTCCATTGTGGTATGGTAGAGGATTATTGCGGACATTCAAAGCAGGCTCTTTTGCCACAATGATCTTGTTATCAATCAAAGCCTGGATCTTATTCTTCAGGGAACGACATTCATCAATGGTATGTCCTTTAATCCCAGAATGATATGCGCAAGTTTTGTTTGGGTTGATCCATTGGGAAGGGTTTTTTGGAGTTACGATTGGGATAGGGGTAACGTAACCAGCTTCTTTGAGTTTCTCATATAATTGGTCAATTGGCTTGGCTATGGCAGTATATTGTCTGGGAGGTTTGTGGTCGAAGTTTGGTCTAGGTCGAGGAAATTTTTGGCGGGTAGGTGGTGATTTATAGTGAGCTTGTTGGGTATTGTAGGTTTGGTAGACGTGTGCGGGTTGGGAGTATTTGGGTGAAGTAGGTTGATGTGCGGGAGGTGGAGATGTTTGGTAAGTAGGTGGTGGAGCTTGGTAAGAGGGCAAATATGCTGGGTAATTTGAGATAGGTTGATATGTAGGAAGGGGTATTGGGTAGGTTTGGTATTTGATTGGGGATTTGTTCTCTATGCAACCATCACGGCACCCACATCCCTTTTCTTGGATGCGCCATAAACTGTAGGGCCTTGTTGGTAGCCTGCAATGCTTCGAAGTTAGTAACCATACCACTTTTGATACCTTCCTCGATCCTCTCTACTAGTTTGATGATGTCGAAAAATTTCTGGCCTTCGATCAACATCAACCTTTTGTAGTACTGTGGGTCTTGGGCCTGGATGAAAAAACCTATTCATTTGTTCCTCTTCTAAAGTTAGACTGGCTTTAGCGAATTCTGATCTCCAACGAGTAGCATACTCGTGAAATGTCTCCGTGGGTTTCTTCTTTAATTTTGGATGTAGAATACATCTGGCGCATTCTCTGTGTTGAATCTGAATCTGTCCATGAAATTGGACACTATACTTACCCAATTCGTCCACTTCTTCGGGTCTTGGCTAATGTACCAAGATAGAGCATCCCCTTTCAGACTTCTCATAAAGAGCTTCATGCGAATATTTTCATCCTTTCCTACTCCGACTAGTTTGTCACGGTATGTTCTTAGATGAACTCTAGGTTCCCCGGTGCCATCAAATATCTCGAACTTGGGAGGTTTGTACCCCTGCGACCCCTCGGATCTGGTGAATGCAAAGGTCTTCATAATTCTACGCATTGATCCTTTTGCTTCCTTCAACACCCTAACTCAGATAGTTAGATTCTTGAGTTCTACAGCCAGATTCTTAATAAGAAAGTCTTTAGCATCAGACTTAGGTATGCAAAAGGTAGGCTGAATGGGCTGTGGTATGGTTTCCACATAGATGGGGTTGTTGTGCTAATGATCATTTATGGAATTTAGTGGTTCGAGGGATGAGCAGTGGGGTGTTGTTTGAAGTGTGGCATGTGTTGCAATGGTGATGGAGGGCGGATTGGTTTTGTGGTTTCGAGATGTTTTGTGGTGGTGATGGATTTTGAGTGTTGAGGATGTTGACATCTGGGGTAGTGAGGGAGAACAACAAGCTTCCCAAGTTCCGAACTTGGTCCAGTTCTTTCTTCCTTTATCAATAACTTTTTTTGAGCTGGGAGGCACTTTCCTTGGAAAACTGAATACCCTGAGGAACCTCTGCCCTTTCAACTGAGTTCTCCTTCCTGATGTTGCTCAAATCTTCAATTTTTCCCTTGTTCTTGTTTCTGATAGGACTCGGATGAGGAGGAGGTGGGGGCCCCTTGGATCTTGTAAAATATGCTGATGTTGCTGGAGTTCACAAACTGGCCTTTGGAAGGGGAATAAAAAAATCAAAAACAAAAAGGTAACAAGTTAGTAAGGATTATAAGAAAAGATGTTGCAGTATAAAAACACGTAGTGCGGGAAATATAAATCGTGTCCAAATTTTGGGGATCTCATTGTGCCTGAGGTAGGCCTAGTGACAAGTTGATTTGGAGAACTTATAATGCTAAATGCCTCATTTTATTGGTAAAAAATAAGACAAATCCCAAAATGACACTAAAATTACGAAAAATAAAATATTACTAATGGCCATTGACCTTATTAAATTAAAGCAAAGGAAAGACTCCTAACTACTTATTCCTAGAGGGACCTTCCCCAGATTCAGCATCTTTAGCTCCATCGAATAGCTTCACCAGCTCACGCAGTCCTATTAGCAAATAAGCTCTAGCCAAATGTCCTTCTTTATTTTCCTTCAGCATTTTGATAATCTTCAATTCTCTTGATGAACTTTCCTTCCATATCCACTAGACCCCACTCCAAAAACCCTAGTCGCTTGTTGGCGTTGACAGCCATATCTTTCCACTCCTCGATCAACTTCTGATGGGCTTCTTGTATTTCCCGGTGCTCATTTTCGCATTCACGAATCCTCTTGCGCACTTGGTTGTACTTAACCTATATTTTAGCCTTTTCTTTGATAACCATGTGGCCTAAAAAAAACCCGATTGTCCTAACCCACCATGATCGTCTTCCAACCAACTTAGATAGTAGGGAGTACAACCGGCATGGTACCTGTCTGGAAGTCGGCCTTCAAGTGACTCATTTTGTCGACCTTTGGTACCACCTGCGGGCTATCATCATCTTGAAAGTCGGCCTTGAAGTGACTCATCTTGTCGACCATTAGTATAACCTGCTTTCTTCCTGCATGCCTCATGACTCAGAGAGGGACATAAGGATAAGTACCTCTCAAACCAATATGTATGAGAAACTGTGCATCCCGAGATCGGACAATGAACTCTTCAGTAGGGAACCATTCGAACATCCACTGCACTTGGTCCTCTTTTAGATTTTCAAAAAACTCTACCCATCCTTTAGCATCTTCTGGTTGGGCCAACATGTTAGGCATATAATTCATTCATTTTGGTTGATGGAAGGCGATATGATCATCCCAGCCTCTGCGTAGAATCTCTTGCCGATATTAACCTTTTTGGAGGTGCTCCATGAGCTAAAGTTGGAGTAGTAAGTTACAACCCTCAAGGTGTTTGGCCCCTTGCTGACATTTCTCTAGGGCTCGGTATATCTCCGCGACAATCATTTGTGCTATGCTGAAAGGCTTCCCGCCAATCCATTCCATTAGAGTCTTGGTAACCATGGCCAGTCTGGTATTGATCCTAGCCTTCTTTATGGGAAATACTATCATTCCCAAGAAGCAGAATATGAAGACGAAGACTCAACGTAAAGATGAAGCAATTTGGTGAGGGAAAATTCATCTGGGTAAGTGCGGTAGGACTTGCTATGGTCGTACCTCTCGTACAAATAGTCGAAAGGAATGTAAGAGTCTTTCAAACAGGTCAAGTCTGGGTTTTTTTTTAGTCCCATCATTTTGAGAAAACCCCTACCCTTGTGATTTTTCGGCATAAGCAAACCAGAGTCTCCCAAGTAATACCAGCTAACCCTCATATTTCCTTGAGCAAAGGTGTCATTTCAAGGTCCCGAAGTGAAACACAGACTTATCAATATCCCAGAATAAAGTTGCATCCTCTATGATTTTGTTGTCGGGTTGGATTCCCAAAAAAGAAGGCAAATTTCCAAAATATTTGCGGACGAGTGTCTGATCACTGGAGTGAAGGTCTCCCCACCAGCTTAGCAACCTTGGGTGAATGTTGGTTACCATGCCGAATCTGGAGACTTCGTGCCTCATTTTCTGCAAAACATTGTGTTAGACCCTTACCCCACCAAACTCGACTATTTAAACCAATAATTAGCATAAAGACATTTAGTTCTCCAAATAAATGCACAAAATACGGTCCGTTTAGGTTTCAAGGAAACCCAGTGGACTTTGGGCAAGGCTAAGTTAAAGAGTCATTATGTGGATAGCATAACCGACTCGGCTAGGTTTGACAGTGATGCATGCACAATTTGAACAGAGTAAGGTTTCTATGCGGTGCTAGACATGTACCCTTGAGTGGACAACTCAAGAGGGTAACGCACGAAACTATCAACGACACTGTTGATCGACTCGTTTTACCGCAAATATGCCTTAGCCAAATTTAGGGTGCTTTAATATCGGAAGAGCTCAACCACTCATTATAAGCATTGCTATGGTATTTTGTTTTGAGTGGAATATGATGTTGAAAAAGCAATTACAAAAATGAAACAAGTTTTCAGGTATTTACACGTTAAAAGTAATGATTACAATAATTGATCATAGTTACAACAATATTAAAGGAAAGCAGTAAAGGGAAGCATTAAGAAAAAAACAAAGAGCCAAGTTAGTTTCGGATAAAGACATTGAATAAAAGCAATAAAGAAGCAATAAAGTCACAAATAACATGAAGTGGTAAAGCCTTAAAGAAATCTCCAGCAGAGTCGCCCTGTTGTCGACGCCCCATTTTTCTCGCGAAATCAGGTTTACGATATTTTAGAGGACAACTCTATTCCCTTTTGGGATTTGGGTTTCTGGAATTGAAGAGTCACCACCTAATGATTAGATGCATTAGGACACTAAGGGTTTTTGAGTTGGAAAACTAGAGTTTGGGTAAGGGCTAGAAATTATCTCGAGGGGAAGGTGTTAGGAACCCCTCAAGATCCACTAGTGTGGTTCCCAGTCATGTTATAATTGTGACTTCAAGTGCGAGTAACAAATAAGCGAATAAAGTCTCAAATATGACGGATTAAATTTTGCAGATAAGTTAAAGTTTGAAGAAAACAAAAAGGGCTCGAATTGTTGAGGAAAACAACTTGAAAATTCTGAAAAATGACAGAGTAAACAAATAAAGGGAATGGGTCCTAGGTTAACAAATAATATGGATCACATCAATGTAATACCCAGTAATCACTCCTCAAAAAGGGGCTACACGTGGTATTAGCGCACTGGTCATCATATCCATATCTACCCTTTCCCACCCCGTTAAGGTATTAAATAAGAAATGGTTTCGTTACTTATTGCACGCTAGTACCCGCCCCGATCCTATCAGTCCCGGAGGCATTTGGGCTCGTAGGTCAATGGGGAATTTGACTTTTCAGAGGTTTTGAAAGGATAAAATTCTAGGGCGACAACCAAAACACATAAAGCAGTTAATGGGGAAATAAGAATAATTAAAGGCTCAAGTAGGCCTCCCCACTTGAAGAAATGAATTGTTTAGCATGTCTTACACATACTGGTTAGGCCTTTACTTAAAATTAACATAGGAAGGGTGGCTGATTTAGCACATACATTCACATAAGAAGTCCGAATTAAACCTGCCTACTAGTTGTAATTATTAAAGAATGGCAAAGTTGATTAATGCACTACAGGTTTGCCTTGATGGGGCTTGCAATCGAGGTACCTAACATTTGTAGGAGGCATGTTGATTTTTAGCAAGCATCATGTTCTCATCGGCTTCTTCACGTTCGCGTAGGCCATTTTTGGAGGCTGTGATTATTTTTTCCTATAGGTATACTTTCTAAGTGTGATAGATTTTAAAACATTTATAAAAGTGCAGGATTCCTATAGACATGGTATCTAGTGTGTATTTTTGGTTATTTTAACCTATAGACTGTTTGCCTAATGTGTATATGCAAATGTAAATAAACTTATAGGCATGATCGCTATATGCAGATGACATATTTATAGGCACAATTTCTGTATGCGTAATTAAATGACTTATAGACATGATTTCTAAATGTATAATGAAATGACCCATATAGGCAGGATTTCTATATATAGATGACTAAATTTATAGGCAGGATTTCTATATGCAGTAATAAATAAACTTAGTGGAAGGATTTCTATATGCAGATGTAAATAAACTTATAAGTAGGATTTTTAAATGCATAATGAAATGACTTATAAGAATGATTTCTAAATGCGTAATGAAATGACCTATAGGAAGGATTTCCAAATGGAGATACATAAACAAAAATGCATAACATGAGAGTCCCTCCCCATATTTTACTATACACCCCATAGTTATTATAAATTATTACAACTTGAATGAATCCAGAATGAATAACTAAAAAATTCATTAGAAATTAAAATTCCAACCAAGGAGAGCCTATTTCGGACTCCTAGTCTGACATATGGAATAAACCAACTTCCAAGGACCAAACTTTCCAAAGCCTCTGTTATCTAGGGTGTGTCAAAGTTCCAAGGAGTTTCAAGAACTCCAGGCAACGCTTACACCTAGATATCATTACAGAACTGAATTAAAGTGCAGTGTGGAAGAGCTAGCCCTCCAATGTCCAAGTTCAGAGGGAACTCAAGGTCCCAAAGCAATGCTCATAGGAGGAGGGCGGAACTTAGAGTCTAAGAGTAAGTGTAAGTGTAATAGAGGGGGAATTAAGGAAGCCAAGGCATGCTTGTGGTCATGCCTAGCAATCAAGAATGCTCGCACAACCCTGACAAGATCGTGATAGCGCCTACTTGTGGTAGCTAGGCAAGCCAACTTACCTACCTTTTTCATTAGTAAAACCATTTTGTTGACAATTTATAGTATCAGTAGTAATAACAACATAACTACGGAAGTCTAATTTATAAGTTTGAAACAAATACGGAATAATCAGTAATATCCTCTACCCAAAATTTGGTGTCACATACTCACGAACCACTAAGAATAAACTAAATACAAAGGTCTGAAAGAAATATAACATCTGTCTGTCTTGAAACAAGGAGGCAATAGTCTAATAGACAATAATAAGAAGAGAGGCTAGGCCTGTAGACGCCTACAAGGCTACCTCAATCTCGTGAATATGAAAGCTTGCTCCCGTACTACTGCTGCTATTGCTCCTCAAAACCAGGACCTGTGCAAGAATGTACATAAGTGTAGCATCAACACAACCGACCCCATATGCTGGTAAGTGTCTAGCCTAACCCCTGCGAAGTAGTGATGAGGCTAGACTGGACACCACATAAACCTGTGCAGTTATAAATATACAACGAAAACAAAAAACCAAACAACTAACAACATGGGAAGGGAAACATGCTATGGGAAGATACAATATTAATAGTAATCCAGAGTAACAACTAAAGAAGCTTAAATTCACAATGAACAAGGAATCAATATTCAGTATAAACACATGATATCAACAAATGTTGCGGTGTGTAACCTGGACCAAATTACCATTTGTTGTGGCATGCAACCCGCTCCACAAATACCACTGTTGTAGCGTGCAATCCGACCCATATCATTTAACATGTATCATTGTTGCGACACGCAACCCGATCCTCATGTAGTATTGTTAAGGCGTGCAACCAGATCCTCACATATTACTATTGCAACATGCAACTCGATCCTCACTATCATTTAACAGTCTGACTACCCAAACAACTGTCACAATTAAGGGGAATAAAATAACCAAATATTTAACAAACATCCCGACAAGCGAAAGAATCTAACAAGTTCAACCAAATGTCCCGGCAAGGGAATAATCAACAACACTTTCTCTTTCTTACTTTTCTTATCTTATAATTCACTTTACTATCTTGAGTCAATGCTCCAAAGAATCAAGTCATTTTGTATACTTTCAATATTCGTATCACAATTCGAGCCAATGCTCCCAAGAATCAAATAATGATTTTACTGTTCATATATTATTCACCACATATAGAAATCCTCCAACAAACACGGAGTTCACAACCAAGTCATGATAATCACATTATAAGGACTCACGGTCATGCTAGACACTGAAAGTATAGATACTCGTCAGCATTCCTATACATTGTACTCGATCACATAGCAATTAGCAACAAGACTCAACTCATATTCCCTCAATCTAGGGTTAGACCAAACACTTACCTCAAAGCCTTGAAATCCGATTAACCTTCAAATATTGCTTTACCTCGTGGTTCGACCTCCAATTTGCTCAAATCTAATCACAGTTTGTTTTAATGTATCAACAAATTCAAATGGAATTAATATGGATGCATAAAAATGAATTTCCCAAAGTTTTACTCAAAAATTCCCAAAACGCCCCCATGCCCACGTGGTCAAACCTCGAGGTTTGAACCAAAATCCGGTTACCCATTCCCTCACGAGTTCAAATATATAATTTATTTTGAAATCGGACCTCAAATCGAGGTCCAACTCCCCAATTTATGAAAAACCTAGGTTCTACCCAAAAATACCAATTTCACCCATGATAAAATCCTTGATTTCAAGTGGAAACATGTTTAATGATGTTAAAGATTGAAGGAATTGAGTAAAAATCAACTTACAAATTATTTGGGATGAAGTTTGCTCTTGAAAAATTGCCTATGGTGTTTGGGTTTTGAAAGAATGGTAAAAAGTGATGAAAACTCGAATATGGGAATTGCGAACCTTGGTTCGCATTTGCGAACAATGCAGGTTTGGGAAATGCGACATCTTAGTTCGCATTTGCGAACTGGTTCTGGGGTGTGGGTAGGGGGGGGGGCAGGTTTTGCTTTTGCGAACATTTGATCGCTTTTGTGATCCGGACCATCCCGCATTTGCGAGCAAGGGCGTCACATTAGCGATCCCAGTCCATTTTCCCATTCTTCGCATTTGCGAAGGAATGATCACATTTGCGATCCGGCTCAGATACCCGTACTTCACAATTGCGATTCGTTGTTCGCATTTGCAAACTTGCAATTGCGAGCCCTATCCTTGCATTCGCGAAAGTTGTAGCAACCAGCATACCGGATTTTCAAAAACATGAGAAATGCAATCCGATGCATATCTGAGACTTAACCGAGCCCTCGAGGCTCCGAACCAAACATGCACACAACCTCAAAAACATCATACAGGCTTGCTCGCGCATCAAATCACCAAAATAACTCATTTACAAAGAGTCAAGCCTCAAAACTCATGATTTTTCTTCTAGACTTCATAAACTTTCAAACTTGGAACTTATAGTCCGAAACTCATCAAACGATGTCCAGTTTCGACTAAACTTTATAGAAAGCGCTTAAACAATATATAAGACTTATACCGGATGTCGGAACCAAAATATTAGCCCGATACCACAGTCTTTTGATCAATTTTCATTTCCATTTTCCTTAATAACTAGTGTCAAATAATATGAGATTGATCCATTTCCGAGATGTAGATTTGGAAGCCTTCTCTCATCTAGGGTGTTTCAGAGATCCAAGGGGTTTCAGGAACCCCAGGTAGTGCTTACACCCAAGAAGCTAATCAGAAAAAAGTTGTACTGTAGTGTGAAAATGCCAGCTCTCAGGTGTCCAAGTTCAGACGGAGCTCAGGGATCCCAAGGCAAGGCTCAAAAGAGAGGGGCGGAACTTATATTCAAAGAATGAGTGCAAATGCAATAAAGGGGGTAGGGAATGCCAAGGCAGGCTGTGGTCATGCCCAGCCATAAGATAGATAGGCACACCCCTGACCAAATCTGTTAGCCAAACATTAGAGAGTTAGGACTTATTGAAGGTCAAGCTATGGCCTAGACAGTAATTAGAATATTGTCAGGCCAAAGCATTAACTCAGATACATAGAGGGGAATTGAGGGATGGAGATTCCTAATAGAAGCAAGATACAAGGAAAGAAACACACATAATTTAACTAATGAATATGAACAGCAAAGTGGGATAGAGTATTGAAACTGCAAAGTAAACACATAGGGGTGAGGCAAAAAATTAAATCAGACATACCGATTTAAGGAAAAATAGGTAAGTAAAATAACAGTATTGAAAAGCCAAATTGCAAAATAGTACCAAAAGGGTACCAAAATATGACGGTAAAAGATTCATTGTTACTATTGTAGATGACTACTCTATGTTCACCTGGACTTGTTTTCCTGTATCTATGTCAGATACAGTGGTTGTTCTAAAAGATTTCCAAACAAAAGTAAGAAAATATTCTCTGTATCAATTAATACTCTTAGAACTGATAATGACTGTGAATTCTTTAATGATGAAGTACACAATCTCATGTCATCTATGGGTATTATTTATCAAAGGGTAAGTACATAGAAGCTATTTAAGACAACAAACTAATACTACACTGTTTGTAAAGAAAAAGGAAAGGGAATCAACCAGTAAAAATTAAAACTTCAGACTTTTACTCGAGTGAATTGAGTCAAGAAAAGGTGTAAAGAAAGATTCAATTAGGGAAAACCAGTAACAATCAAGTGAACACAATTAAAGGAATCCGGAATCAATTAGTAGTTGGAAGAGCCTTTTTGAAAGAAGAGTTCTCATATATAAACACTCAGAGATTGTCTAGTTATTTAAAAGAGAATTTTAATCAAAGAGAAGTTCAGAAATATGGGAAAAAGGCACAAATCAATTAGAGCTCTCCCGGTGGCTAGGAATGGTCTTCCTAGGATTATAGGAATTTCCTCGTCCACATTGCAATCAAGTGTCACGACCCAAACCCTGGTCGTGATGGCGCCCAACACTATGCTAGGCAAGCCCGACCATATTATCCCTTAAACCAGCCAATTATTAAATACATTAAACTTAAACAGTAAATGATCATATCAGATGATAAACGAAATGTAAAACATACAAAATACGGTCCCAACCATATCGTGATGTCACGAGACTGAGCCTCTACCGAATAGCATCCTAATACAACCAAGTCTAGGCAAATAGGAAATCAACAAGATGATAAAGAAGGAGAAAACAAGCTCTGCGGACGCTGGCAGCTACCTCGTCTCCTCGGAATAATAGTAATGAAGCAGCTGCGATAGCTCAACTGCCCTCCTGAACCTGTGGATCTGCACGAAAGTGCAGGGGAGTGGGGTGAGTATATTTCAACTCAGTGAGTAATAATAATAAATAATGACTGAAGGTAAGAACTCCTGTGCTATCACTTAGCAGTTCTAAGGCAACCCTCATATGTACGTCATCACTATGGTAATACTCTAATCTCCAAACCACATTTATCTCTACAAGATTCTTACTCTGATCCAACCCTCACTCGTACCCCTACGGTGTACGGCCATCTCAACATATAAAGACACATACCTCTGTCTATAATGTATAAATATTTAAGTAGATAGTAGGATATAATTAAGTATAATGCTGCGGCGTGCAGCCCGCTCCAATACATATACCGCTGCGGCGCGCAGCCCGCTCCATTTAACATCGACGGCGCTCACTGGGGTGTATACGGACTTCGGAGGGGCTCCCTAGGCCCAAGCACTATAATACTGCGGCGTGCAGCACGATCCACACAAATATTACTGCGGCGTGCAGTCTAAGCCAATGTATATATGCAATACAATACATATGACGTTGTGGCATACAGCCCGATCCATGCAAAGGCGCCCGTGCTCACTGGGAGTGTGTCAGACTCTGAAGGGGCTCCTACAGCCCAAGCGCAATAATACTGCGGCGTGCAGTCCGTCCCACATGTATATTACATGTATATTACATGCATACTACTGCGGCGTGCAGTCCGATCCAATATATATACTGCTGCGGCGTGCAGCCCGATCCAATATAGGTATATATATATAATACCTCATAATGGGTCCTCGACCCTATCCCAGTCAATATGTGCTTGGCCTCTCAGGCCCAATATAATATATCACAGTGGGTCCTAGACCCTGTCTCAATCAATATAGACTTGGCCTTTCAGGCCCACTCAGCTAGAACAGGGAATTCCACCCTAGATAATCTCTCTCAATGTACACATCTATTACGGGCTCATATTATGCTATACAGCTAGAGCTACGGCTGAGTGTATGTTTCCAACATGATATAAGGGTCACCTAGCTCTATAGGTTCCCTAATGCTCTACAGATCGGCACAAGGCCCCAAACATGGCTATTAGCCTAATTGTACAGTTATAATCTCAGTAACAGTCATACAACACAGTATTCTATTAGCCGGAAGGACTAAGTCCGAACCCCCAATCACAATGTCACCACGCCCGTCATAGAACGCGTGTCTCATCTCAATATAGCACTGTGAAGTGCTAGTACGGGGTTTCAAACCCTCAGTACATTATTTACTACTACCACTCACCTCGAACCGATAGAAGCTTCAATCCGCCTTGCGCTTGCCTCGCAAATCAATCTCCTCGGTGCCAAATCTGCTCAAAATCATAGAGAATGCATCAATATACGCTAATTTCACGAAATTCATTCGAAATAACCCAATTTATACCAAAACCCACAAGTTGTCAAAACCCGACTTTTGGTACACTTGTCGAAAAATTATAAAAGTTACATATTCGGAACCCTCGTCTCAATACGAGTCTAGGCATATCAAATTTACCAAAATCGGACTCCATTTGCCCACTCAAATCAGTGTTTTTCTTTAATTTAGGCCTAGGGCTCAGACCCACCTTTAATCTTCCATTTACAGAAATTTAACCCATGATTTCATGTTAAAATAATGTAATTAAGCCACAAAACTTACCTCCAACGAATCCCCAATGAATTACCAGCAATTCCCGTGAGTTTCTCTCTCTAGAACTCAAAAATGGCGTTTTTGGGTATTAAACCCGCGACTGGTTCTGTTCTGAACTTAACTTCACTGCCAGCCTCTTTTCTTCATCGCGTTCGCGACGCCTCTCACGCGAACGCGATGCCTTACCTTTTCCTCTTACGCGAACGCGACCCACCCATCGCGAACGCGATGGCCAACTGGCCTCAACCTTCACGAACGCGGCATTGCCCTCGCGAACGCGATGCCTTACTGAACCTGGCCTTCGCGAACGCGGAACCTTCCTTCGCGAACGCGAAGGCTTATTTTATGCCCAGTGATCTGCAGATTTCAGCAGACCATTTCTTGCTTCCAAATGCCGGATGATGGTCCGGATTCACCCCGAGGCCCCCGGACCCCAACGAAAACCACCAACATACCCCAAAACACGATACGAACTTGTTCCAATCATAAAAACACCATCCTAAACATCAAAATCACCAATTACACACGGATTCAAGCCTAAATTTCTTAAAACATTTCCGAATTATACATTCCATCAAAAACCCGACCAAACGACGTCCGAATGACCTGAAATTTTGCAGGCACATCCAAAATCACCTAACGGAGCTACTGCATCTGTCGGAATTCCATTCCGACTCCCGGATCAAAATCTCACCTACCGTTCGGATTTCGCCAAAATTCGACCTTAGCCAATTCAAGCCTATTTCTACACCGGGCCTCCAAATTCAATTCCGATCGCTCCCCTAAGTCACAAATCACCTTCCGGAACTAACCGAATCATCGGAATCCGATTCCGAGCCCTCTAACCAAATAGTCAACTCCGGGTTGACTTTCCTTATTCAAGTTTCCTTCACAAAGGCTATATGCCTCATTTCCAATCCCAATCACTCCTAACTCACCCGATAGACTCTAACACTGATATAAAATTATAAAACATGTATTTACAACATAACGGGGTGGTAATTCCCGTGATGACGGGCCGGGTCGTCACATTCTCCCCAACTTAAACAAACGCTCGTCCTCGAGCGGGTCAAGAAACATACCTGAAGTCTCAAATAGCTGAGGGTATCTGCTCCGCATCTCCCGCTCAACCTCCCAAGTAGCCTCCTCTACGGGTCGACCTCTCCACTGAACCTTAACTGATGCAATCTCCTTCGACCTCAACTTTCTTACTTGGCGACCCAAAATAGCAATAGGCTCCACGTTATAGGATAGATCACCATCAAGCTGAATGGTACTGAAGTCTAATACATGAGACGGATCTCCGATGTACTTCCGGAGCATAGACACATGGAATACTGGATGAACGCTGGATAAGCTGGGTGGCAAGGCTAACTCATATGCCACCTCTCCAACTCTCTCGAGTATCTCAAAAGGACCAATATACCTGGGACTCAACTTCCCTTTCTTCCCGAACCTCATGACACCCTTCATGGGTGAAACCTTCAACAATACTCTATCACCAACCATGAAAGACAACTCTCGAACCCTACGGTCTGCATAACTCTTCCGGCGAGACTGTGTTGTGCGAATCCTCTCCTAGATCAACCTCGCTCTATCCAGAGCATCCTGAACTAACTCAGTCCCTATCAATCTATCCTCACCAGGCTCAAACCATCCCACAGGAGATCTACACCGTCTGTCATACAATGCCTTGTACAGGGCCATCTGAATACTTGACTGATAACTGTTGTTGTAGGCAAACTCAGCAAGTGGCAAAAACTCATCCCACGAACCACCAAAGTCGATCACACATGCTCACAACATATCTTCCAAGATCTGAATAGTGCACTCAGACTGCCCGTTTGTCTGGGGGTGAAATGCTGTACTCAACTCAACCCTCGTACCCATCTCTCGCTGAAATGCTCTCCAAAATTGAGAAGTGAACTGAGTGCCTCTATCAGATATAATAGACACCGGGACCCCATGCAACCTGACAATCTCCCGAATAAAGATCGATGCCAACCGCTCCGATGAGTAAGTAGTACTAACCGGGATGAAATGTGCGGACTTAGTCAGCCGATCAACAATCACCCATACAGAATCAAACTTCCTCGCTGTCCGAGGAAGCCGAGTAACAAAATCCATGGTGATCCTCTCCCATTTCCACTCGGGAATAACCATACGCTAAAGAACACCGCCCGGTCTCTGATGCTCATATTTGACCTGCTGGCAATTGAGGCACTTAGCTACATGCCTAACAATATCCATCTTCATTCTCCTCCACCAGTAGTGCTGTCTCAAGTCTTGGTACATCTTTGCGGCACCTGGGTGAATAGAGTACCGCGAACCGTGTGCCTCCTCAAGTATCAACTCCCGCAAACCATCAACATTGGGCACGCATATACGGCCCTGCATCCTCAGAACACCATCACTGTCGATAGTCACATCTCTAACATCATTATGCTGCACTCTGTCCTTAAGGACAAGCAAATGTGGGTCATCATACTGTCGCTCCCCGATGCGATCATATAAGGAAGATCGAGAAACAACACAAGCCAACACCCGACTCGGCTCCGAAATATCTAATCTCACTAGCCGATTGGCTGGGGCCTGAACATCATAAGCAAATGGCCTCTCCCCAACTGGGATGAAAGCTAGGCTGCCCATGCTAACCGCCTTCCGACTCAAGGTATCGGCCACCACATTGGCCTTCCCCGGATGATACAAAATAGTGATATCATAGTCCTTAAGCAACTACAACCACCTCCGCTGTCTCAAATTAAGGTCCTTCTGTCTGAATAAGTGCTGAAGGCCTGCGATGATCCGTGAACACCTCACAGGAGACACCATACAGGTAATGCCTCCAAATCTTCAAAGCATGAACTATGGCTGCTAGCTCCAAATCATGAACAGGGTAGTTCTTCTCGTGGGGCTTCAACCGACGAGAAGCATAAGCAATGACCCTACCCTCCTGCATCAACACACAACCAATGCCCACTCCTGAGGCATCACAATATACAGTATAAGAATCTGAAGCTGTCGGTAGAATCAAGACTGGTGCTGTGGTCAGTGCTGTCTTGAGCTTCTGAAAGCTCTCCTCGCACTCCTCGGACCATAAGAAAGGAACACCCTTCTGAGTCAATCTAGTCAAGGGTGAAGCAATAGAAGAGAACCCCTGAACGAATCGGCGATAATACCCTGCCAATCCCAGAAAGCTACGGATCTCAGTAACTGAGGTCGGTCTGGGCCAACTCTGCACTGCCTCGACCTTCCTCGGATCTACCCGAATACCATCACAGGACACCACGTGCCCTAAGAATGCCACGGACTCAAGCCAGAACTCACATTTGGAGAACTTAGCATATAGCTTCTCCTCCCTCAATCTCTGCAACACAATACTCAAATGCTGAGCATGCTCCTCCCGACTACGGGAGTAGACTAGAATGTCATCAATGAACACAATCACAAATGAATCCAAATAAGGCCCGAACACACTGTTCATCAGATGCATAAATGCTGCTGGGGCGTTGGTCATCCCAAAAGACATCACAAGGAACTCATAATGACCATATCGGGTCCGAAATGCAGTCTTCATAATGTTAGACTCTCTAATCTTCAGCTGATGGTAGCCCGAACGAAGATCAATCTTCGAGAACACCCTAGCTCCCTGGAGCTGATCAAATAAATCATCAATACGAGGCAGAGGATACTTATTCTTCACTGTTACTTTGTTTAGCTGCCTATAGTCAATACACATCCTCATGGATCCGTCCTTCTTCTTAACAAACAGGACCGGTGCACCCCACGGCGACACACTCGGCCGAATGAACCCCTTATCTAGGAGTTCCCGGAGCTGCTCCTTCAATTCCTTCAACTCAGCTGGTGCCATACGATACGGAGGAATAGAAATAGGCTGAGTGCCTGGCACCAAATCGATACCAAAATCAATATCCCTGTCCGGCGGCATGCCCGGCAGGTCTGAGGGAAACACATCGGGAAAGTCTCGCACAATGGGAACAGAATCAATACTGGGAGTCTGGGCCTCGACCTCCCGCACAAATGCTAAATAAGAGAGACATCCCTTCCCAACCATTCGTTGGGCCTTGAGGAAAGATATTACCCTGCTAGGTACATACTCAGTCGTGCCTCGCCACTCGATCCTCTGAATGCCCGGCATAGCCAACGTGACCGTCTTAGCATGACAGTCCAGAATAGCATGACATGGAGATAGCCAGTCCATGCCCAATATAACATCAAAATCAATCATGCTGAGAAGCAACAGGTCTACTCGGGTCTCCAGACCTCCAATAGTGACCAAACAGGACCGGTATACGTGGTCCACAACAATAGTATCCCCCACCGGGGTAGATACATGCACCGGCAGCTCAAGACTCCCTCGGGTCGTGCCCAAATGAGGAGCAAAATATGTAGACACATAAGAATAGGTAGAACCGGGATCAAACAATACTGAGGCATCTCTGTGGCAGACTGAAATAATACCTGTAATGACATCATCAGAAGCAACGGCCTCAGATCGGCCCTGAAAAGCATAGCATCTAGCCTGTCCGCCTGATCGGCCTCCCCCTCGAGAGCGACCCCTAGCTGTCTGACCCTCACCCCTAGCTGGCGGGGCGGGTGCTGAAGTAGAAGGACCAGATGACGAGGGCTGCCCCCTCTGCTGATAAGATCTGGAAACAAGACGGGGACACTCCCTACGGTGGTGCCCAAACTCTCCGCACTCGTAGCAACTCCCCGGTGCCGGGTACCTGAGACTGATAATGACCTCTAGCGCTGGAGTGGCCAACCGATGAACTAGGCCGAGATGAACCCCGAGCGGATGGGGCTCGTGGAAGAACTCCGAGCCGGCGGCACCGAGCTGGCCGGCTCGTGCGAACCCCGATAACCCCGGTCTAGGTGACCATCCGCGACGATCCGAGCGTCCCGACCGCGAAGACCCGAAAGAGCGACCTCGGCTCTGCCGACCCTGGCCTCCGGTCCGAGTGCCACCGGAACTAGCTGAACCTCGAGGCCTCTTGGCCTCCCTCTCATCCCTCTCTCTGCGACGATCTATCTCTATGTCACGAGCAATATCCACAACATCCTCAAATGTGCGACTCAAACCCTCTCCCGAGTCATCAAAATACGAATGGGATAAATGAGGCCGTCTACAAAGCGTCCAATCCTCTCTCTGTCGGAAGGAACAAACCATGGTGCATACCTAGACAACTCTGTAAACCTGATCTCATACTCTGACACTGACATGTCCCCCTGACAGAGACCCTCAAACTGCATGCGCATCTCCTCCCTCTAAGATCGAGTAACCCACTTCTCCAAGAACATGGTAGAGAACTCTAGCCATGATAGTAGTGCTGCCCTTGCTGGCCTGCGGCGCTCAAAAGCCTCCCACCAATCTAAGGCTGGCCCCTGAAACTGAAAGGTAGTGAAAGATACCCCACTGGACTCCAAGATCCCTACCGTATGAAGTATCCGACGGCACATGTCCAAAAAACCTTGGGCGTCCTCGCCCGGAGTACCAGTGAACACTGGAAGAGATAACCTAGTGAACCTCTCGAGACGACGCCGCTCATCGTCCGTCATAGCTGGGACCCTGTCCCCCTGAACATGATCTGCTGGCTGAGCCGGAACCACAGGCTGAACTGGAGGAGCCTCTGGTGTCTGCAAGCCCTGCACTGCTGGCTCTGGAGTGCGTGTTGCGGGGGTCTGATGACCACCCCCGGTCCCTGATGCAGCTGCTGCAGTAGTAACTGAAACCGCCTGTGTCAGGCCAGTGCAAACTGCTAGTATCTGAGCCAGGGTCTCCTGTAGACCCGGAATGACAATGGGCACAGCTGGTGCCTGAACTGGCGCTGTCGGAACCTCTGCAACTGGGGGCTGTGGGTCAGCCGGCACTGCCTCAGCTGCCCTAACTCCGCCACGACCACGACCGCGTCCACGGCCTCTAGCAGGTGGTAGTGGTGGTCGTCCTCCACGTCCGGATGATCGAGTTCTCGCCATCTGCGAGAGAATAGAATGTCAAAGTTCACATCAAGTCAAAAGTAATCGCACGACAAGAATTCCAAGAATTGAAACTTTTCCTAAAAAGGTTTGCAGCCTCCCGAGGATAAGTACAGGCGTCCCCGCACCGATCCACGAGACACTACCAACCGGCTCATGACTCGCGAGACCTATTAACCTAGGCTCTGATACCAACTTGTCACGACCCAAACCCTGGTCGTGATGGCGCCCAACACTATGCTAGGCAAGCCCGACCATATTATCCCTTAAACCAACCAATTATTAAATAAATTAAACTTAAACAGTAAATGATCATATCAGATGATAAACGAAATGTATAACGTACAAAATACGGTCCCAACCATATCGTGGTGTCACGAGACTGAGCCTCTACAGAATAGCATCCTAATACAACCAAGTCTAGGCAAATAGGAAATCAACAAGATGATAAAGAAGGAGAAAACAAGCTCTGCGGACGCTGGCAACTACCTCGTAATCTCCGCAAAAGTAGATAAGGATCAGCAGCTACAATGTCTCAACTGCTCTCGGGCACCTGTGGATCTGCACAGAAAGTGCAGGGGAGTGGGGTGAGTATATTTCAACTCGGTGAGTAATAATAATAAATAATAGCTGAAGGTAAGAACTCCTGTGCTATCACTTAGCAGTTCTAAGGCAACCCTCATATGTACGTCATCACTATGGTAATACTCTAATCTCCAAACCACATTTATCTCTACAAGATTCTTACTCTGATCCAACCCTCACTCGTACCTCTACGGTGTACGGCCATCTCAACATATAAAGACACATACCTCTGTCTATAATGTATAAATATTTAAGTAGATAGTAGGATATAATTAAGTATAATGTTGCGGCGTGCAGCCCGCTCCAATACATATACCGCTGCGGCCGGCGCGCAGCCCGCTCCATTTAACGTCGACGGCGCTCACTGGGGGTGTATACGGACTTCGGAGGGGCTCCCTAGGCCCAAGCACTATCATACTGCGGCGTGCAGCCCGATCCACACATGTATTACTGCGGCGTGCAGTCCGATCCACTAATTATATGTATATATATTTATACTGCTGCGGCGCGCAGCCCGATCCCATGATATACACCAGTGCTCACTGAGAATGTGTGCAGACTCAGACTCCGAAGGGGCTCCTACAGCCCAAGCGCAATAATACTGCGGCGTGCAGTCCGTCCCACATGTATATTACATGTATATTACATGTATATTACACGTATATTACTGCGGCGTGCAGTCCGATCCAATATATATACTGCTGCGGCGTGCAGCCCGATCCAATATAGGTATATGTATATAATACCTCATAATGGGTCCTCGACCCTATCCCGGTCAATATGTGCTTGGCCTCTCAGGCCCAATATAATATATCACAGTGGGTCCTAGACCCTGTCTCAGTCAATATAGACTTGGCCTTTCAGGCCCACTCAGCTAGAACAGGGAATTCCACCCTAGATAATCTCTCTCAATGTACACATCTAGTACGGGATCATATTATGCTATACAGCTAGAGCTACGGCTGAGTGTATGTTTCCAACATGATATAAGGGTCACCTAGCTCTATAGGTTCCCTAATGCTCTGCAGATCAGCACAAGGCCCCAAACATGGCTATTAGCCCAATTGTACAGTTATAATCTCAGTAACAGTCATACAACACAGTATTCTATTAGCCGGGAAGGACTAAGTCCGAACCCCCAATCACAATGTCACCACGTCCGTCATAGAACGCGTGTCTCATCTCAATATAGCACTGTGAAGTGCTAGTACGGGGTTTCAAACCCTCAGTACATTATTTACTACTACCACTCACCTCGAACCGATAGAAGCTTCAATCCGCCTTGCGCTTGCCTCGCAAATCAATCTCCTCGGGTGCCAAATCTGCTCAAAATCATAGAGAATACATCAATATATGCTAATTTCACGAAATTCATTCGAAATAACCCAATTTATATCAAAACCCACAAGTTGTCAAAACCCGACTTTTGGTACACTTGTCGAAAAATTATAAAAGTTACATATTCGGAACCCTCGTCTCAATACGAGTCTAGGCATATCAATTTTACCAAAATCGGACTCCATTTGCCCACTCAAATCCTTGTTTTTCTTTAATTTAGGCCTAGGGCTCAAACCCACCTTTAATCTTCCATTTACAGAAATTTAACCCATGATTTCATGTTAAAATGATGTAATTAAGCCACAAAACTTACCTCCAATGAATCCCCAATGAATTACCAGAAATTCCCGTGAGTTTCTTCTCTTGGAACTCAAAAAATGGAGGTTTTGGGTATTAAACTCTCTCACGCGTCCGCGAAGATCAACTCCGCAGCCTCCTGACTTTTACTCTACGCGAACGCGACGTGAAGTCACGCGTCCGTGATGCCTTACCTTTTCCTCTTACGCGAACGCGACCCACCCATCGCGAACGCGATGGCCAACTGGCCCCAACCTTCGCGAACGCGGCATTGCCCTCGCGAACGCGATGCCTTACTGAACCTGGCCTTCGCGAACGCGGAACCTTCCTTCGCGAACGCGAAGGCTTATTTTATGCCCAGTGATCTGCAGATTACAGCAGACCATTTTATGCTTCCAAATGCCGGATGATGGTCCGGATTCACCCCGAGGCCCCCGGACCCCAACGAAAACCACCAACATACCCCAAAACACGATACGAACTTGTTCCAATCATAAAAACACCATCCTAAACATCAAAATCACCAATTACACACGGATTCAAGCCTAAATTTCTTAAAACTTTCCGAATTACACATTCGATCAAAAACCCGACCAAACGACGTCCGAATGACCTGAAATTTTGCAGGCACATCCAAAATCACCTAACGGAGCTACTGCAACTGTCGGAATTCCATTCCGACTCCCGGATCAAAATCTCACCTACCGTTCGGATTTCGCCAAAATTCGACCTTAGCCAATTCAAGCCTATTTCTACACCGGGCCTCCAAATTCAATTCCGATCGCTCCCCTAAGTCACAAATCACCTTCCGGAACTAACCGAATCATCAGAATCCGATTCCGAGCCCTCGAGCTAAATAGTCAACTCCGGGTTGACTTTCCTTATTCAAGTTCCTTCACAAAGGCTATATGCCTCATTTCCAATCCCAATCACTCCTAACTCACCCGATAGACTCTAACACTGATATAAAATTATAAAACATGTATTTACAACATAACGGGGGGTTTCAAATGTTGAATCAGACATGGAGGTGGGAAAGCAAACTATTTATTTTTCAGAGTCTCAACAAAACAGACATGATAGCATGCTTGAACAACAACGGAAGAAAAAATCATAAAGAACATATTCGAGAAACTCAGAACATAAATGAGTTCAGAAGAAAGAGACAGTGCAAACTTGAACACAAGTAGACGAAGCATGTAAGAACAGAAAGCATAACAAAGATTAACAGGAGTAGCATGTATAGTAAAAAAGAAAAGGTAAAAGACAGTACAAGCGTAATAAGGAGAAACTACATGAGCAGGTTATAGACAAACACACAAAAAGCAAAGAAGAAGAAAAATCAAAAAGATTTTTCCAAAAATCCTTTCAGAAACCCTAAAATCGGAGGGAAATGATTTTGAAAAGGAACTTTTGGGAAAACACTTTAGATGGCAAGAAAAGCATAGATATAGTATAGATCTAAGCAAACAACAATCAAAGAACCTCGAATAGTTTAGGATTTCGGAGAAACCCTAGAAAATGAGAAAGACTTAGAAACATGTCCAATCTTGAGTCGGAGAGGTAAAGAATCCGGCTCCTGAGTCTTGAATATGCAGGAAAATGGCCGTAGAGGCCATAGATCTTGCAGATCCGAGGTAGATTTAAAGGAAACCAAGGAAGTCGGCCTCCGGCCTTTGGTTATTTTAGGTCTAATGGCGAGGGTGAGTAGGTATAGGCCATCCATGGCCAAGACTGCTCTGGATTTCGGTGGAGATGAGATGGAAATAGGCATAATAGGACTAGCTTTTCAGAGAGGGCTAGAGAGGAGAAAATAGAAAAGGGCTACGTGTTAAATATCCAATTTTCCCTCTTTCATTTTATAAAAAATAGATAAAATAATTTTAAAAACAAATTAAAAGCACTGAACTAATTAATAATATTTAAATATTAATCCAAAAATACTGAAAATAATTTTATAATTGCAAAATGTTGTTAATCGTAAAAATAGGCTATAATTACAATTATATGCAATTTAACTTTAAAAATACCAAATTAATGAAAACAAATTGTCTTGTTTGATTTTCAGTAACACAGACTAGAATTGTTTGACCACCAAAATAAGGTAATTTTAAAACTATAGAATCTTAAGAGCATTAAGAGGGGACTTTTTTTGTTTTTACCTTTTCAAAGCATGAAATCCCAATATGTAATCAGATATGATTAGAATAGCAAGATAAAAAAGGCATTAGCAAAAGTGGGATTACCTTCGACATTCAAATACTACGTCGTTACTTGGCCAACAAGTTACTTTTTCAGATAAATAACACTGGCCAACAAGTAAATGATTCCTATAAAGTCTAATAATCCTCTCTGTGTCTCCTACTTCCAGTCCTAAGTTACATTCATTTCAATGAAGAAGTCAACACAATCTCTAAAATCCATAGTGTCTTCACTTATTGGCCCTCCAGAAATCTATGTCAAACAAACATCTTCATCCACCATTCCACAATCTGCAGCCTCCACTGTAAACAGTCCCTTTATGGACTTAATGGTTTCCCGAGTCTTAAACTCCTACTCCTAAACTCAAAACTGGCCGGAAATGCCCATTTTGAGCTCGCTCAGGCGGATGTTCCCACTTATCTTTACTTTACAAATTGTCAGCTTCTGTCTTTCCATACGGAGTCTAGCACTTTTCTTGTATGTTTTGTCTTTTGGTGGCGGGTCTTTCTTTACCTTTTTCTGATCGAAAGATCTTTTTTGACGCACTATTGCTATAGTTACGGTTATAACCGTTACAAATATTTGCTGTAACTACCGGCATACTTAGCAACTGAACCGTAGCGATAGACTCAATAACCGTTCCTATATATGTATATATGGCTACGGTTTGGATAACCGTAGCAATAGATATATCTATGGGAACGGTTGGATGTATTGTTACGGTCATTTTGGTTCCCTCCTTATTTTTCACCCAAAATTTTAATACCCGCTAAAATAAGATGGGGCCCACAATTTGATTATTATTCTTTTTTAATTTTATATCTTGTTTTCATCGAAAATATGTATACCTAAACCCTAAAATTAAATATGCTCTGAAATTGCCAGGCTCCATCCGAAATCCCCTAATTCTTCCGGCGAAAGAAAGCTTGCTTGAACTTTTTCATTGGAAATCCCCTAATTACCATCACCATAACCCATAGTTCATTACTAAGCTCAAAATTCTCCCGTAATTGAATTTGACTGTTGTAGATTTTTCTGATAAGGCCGTGTTTGGTTGTATGGAGTCACCTTTCTGATAAGCCTAATGAGAGACGAACCACTGATAAAAGCTAAGCGCGTTGAGAAAAAGAAGACCCTCTGATTTCTGCAACCAAACCAGATAGCTCCAACAAACCATGGCTTACGTCGAGAGAGGTAAATTTAACCTCCTTTTGTTCCGATAATTCCATCAGTTTGTTCTTTAATTCCCCTTATTTTTGTTATCAGTTTGAGCCCATTTAATTGTTAATTGGAGTTGCTAGGGATTTCTTTCCTTTTTGGTTTCCTTGGAGATATATTACAAATTCCAATTTTTCCATTATTTCAACGAATTCTTTTTGTCTTGCTAAGTTCTTCTGAATTTCTGAGGTATAACGAAATTTGGGGTTTTAATTAATTGCATCGTTTTTGTTTTGTCCTGTTCTTGATATTATTGTAATTGAAAGAGTAATTTGCTTAATTCTAGTCTATAGTCCAAGCTTCGTGCTCATTTGGGTGCACAATGTTGCTGAGTTAAGAATCTGCTTTGTTACTGCTGATTTGTGAGTGAGAATTGCTAGACTTACTGGAGCTCAATTCTTGGAACTTGAATTGTCTTGATCTCATTAATTAACTTGAGTTAGCAATTTCAGTTGAGTTTGATTTTACTAAGTATAAAACTGGAATTTAACCTTCAATTCTGGTATTGTGATTGCGACTGAAACTTGTCTCCTTTGTTCACTGTTTGGAACATGCTGAGTTCAAGTGTTGCGAAGCTGGTATATATAGAACCTCATTACCTCTTCAATGGGCATGAAATTTTAAGCCAAGCAAGTTTAGCGCTGATGCTAACTCCAGTTTATATAGGTGATGAAAATAGCTGATGTATGAGCTGACATAATTTGAATTACAGTCCAAGGAAAGAAAGAAGCTGATGCATGTTTTGAAATTAAAAATTCTCTTGTGCAAAAGAAGTAGGTCTCAAATTTTTACCGATATATTTCAAGAGTCGATGGACTTGAAGACATGAGTATTATTTTATCTCGTGTGTGTTCTGCATATATGCAGTTACGACATCCCTCTAGTAGCTGACATTCATTTTGCTCCTCCGATTTAGCTTGGTCTTTGTATAATAAAAAGAGCAATTAAACAATGTAAAATCTTGATAATAAACCCCAGAAAATGGAGAAGAAGAAAGGTTAAGTTTAAGAAGAAGCTGAGGTAAACAATCTTTTGGGTCGTTAAGCCATAATTCTTGTGTTGAATAATCAATATCATGAACAGTGAGTTCTCCTGGTAAATTTGGTAACTTAAGAATTGTTTGGTTTGTTGCATCACAGTGTAAGTTGAAACCTGAATAGCCACAATTTTGGGATTGGATTTTCTGTAGACGAAAAGGAAAACGAATCAAAGGTTCGTTCCTTGAACATGCAGAAGTAAAGCAAATATCTGTGCATTTGACTATGGTAATTAAATAATAGGAGAGGAGAAAGAACAGAGCAATGATTTTTTGTAATTCCATGGAGTTGCTTTAAAATAGAGTCTTGGCTTGTAAAATGGTGTACTACTACTATATGTTAAACAAGTCTACATGATAAAGGGTGTTAATGTAAATCATAAGGTCAACGGAAGAAAAGTAGTGTAATTTAATATTGAAGAGATTCTGTCATTAATATGTAATTTAGAGATTATTTTTTGTTAGCGGCAGAGTTAATATTGTTCTATAGTTCTCATTAATGCAAGCTACTTGCGAAGTAAATGTCTTTGTAAATGTGAATGCTGATAAAATTGGTTACTCCATTCCAATGTGGTATCTTCTTATGCGTTATGCTTGAATTCTTCAGATCATGTCATTAGTACGTAATTATGGAGATCTCTTTTTATTAGGTTGATGTGTTAGTTTCCTTAATATTGTCCTTAATAGTTCTCATTAATTAATGTAGCTACTTGTAATATATACATGTTTCTACTTGAATTCTTCAGATTATGTTTGTATTTGTGAATACTGCATGGCATGTCATGCAATGGCTTTTCAGTGAGCAACTATCACTGAAAAGAAGTGTTCTCTATTAAATTCTGCTATATGCTTATTTTCCTGTAACTTGTCATATCTTCTCTGGTCTTATGTATTATTATAGTCTTGATCCATCTTGGAGAGGAGCCCAGAATCTCTAGCATTGGTTAATTGTAAGAAACATACTAGTTGCTCATGTTTGATTTTGTCACATGTGAGCATAAAATGGCTTGAAGTTAGTTTGTAAAAATCATCTTAAAGTCTACTGGTCGGAATTGAACTTGATTGTTGCACATTTTTGCGTGTTTGAAGCTGATCTTATTGGTTGTTTCTGCTGGTTAATTACTACTGAACCTACCCCTTCAATTGCTAAGTTTCTATAGTTGTTTTGGTTGTTCCAATTACACATTCTTGAAACTCACATAATGTGATACTTGATTGAAGATTCAGAAATGAGAGTTGCAGTTCTAAGTGTTTGGATGTTATACCATTAGTTTATAGTTGTGTTCCTTTTACTTTCTTGTATTTTGCCCTTCTAAATGACATGTGCTTAGTTGAGAGATGAGTTGATCATGTGTTAGAGTGTGTAATACTTAGGGATCACTTCTCATTGTATGGTTTAAGTAACTAGGGATTGTATTGAGGCATTTTGTCTATTTAGTTTTTTTTTCTTTAGACAGTAACTATTGCTTTTTGATGCATTCTTAGCAGCAGGATTTGGAATTGGCTTTTATATGCTTAGTAATTTGATGTAATATGTGTTGCTTATCTTCTAGATTCTTCAATGTCAAGTTGAGGATGTGATATTTATTTTTATCATTCTGTGTTTGACATAGGGTGTGCCAGCAAAAAGTGGTTGGGGAATGGCAGGAAGTGAGTCAAATCCTGCTTCTTTGCTTCGACTATATATTGACTATGGTCGTTATACTGAAGCGACTAATCTGCTTCTTGAGTACATTGAATCCTTCGCATCACTGGTAAGTTCTCATCCTTATTCCAAAGCATTTGAATGTCAATGGCTGCTGTTAGGGTTTTTTATGTGTCTTCTGGAAAATTTGTCTGCTGTTTCAGTCAAGCCATCTGCTTAGGTTCGATATAAAACTGTAGCACTTTTGGACATTTGTTGTACTTAGCGATGATGTTGAAGAACATTTTGCTGGTATCATATCTCTGAGAGGACTTCTCTGTCCTAATAGTTTCTGTTATTTACGGTAGTAAAGTCCAGAGGATAAGATAGGGTTCCTATCTTAGGGCTTTATTCAACCACCCATTCTGTATATTGTCTATCCGCATTCTTGTGTATATGTCCAAATTATCTAATGCATTTAGTGGATAATTTAACTGAAGTTTTAACGTGTACAGATCTGTAGATCTCCTTAATGTTGATACTCTGTTGAGTAAATGACAACATCCAAAATTTTATCTGTGAGTACAACGAGAACAAAATAGAAATGTGTTGGGGAAATGGTTCATATGGTTGATTTCTTGGAGATTCTGGTTTACTTCATAGATCAAACCAAATGCAGATAATATGAGAAAATAAGTACTTGCTAGGGAGGTGTATGATGGTCGATATTGACTCGAGCTCATAATGCCGAAGTCAATGACGAAAGATACTACATTGTCAATTCTTATGGTACGGTTTGTGCTTGAAGGTCGCACAAACTAGTCTTTATAATAGAGCCAACAAAGCAACTAGTCTTTATAATAGAACCAACAAAAACAAAAACAGACATAAGAATGTCTCTAGCTAAAGATATGAATGAACTTAACTAGCAAAAATTGAAGCATATTCATGTATTTTTTATCCTCTTCCTCACTCTGTTTTGATTTAAATTGTTTGGCTGTTTGCTGAATTTGTCCCAACACGAAAGATCTGATGTACAGAATAACTTTTGAAGCTTTTTCATCACCAACTCTATTAACTATTGACTCTGTGATTACTGATAGTTTTCTGTTTGCAGTGAACAACTTGGTCTTTTGTTATATCTGGAGAACCACTTGGTCAAATAGGTGTTGAATCATAAGGAGGCTAAACAGAAAGGTAGTAGGTTTTGCCTCTCTACCTTTTCTTTTCATACTTCTCCTTTTTTCAGTAATATGTACTCATCTTATAGTACTTCGCGTCTGCTTTTTTGAATATGGCAGAGATTTTAATAGTCATGAATCAAGGAGGATGTTCAAGTAAAAACAAAAAAATATCCAACCGCATTCCAGCTGGATCACTTGCATCTTTGCGAAACCAAAAGCTTTCGTCGTTGACAACAAAGAGAACCTCTCAAGCTATCAGGTCTAATGAAAATGAAAAAAGACAATCAGAATCTCGATCACTTGCATTTTTGCGAAATCAATCGTTGACAACAAAAAGAACCTTTCATGAAAATGAAGAAAGACAATCAGAAGCTGAGAAGGTTCCACAAAGATTTCAACTGCAAGAAAAAGTGCGGCAAGTGTCATTAATTTCTACTTCTTCTACAGCACAAGGAGTATAAGAACAAGTGCGGCAAGTACCAATGGATTCCATCACTCCTACAGCACAAGCTGTGCATGAACCATCTGAGGATTGTACCGATCATGAAGCAATTGAAAAATCTGAGGAACCAGGCAAGTATATATAAATTTAATCATAAATTAACTAATAGTGGTGATTGGTGATTATACTTGTTTTGTATTAGTGCAGGCCCTTCTGTGCCAAAAAGAAAAAGAGGCCCTACTCAAATGCAAAGTGTGCACGGTAGGAAGGACCATAAAATAATCGTGCTAAATGAGTTCAATCAACCTATTGGTCCCACTAAGGAAGTTGTGAAAGAGTTGGGTAGCTTCATCGGCACATTGGGAAGGAATGAGGCCTTTTGTCCTCTTAATGTATTTGATCAGAGGAAAGTAGACAAAAAAGATGATATTTGGAAATATGTCAAGGTATGAAGTTCCTAATGTTCAATAAGCGTCGATATTTTACATTTCTTATATTAACCCAATTGCACTAAATTTGTAGAAAAAATATGACATTCCCGAAGAGGCGAAGAATTGGGTTTTTGATTCAGTTTGTACTGCTTGGAGAAAGTATAAAAGTCAGTTGAAGAAAAAACACTTTGATACATATGAGAATGACGAGCTTCGAATGCAGAATAGGCCACAAAATGTTCCTGCATCGCACTTTAAAGATCTTGTTGACTATTGGAACTCCGATGCCGCCAAGGTAATTACATCAAACTTTTGCCAACTCTGTCTGCTAGTTTACTGTGGGCACAACACAATACTAATAAATAAAGTCTGGTTACTGCTAGCGAACGAAAATAATGCAAGAAAAGTCTGGTTAAAGTTGTATGACAATGTAGGAATTGAGAACCAAATAAATAAAGATACTACAACCAAGGTCCTTTCTATAGGATGTTGCAGTTCTTCTTCTTCCTTATCATATATTCCAGTGATTGCTTTTTACCCACTATAAAATATCTACAATTCTGGAAATATATCGTCGTCTTCTTCTTCTTCTTCTTCTTCTTCTGTTCTTCTTCTTCTTCTGTTATTCTGTTCTTCTCCTTGTTGAAGAATAGGATGTTGCTTAACAAATTGTGTGCATTAAGTATGAATAATGTTTGCTTTTTTATTTGCAGAAAATGTCTGAAACCAATATCGAAAATCGAAAAAAGTTGAAGCATCCACACACTGCTGGAAAAACAAGTTTTGCTCAAATCATCGAGGTTTGATTTTTTTCTTTTATTTTTCTTTAAGTATGAACTTGCTAACTTTGAATGGAAACATTATTATACAAGTTTTCGTTTTTACTAGGAAAGAAAGAAGGAAATGGCCGATACTTGGGATAGTCTATCAAGTAAAGATATATTTATGGCCACAAGAAAAAGAAAACCTGATCGAGTATACAAAAGCTCTTATGAGAGTACAATGAGTAAAATTGTAAGAAATTTCTAGTTTAAAGATTATCGTGATTATTTATTTGTTCTTAATTATCGACCTAGTTTTATTTTACTTATACTTTATTCTCTTGCATTTGGTTTGTAGGCTGAAATGGAGAGAATACAATCCACTCAAGAAAGTGGAGATGGTATTGATTCAGTTGACGCTTTTGCATCAGTGATGGGACCTGAGCACCCAGGTCGGGCAAGATTGTATGGACGAGGAGTCAACAAAGCTGTCTTAAAAAAGAAAAAAAGAAGATTTTGGATCCTCTATAAATGCTACTGATGAGAGAATGGAACAAAAAATGGAGGAAATGGAAGAGAGGATGCAACAAAAATTATTGGAAAAGCTCAATGCACAAAAGGAAAAAATGCTGGAAGAGCTCAATGCACAAAAGGATGCTATGGAACAAGATATTACGATGAACGTTGTTACACGACTTCAACGTCTCAACCCCGATTTAAGACTTGATCCTGACATGCTAATATTCAGTGCTCGTGCACCTAGAGAAGCTGCTTCTGCACAACAAGGTGCTATTCAACCAATCAATCGTCCATCCGCGGGCAGTAACAACCAAGGTACACGTCTTCGAGTTGCATTTTATGTTCCATTTTAAACAACGAATTAAACAATTATGACAAGTTGCGCTCAGCTACATCCCACCAACCAAAGCATGAAAAATTAAGACAGTCCTTTCCCACCTATTTGGTTGAACATTCATTTAAGGCTTCAAATTTCTTATGCCTTACCAAGTACCAACATTGATTCCACACTCTTTACTCTTTGAGCATTTACAGTAATCAATTCTCTTAGTCTCAACAGACAGCCAGTTGCTTCTACTAATCCATGGCCTGAATTAGCACAAATCGAGGAAAAAGTTGACTCTATATTATAGTCTGCGCATCAGAAATCCTGGATAAGGAATTCTGTTAACCCGGGAGAAGGTGTTAGGCATTCCCAAATTCCGTGGTTCTAGCACGGTCGCTCAACTGTTATATTCGTTTTTATCTGATTTCTTTATATATTTTAGTTATGTGCTTTTATATTACCACTTTTGATTATTATTATTTATAAGTAATACAACACCGCGAAAACATGTCTCGAACCACGCTGTACCAGTACGCCCGTGGTTGTCAACACATTTCGACTAAGTTGGAATTTGGATTCGGGTCACATAAATGTGCACCCGAATTTGAGAATGTATATTATTTACAAATCGTGCCTAAAGATTCTCCGTCTTGATTAATTGGAAAAAAAAACCGTGAAGTTCGCTAAAATGGTCCTTCCGAATTTAAGTATTATAGTAATTAATTGAGGCCTCCATAATTATGTATTTAGTGTGACGAAGCCCGTCTCATTCTTTTAAGGCTGTTCCTAAAGTGGATTTATAACTCTCTATTTCATATGATTTCTAAAAGTTTCAAAAGCTAATTATTAATGGTGAAAAGTTTAAGACTTAATGATTCGATTGCAAATAATCAAACCCCCGAAACTACATGAATAAACCAAAAGCCAAATGCTTTAGTGTTATTGTCCAAGAGTAAACATGTTGGGATTCAAAATGGCCCCAAATTTATAAGACTTATCGAAATGGGCCTTATGCTTTTTAGCCTATTGAGACTTAAAACCTTAGGATTAGGATAAATTCGACACCTTAGGAATAGCCTGTTTCGGATAACTATACTAATTATGCCTTTACTGTCAACCATTATGAGGCGAATGATAGAGATCTTTCGATTGTAACAATGTAAAATGACATTTAAACATTAGCTAATAAGCAACTGAATGACCAAAATTACTCGAATTCTACTATCCTCGTCGATTTTAGTGTTTCGAGCTAATGGGATTATGGAATTAGGTTATAGGAAAACCATGCTACTTGAACTATTTTTCACCATTACTGCCTTTTTTATCATTACTGGGAAACGAGCCAATGTTTAAAACCTACCATTAACCATTAACCATTAACGTGAAAGAACCAACATGATTTACCTAACACATTTTCAATAAGCTATTTAACTGGACATAACTCAATTACGACTTATTGAAGGACACATTGAAATTCAGTAGCCATTCAATCATGTTTTAGAACTACTAAACTAAATTTGACCTTCAGTTCGAAGCATGGATCTAAAATTAACAATCATAGAGTCTAACCAAACATAAGTATATATACAACAATGATTTAAGGGTTGAACTATATGAAACAGGCATAAAATTCAATCATAATGCATGTTTCAACATTTCTATATATTCATACTGCACAGTTTCAGCTTACAATCGCCAAGGTTACAGTTGTGTACCTGGTGTAGAAAACAAAACAAAGGAAGATCAGTGCAACAGCAGTGGTACAATCAACAACCAGTGATAGACAGCAACAAATCCCAACAAACAATTGATAGTAGCAGGTTCCCAGGACTATCAGTTTCACAAAACAGACCAACAGAACACTTTTGAGAAGAAACAAAACTAAAATGGGACTGCTGGGAATCAACTCAGCAACAAACAACCATCAACAGCACTCTTCTGACTTTTGACACACTCAAATAAACTCAAATAAGAAGAAGCATGAAACTTCAAAGAACAAAGGTTGCTTCAAAAGGGACCTCACTTTTAGCTTTCAGAAATTTCAGAATCTCTAGCTCTGCCTGTATCTCTATGTGTGTTCGACTCCCCTCTTTTTCATTCAAAGTCTGTATTTATGTAAGGCCCCGTAAAATTTTCGTGCATAAAACCTAGTAGCTGTGGTGTCATGGTCCGAATAATGTGTTAGGAATGCGTAGAATTCTTTGCGGCGAGCTTGCGAGCCGCGGTTCGGACCCTTGGTAGTGATTTAAGTTTCAAAATGTAGAGAATAAAATTTTCCAGAAAAATGTCAAATATGCGGTCAAGAATGCGACCGCAAACCCTGACATGCGGACCGCATTCTGACCGCAAATCGTTCCAGAGAGTTGCCCAAAATCGTGTCAAAAGTGCGGTCGATATGCGATCGCATGTCAAATCTGCGGTGCACTTTTGCGACCGCAGAATCAACATGCGGTCCGCATAGTGACCGCATTCCTTAACAGAACCTGCATAAACTTTGAGGCCATTTTGCGGTCACTTTGCGGACCGCATGTGGGTTCTGCGGTCGCATAGTGACCGCATATTCGACCCCGGCCCAGATTTTGTAACATTTTGACCCGATCTCTTCTTTAATATAACACACTTCTTCTTCATTTTATCATATTATCTTACCAAAAATTAGAGAGAGAAGAGAGGGTTTTTAGAGAGAGAAGTTCTTCATCTTCAAGGATTGTTTCAACTACTTAATTCCAAGGGATTCTAGGGCAAGGATTCAACTTCCCCAATATTTTCAAGGTAAAAACCCTAACTATTTTCTTGATTTTCAGTTTTAATTGGGTAAAGAGAGGTTTTCATATAATAGCTTTTAAAAGTAGAATTTTTACACTCATGCATGATTATTGAACTTGATTTCTAGTAAAAAGAAGTGAGTAGAAGTAAGAGTCTTCAAGAACAAGGTTGGCAAGAGTAGGATATCTTGGGTAATCATAAAGTAGGAAGAAAACTCATCACCAGGTATGTATGGCTAATTTTGATTCTTGTAAAATCGCCCAAATGTGTGCGAATTGTCTTGGCATGTGTCAAATTGAGAAATTTTATGTAATCCTTTGATTTCCTTGTTGAGCATTTGATTGATGTTGAACTATGTAGTGGTATGAAATATGAATTGAAAGATAAAAAGGTAATCGAGGTTGGTAAAGAATTGGGAATAACCATTGTGATGGCATATTTGGCTTATTGTGGAAAGACTTTGAAACACCTTAATTGTGGTGAATTGTTGAACATGATTATGTGGGCATTTTCGATTTGGAATACTTGTAACATGGTTGTGATATTGAATTGAGAAGAAATTGAGAACATGAACCAATGTGTAAGTTGCTTATTTGAACTTGTTGAAATTGTGTGTAGTACCTTATCTGCTGTTTGAAATTGTTGTGTTTTCAACCGTAAGGCGGGGTCGTGTTGCGCGCCGCAACGTGGTGAAATAAGGTTTGGGTTGGGGTGATAAGGGTGGCCGAGGTAATAAGGGTGGTCAGGGGCAATAAGGATGGAAAGCGATCGAAATCGCTATTGAAAATTGATACAAAAATCAATAATGTGAAATTGTGAAAGGAGACAGCAGGAGAGTTTGCAACCTGGGAGCACTGATTGCTCCTATGTTTGACTACTTGCAATTTATGTTGTTGATTGGTCATTGTTCCATTTGTTGACCTTGAATGTGCTTGTGTTGAGGCTTATCTGAAATGAGTAAAAGGTGGAAAACATGGTTGGTTGGCTTGATTAGTTTTAATGTAATTTAACGGCTTGAGTTTACTTGGGACAAAGTTTGTCCATACATACCAGTACAATTCAAGTGTACTGACGTCCCTTTTGCCGGGGGCGCTACATTCGTGTTATGATTGTAGGTGGATCAGTAGCAGGCACTTCAGCTCATCGGCAGTAGTATCCTTCTCCTTCCACCGCCCGTTTTGGTGAGCCCCTTTCTTCCTCGGGGCCTTGTGTGGTTCTTGCCACTTCGGTTTAGATTTTCATTTTGGTTTTGTAAGGTATAGCCGGAGCCTTGTTACCGGCAAGTATTGTATTTCCCTTTTGTATCCTAGAGGCTCTGTAGACATGTAAACTGTGGGACTCCAGTCTTATGTATATATATTGTGTTATGTCGGGCGTTGTAAAAAAATTGAAATCTAGTTAATGAATCACTCGTATCGTTTTATTTGTTTAATGTGAAATCAATTATGATTAGTAATATATTTGGTTAATGAGAAACAGTCAACACAGGGGTAACGCGTGGGAATGAAAGGCACCCAGGTCCGCTTGATTGGGGCAACCCGGTCAGGCGCCGGTCATGTTCCTCGATTTGGGGCGTGACAAACTTGGTATCAGAGCTTAAGGTTTTAAAGTGTCCTAGGATGTCTCGGAGCCGTGTCTAGTAGTGCCCTTCTTATAGGTGTGTTGTCGACCACATCATATAAGTAGGGGGCTACACGGGCATTTAGGAATTTACCTACTTCTTTGTTAATCTATATCGTGCGGTAAAGTGCAATATGGAGATATCTGTGTCTAATTCGTGCCTTGTTCCCAAATTTTCAGAATATGGCACCTAAGAAGAAGGCTAGACTCGGCCTTAGGGCCAATGCCGGCCCAAGTGCTGCTCTGTTAATCATGTACCCGATGCCGTGGGAGAGAATGACCCACCAGTCCCGAATTTGCTTGGCCCATCTGTTCAAAACCCAAGTGTCCCTATTCCACCCGCGGCAGAGGATGCTACCATTCCTCCTGCCGGTGTTCCTGACTCAGACACAGTTCCCGCTTCGGGCTCTGGTATCTCTAATGAGGATCTTAGGGGAGCCATCCATATGTTAACACAACTAGTGGCCGCCCAGGCTCAGAGATCCCATGATGCCCCTGCATCCTCCAGTGGACGGGGAGATTCCTTTGGCTCCAGAGTCCATCAATTCTTGCGATTGGCCCCTCCAGAATTTTCAGGCACCGATCCAGAGGCTGACCCACAGGAATTCCTTGATGAGATATACAAGACCCTCAGAGTGATGAAGGCTACAGATATAGAGGGGGTAGAGTTGGCCTCTTACAGGCTGAAGGGAGCGGCACGTTCATGGTTCGAAATGTGGGAGGATTCCCGTGAGGAAGGGAGCTCTCCGGCCAGATGGGATGAGTTCGTGGATGCATTTATGGACCACTTCTTGCCTGCCGAGGCAATGGCAGCCCGTGCCACCGAGTTCGAGGTTCTCAAACAGGGCAGTATGAGTGTTTGGGAGTATCACATGGAGTTCGTAAGGTTGTCCAAGTACGCTCCTCATTTAGTGTCGACCATGGATGCCCGGGTTCGACGGTTTGTTCAGGGCCTTAGCCCTTTGGTAGTGAATGAGGCCGCCACAGCAGCTTTGCACTCAGATATGAACTATGGGAGGATTGTGGGGTTTGCTCAGGCCACAGAGGCCAGGAAATTGAAGATTCGTGCAGAAAGAGAAAGTAGCGACAGGGCCCGGTCAATGGGTCGTTCAGGGAGATCACTTCCAGGGAAGGGGTCATCAGGGCCATCCCAGTCATATGCTCAGTCCTCCGCGAGTGCACCGCCATCCGTGCACAGTCATCAGCAGGGCAGTTACTCGAGACCTGGTTCAGACAGCAGGAGGTCTCGTCAGTCTGGTCATCCCGGGGTGAGATCCCAGCAGCAGGGGAGACCTACATGCCCCAAGTGTGGGAGATTTCATACAGAAACTTGCTACCTTGACCTTCCAGTGTGCTTCGGGTGCGGGGTGAGAGGTCACATTCAGCGAGACTGTCGTGCACCCCGTCAGGGTATAGGTAGGGGATCTGCTCACTCATCCGGTTCTTCAGCTGCTACATCATCAGCGCGTACTCCAGCAGCAGCAGGGCGTGGTGCAGCTAGGGGTGGAGCTCGGGGTAGGGGTGGACCTAGCCGATTCTATGCATTGAGTGGCCGCCAAAATGCCGAGGCTTCTCCAGATGTTGTTACAGGTATCATGTCTGTTCGGACTATTGATTGCTATGCCCTTATTGATCCAGGGTCCTCCTTGTCTTATGTTACTCCATTCATTGCTTCAAGTTTTGGGATAGTACCCGAACAGCTTCATGAGCCGTTCTCTGTGTCGACTCCAATCGGTGATTCTATTACAACCTCACGAGTCTATAGGAATTGTGTTGTTACGGTGGGTGGTCGTGATACCACAGCCGATCTTATTGAGCTTGGGATGGTAGATTTTGATGTAATTATGGGGATGGATTGGCTCTATTCGTGCTTTGCCAAACTTGACTGTCGAACGAGAGTTATGAGGCTCGAGTTCCCTAACGAGCCAGTTATCGAATGGAGAGGAAATGGTGTAGTGCCAAGGGGTAGGTTTATTTCCTACCTTAAGGCTTCGAAGATGATTAAGAAAGGGTGTATCTATCACCTGATTCGGGTAACGGACACCACCTCGGATGTGCCTACCCTCGAGTCCGTGCCAATTGTGAATGAATTTCCTGAAGTGTTTCCAAGATGAGCTTCCAGGCATCCCGCCGGATAGGGAGATTGATTTCGGAATTGATGTATTGCCGGATACTCAGCCAATATCCATTCCACCTTACAGAATGGCGCCAGCAGAGTTAAGGGAGTTAAAGGAGCAACTGAGGGATTTATTAGAGAAAGGGTTCATACGACCGAGTGTGTCGCCATGGGGTGCTCCGGTTCTCTTTGTCATAAAGAAGGATGGGTCACTTCGAATGTGTATTGATTATCGGCAGCTCAACAAAGTCACCATCAAGAATAAATATCCATTGCCTCGAGTGGATGATCTGTTTGACCAATTGCAGGGAGCGAGGTTCTTCTCAAAGATTGATTTACGGTCTGGGTACCACCAGTTGAAAATCAGGGAGCAGGATATTCCTACTTCAGAACTCGTTATGGTCACTTCGAGTTTTTGGTCATGTCTTTTGGGCTAACCAATGCCCCAGCAGCTTTCATGGACCTTATGAATCGGGTTTTCAAGCCATTCCTAGATTCCTTTGTGATTGTATTCATTGACGATATTCTCATCTACTCTCGGAGCAGGGAAGATCATGCCGTTCACCTCAGAACAGCATTGCAGACCCTTCTTCAGCATCAATTGTATGCCAAGTTCTCAAAATGTGAGTTTTGGTTGGAGTCCGTAGCTTTTCTAGGGCATGTTATTTCCAGTGAGGGAATTATGGTGGATCCTCGGAAGATTGCGGCAGTGAAAGATTGGCCTAGACCCACGACCCCGACAGAGATTCGCAGCTTTTTGGGTCCGGCAGGGTACTATCGGAGGTTTGTAGAGGGATTCTCAACCCTCGCCTCCCCATTGACTAAATTGACGCAGAAAGCAGTTAAGTTCCAGTGGTCCGAAGCACGTGAGAAAAGTTTCCAAGAACTGAAGTCAAGATTGACCTCGGCACCAGTATTGGCCTTGCCAGAAGGCACAGAGGGATTTGTAGTCTATTGTGATGCCTCCGGAGTCGGTTTGGGATGTGTATTGATGCAGCACGGAAAGGTTATAGCTTATGCTTCCAGACAACTCAAGAACCATGAGAAGAATTATCCGACGCATGATTTGGAACTTGCAACTGTTGTGTTTGCCTTGAAAATATGGCGACACTATCTTTATGGGGTTCATGTAGATGTGTTTTCAGACCACAAGAGCCTCCAGTATTTGTTCAAGCAGAAAGAGCTGAATCCTGAGACAGCGGCGGTGGTTAGAACTACTCAAGGACTATGATATGGACATATTGTACCATCCAGGGAAGGCAAATGTGGTAGCCGACGCTCTTAGTCGGAAATCCATGGGTAGTTTGGCTCATTTGGGTGTGGATCAGAGACCCCTGGCTCGAGAGGTCTACCAATTAGCCAGCTTGGGGGTTCGTATTTCGGCGTCAGACGAGGGGGATATCTTGGTGCATAATGGAGCAGAATCATCATTGGTCGCGGAAATCAAGGAAAAACAGTTCATGGATCCAGCATTGGTTCGGGTGAAGGAAGCAGTCATGGATGACAAGACCTCAGCATTTGTACTCAGCAGCGAAGATGGTGTATTGCGGTGTCAAGATAGGCTATGTGTTCCGGATGTGGACGAGCTTCGGGAAAGAGTGATGGCAGAGGCTCATACTTCCGGGTATTCTGTGCACCCTGGTTCAACGAAAATGTATCACGATCTCAAGGAGATTTATTGGTGGAACGGTATGAAAAGGGATGTGGCAGGCTTTGTAGCTAAATGTCCGAACCGTCAACAAGTGAAGGCCGAGCATCAACGGCCCGGTGGATTAACTCAGCTTATAGAAATACCAAGGTGGAAATGGGAGATGATCAATATGGATTTCGTGGTGGGGTTACCTCGCACTCAGCGTAAGTTCGATTCAGTATGGGTGATAGTAGATCGACTCACCAAATCAGCTCACTTCCTGCCTGTCAAGTCCACCGATACCTGCGGAGCAATATGCAAGATTGTACATCAAAGAGATAGTAAGGCTTCATGGCACTCCACTTTCTATTATCTCGGATCGCGGGGCTCAGTTCACCGCTAACTTTTGGAAGAAGTTTCAGCAAGGTTTGGGAACTCAGGTGAATCTCAGCACAGCTTTCCATCCACAGACCGATGGACAGGCCGAGCGGACCATTCGGACGCTTGAAGATATGTTGCGGGCTTGTGTCTTAGATTTTAAAGGTAATTGGGATGAACACTTGCCACTGATAGAATTTGCTTACAATAACAACTATCATGCTAGCATTCAAATGGCCCCGTTTGAGGCATTATACGGGAGAAGATGTAGATCGCCAATCGGGTGGTTTGAGGTAGGTGAAGCGGAATTGCTAGGGCCAGACATGGTGTACGAAGCTATGGAAAAGGTCAAGGTTATTCAGGAGAGAATGAAAACAGCACAAAGTCGTCAAAAGTCCTATGCAGACGTTCGTCGAAGGGATTTGGAGTTTCAAGTCGACGATTGGGTGTTCTTGAGGGTATCTCCTATGAAGGGAGTCATGCGGTTCGGAAAGAAAGGGAAATTGAGCCCTAGGTATGTCGGGCCATATCGGATCATTCAAAGGGTTGGTCAAGTTGCTTATAGGCTAGAGTTGCCTCCTGAGATGTCATCAGTGCATCCGGTATTCCATGTGTCCATGTTGAAGAAAGTAATTGGAGATCCATCCACCATCATGCCAGTCGAAGCTATAGAGGTTAATGAAGATTTGTCATATGAAGAAGTTCCAGTTGCCATTCTTGATAGGCAAGTCCGTAAGTTGAGAAATAAGGAAGTTGCCTATGTTAAAGTATTGTGGCGAAGTCAACAAGTTGAGGAGGCCACATGGGAAGCGGAAAAAGAGATGAAGGAAAAGTACCCCCATTTGTTCGATCAAGCCTAGAAGAAATTAGGTGACCCTCCTACTCCTAGTAATTGTCATCTTGCCTAAGTTGTTTCCCTCTTAGTATTAGTAAAGTCCCCTTCATTTTGTAATGAGTTAATTGTGTTGTTACCTTGGGTCACTTGAACCGTTCTTGAAAAATGAAAGCCTTATAAAGATTTACGTGTTTAATAAACTACTAATAGTAAGTATAGATTGGTAATGGTTTGTTAAGTGCACATGGTGTGTTAAATTGGTTAAGTAAGGTAAGAATTCATTGACATGACGAGTTTATGTGCAATTGTAACAATGTGATAGAATATGTGCATTCGTTGAGGTAAGAAAGTGTATACCAGCTGTGAAAAGTGTTGTATTTGTGTATTGTTGTTTGGTAATGTGTTTCGGGGGCCCTCTGACAGGTGGATATGTCCATAATACAAAGGAAACTCCGGCGAAATTTTTCTAAAATATAAGAGTTAGTCAAAATTTTGATAGCTTGCATATCATGTCTTTCAAAACTCATTTATTTCAAAATCCTCATTCGAGGACGAATGATCTTAAGGGGGGAGGATGTAAGGCCCCGTAAAATTTTTGTGCATAAAACCTAGTAGTTGTGGTGTCATGGTCCGAATAATGTGTTAGGAATGCGTAGAATTCTTCGCGGCGAGCTTGCTCGCCGCGGTTCGGACCCTTGGTAGTGATTTAAGTTTCAAAAATAGTGTTCAATTTGCGGTCAAGAATGCAATCGCAAACCTGACATGCGGACCGCATTCTTGCCGCAAAACGTTCCGTGAGTTGCCCAAAATCGTGTCAAAAGTGCGGTCGATATGCGATCGCATGTCAAATCTGCGGTGCACTTTTGCGACCGCAGAATCAACATGCGGTCCGCATAGTGACCGCATTCCTTAACAGAACCCTGCATAAACTTTGAGGCCATTTTGCGGTCACTTTGCGGACCGCATGTGGGTTCTGCGGTCGCATAGTGACCGCATATTCGACCCCGACCCAGATTTTGTAACATTTTGACCCGATCTCTTCTTTAATATAACACACTTCTTCTTCATTTTATCATATTATCTTACCAAAAATTAGAGAGAGAAGAGAGGGTTTTTAGAGAGAGAAGTTCTTCATCTTCAAGGATTGTTTCAACTACTTAATTCCAAGGGATTCTAGGGCAAGGATTCAACTTCCCCAATATTTTCAAGGTAAAAACCCTAACTATTTTCTTGATTTTCAGTTTTAATTGGGTAAAGAGAGGTTTTCATATAATAGCTTTTAAAAGTAGAATTTTTACACTCATGCATGATTATTGAACTTGATTTCTAGTAAAAAGAAGTGAGTAGAAGTAAGAGTCTTCAAGAACAAGGTTGGCAAGAGTAGGATATCTTGGGTAATCATAAAGTAGGAAGAAAACTCATCACCAGGTATGTATGGCTAATTTTGATTCTTGTAAAATCGCCCAAATGTGTGCGAATTGTCTTGGCATGTGTCAAATTGAGAAATTTTATGTAATCCTTTGATTTCCTTGTTGAGCATTTGATTGATGTTGAACTATGTATGGTATGAAATATGAATTGAAAGATAAAAAGGTAATCGAGGTTGGTAAAGAATTGGGAATAACCATTGTGATGGCATATTTGGCTTATTGTGGAAAGACTTTGAAACACCTTAATTGTGGTGAATTGTTGAACATGATTATGTGGGCATTTTCGATTTGGAATACTTGTAACATGGTTGTGATATTGAATTGAGAAGAAATTGAGAACATGAACCAAATGTGTAAGTTGCTTATTTGAACTTGTTGAAATTGTGTGTAGTACCTTATCTGCTGCTGTTTGAAATTGTTGTGTTTTCAACTGTAAGGCGGGGTCGTGTTGCGCGCCGCAACGTGGTGAAATAAGGTTTGGGTTGGGATGATAAGGGTGGCCGAGGTAATAAGGGTGGTCAGGGGCAATAAGGATGGAAAGCGATCGAAATCGCTATTGAAAATTGATACAAAAATCAATAATGTAAAATTGTGAAAGGAGACAGCAGGAGAGTTTGCAACCTGGGGAGCACTGATTGCTCCTATGTTTGACTACTTGCAATTTATGTTGTTGATTGGTCGTTGTTCCATTTGTTGACATTGAATGTGCTTGTGTTGAGGCTTATCTGAAATGAGTAAAAGGTGGAAAACATGGTTGGTTGGCTTGATTAGTTTTAATGTAATTTAATGGCTTGAGTTTACTTGGGACAAAGTTTGTCCATACATACCAATACAATTCAAGTGTACTGACGTCCCTTTTGCCGGGGGCGCTACATTCGTGTCATGATTGTAGGTGGATCAGTAGCAAGCACTTCAGCTCATCGGCAGTAGTATCCTTCTCCTTCCACTGCCCGTTTTGGTGAGCCCCTTTCTTCCTCGGGGCCTTGTGTGGTTCTTGCCACTTCGGTTTAGATTTTCATTTTGGTTTGTAAGGTATAGCCGGAGCCTTGTTACCGGCAAGTATTGTATTTCCCTTTTGTATCCTAGAGGCTCTGTAGACATGTAAACTGTGGGACTCCAGTCTTATATATATATTGTGTTATGTCGGGCGTTGTAAAAAAATTTGAAATCTAGTTAATGAATCACTCGTATCGTTTTATTTGTTTAATGTGAAATCAATTATGATTAGAAATATATTTGGTTAATGAGACACAGTCATCACAGGGGTAACGCGTGGGAATGAAAGGCACCCAGGTCCGCTTGACTGGGGTAACCCGGTCAGGCGCCGGTCATGTTCCCTCTTTTTATAGACAAGAGATCCCTTTAACCTTCAGAATATTCAAACTTACTGCCTCTATCTTTAGCACATGGGCACCCTTAACCTTTTAATTATTTCCAGTTCTTAAGAGCATTCAAGCAGAGTTAATAAACTCAATCTCCCATGATATTCTCTGCCCAGCCCACTAACTAGTATCTAACTCTATTTTTTAAGAGTATATTGGCAGCCTCTTTTTCTTTATTCAATTCCCTTTAAACCCATGCTACTTCTGATTTTCCATCTCTTAAGAGCATTCAAATAGAGTTTAATAAACTAACTTCCTGGCCAAATATTCCCCGACAACCCCTTTTCCTTAAACTATTTTATTTTATTAAACTATATCAAAATGCCAGGCTGCATCAAGTATGCCTGATTATCACATGGCCTCCAATTGGTTTGAATAGTTCAAATTCAAGTTTAATTAAAACTCCAAACCTAGGCAAATTTCCAATCAATCCAAATCAAATTCACTGTCACACACTGTTCTAACCAACAAACTTATGCGAAACTAAGTAACGACATTCGATTAGTCGATTACAACACGTATAATCGATAACAACTAATCGACGGACCAGTGATTCATAAGTCTCGGGTAGACTCGGGGGTCGACAATTCAAGTTAACTTATTTGACGACCTTAAAACCCTGGTCGTGATGGTGCCCAACACAATACTAGGCAAGCCCGGCCATATTATCCCTTAAACCAGCCAGTTATTAATTCCAATTAATCAAATTAAACTTAAACAGCAAATGATCATATCAGGTGATAAGCAAAATAGTAAAAGCATACAAAATACGGTCCCAACCATATCATGGTGTCACGAGACTGGGCCTCTACAGAATAACATCCTAATACAAACAAGTCTAGGCAAAAAGAAATCAACAAAATGATAAAGAAGGAGAGAACAGGCTCTGCGGACGCTGGCAGCTACCTCGTAATCTCCGCAAGAGTAGACAAGGATCAGCAGCTACAAAGTCTCAACTGCTCTCGGGCACCTGTGGATCTGCACAGAAAGTGCAAGGGAGTGGGGTGAGTATATTTCAACTCAGTGAGTAACAATAATAAATAATAACTGAAAGTAAGAACTCCTGTGCTATCACTTAGCAGTTCTAAGGCAACCCTTGCAGGTACGTCATCACTGTGGTAGTACTCTGATCTCCAATCCACATCTATCTCTGCAAGATCCCACACCGATCAAACCCACACTCGTACCCCTACAGTGTACGACCATCTTAATATATGAAGACACATACCTATGTCTATAACGTATAAGTATTTAAGTAGGTAATAGGATATGAATAAGTATAATGTTACGACGTGCAGCCTGCTCCAATACATATACCGCTGCGGCGCGCAGCCCGCTCCATTTAATGTCGACGACACTCACTGGGGGTGTATACAGACTTCGGAGGGGCTCCCTAGGCCCAAGCACTATAATACTGCGGCGTGCAGCCCGATCCACACATGTATTACTGCGGCGTGCGGTCCGATCCAATATATATATGTATATATATTTATACTGCTGCGGCGCGCAACACGATCCCATAATATACACCAGTGCTCACTGAGAATGTGTAACGACCCGGCCTGTCGGGGCTCCTACAGCCCAAGCGCAATAATACTGCGGCGTGCAGTCCGTCCCACATGTATATACTACATGTATATTACTGCGGCGTGCAGCCCGATCCAATATAAGTATATATATATAATACCTCATAATGGGTCCTCGACCCTATCCCAGTCAATATGTGCTTGGCCTCTCAGGCTCACTCAGCTAGAATAGGGAATTCCACCCTAGGTAGTATCTTTCAAAGTACACATCTAGTACTCGCTCGTAATATGCTATACAGTTGTAATTACGGCTGAGTGTATGTTCCTAACATGATATAAGGGTCACCTAGCTCTATAGGTTCCCTAATACTCTACAGATCGGCACAAGGCCTCAAACATGGCTATTAGCCCAATTGCATAGTTATAATCTCATTAAAAGTCATAAAACACAGTATTCTATTAGCCGTGAAGGACCAAGTCCGAACCCCCAATCACAATGTCACCACGCCCATCATAGAACGCGTGTCTCATCTTAATATATCACTGTGAAGTTCTAGTACGGGGTTTCAAACCCTCAGTACATTGTTTACTACTACCACTCACCTCGAACCGGTAGAAGCTTCAATCCACCTTGCGCTTGACTCGCAAATCGATCTCCTCGGATGCCAAATCTACTCAAAATCATGGAGAATGCATCAATATATGCTAATTTCACGCAATTCATTCGAAATAACCCAAATTGTATCAAAACCCACAAAGTTGTCAAAACCCGACTTTTGGTGCGCTTCTCAAAAAATTATAAAAGTTACATATTCGGAACCCTCGTCTCAATACGAGTCTAGGCATATAAAATTTACCATATTCGGACTCCATTTGCCCGCTCAAATCGGTATTTTTCTACAATTTTAGGCCTAGGGCTAAAACCCACATTTAATCCTCCATTTTCGTAGAAATAATCCATGATTTCATGATAAAAGCGTGTAATTAAACCACGAAACTTACCTCCGACAATATCCCGATGATCTCCCAGCTATTTCCCTTCACTTCCTCTCTCTAGGCTTCAAAAATGGAGGGTTTTGCAAATGAACCCGTAAGGAAATGTTTCTGGTTTTAAATTCACTGCCTGGGCCATTTACTCTACGCGTTCGCGTTCATTCCCACACGTTCGCAATGCCCAGCTCCGGCTTAACCTTCGCGAACACGACCTCTACAACGCGTTCGCGATGAACAATTTCCCAGCCGCCAGATTTTCCTTCTACGCGTTCGCGATACCATGCACGCGAACGCGATGCACACCCTCACGCACCTACGCGAGCACGACCCTCTAAACGCGATCACGAAACTCAAGAATCCTGGCCTACACGAACACGATACCCAGTCTCGCGATCGCGATGCGTTGATCTGCCTGTCCTTCGCGAACGCGGCCCATGCCACGCGAACGCGAAGGCTTAAATTATGCCCGGTGATCTACGATTTTTCTGCAGATTTTTAAGTTCCAAATATGTCGGATGATGGTCCGGATTCACCCCGAGGCCGCCGGGATCCTAACGAAAACCACTAACATGCTCCATAACACGATACAAACTTGTTCCAAGAATAAAAACACCATCCTAAACATCAAAATCACCAATTACACACGGATTCAAGCCTAATTTTCTTCCAAACTTCCGAAACCGACATTCGATCAAAACCCCGACCAAACGACGTCCGAATGACCTGAAATTTTGCGGGCACATCCAAAATCACCTAACGGAGCTACTGCAACTGTCGGAATTCCATTCCGACTCCCGGATCAAAATCTCACCTATCGTTCGGATTTCGCCAAAATTCAACCTTAGCCAATTCAAGCCTATTTCTACACCGGACCTCCAAATTCAATTCCGATTGCTCCCTAAGTCAAAAATTACCTACCAGAACTAACCGAATCATCAGAATCCGATTCCGAGCCCTCTAACCAAATAGTCAACTCCGGGTTGACTTTCCTTATTCAAGTTTCTTTCAAAAAGGCTATATGCCTCATTTTCAATCCAATTCACTCCTAACTCCCCCGATAGACTCTAACACTGATATAAAAGCATGAAATATGTAATTACAACATAACGGGGTGGTAATTCCCGTGACGACGGGCCGGGTCGTCACATTCTCCCCCTCTTAAGCAAACGCTCGTCCTCGAGCGGGTCAAGAAACATACCTGAAGTCTCAAACAAGTGAGGATATCGGCTCTGCATCTCCTGCTCAACCTCCCAAGTAGCCTCCTCCACGGGTCGACCTCTCCACTGAACCTTAACTGATGCAATCTCCTTCGATCTCAATTTTCTTACCTGGCGACCCAAAATAGCAATAGGCTCCACATTATATGATAGATCACCATCAAGCTGAATGGTACCGAAGTCTAATACATGAGACGGATCCCCGATATATTTCCGGAGCATAGACACATGGAATACTGGATGAACGCTGGATAAGCTGGGTGGCAAGGCCAACTCATATGCCACCTCTCCAACTCTCCTGAGTATCTCAAAAGGACCAATATACCTGGGGCTCAACTTCCCTTTCTTCCCGAACCTCATGACACCCTTCATGGGTGAAATCTTCAACAATACTCTGTCACCAACCATGAAAGACAACTCTCGAACTCTACGGTCTGCATAACTCTTCTGGCGAGACTGTGCTGTGCGAAGCCTCTCCTGGATCAACTTTGCTCTATCCAAAGCATCCTGAACTAACTCAGTCCCGATCAACCTATCCTCACCGGGCTCAAACCATTCGACGGGAGATCTACACCGTCTGCCATACAATGCCTCGTACGGGGCCATCTGAATACTCGACTAATAGCTGTTGTTGTAGGAAAACTCAGCAAGTGGCAAGAACTCATCCCATGAACCACCAAAGTCAATCACACATGCCCGCAACATATCATCCAGGATCTGAATAGTGCGCTCCGACTGCCCGTCTGTCTGGGGGTGAAATGCGGTGCTCAACTCAACCCGCGTACCCATCTCTCGCTGAAATGCTCTCCAAAATTGAGAAGTGAACTGAGTGCCTCTGTCAGATATAATAGACACTGGGACCCCATGCAACCTGACAATCTCCCGAATAAAGATCGCTGCCAACCGCTCCGATGAGTAAGTAGTACTAACTGGGATGAAATGTGCGGACTTGGTTGGTCGATCAACAATCACCCATACAGAATCAAACTTCCTCGCTGTCTGAGGGAGCCCAATAACGAAATCCATGGTGATCCTCTCCCATTTCCACTCGGGAATGACCATACGCAGAAGAACACCGCCCGGTCTCTGATGCTCATACTTGACCTGCTGGCAATTGAGGCACTTAGCTACATGCCTAACAATATCCATCTTCATTCTCCTCCACCAATAGTGCTGTCTCAAGTCTTGGTACATCTTTGCGGCACCTGGGTGAATAGAGTACCGCGAACTGTGTGCCTCCTCGAGTATCAACTCCCGCAAACCATCTACATTGGGCACGCATATACGGCCCTGCATCCTCAGAACACCATCACTGTCGATAGTCACATCTCTAGCATCATTATGCTGCACTCTGTCCTTAAGGACAAGCAAATGTGGGTCATCATATTGTCGCTCCCTGATGCGATCATATAAGGAAGATCGAGAAACAACACAAGCCAACACTCGACTCGGCTCCGAAATATCCAACCTCACTAGCCGATTGGCTAGGTCCTGAACATCACAAGCAAATGGCCTCTCCCGAACTGGGATGAAAGCTAGGCTACCCATACTAACCGCCTTCCGACTCAAAGCATCGGCCACAACATTGACCTTCCATGGATGATACAAGATAGTGATGTCATAATCTTTAAACAACTCCAACCACCTCCGCTGTCTCAAATTAAGGTCCTTCTGTCTGAATAAGTGTTGAAGGCTGCGATGATCCGTGAACACCTCGCAGGAGACACCATACAGGTAATGCCTCCAAATCTTCAAAGCGTGAACTATGGCTGCTAGCTCCAAATCATGAAAAGGGTAGTTCTTCTCATGGGGCTTCAACTGGCGAGAAGCATAAGCAATGACCCTACCCTCCTGCATCAACACACAACCAATGCCAACTTCTGAGGCATCACAATACACAGTATAAGGATCTGAAGCTGACGGCAGAATCAAGACCGGTGTTGTGGTCAGTGCTGTCTTGAGCTTCTAAAAGCTCTCCTCGCACTCCTCGGACCATAAGAAAGGAACACCCTTCTGAGTCAATCTAGTCAAGGGTGAAGCAATAGATGAGAATCCCCGAACGAATCGGCGATAATACCCTGCCAATCCCAGAAAGCTACGGATCTCAGTAACTGAGGTCGGTCTGGGCCAACTCTGCACTGCCTCGACCTTCCTCGGATCCACCTGAATACCATCACGGGACACCACGTGCCCTAAAAATGCCACGGACTCAAGCCAAAACTCACATTTGGAGAACTTGGCATACAACTTCTCCTCTCTCAACCTTCGCAACACAATACTCAAGTGCCGAGCATGCTCCTCCTGGCTACAAGAGTAGACTAGTATGTCATCAATGAATACGATCACAAATGAATCAAGATAGGGCCTAAACACACTGTTCATCGGATGCATAAATGTTGTTGGGGCGTTGGTCAGCCCAAAAGACATCACAAGGAACTCATAGTGACCATATCTGGTCCTGAATGCAGTCTTCATAATGTCAGACTATCTAATCTTCAGCTGATGGTAGCCTGAACGAAGATCAATCTTCGAGAGCACCCTAGCTCGATAGAGTCGATCAAATAAATCATCAATACGAGGCAGAGGATACTTATTCTTCACTGTTACTTTGTTTAGCTGCTTGTAGTCAATACACATCCTCATGGATCCATCCTTCTTCTTAACAAACAGGACCGGTGCACCCCACGGCGACACACTCGGCCGAATGAACCCCTTATCTAGGAGTTCCTGGAGCTGCTCCTTCAATTCCTTCAACTCAGCTGGTGCCATACGATACGGAGGAATAGAAATAGGCTGAGTGCCCGGCACCAAATCGATACCAAAATCAATATCCCTGTCCGGCGGCATGCCCGGCAGGTCTGAGGGAAACACATCAGGAAAGTCTCGCACAATGGGAACAGAATCAATACTGGGAGTCTGTGCCTCGACCTCCCGCACAAATTCTAAATAAGAGAGACATCCCTTCCCAACCATTCGTTGGGCCTTGAGGAAAGATATTACCCTGCTAGGTACATACTCGGTCGTGCCTCGCCACTCGATCCTCTGAATGCCCGGCATAGCCAAAGTGACTGTCTTAGCATGACAGTCCGGAATAGCATGACATGGAGATAACCAGTCCATGCCCAATATAACATCAAAATCAATCATGCTGAGGAGCAAAAGGTCTACTCGGGTCTCCAGACCTCTAATAGTGACCAAACAGGACCGGTATACGTGGTCCACAACAATAGTATCCCCTACCGGGGTAGATACATGCACTGGCAGCTCAAGACACCCTCGGGTCGTGCCCAAATGAGGAGAAAAATAAGTAGACACATAAGAATAAGTAGAACCAGGATCGAACAACACGGAGGCATCTCTGTGGCAGACTGAAATAATACCTGTGATAACTGCATCAGAAGAAACGGCCTCAGATCGGCTCTAAAAAGCATAACATCTAGCCTGTCCGCCTGGTTGGCCTCCCCCTCGAGAGCGACCCCTAGCTGTCCGACCCTCACCCCTAGCCGGTGGGGCGGGTGCTGAAGTAGAAGGACCAGATGACGAGGGCTGCCCCCTCTGCTGATAAAATCTGGAAACAAGACGGGGACACTCCCTACGGTGGTGCCCAAACTCTCCGCACTCGTAGCAACTCCCCGGTGCTGGGTACTGAGACTGATAAGGACCTCTGGCGCTGGAATGGCCAGCTGATGAACTAGGCCGAGATGAACCCTGAGCAGATGGGGCCTGTGAAGAACTCTGAGCTGGCATGGCACTAAGAGATGGCTGGCTCTGGTGCGAACCCTGATAACCCTATCTTGAAGACTATCTATGATGATCTGAGCGACCCGACTGCGAAGATCTGAAAGAGCGACCTCGGCTCTGCTAACTCTGGCCTCTGGTCTGAGTGCCACTGGAACTAGCTGTACCTCGAGGCCTCTTGGCCTCCCTCTCATCCCGCTATCTGCGACGATCTGTCTCTATGTCGCGAGCAATATCCACAGCATCCTCAAATGTACGGCTCAAAACCCTCTCCCAAGTCATTAGAATACGAATGGGATAAATGAGGCCATCCACGAAGTGTCCAATCCTCTCTCTGTCGGAATGAACCAACCACGGTGCAAATCTGGACAACTTTGTAAACCTGATCTCATACTCTGACACTGACAAGTCCCCCTGACGGAGACCCTCAAACTGCCTATGCATCTCCTCTCTCTGAGATCGAGGCACCCATTTCTCTAAGAACATAGTGGAGAACTCTGGCCATGATAGTGGTGCTGCTCCGGTTGGCCTGCGGCGCTCATAAGCCTCCCACCAAGGGAAGGCTGGCCCCTGAAACTGAAAGGTAGTGAAAGATACCCCACTGGACTCCAAGATCCCTGCCGTAAGAAGCATCCGACGGCACTTGTCCAGAAAACCTTGGGCGTCCTCGCCCGGAGCTCCCGTGAACACTGGAGGAGATAACCTGGTGAACCTCTCGAGGCGACGCTGCTCATCGTCCGCCATAGCTTCCCTGTCCCCCCGAACCTGGTCTGCTAGCTGAACCGGAACCACAAGCTGAACTGGAGGAGCCTCTGGTGTCTGTAAGCCCTGCACTGCTAGCTCTCAGGTGTGCGAGCAATGGGGGTCTGATTGCCTCCTCCAGCCTGAGAAGCAGCTACTGCGGTAGTGGCTAAAACTGCCTCAGCCAGGTCAGTGCAAACTCATAATATCTGAGCCAAGGCCTCCTGAAGGACTAGAATCACAATGGGCACCGCCGGTGCCCGAACAAGTGCTACTGGAATGTCTATAGCTGGAGCCTGATCGTGAGCCGGGGCAACTAGTGGAGCAACAAGTGTTTCCCTCGTGGCTCTACGACCTCTAGCAGGTGGTAGTGGTGGTCGTCCTCCCCGTCCGGAAGCTCGAGTTCTCGCCATCTGCGAGAGAATAGAATGTCAAAGTTCAGTTCAAGTCAAAAGTAATCGCACGACAAGAATTCCAAGAATTGAAACTTTTCCTAAAGGTTTGCAGCCTCCCGAGGATAAGCACAGGCGTCCCCGTACCGATCCACGAGACTCTACTAAACCGGCTCACGACTCGCGAGACCTGTTAACCTAGGCTCTGATACCAACTTGTCACGACCCAAACCCCGGTCGTGATGGCGCCCAACATAATGCTAGGCATGACCGACCATATTATCCCATAAACCAGCCAGTTATCAATTCAGATTAATCAAATTAAACTTAAACAGCAAATGATCATATGAGGTGATAAGCGAGATAGTAAAAGCATACAAAATACGGTCCCAACCATATCGTGGTGTCACGAGACTGAGCCTCTATAGAATAACATCCTAATACAAACAAGTCTAGGCAAAAAGAAATCAACAAGATGATAAAGAAGGAGAAAATAGGCTCTGCGGACGCTGGCAGCTACCTCGTAATCTCCGCAAAAGTAGACAAGGATCAGCAGCTACAATGTCTCAACTACTCCTACATATCTGCACAAAAAGTGCAGGGGAGTGGGGTGAGTATATTTCAACTCAGTGAGTAACAATAATAAACAATAACTGAAAGTAAGAACTCATGTGCTATCACTTAGCAGTTCTAAGGCAACCCTCACAGAAACGTCATCACTGTAGTAAGTACTCTGATCTCCAGTCCACATCTATCTCTACAAGATCCCACACTGATCAAACCCTCACTCGTACCCCTACGGTGTACGGCCATCTCAATATATGAAGACACATACATATGTCTATAATGTATAAGTATTTAAGTAGGTAATAGGATATGAATAAGTATAATGCTGCGGCGTGCAGCCCGCTCCAATACATATACCGCTGCGGCGTGCAGCCCGCTCCATTTAACGTCGACGACGCTCACTGGGGGTGTATACAGACTTCGGAGGGGCTCCCTAGGCCCAAGCTCTATGATACTGCGGCGTGCAGTCCGATCCATATTTATACTGCTGCGGCGCGCAGCCCGATCCTATAATATATACAGCGCTCACTGAGAATGCGTGCAGACTCAGACTCCGAAGGGGCTCCTACAGCCCAAGCGCAATAATACTGCGGCGTGCAGTCCGTCCCACATGTATATTACATGTATATTACTGTGGCGTGCAGTCCGATCCAATATATATACAGCTGCGGCGTGTAGCCCGATCCAATATAGGTATATATATATATATAATACCTCATAATGGGTCCTCGACCCTATCCCAGTCAATATAGACCCGGTCTCTCAGGCTCACTCAGCTAGAATAGGGAATTCCACCCTAGGTAGTATCTTTCAAAGTACACATCTAGTACTGGCTCGTAATATGCTATACAGTTGTAATTACGGCTGAGTGTATGTTCCCAACATGATATAAGGGTCACCTAGCTCTATAGGTTCCCTAATACTCTACAGATCGGCACAAGGCCCCAAACATGGCTATTAGCCCAATTGCACAGTTATAATCTCATTAACAATCATAAAACACAGTATTCTATTAGCCGGGAAGGACCAAGTCCGAACCCCCCAATCACAATGTCACCACGCCCGTCATAGAACGCGTGTCTCATCTCAATATAGCACTGTGAAGTGCTAGTACGGGGTTTCAAACCCTCAGTACATTGTTTACTACTACCACTCACCTCGAACCGGTAGAAGCTTCAATCCGCCTTGCGCTTGCCTCGCAAATCAATCTCCTCGGATGCCAAATCTGCTCAAAATCATAGAGAATGCATCAATATATGCTAATTCCACGCAATTCATTCGAAATAACCCAAATTGTATCAAAACCCACAAAGTTGTCAAAACCCGACTTTTGGTGCACTTCTTGAAAAATTATAAAAGTTACATATTCGGAACCCTCGTCTCAATACGAGTCTAGGCATATCAAATTTACCAAATTCGGACTCCATTTGCCCGCTCAAATCGGTATTTTTCTACAATTTTAGGCCTAGGGCTTAAACCCACATTTAATCCTCCATTTTCATAGAAATAATCCATGATTTCATGATAAAAGCGTGTAATTAAACCACGAAACTTACCTCCGACAATATCCCGATGATCTCCCAGCTATTTCCCTTCACTTCCTCTCTCTAGGCTTCAAAAATGGAGGGTTTTGCAAATGAACCTGTAAGGAAATGTTTCTGGTTTTAAATTCACTGCCTGGGCCATTTACTCTACGCGTTCGCGTTCATTCCCACGCGTTCGCGATGCCCAGCTCCGGCTTAACCTTCGCGAACGCGACCTCTACAACGCGTTCGCGATGAACAATTTCCCAGCCGCCAGATTTTCCTTCTACGCGTTCGCGATACCATGCACGCGAACGCGATGCACACCCTCACGCACCTACGCGAGCACGACCCTCTAAACGCGATCACGAAACTCAAGAATCTTGACCTACGCGAACGCGGTAACCTGTCTCGCGATCGCGATGCTTGACTCGCCCGGCCTTCGCGAACGCGGCCCATGCCACGCGAACGCGAAGGCTTGGATTTTGCCCAGTGATCTGCAATTTTTCTGCAGATTTTTAAGTTCCAAAAGTGCCGGATGATGGTCCGGATTCACCCCGAGGCCCCCGGGACCCCAACGAAAACCACCAACATACTCCAAAACACGATACAAACTTGTTTCAAGCATAAAAACACCATCCTAAACATCAAAATCACCAATTACACACGGATTCAAGCCTAAGTTTCTTCCAAACTTCCGAAACCGACATTCGATCAAAAACCCGACCAAACGACCTCCGAATGACCTAAACACTTGCATACATATCCAAAATCACCTAACGGAGCTATTGCAACTGTTGGAATTCCATTCCGACTCCCGGATCAAAATCTCACCTACCGTTCGGATTTCGCCAAAATTCAACCTTAGCCAATTCAAGCCTCTTTCTACACCGGACCTCCAAATTTAATTTCGATCGCTCCCCTAAGTCACAAATCACCTCCCGGGGCTAACCAAATCATCAAAATTCGATTCCGAGCCATCTAACTAAATAGTCAACTCCGGGTTGACTTTCCTTATTCAAGTTTCCTTCAAAAAGGCTATATGCCTCATTTTCAATCCAATTCACTCCTAACTCCCCCGATAGACTCTAACACCGATATAAAAGCATGAAATATGTAATTACAACATAACGGGGTGGTAATTCTCGTGACGACGGGCCGGGTCGTCACATATGTCTTCCTGACAAACAAAATCGAACAAATAAAATAGAATAATAATCGACCAAATAAAAGGTCTTTGAGGGAGGAAAACAGAACAATTTTAATAATATTCAGAAAAGAAAAAGGCTTATCACACAACTACATAAGAACGAAATAAAGATGGAAGAAACAAAATATCTCGAACAAAGGGGTCAGGCCATAACAGAATCTGGGCCTTTTGGATTTGCACTTCCGTTTTGGGATCTAACGGACCTTAATTGAGATGTTTTTCAAATAAAAACATCCCAATTAAGGTCTATTAGACCTCAAATTCCGTTGAATTTAGACAAAGACCCTAATTTTGGATTTTTTAGGGTTCATGCGGCCATTTTGGGGTTTTTGGGCTTCTGGTTAGATTTGAACCAAACCAAGAGTGTTTATGGTGTGAGGGAGGTCTGGCGAGGGCATGGCATGAGTTTGGGGTCAATCGGAGTTGGGTCGAGTTCGACTCGAATCTTCAAATGAAAATTCGAGAATTTCTAGATTGATTCGAACAAACCATGCACGGGGTTGGGTAGGGGAGGTCGAGGCGAGTGTGTGGTGTAAATTTGGAGGTCATTGGCCACCGTCCGCCGCCGTGGGCGATTTCAGGCGGGCGGAGGACGGCGGCATGAGGCTGAAGACGGTTGGTCTCTGAAGGGGATGGAGAAGACGGGTTTAGCTTAGGGGGCTGGGTTGAGAGATGAAGCTTATATACGGGGGTGGGGATTTAATCGTGACCATCCGATTAAGTTAGATCAATGGCCTGGATTAATTTTCTAAGGAGAAACGACGCCGTTTGTTCTTAGTGGGGTTGGGTCGGTTCAGAGTTGACTGGGTCGGGGCAAGCTTGGGTCGTGATGATATGGTATTGGCCGTTAGATCAACTGAATCAAACGGCCCAGATCGATGCCTCCTGAACGGGTGATAGGGGAGATCGTGGCCATCGGATCAATTGGTACTAAAACGACGTAGCTTTAACACCATGCTACGTCGTTTCGTTAGTCTTAGAGACCCACTGGATTGGACTAGGGATGAACTCGATTGGGCCTGGTTTTGGCTGGACTGGAGATGGCCCAAATCTGGCCTACTCTTTTCTTTATCTCTTTAATTTAGCTCCCTATTTACTAAAACAAAAATTCCTAATTACACTACAAAATCGATTAAATTATAAAAATACTAATTAAGTTATGCTAACAATTAACACTCAATTAAACATCAATTAAATACAACCAAAACTTTAAACCTCAAATGCCACAATACATATTTTTTGTTATTTTCCACTTTTTGTCAAATCATTCTGATTACTCTTAATTGTAAGCTTAAGTCCTAAGAGTGCAAACACAATATATTTTCGTATGTTCTTAACTTAACAAATAAACACGCACACACAGACTCAAACAACTAAGAGAAAAAATAACACAAAATATTTTATTTTGAGTTTTTTGGGAGTAATCATCATATAGGGCAAAAATCACGTGCTCACAGAAGCTACCTGGGTCAGATAACTTCTCAGCAATGAGTCTAGAAACCACTGCACTACGAGCATTTTTTGCCCGTTTGAGTACTCCGTGTGAAGCATTTTGGAAAAAGTTTGACCGAGCCTCTGCTTCAGAAGGTCTCCTACATATCCTGGGCTAAATAGGAATCAAGTCAATGTAGTTTGGGAAGTTTTGGTAGCTGGGATTGCCGTGACTGATGTGATATTACTGTTATTACTGCTGCATGCTGTTACCGCTACTTTACTGAACTCCTTATTGCACCGTGCTAAAAGAAAAGTAAGAAGCTAAGCAAGTCTATGGATCATAAGATCTCTTCTGTCTCTTTTCAACTTGATCTTGTCATGTTCCTTGCCATCCTGCTGGCTTCGATGTTTCATCACATGCTTCTTCTCTTCTGACAATTGTTATTTCGGCCTATCTTGATTGCCGAACTCCAACCGTTGATCCCTTCCTTGTGATCTTCGAACTATTTTCCTTCGAAGTCTGAATCTATCTTTCTGACCCTTGTTGCCTTCCTTCTGATTATGAACTTGGATTCATGCTGGGGATTTCCGTTACACTCTGTCACTTTCCGATCGTTCACTATCCTTAACAAATCTTAGAAATTGAGATGTCGTTCTGTTCTTCCGGCGGGCACCTGACTTCAACAACAAACTTCGAAAATAAATCGTCATTCCATTCTTCAGGCGGGCACCTGACTTCAATAACAAACTTTGAAAATAAATCGCCACTCCATTCTTCGGGCGGGCACCTGACTTCAACAACAAACTCTGAAAATAAATTGTCATTTCATTCTTCAGGCGGGCACCTGACTTCAACAATGATTTAAAACTTCAATTAAAACTTAAAGTAAAACGCCATTCTGTTCTTCAGGCGGGCACCTGACTTCAACAATGATTTAAAACTTCAATTCTTCAGGCGGGCACCTGACTTCAACAACAAACTTCAAAAATAAATCGCCACTCCATTCTTCAGGCGGACACCTGACTTCAACAACAAACTTCGAAAATAAATCACCACCCCATTCTTCAGGCGGGCACCTGACTTCCACAACAAACTTCGAAAATAAATCGCCACTCCATTCTTCAGGCGGGCACCTGACCTCAATAAGAAACATTGAACTTCATTCCATCCCCATCGTCTTCCTTCGCTTCCTGCACCACTTTCTTATTCCAGCGTCGCCTCTTAAACCATCCTTTCTCCTGAATTACCTTGTTCTGGAATTACACTCTGTCACTTTTCGATTGTTCACTATCCTTATCAAATCTTGGAAACTGAGACGCCGTTCTGCTTTTCTGGAGGGCTTCTGACTTTAACGACAAACTCTAATCATAAATTGCCATTCCATTCTTCAGGCGGGCACCTGACTTCAACAACAAACTCCGAAAATAAATTGCCACTCCATTCTTCAAGTGGGCACCTGATTACCAAAACTTGAAATGTATAGATCGAATGATTACCATCTTCAGGCGGGCACCTGACTTCTACAACAAACCTTGAAAATAAATCGCCACTCCATTCTTCAGGCGGTCACCTAACTTCAACAACAAACTTTGAACTTCATGCCATCCCTATCGTCTTACTTTGCTTCCTGCACCATTTTCTTCTTCCTGCATCGCCTCTTAAACTATCCTTTCTCCTCAATTACCTTGTTCTGGAACTGCTTTCCTCCTGGGACGTGTTGTTTTCCCTCCTGACTGTTGGGGGTATCTTTTGATTTCATTACTTACCTGCTGGGGATAATGATGCTGGGAAAATTTTCCTTCACTCCATCCCCTTCCATTTTCTTCAAAACTTTGGTCTTCATTTGAAATCGCCGGGGATCTGAAATGTTGCCCGCCAGTGACTATACTGTCGGAGAATCCCTTTTTCTTTCCCAACTCATTTAAGACTCGCACTTTGCTCTCTTGAAAACCGTAAGCTATGATGTCGCCGGGGAATTTTTCAGCGTTTCATTTTTCCGAACTGCTGGGGAATAATACCTGCCTCTTGTTTCCTGTACCCAAGTTTTCTCACTTTGTTCTGCCTGTTTGGGGTATAACTTCCTTTGTCGCCGCTTTTCTTTCCCTCAGAGCTACTGGGGATAAAACCTGGTTCCAGGACCATTCCCTTGTGTTAACTGGCTTCTTTCAAGACTGCTGGGGATAACCCGGGTTCAAAAATCACTTCTTCATGTTGTCTGGACTTTTCAAAACCATTCCACTCGAAGCTGGTGTTTTCCTTCCTCCCAGAATCTTGTGTTGTCTTCTATCTTTATCAATTGGGTATTTGATTTCAAGAAAATTTTTGCAATGGGAGAAAATTTTCTGCCCCAGTTTGATAACCTTCTATGTGGCATGCTTTTCCGCCGACGAACCCTCTTTTCCTAAAATGAATCCTGTTTCGATTGTCCTTTAATTGGAAAAACTCCTTCGTACCAAGCCATTCGCGCCCTCGCGGGTTAGCACAAAAAGGAGGTGTGATAGCTCTGGCGACTCTGCTAGGGATGGTGCTCTTGCCACATATGATCTCTCATCTCTCCTTTTTATTCCAAACTTCAGTGTGGTCCGACCCTCTTAGTCGACGATCTGTTGGGAGAAACTATCTTCCGGATGTGTAATATGTGTCCTTGCTATTCTCTTCCCTACTCCGTAATTCCTCTGAACCTTCCAATCGACCTGTCGTTCCAATCCTAATATCGGAACGTCTTTTGACTTATTGCCTTGTTCCACGCCTATTCATCTTCATTGTACCACTTTGGGAGACTTGGTAGTAAGCTTTGAAAAGTCAATTTCCGACATAAACATAAAAATCTTTAAAGAGAGAGAAAAATGATAGATAAAAATGAAATAAATAAAAGAATGCTGACCGTAAAAGACAAAAAGGAAAAATTTTCTGAGCTTAAAACTGGGAAAAACTTATCTGAATGTATAACCAATCCAATGGTTATGTCGTGCCTTTGAGATTAATCTTCCCAGTCTATTTATGTCAATCACTTTTATGACGGCTTTGTTTTGCTAGAAGTAAACGAATATCCCAACCTTGTCCCATGCGGACACCTTGCAACCATCTCAGTTTGTCACCTCATAGTGCCCTTCAAGGGGTTTTCACTAATGAGATTCTCTCATTTCTCTCGTCCTCCCGTCGCCTTAGGGTGCCTGTAAAGGTTTTCACCGTAAGACTCTCTCATTTTATTTCTCTCGGCTTTCTTCGCCTTAAGGTGCCCGCGAGGGTTTTCACCGTTAAGACTCTCTCATTTTGCTTTCTTTCCCTGCCGTGGGCTGGGGTATTATCCACGAGATTCCCTCTAAAGGGCTATCCCTTTTCAGCTTGTGAGTCCTGGATTCAGTCGAGGATCGGAGTGTCATTCTTGGCTTTCATTCGCATGACTTGGGATTTCTCAAATACTGATCGAGAGGTCTTTTTGGTCATTAATGTAGTTTTTATGTGTGAGGCTATAGAAAAGGGATTTAACCTCAACGGGTAGCTCATTACAACTTTTGGAATCCACGCTATCTTTTCAAACAAAACATGACTTCTGCCCCAGTTTTGTTGCTTGGGGAATCTTTGATTTTTATTTTACTATGACCGAGCCGTGTGGCGCCTACGTATCCTTCTTGAGGAATCAGGTCGAACGTAGTTCACTTTTTCTTGTGTTTTTTTTCTTTTTTTCTTTTTCTATTTTGTTATACATCTTCCTCGAGGATTCCAAAAGAGGGTATATGAAAGAATAATTAAGGCTCAAAGGGGAAAACAAGGGTTAAAGTGTTTGGGTAGTAGAAAGAAAATTGCCTCTGTCATTTCATTCTCCGAAAAATGCCAAATACAAACAAATGAAACCAAACGTTGACAAATACATTAAAGAATTACACATAATATCTCTTGACTGCATCAGAATTGATGGCCATATCGGTGCATCTTCCCTCGATATCAGTCAGACATAGAGCGCCGTTGGATAATACTCTAGTCACAACAAATGGTCCTTGCCAATTTGGGGCGAACTTGCCTTTTGCTTCGGCCTGATGTGGTAGAATTCTCTTCAGCACTTGCTGTCCCACTTCAAATTTCCTAGGACGTACCTTCTTGTTATATGCTCTTGCCATTCTCTTTTGATACAATTGGCCATGACATACTGCTGTCAATCTCTTTTCATCGATCAAACTCAATTGCTCCAATCGGGTTTTGACCCACTCATCGTCGTCAATCTCAGCTTCAGCGACAATTCGGAGGGATGGGATTTCAACTTCTACTGGTATTACTGCTTCAGTTCCGTACACCAACAAGTAAGGAGTTGCACCTACCGAAGTTCGGACGGTAGTGCGATAACCTAGCGGTGCGAATGGTAACTTTTCATGCCATTGCCTAGACCCTTCTACCATCTTCCTCAATATCTTCTTTATATTCTTGCTTGCTGCCTCGACCGCACCATTTGCTTTGGGACGATATGGTGTGGAGTTTCGGTGTGAAATCTTGAACTGTTGACATACCTCCTTCATCAATCCGCTGTAAAGATTGGCACCGTTATCCGTGATGATTACCTTTGGGATTCCAAACCTACAGATGATGTGGGAATGTACGAAGTCCACCACGGCCTTCTTGGTCACCGATTTGAAGGTTTTAGCCTCCACCCACTTGGTAAAATAATCGATGGTTACCAGAATGAACCTATGACCATTGGAAGCTGCAGGTTTTATAGGTCCGATAACATCCATACCCCACTCAGACAAACGGCCATGGTGCTGACATTGTATGCAATTCAGTCGGCGGAGAATGAATCAAATCTCCGTGTATCTGACACTGATGGCATCTTCGCACGAAACTTATGCAATCACGCTCCATAGTGAGCCAATAATATCCTGCTCGAAGAATCTTCTTTGCCAAAACATATCCGCTCATGTGTGGTCCGCAAACTCCCGAGTGTATATCCGTCATAACTGTTGTGGCTTGACTTGCATCTATACATCTCAACAATCCCAAATATGGGGTTCTTTTGTATAGCACCCCTCCACTAAGGAAAAATCCGTTCGCCAACCGCCGAATAGCTCACTTTTGATCTCCAGTTGCCTGCTCTGGGTATATTCCTAACCTGAGGTATTCTTTGACATCATGAAACCATGGCTCACCATCCATTTCTTCTTCTATTATATTGCAATAAGCATGTTGATTCCGAATCTGAATATGTAACGGATCAACATGAATCTTGTCCGGGTGATGTAACATCGATGCCAAAGTAGCCAAAGCATCGGCAACCTCATTATGCATCCTTGGGATATGCCTGAATTCTACTGACCGGAAACGCTTAGTCAGATCGTGCAAACATTGACGATACGGGATAAGCTTCAAATCTCTGGTTTCCCATTCTCCCTGAATCTGATGTACCAGAAGGTCCGAGTCCCCCAAGACCAAGACGTCCTGTACATCCATGTCCACCGCTAATCGTAACCCCAAGATACATGCCTCGTACTCAGCCATATTATTGGTACAATGAAAACGCAGTTGAGCAGTAACAGGATAGTGATGTCCTGTTTCAGAGATAAACACAGCCCCTACTCCGACTCCTTTTGCGTTCGTCGCTCCGTCGAAGAAAAGCTTCCACCCTGGATCCTCGGTTAACTCCAACCCATCAATCTGCAGTACTTCTTCGTCTGGAAAATACGTCCTCAAAGGTTCGTATCTATCATCGACAGGATTCTCAGCTAAGTGATCGGCTAAGGCTTGAGCTTTCATGGCCGTCCTCGTCACGTAGATGATGTCGAATTCTGTAAGTAATATTTGCCATTTTGCTAAGCTCCCTGTAGGCATAGGCTTCTGGAAAATATACTTCAATGGATCCAAACGTGAAATGAGATAAGTAGTGTAGGAAGACAAATAATATTTCAGCTTTTGGGCTACCCAAGTTAAGGCACAACAGGTCTTCTCCAAATGAGTGTATTTAACCTCGTAGACTATGAATTTCTTACTGAGATAATAAATGGCCCGTTCCTTTCGGCCAGTAAGATCATGCTGCCCCGGTACGCAACCTAATGAATTCTCCAAGACCGTTAGATAAAGAATCAAAGGTCTACCAGGTTCAAGCGGAACTAGTACGGGTGGGTTTGACAGATATCTTTTGATTTGGTCGAATGCTTCCTGACATTCTGTCGTCCATTCTATCGCAGCGTCTTTCTTCAACGGACGAAATATGGGTTCATAGGTTGCTGTAAGCTGAGCAATAAACCTACTGATGTAATTTAATCTTCCCAACAAACTCATTACCTATGTTTTATTCCTTGGCGGGGGTAACTCCTGGATGGACTTAATTTTGGATGGGTCCAACTCAATGCCCCGTCGGCTGACGATGAATCCTAGCAACTTCCCTGATGGAACCCCGAACGCACATTTGGCCGGATTGAGCTTGATATCATATCTTCGAAGTCTTTGGAAAAACTTCCCGAGGTCGGCTATGTGGTCTTCTTGACGTCTAGATTTTATGATCACATCATCCACGTACACTTCAATTTCTTTGTGTATCATGTCATGGAACACCGTAGTCATCGCCCTCATGTATGTTGCCCCTGCGTTCTTCAGGCCGAACGGCATTACCCGGTAGCAGTAAGTTCCCCATGGTGTGATAAAAGCCGTCTTTTCCGCGTCCTCTTCATCCATTAAAATTTGATGATATCCCGCATAGCAGTCCACAAAGGATCCGATCTCACGCCCGGCGCAATTATCAATTAAGATATGAATATTGGGAAGCGGAAAATTATCCATAGGGCTTGCCTTGTTGAGATTGCGGTAGTCAACACATACTCTGATCTTCCCATCTTTCTTTGGCACCGGTACTACGTTAGCCAACCAATCGGGGTACCGAGTGACACGAATGACTTTCGCTTGTAGTTGCTTGGTCACTTCCTCCTTGATCTTTACACTCATCTCCGTCTTAAACTTCCGCAGTTTTTGCTTGACGGGAGGGCATGCCGGATCAGTGGGTAATTTGTGAACCACTAGATCAGTGCTGAGTCCCGGCATGTCGTCGTATGACCATGCGAAGACATCTTTGAATTCCACGAGTCTTTTCATTAATTCGTCTCTGAGGTTTGGTTCGAGATGGACACTTATTTTGGTTTCTTTAACATCATCCATATCCCCAAGATTAACAACCTCTGTATCATTTAGATTGGTTTTGGGCTTTTTCTCGAATTGACTCAATTCCTCGCCGATTTCTTCTAAGGCTTCATCTTCGTCGTATTCTGATTCACTCTCATCATTTCTTATTATTATTTCTGAACCAGATTGACTTTCTAGACCGGGTCGATTATTCTTTAAGCATGCCACATCATTAAGATCAGTTGAAAGAAAGCTGGAAATAAAAATAAAAAGGAAAAATAAACAAAATTAGAAGAAAAAGGAGCAAAATTTCATTGATCGAAAAGTAAGATAACAAGGTTTTCACACTCTAACCCAAACGGGAAAAAAAAACGAAATGGACTACAACCCTGGGATAGTCCCACACAAAACTTGAAAGATAAACACAAAGCAGACTACCAAGACTCCCTTCGGGTAGGAAGAGGAATAGCATCCCAATTATTTAATTTTGTCTATGGTCCCACAAATTGTATCTCAGCACGGCTGGGTCCTTCACCATCTTCTAACATGCACACATCTGAGAACAGATCCTCGAACTTTCTCAGGAATTCTTCATCTGGTTTGACCAAAGGGCCGGAATGCCTTGTTGTCAGAAGTCTTTCTGTTCCGGACTTGACAAAGGATTGGGAGAGGCGCGGGACGGGCTTTGGTAGTACCCATGTCTTCTGTTTGAGTCTCTTAGCTCGCACAATGTCTTCTGGTGTCGGTTCAAATCCCAAACCGAACGTCCCTACATTTTCGGGCAAGGAGACCGGCTGTACAATACCTTGTAGAGATGCACCCAAACCTTTGCCGGGCATGAAACCATTTTGCAACATTTCATAAGCCACCATGATGTCTGCAGAGATCACTTTGTCGTCAGGAATGTATTCCCCCTCTGGAACTCTGTTAATGGATACCGTATCGCAAATATGATATACCCATGGCCCGACGTCCTCTTCTATCTCAACAAAGGGAACGATGGTGCTGGTCTGTAGATCATTTTCTCCATGGACCACAATCTCTTGTCGATCCCACTCGAACTTGACAAGCTGGTGTAGACTAGACGGAACCGCTTTTGCAGCATGGATCCACGGTCGTCCTATCAAAAGGTTATATGAGACCACCATGTCCAACACTTGAAATTCCATGGTGAATTCCACAGGTCCGATTGTCAATACCAATACTATATCCCCGACCGATTCCTTGCCTCCTCCGTCGAACCCCCGGACAAAAATGCGATTCTTGCGCACCCTGTTGATATCCTCTTTCAACTTGTTTAATGTAGAGAGGGGACAAATGTTCGCACTGGACCCAGTGTCGACTAGAACCCTGGTAACCACGAAGTCTTCACACTTTACCGTAAGATATAAAGCCTTGTTGTGCTCGGTGCCTTCCTCAGGCAACTCATCATCGGTGAAGGTGACCCGATTTGCTTCGAAGATCCTATTGGTGATCTTTTCCAAGTGACTGACAGAGATTTTGTCGGGTACATGGGCCTCATTCAAAACTTTCATCAAGGCTTGCCGATGCTCTTCAGAATGTATCAATAAGGACAGCAATGAGATTTGAGCAGGGGTTTTCTTCAGTTGTTCTAAGATAGAATAATCATGCAGCTTCATCTTTTTCAGGAACTCCTCTGCTTCTTCGTCGGTTACCGGCTTTTTTAGTGTTGCCGGATTAGTCTTTCTCAATTCCGCGGGAACAAAACATCTCCCTGAACGAGTCAAACCTTGCGCTTCACAGACTTCCTCCCTGACTTCTTTTCCTTTGTAAGTCACCGTGACCCGGTCATAGTTCCATGGGATGGCTTTGCTGTCAGTTATCGGCAACTGTATTGCTGGCTTGATGATGAAAGGATCTATTCGAACACCCGTTACAGTTAGGACAGGTTTGGTTGCTGACCCTGGTACGACTATTTTTATTCCCTCTGGCCTCACATGCACTTTGTTTGCACTCCCCTTTTCTGCTTCCGACCCACCTCGTGCTTCCTTCTCACGGATGAGTGACTTGTCATGGCTTGGCCCCTTTTTCATTCCGACCCCACTGGATCTGATCATCATCACGGTCTGAGAGGTTTTCTCATGTCCCTCTTCTACCCGTACCAACTCGATCATGTTGGTCTCATGATGGGTTGGGAGCGGATTCTGGTTAATGTTGGGTTCCGCTGGAGTCTGGACCTCAATTCGACGAGTGTCGATAAGTTCCTGGATAGCCGTTTTCAATCTCCAACATTTTTTTGTGTCGTGCCCTGGGCATCCTGAGCAATACGCACAATTTATAGAGTGATCCAGATTTCTCGGAGGAGGGTTTGGTAGCTTAGCCTCGACCGGATTCAGCAATCCTACTTGCTTCAATTGGTGGAACAAACTGGTGTAAGACTCTCCCAAGGGAGTAAAAGTCTTCGGCCTTGGTGCTCTGTCGTTCTTTAAGGCTTGATTCAGACAAAAACCCGCACCCGTGGGGGGTCCTGTATGCTCTTGGGGGTGGGTAATTATTTTGTGGAGTTGGTGCACGCCATGGTGCCTGGACGGGAGGTGGGGCATATGATTGGGCATGATGGACGGTAAAGTGAGCATCTGGTGTTGGGTAGTAGTGTTGCGGATGGCTATATGGATTGTGAAAGTAATTTTGTTGGTGGGGTTGTGGTGGATTGTACTGGGGTGCGGGGCCTCTAGCTCGGAACCAGGCTCCCGAATCAACCGCTGCAACTTCTTCTTTCCTCTTCTTCCCAAGCACTCCTCCAGTGCCACTTTGAATGGCTTGAGTGGTTGCCTTTAGAGCAAGAATAGCTCATGATTTTGTTAGCTTTTAAGCCTTCCTCGATCATGGCTCCCATCTTTATTACTTCGGTAAATGACTTTCCTACGGACGTTACCAAATGCCCGAAGTATGTTGGCTCCAGTGTCTGCAAGAAGTAATCTACCATCTCGTTTTCTCTCATCGGTGGATCTACCCTTGCTGCCTGTTCCCTCCAGCGGAACCCAAATTCTCTGAAACTTTCGGTGGGTTTCTTCTCTAACTTTAGCAATGATAAGCGATCGGGGATTATTTCAAGATTGTACTTGAAACTGGCCGATGAATGTTTGGGCCAGGTCATCCCATGTAAACCATCTGCGGGGATCCTGCCTGGTGTAACACTCTAGTGCAGACCCTCCCAAACTCTGACCGAAGTAAGCTATCAGAATTTCATCTCGCCCTCTGGCTCCTCGCATTTTACTGCAGAAACCTCGGAGATGGGCTACTGGGTCACCATGCCCCTCGTATAGATCAAACTTAGGCATTTTGAACCCGGCGGGCAACTGGACATCTGGAAATGGGCACAGATCTTTGTAAGCAACACTGACTTGGTTGCCTAAACCATGCATATTCCTGAGGGGATTGCTCCGGGCTCTTAACTTTCCGAATAACCTCCTCCTGTTCCAAACTTTTTGGGTGTCTTTCCGGTTCTGCCGGGTTGTCCCAGTGAGGGGTGTGTGAATGCAGTTTAGGAGCCTTAAAGGTAGGCTCGGGAGAGTAGCAATGATTGTCATGGCTTTGAAAAAGCGGATCACTAGACGACTTCTGTAAAGTAGCAGGTGGAGGTGCCACAAAAGCAGGGGTAACCGGAGGAGGAGTATTTTGTCTAGCTGGTGGAACCCGGGATGTATAAGGGTTTTCCCCTTGATAATATGGATAGATCGGGGCACTTGTCGAGGGATCAATGGGCGGATGCTCTGGTGCTGGTGTAAGAGTAGGAAGGTTTAGTGATGACTGTCCCCTAGCCCACGCTAGGTGCATCTCTGTTATTTGCTGTCTCAACTGGTCCACCTCCTCTTTCATGATCCGTATCTCTGTTTTCTCTCTATCGAGACTTTTGCCGGAACTAGACATGCTTGCTAGAATTGGACCTTTTGATCTAGTATGGTAATGGTGATTGGCCAGTATATTCTGTCAAGTCAACCGCTAAACTTTCTGGAAATGCAACAAACTTGTGAGCTTCACAGAGTTTAACAGATATGTTATCGCACGTAGGATGCAATGCACCTAGTCAGTTAACCATTTCTATATGTATTCATCGCATGCGTCATTCCAGTTTTTCCTTTTCAATTATCCTTAAAAACCTCGCTTGTTATTAACCTCCCTTTTTCATTTTCTTTTCTCTTTTTTTTTGGAATATGGATATGGTCGAATCCTATGTGGGTTGCCTACGTATCAGACCGAGCGTAATTCTAAATAACAATATTGTGGCAAAACTTGGAATTCTTATAACAAAACCCTTACGGTTACAAAACATGTCCTACAACAATCATCAAAATAAAAGAAATGCTTGACTCAAGAATACAAATAAAATAGCAAAGATGCCAATTAGTTTTATTTTTTTTTTTTAAAATTTCAAAATACATCTTTTAATCATCAGCCTATTGTTCATAAATTCCTGGGGGCCCACGAGGCATCGTTCGGCCTTGCCGCGGGCATTGGTGTGAGGTCCCTGTGTAATCCTCTTAACTCTCTCATGATCTGATGAACATAATCCATAACCGAAGCAAAAAGGGCGGTGCGGGGCATTTGTTCACAAGCTAAGCACTTCATGGTGACATAATGCCCGATTTCTTCAATTCTGTCCTTGATCCATATCCCTCTCTCCAAGTAGCTGTTCTATCCACCGTTTCTTCGCCCCCAATATCTGAGCATTGCCGGTGACTTGGTCTAAGAGCCTATCCACTTGTTCTTGCAGTCGTGTCATAAAATTGTGACAACGGTCGATGTCTACCCTGGCATCCCGGGCTTGTTTAAAAACCCGCTCTATGAGGGTAACATTTGCTTCCCTCGGATTAGTGATGATCTCAGTATAATCTCTTTCCACTCGTTGTAGATGAAGTGCCCGTTGATGTGCCCCCTTCTCCAGCTAGCGCGGATCCTCATTGTCTGGGCCTTCGACTCTTCCAACTCTCTTTGGACATCTGCGACTTGATTTTCCAAACCCTTTATCAACCTTTCGTCTGATCGACTCCTCAACTGTCTGTCAGCATCTATTGTCATTTGCCGGATTTGAGCTTTCAAGAAGTCATTTTCCTGTGTCAACCTCTTTTTGTCTCCTTCATCGGCGGCGGCTTACGTATCCTTTTCAAATTGGAGATCTTGGACCCATTGCTCTATCTTGCCAATCCTTGTTCTGTAAGCTTCTTCCTTGGCTAACCAGTCCCACTGTTCTTGTGACGCTTCAGCAAATTCCCTGAGGTGAGGTCTTTTGGCTGGCCTTTCACCCGACGTTTCTCCTTTGTACCAAGTAAGATATCCGGGTACAACCTCTCCTCTAGCTCGATCCTGCACACAAGTGTTTGCCTCTAGATATTGGCATTTGCTCCAGATCTGGCGGACCCTTACTTATGGGAATTGGCCGTCGGGGCCAATTTCAATAACTTGGGTACTCAGGTCTTCGTCTTTGGGCACTATCTGACACCTCCCAAGCTGTCTTAAAACCCGATGGGGCGCATAAGGTTGAATGCTCTTAAGTCACATTAAGAGAAAGTGGGACCTAGCTGCTGGCATGTACACGATTCTGTCTATCGGTAAACAACCCAACGTCCATTGTATTTGACTTGCGCCGAGGGCCTAGAAGTACGCCCTCCATGCCACGATTCCTTCAGGTAAAATGTTCCTATCAACCCTTGTATAGAATTCCTTTATGCGGGTTTTCTCAACCAACCCATACCTCAGAAACTGGGTACGGCGACACAGGTGCTCGATCATCCATATTTGTAGCAACAAATTACAACCTTCGAAAAAGTCTCCTCCGGCTTTGCAGGCTGTGAGGGCTCGATATATGTCTGATAGTATCATGGGAGCAAGAGTACTTTCGTTTTGGGCAAGCAAAGTACTGACAATTCCGGCTATCTTTATATCAATATTCCCGTCTTTTCTCGGGAATACCATAAGTCCTAAAAAGGCTATCATGAAGGCAATTCGTCTGTGCTCCTCCCATTTCTGGCGATTACCTTTGCTGCATAACTTATTCTCTGGCTTGTCAAAACCTCCCACATGACCGTACCTTTGATAGATGAAGCTTAAGGTACAAAACCCTTGTGCCAAATTTGGGTTATATACCGTTCTAACTATCTTTAATGAGTCCAAAAACCGGTGCACGGCGACAGCCCTTGGAGCGACTGGATATTGGTGCCCCAATGGTATATCAGTGTTTCCAATGTATCCGATCATCTCCTCCAAAGTTGGGGTGAGCTCGAAATCCGAGAAGTGAAAGACATTGTGTGCGGAGTCCCAGTATGTGACTAATGCTCTTATGATATCCCCTCGAGGCTTTATTTCAAGAAGACCTGTGAGACCTTTCAAATATTTCTTGACTTCGCCCTGCCCTTCCTCGCCCAGATCATCCCACCATAGTCGTATTTGGATCGGGATTTTAGTCATGAGTGAAAAGGGTTCATTTTGAATCGTGCTCATCCTGCACATTTATTACTGTTAAAGAAGAAGATCATTTTGGCTTACAATGATTGGACTATTTTCAAATTTCGAACAAAAAGACCTAATTTTTTACCGCGGCCTTTCAGCACTTTCAAGACGAAGATTTTAAGGCTGCGCTCGTTTAATGGGAAAAAATCCTAACATGATTCTTTAGTGGTTGTTGGCGCAAAGTCGGCCTTCCGGCGTCCCTTTTAAGGACATTCGGCCATTCTTGTCAAAACAGCTTCACTGGATTTATTTATGAATTTAAAATTTTGGTATTTTTTTGCAAAAGGGGAGGTTGGACCCGATGGGGGTTGCCTACGTATCTCATATCCGGTGAGAATCAAACCCGCGTAGTTCGATCCAACAAAATAAACTATATTTTTTCCTTTTATTGACCGACAAAGAAACTATTTTTTGGAAACAAAATCACACACATTTTCTTTTTTGTTGACAAAATAAAGCAAACTATTTTGAAAACAAAATTTATCAATTTGTTGGCAAAACACATTTTTGTATTTTCTGAAAATAAGTATCTATTTCTCTACACGTTTTTCCTTTTTTTCATTTTTTTTCCAGTATTTAAAAGCCGGCCAGCATGCAAGTTCAAATAAATGCTTAAAACAAACATGGTGTAGCAGGATGGTCTTTTCATTTCAGGTTGCCTATCCTAGACGGACCCAACCCGTGTGTTGAGTCCCCTAAGTCAAATGCAACATGATGCAAATAAGCGTTCCTACTAGGGATCTGGCATGAAGTCACGTTATTCTAAGTTCAAAACCTGGGTATGTGATCTAGACCGTGTACCCAAGCGGACAACTCGGGCTGAGGAAGGAGCTCCTTTCCGGGAACCAAAAGGCCAACCGGCTTAGAAACTTTCCGAGCCTCTTTATTATTTCGGGGTGTGACACTAACAGAATGGGGAGTCTCAACCAGTGAGCACATCCCCGGGGATGAGAAAAGAAGGGACTCGGCACGTTTATATATACAGTTCAGATAATATCAAAGCGGTAAAATCATCATTTTTTTTGTTTGCACATTAAGCACATATCTTATGAATAAATCAGATAATAAACAAAGCCAAAATACAACAATTGATTTGAGCTCGAATTTCTAACCCTAAACCCGTGGTTCTGGGTATCATCCCCAGCAGAGTCGCCAGAGCTATCACACCTCCTTTCGGCGCTGCCGCGCCCCGCGAAGGGCTTGGGCGATGGAGTTTTTCCAATTAAAGGACAATCAAAACGGGATTTATTTAATTAATTCAGAGTCGCCACTTGGGAGATTTATGGTGTCCCAAGTCACCGATTAAATCCCGAATCGAGGAAAAGAATGACTCTGTTTAACAGTCCGCGAACCAGAAATCCGGATAAGGAATTCCGTTAACCCGAGAGAAGGTGTTAGGCATTCCCGAGTTCCGTGGTTCTAGCACGGTCGCTCAAATGTCATATTCAGCTTAATTATCTGATTTAATAACATGCTTTTAACTTATGTGCAAATTTTAACTTTCAACCGCTTTTGATTATTATTATTTATAAGTAATACAACGCCGCGAAAACATGTCTCGAACCACGGCATACCAGTACGCCCGTGGTTGTCAACACATTTCGACTAACGTTGGGATTTGGGTTTGGGTCACATAAATGTGCACCCGAATTTGAGCATGTATATTATTTACAAATCGTGCCTAAAGATTCTCCGTCTTGATTAATCTTTGAGAAAAACGTGAAGTTCGCTAAAATGATCCTTCCGAATTTAAGTATTTTAGTAATTAATTGAGGCCCCATAATTATGTATTTAGTGTGACGAAGCCCGTCTCATTCTTTTAAGGCTGTTCCTAAAGTGGATTTATAACTCTCTATTTCATATGATTTCTAAAAGTTTCAAAAGCTAATTATTAATGGTGAAAAGTTTAAGACTTAATGATTCGATTGCAAATAATCAAACCCCCGAAACTACATGAATAAACCAAAAGCCAATTGCTTTAGTGTTATTGTCCAAGAGTAAACATGTTGGGATTCAAAATGGCCCCAAATTTATAAGACTTATCGAAATGGGCCTTATGCTTTTTAGCCTATTGAGACTTAAAACCTTAGGATTAGGATAAATTCGACACCTTAGGAATAGCCTGTTTCGGACAACTATACTAATTATGCCTTTACTGTCAACCATTATGAGGCGAATGATAGAGATCTTTCGATTGTAACAATGTAAAATGACATTTAAACATTAGCTAATAAGCAACTGAATGACCAAAATTACTCGAATTCTACTATCCTCGTCGATTTTAGTGTTTCGAGCTAATGGGATGACGGAATTAGGTTATAGGAAAACACATGCTACTTGAACTATTTTTCACCATTACTGCCTTTTTTATCATTACTGGGAAACGAGCCAATGTTTAAAACCTACCATTAACCATTAACCATTAACGTGAAAGAACCAACATGATTTACCTAACACATTTTCAATAAGCTATTTAACTGGACATAACTCAATTACGACTTATTGAAGGACACATTGAAATTCAGTAGCCATTCAATCATGTTTTAGAACTACTAAACTAAATTTGACCTTCAGTTCGAAGCATGGATCTAAAATTAACAATCATAGAGTCTAACCAAACATAAGTATATATACAACAATGATTTAAGGGTTGAACTATATGAAACAGGCATAAAATTCAATCATAATGCATGTTTCAACATTTCTATATATTCATACTGCACAGTTTCAGCTTACAGTACCTGGAAATGGAGAACAATAAGAAGAGGGAAAGGTCAGCAGTGAAATAGCAACAACAATGGTACAAGCAACAGCCAGTGATAGACAGCAACAAATCCCAACAAACAATGGATAGTAGCAGGTTCCCAGGACTATCAGTTTCACAAAACAGACCAACAGAACACTTTTGAGAAGAAACAAAACTAAAATGGGACTGCTGGAATCAACTCAGCAACAAACAACCATCAACAGCACTCTTCTGACTTTTGACACACTCAAATAAACTCAAATAAGAAGAAGCATGAAACTTCAAAGAACAAAGGTTGCTTCAAAAGGGACCTCACTTTTAGCTTTCAGAAATTTCAGAATCTCTAGCTCTGCCTGTATCTCTATGTTCTCTCCAATCTCTCCTTATCTCAGTACCAAGTTTCCCTTTTATAGACCACAACAGAACCATCCGAATATTCAAACTTACTCCTTTTTCTTTAGCACATGGGCACCCCTAACCTTTTAATCTTTTCCACCTCTTAAAAGCATTCCAGCAGATTTAATAAACTCAAATCTCCCACCATATTCTCTGCCCAGCCCACTAACTAATGTCCAATTCTGTTTTTAATCCAAAAGTATACTAGCAGCCTCTTTTTCTTTATTCAATTCCCTTTAAACCCATGCTACTTCTGATTTTCCATCTCTTAAGAGCATTCAAATAGAGTTTAATAAACTAACTTCCTGGCCAAATATTCCCCGACAACCCCTTTTCCTTAAACTATTTTATTTTATTAAACTATATCAAAATGCCAGGCTGCATCAAGTATGCCTGATTATCACATGGCCTCCAATTGGTTTGAATAGTTCAAATTCCAGTTTAATTAAAACTATCAAACCTAGGCGAATTAAACAGTGTTAACACTACATTGTCCTAACCAATAGACCTATACGAAACTAATCGACGACATTCGATTAGTCGATTACAACACGTATAATCGATAACAACTAATCGACGAATCAGTGATTCATAAGTCTCGGCCAAAAACAAAGGAATTGCGAAACTAACTATTCGATGGTCATCGAATCGAAACCAATGTGTATTCTATAACTAAACAAAATCGAACAAATAAAATAGAATAATAATCGACCAAATAAAAGGTCTTTGAGGGAGGAAAACAGAACAATTTTAATAATATTCAGAAAAGAAAAAGGCTTATCACACAACAACATAAGAACGAAATAAAGATGGAAAAAACAAAATACCTCGAACAAAGGGGTCAGGCCATAACAGAATCTGGGCCTTTTGGATTTGCACTTGTGTTTTGCGATCTAACGGACCTTAACTGAGATGTTTTCAAATGAAAACATCCCAATTAAGGTCTATTAGACCTCAAATTTCGTTGAATTTAGACAAAGACCCTAATTTTGGATTTTTAGGGTTCATGCGGCCATTTTGGGGTTTTTGGGCTTCTGGTTAGATTTGAACCAAACCAAGAGTGTTTATGGTGTGAGGGAGGTCTGGCGAGGGCATGGCATGAGTTTGGGGTCAATCGGAGTTGGGTCGAGTTCGACTCGAATCTTCAAATGAAGATTCGAGAATTTCTAGATTGATTCGAAACAAACCATGCACGGGGTTGGGTAGGGGAGGTTGAGGCGAGTGTGTGGTGTAAATTTGGAGGTCATTGGCCACCGTCCGCCGCCGTGGACGATTTCAGGCGGGCAGAGGACTGCGGCGTGAGGCTGAAGACGGTTGGTCTCTAAAGGGGATGGAGAAGACGGGTTTAGCTTAGGGTCTGGGTTGAGAGATGAAGCTTATATACGGGGGTGGAGATTTAATCGTGACCATCCGATTAAGTTAAATCAATGGCTTGGATTAATTTGCTAAGGAGAAACGACACCGTTTGTTCTTAGTGGGGTTGGGTCGGTTCAGAGTTAACTGGGTCGGGGCAAGCTTGGGTCGTGATGATATGGTACTGACCGTTAGATCAGTTAAGTCAAACGGCCTAGATTAACGCTTCCTAAACGGGTGATATGGGCGATCTTGGCCATCGGATCAATTTGAAATGAACGACCACGATTAAGGATCTTGAAAACGTGGTCGTTTGGCAAGATATGAGGGTTCAATAACCGGACTGGACCAGGGATGAACTCGATTGGGCCTGGTTTTGGCTGGACTGGAGATGGCCCAAACCTGGCCTACTCTTTTCTTTATCTCTTTAATTTAGCTCCTTATTTACTAAAACACAACTTCTAATTACACTACAAAAATCGATTAAATTATGAAAAAATACTGATTAAGTTGTGCTAACAACTAACACTCAATTAAACTTCAATTAAATACAAACCAACAACTAAACTTTACACATTAAATGCCGCAATACATTTTTTTGTTATTTTCCATTTTCGTCAAATCATTCTGATTACTCTTAATTGTAAGCTTAAATCCTAAGAGTGCAAACACAATATATTTTCGTATGTTCTTAACTTAACAAATAAACACGCACACACAGACTCAAACAATTAAGAGAAAAATAACACAAAATATTTTATTTTGAGTTTTTTGGAAGTAATCATCATATAGGGCAAAAATCACGTGCTCACAGCTGCCCCTCTTTGTTTGGAAACATGAAGAGTTTTCGTGCAAAGATAAGTGAGCGGATACGAACGCCAGTTGCTTCTACTAATCTATGGCCTGAATTAGCACAAGCTTCTACTGATCCATGGCCCGAACTTTCATCTTGACTGTGTAAGGGTTAAAACTGTAGATAATTTGACAACAGATAAAGACATGTATATCAAATATCGAACTTCAACCTAAAAGTTTACCACAAAAAAGTAAAGAGAACTTCTTGAGATCCCTAGTCATTTCCTAACATCCAAAGGACACAGGTATTGGTAAACTGGTAAAGATCAACTTTGGATGGCTAAGGGCAGATCTAATCTAATGTTGCTTGTAGTTGCACGAAAATACTTGAGCGTCTGAATTCCTTTAACCTCCTCAATCTCTCCTAAGTCCAATTAAGTATAATTTTATTAACATTGACAACTGTACCATTCTATAGTAAGTGAGAAAAAGACTTAATTCCTGTCAAATAATGTTGTACTGCAGCAAGGTTACAAACCTTAGTGAACTAGAAGCTGGCTTTATATTTTCTGCCAGATTGCCTAGTTTTATAACTTTCTTGGCTTTCCATCAGTGATTTTATAACTTTCTTGGATTGTTGCTACTGATCGTGCACTAGGATTCTAACTACTCTTCATATCACAGTAGCAGTTGTTAGCTTGCTGTTGCATGCTTTTCGGGCTCATCTCTGTGGCGGATGTAGAGTAGTACTAGCGCCAGGTTCATCCGAACTCATAAATTTTGATATGGATCATAAATTAAAATTATAACAAATGGTAGGCATTGATTCTCTTGTACTGAAGATGAAAAACATATAGCTTAGTTGTAGGGAAATGGTGGTGTTGGGATTTTATGGTTCGAAAGTGAAGGGATGCTTTTAAGAATTTATCAGGTGGAACGGCTTATTTTGCTCCATTACTGTTATGTGATCCATTACTGTGAAAGAAAATCTTTGTACATTTCCACCTTATTAGCAAGAACAAATGGATGTCATTGCTGTATATCAGTATTTATCATACGGAAGAAGTCATCTTTCTGGCTTTTCACCTACAACTATATATGGTTCTCTCTAATTATTAGCATCTGCTATGCAATCAGTAAGAGTTAACACTGTTTTAATTCTCATCTTGTAAGGTACTCTTATCAATAGTTCTGTTCTTGCTTTCTTTTGAAGTTGGAGAGCTAGATTTGGTGCAAATAAACTAAGCCAAACAACAATTACCAACTGTCTTTCTCCCTCTTTTGACTTAAATATTGTAGTACATTTTCTATTATTACAATACTAGAGTATCATTCCAACTCCTCCAACAGATGATTTAAACAACATGTTAGCATCAAAATACGCAGCAAATTAAAATTATAACAAATCATAGAGTCTAAATCTTGGACCGGACGCTGGCTCATCCACCTTTATGTGTCTATCTAGCTTTGTCCTTGCAGGCTGTCTAGTTTGCTGGTATATGCATGTTTTTTCTTCCTTTTCTTTTTAGATTTAAATGCCATTTTCAACTTGTTTTTCCAAAAGCCAAAGTTTACACAGGATGTCTCCCTACACTAAACCTTTCAACTGTAGAGTTAAATAGCAAATGTTTTATCTTTAATCCATTTTGCAAATCTCACTTTATACTACTCTTTTGTAGGTGGAGTAAATGAAGAGATGGAAGACGGAGGGAGTGATGAAGATCTAGACCTTACTTGAATTTTGAATTGTTGATTGTTGTAGATGCATGTGGCGGTTTCTAGGAATGTTTGTTATCAAAATATTTTAAAACTTTTGATATTGAAATATCATATTGTTATTGGTTTCATCACTATCTATGGATTTATAATTAACTTGTCCGACAATTTGGATTATCAAAAGTTTCATTATGTGTTTATATAAATTTTAGTGTTTTATAGTTTATTGTATATTTACGTAAACTCTTTATTTACAACAGGGGCACTTTTTTTAATTTAATTAAATTGTAACAGGTAACAAAACCGTTGCCACAGGGTCTGAAAACCGTTGCTATAGGACCTGCAAACCGTTCCAAAATCATATAAAAGCTGTTGCAATAGGTAGATCACCGTTGCCATAGGACCTGCAAACCGTTCCAAAATACTTTAACAACTGTTGCAATATGTTAGTGAACTGTTGCCATAGTATCTACAAACCGTTCCAAAACAATCTCTAAACCGTTGCAATAGATAATTTAACCGTTGCAATATCTTAATGAAATCGTTGCTATTTCTATTATACATGTAACGGATTTGATAGATATAGTAACGGTTTAAGGCCGTTGCATTTAACTTTACGGTAACGGTTATTAACCGTTGCAATTGATAGGAATAATCGTTCCAACAGGAGGAGGAAAAACCGTAACAATAGACTATGCTATAGCAACGGAAATTGAAACAGCCACGGCAGCTCGTGGAACGGGCACTAAACCGTAGCAGTACATCTATGGCAACGGTTTTCTTTCCTATTGTAACGATTTTCCCTGCGTAGCCATAGGTCAATTTACCAGTAGTGGGATGATGACCTGAGGGTTTGAAACCCCGCCATATTTGTTACCAAAATGGGGGATGAATAGTGTTCCCTCTAATATGGGGTACACTATTCATCTCCCCCATTACTATTCATTAATTTTTTATTATTATTTTATTATTTAATCTTTTAATTTATTTTTTTATATATACCTAATTATATTTATGTAATATCTTTATAATATTAATATTATATTTTTACTTTGGTGTATAATTTGATAAATTAATTTGTGCATTTATCATTTTTATGTAAAATTATAAGTTTATTTTATTATAAGTTAATTGTACAAAAAATATATAATTATCTCAAAAAATGAATGGTGCAAATATAAAATATTAGATGTTGTTAAAATTGAAAGGGGAGAGTATAACATATTATATGTTGCTAATATTAAAAAGTGAACATTGAAAATACATTAAAATTGGAAATACATGACAATTGAAAATACATTAAATTAAAATACATAAACATTAAAACTACGGTAAATAGCATAGTAACTTAGTAGGGACCTAGGTCATTTTTAGATACACCAAAATCATTATAGTATTGTCTGAATGGGGTTGAGGATTTGTTGTGGTTGTGAATGTGAATATTCTTGACTTCTTTTATACATTTTTCGTTGTTGTTCTCGTCGCATAAATTCATGACGAGTCGGATCGGCAATAGAATCCATATCCATCGACCAATACCAATTACTCCCTCCGTTTCAATTTATGTGAACCTATTTTCTTTTTAGTTCGTGCCAAAAAGAATGACCCATTTTCTTATTTGGAAATAATTTATCTTTATGCAATGATTTATAGCCACACAAAATAAAGGTGCATCATTTTACACCACAAGATCAAAAGTCTTCTCTCTTTTCTTAAACTTCGTGCCCAGTCAAATGGGTTCACATAAATTGAAACGGAGGTATTATTTAAAATTTTATGGAATTTTTTTAATTATGGAAATTACAAATTAATAAAATAAAAGATGAAATTTATTTAATGGAAATTTAAAAATGAAATTAAAATGAAAGATAATAATATAATATAGAAGAGAGAGAAGAATATTAAAAAAATTGGGGGGGGGATGTTAGATTTCTTCTTTCATGTTGTTCCTGATACTCCTTCCCGATCCCTTACTAAATATTTACAATGTGCATGGGATCATGATTCTTTAACTGCCTTGAAACTTATTTGCAATTTGCGTGGTGTTCGTGGCACTGGCAAATCTGATAAAGAAGGTTACTACACTGCCGCTTTATGGCTTCATCAATTACACCCTAAAACCCTTGCTTGTAATTTAGAATCCATGGCGAATTTTGGGTATTTTGAGAGAAAAGGCTAAAAAAGAAAGGGAAATGAGAAAGTTGAACGGCGAACCTTTAGGCTAGAACCTTGACAACATCTGGACAACCGGTTAGATTTAGAGCTCAGAGACCATTCGGAAAACCTAAATTATCTGATGGGGAGAAAATTGAAAATAAGAAACAGAAGAGAATGGAGATGGCCAAAAAGGCTGTTGAGAGGTATAGCCACGATTCTGATTATAGATTCTTGCATGAACGTGTGTCTGATCTTTTCGCGGATTACCTGAAGGTAGATCTTGAGTTGTTGAGAACTGGGAAATGGAGACGTATCAGCCTTGTAGCTAAATGGTGTCCTTCTCTAGATCCGTCTTTTGATTTTTGTAGACAACACTTTTATGCGAAACCATTGCAACAACAACAACAACAACAACAACCCTGAATATGAAGGAATTGAGGATACACATTACGCGTATAGAGTGAGGGATCGATTGAGGAAAGAAGTTCTAGTGCCCTTACGCAAAGCTCTGGAGTTGCCTGAGGTTTATATTGGGCGAAACTATTGGGGTTCGATTCCTTACAATAGGGTGGCCTCAGTTGCTATGGAATTGTACAAATACAAGTTTTTGGAACATGATGGATATAGATTTGAAGAGTATCTTGAGAAAGTAAAACAGGGGAAGGCCAAGATTGCTGCGGGTGCGCTGCTGCCCCATCAGATAATAAGGGAAGTTAAAGATTGGTTGAAGGATGGTCGAGTTGCTGAGTTGCAACGGAAGAGAATGGTGGATGACTTGTCCCAAAAGGGAAAATTGAAAAATTGTCTTGCTATTTGTGATGCGTGTTTCTGTGGCGCTAGGCATTCTCGTTTCAGAGTTGAGTGAAGAGCCTTGGAAAGGCAAGTTGATAACATTCAGCGAGAATCCAACGCTTCAACTAGTTGAGGGGGAGGATTTAAGGTCCAAGGTTTGGTTCGTGAGAGAAATGGAATGGGGATTGAACACCGATTTTCAGAAGGTGTTTGATCTAATACTACAAGTGGCTGTGGATGGGAAACTAAAGGAGGATGAGATGATCAAAAAACTATCGGTTGCTTTACAGGTTAGGGACAATCAAAGAATAAATGAAGGGTAAATCGGAATCAATGGTAATATATCTTAAAGATCGATCTTTGGATTCGTGTATATGTTTTTCTTATGAGAATGTGATGAAGATTAATCAAGTGCTCGAACAAGTAAACATTAAAGAAATAACAATAGAAAGAAAATGGCAGAGAGAAAGAGTTGTATTATTAATGATCAATAATACTTGTGTTACAAATGAGGAGGACCCATCCTTATATAGAAGGACGACCCCCTCACTGACATATCACATCGTCCCAAAGATATTGCTATTACAATGAAAACACAGGGGAGGGGGAGTCGGGGACGTCTACTCGGGCGAGCTTGATCATACGCTACTATGGATGAGGACGTATCCTTTTTATCGTACGGACACGAAGGAGGACGTCACCCAGTGTTAGCGGCCACGCACAGAGGCGTACCCGACCCGTATTGCATTCGAGTCGGCCGTACGTATATACATGCTCGCCTCATCTTACCCCCGATTCGCCCCCATACAGATAGTCCCTCCGCCTATTGGAGATGTACTCGAAGTGTATCTGCAATGGGTGGATAAAGTCGACCCATATTGGATATACCTATATGCATACACGTGGCACGTTCTTCTAAACTGTCGCCTGCTGACGACGTGCGTCATAAGTAATGTTGGTTTCAAGGCAGGACATTAAGGCGATTTGACGTTTTGGTTTCCCGCCTCTTTTCCGGTGCAAAAACTCTTCGAATTTCGTGTAACGACTCATTATAAATAGTGGACAGTTTCAAGACTTTCCACTCTTTGGATCATCATAAATTCTTCCGATATTTTTGCTTCTTAGCTCTTCCTGACAAAACTTGTAACTATTCTCTTTGGTCTCGTGTTCTTACTGTCGCATCTTTAGCACATAAAAAGAAATTTCCAAAATGGCTAAGAGTAATCGCCGTCGGGAAGCGAAAGATGGTGAGGCTACCTCTAGAGTCTCCCAGCCGTCAAAGGGTGGCAAGAAGGTTCGCAAACCTCTCGTCCCTTTGTCTGTGGACAATCTTCTCCCTCGTGAACTGTATGTTCGGAGGGATTTCCCGACGAGGGTGGACACCCCTGCATGGGAGAGGTCCACCTACACCGGGCCTCTCTTAAATGACCTCCGGGTGTCTTGCCGGATTCCGGAGGCGGCCGTTATGCAGACGGCCGGAAGAGACTTGGCCAATGTTCATTGGCCGGGATTCTGTGCCTTTTATGAATATCCTTTCATAATGGGGTGCAAACTCCCGATCTACCCGTTGGCGGAGGAACTGTGCCGGTTTTACAATGTATGCCCGGCTCAGCTTACTTATTATACGTGGAAGATATGTCGGATACCGACGACATACGTCGAGAGAGCCGGCTTGGACGTCACCATCTACCACATGTTGCAGTTGTTCAGCCCTGGCTTTATGACAGGGACAATGCTACAGCTAAACAATTGAGGGGCGAAAGGCCTAGTTATCGAGGCGGACGATAAGCCTAACCGTCAATTTTGGCTGAAGTATTTTTTCGTTCACACCTCGGACTTGGTATCGGACCAGGCCGGATTTCCTAAGGCATGGAATGATAACCGTAAGTATCATTCCTTGTGTTTAGTATCTTAACGTCTGTTCAACTTTTCATCACCTTAAGATATTTATGATTATTATTTTTTTGTGGATGCAGCAAGGGCCCGCACGCTCCAATCCATGTCGGACATAAAAGTCTGGGTGGGGCAGTTGATCCCTTTCGCTGAGGAATGTAGGACGTGGGTCGCCTTCACTACCAAATACGGCCTTCCAAGTATGGCGGTTATTTTGATTTGGCGAATTTGTCTTCCATTTGGACGTCGTCGGTGTTACATCTGACATACTTATTCATTTGTGTTTGGCAGCTCGGAACGTGCCACGGAGACGGAGACGCTGTGCCACCAATTCCCCGTCATCGGATTCTGAGCTCATATTCATCGGGAGGGAGGGTCTCCCTGAGGTTGTTCAGCCTGAGGATGACCGAGTGGATGTGGGAGTGTCTGGTGATGACATTGCCGATGTTGCCCGTTCGGAGGGTGACACTATAATTTGGAAGTTAGTCTTTGCTGACGTTCCCGGGCCTTCTTGTCCTGCAACTGAGCCGGTGATTGACCCGACATCCGGAGTGGATGTTGCGCCTTCGCCTCTTCCTATTAAAGAGGGTGCTCCATCGGACGATGAGCCGTTGTAGCGGAAGAGGCGTAGGCTACTCCTTGGAAAAGGGGTGGCCGTAGAACAAATGGAGGTGGTTACGTGCCGCCCTGAGTCATTACCGATCTTCATGGCTAACGCCATCCAGTCAGAGAGGGCGACCCTCTTGAGGGCGTCCACGGTAGACGTTGCTCCCTCGTGTGTCGAGGACAATAGCACGCCGGCTGTCGCCGGTGGAGCTATAGACAAGGGGGAAGCTGCTGCTGAGCCGGCTTCTGAACCTACGGACGTGCCATAGCCGGAATGTCCGGACAGGCTCCCGATCCCACGAATGTGCCGTAATAGGACTATGCCCGGGTGGACATGACGGTGACGGTCCCCAACCGTCAGCTCATGATACCCACGGGATATAACTTATTGCTGGAAAGCGAGTAGGCCGCAGCAGACATGTCCTTGCTGTGCGGGGCTGTCGAGGCAGAATCTTCGAAGTCCGTAAGCGACAGAGACCTGTCTCATCGAGTCGCCGGCGACCTTACAGGTATGATTTGGTCGTTACTTTGCGTAGTTTTCTCTTGAGTTCTGGGTATTTATGTCATTTTGACTTGTCTTTTTTTCATATTTTTCACAGACCCTCATCTTGGAGGTGGAGTGGGGCCGGAGGGAGCGAAAGAAGGCTGCTACCCTGCGAAAGGCATCGAAAAAATATAAAGAGGTCCAGGACAAGCATAAGATGCTGGCGGACGTCTACACGCAAGACCTTCAGTTTCGAGTTTTTTGTGAGAGCTTGCAGGCAGTGGAGGAGCAGCTACGTAAGCAAACGGCCCAACTAGAGAAGGCGGACGTAGATTTGCTGGCCACTGTAACCCGGAACACTGAATTGGAGAGTCTTCTCCAGCAGCTGGAGGGGGAACTGGACCTTGGTCGCGTGGCGATGATGGAAGCGGCGAAATTACGTGCCAAGGTTGACACCCTATCGGCCGAGCTTCAGACAGCCACGACCAGCATGGCAATCCCTCAGCAGGTGGAGGCCGTTGCCCCGGCTGGTGACATGTCCCGCGAAGCTCAAGACATGCACGTGTATGCCGAGGCGAGGCAGACCGTGTTTGAGGAGTTGCTAGCCGCTGGTAGAGCCACCAAGGTAGAGGTTGATGCTCAGCGCCACCTGGTCAGGGTCGCTCGTGAAGCTTGTGGGTATGACCCCGACTCTCTGGGCCAGACGGGCGGCTCCTTTGCAGAGGCGGATCAGCTGGGCACCGAGTCCTGGATCGATATGGTGTTCCAGGATGAAGGTGAGGATGGTGTGGATGGTGCGGAGGAGGGCGACGGGGGTCTTTGTTGTTTAGCTAGGATTTGTTTTACTTGTAATCAAGACTCTTCTGTAACCTTTGTGATTTATTAATAATACTTTGGTGATTTCTCGAGAACTGTCTTATGCCTTCTTTGCATCCCCTCTTTTTTTTTTACTTATGTACTGCTCGGGGCATAGCCCATTATTTGTCGTGGTTTCTTCTTGCGTCGTTAAGGCTTTAGCCTTTTATTTTTAATGGAGGAGACCGTAGTCTCTCCTTTCGCCGTTAAGGCCTTAGTCTTTTATTTTTAAAGGAGGAGACCGTAGTCTCTCCTTTCGCCGTTAAGGCCTTAGCCTTTTATTTTTAATGGAGGAGACCGTAGTCTCTCCTCTCGCCGTTAAGGCCTTAGCCTTTTATTTTTAATGGAGGTGACCGTAGTCTCTCCTTTCGCCGTTAAGGCCTTAGCCTTTTATTTTTAATGGAGGAGACCGTAGTATCTCCTTTCGCCGTTAAGGCATTAGCCTTTTATTTTTAATGGAGGAGACCGTAGTCTCTCCTTTCGCCATTAAGGCCTTAGCTTTTTATACATTTAAGGTGGCTATAGCCTTTCTTGCATTGGCGATGGCCGTAGCCTTTCATACATTTGAGATGGCCATAGCCTTTCTTGCGCCGTTAAGGCCTAAGCCTTTTATTTTTAATAGAGAAGACCGTAGTCTCTCTTTTCGCCGTTAAGGCCTTAGCTTTTTATTTTTAATGGAGGAGACCGTAGTCTCTCCTTTCGCCGTTAAGGCCTTAGCCTTCTATTTTTAATGGAGGAGACCGTAGTCTCTCTTTTCGCCGTTAAGGCCTTAGCCTTTTATTTTTAATGGAGGAGACCGTACTCTCTCCTTTCGCCGTTAAGGCCTTAGCCTTTTATTATTAATAGAGGAGACCATAGTCTCTCTTCTCGCCGTTAAGGCCTTAGCCTTTTATTTTTAATGGAGGAGACCGTAGTCTCTCCTTTCGCCGTTAAGACCTTAGCCTTTTATTTTGAATGGAGGAGACTGTAGTCTCTCCTCTCGCCTTTAAGGTCTTAGCCTTTTATTTTGAATAGTGGAGACCGTAGTCTCTCCTCTCGCCGTTAAGGCCTTAGCCCTTTTTTGAATGGAGGAGATCGTAGTCTCTCCTCTCGCCATTAAGGCCTTAGACTTTTTAACATTGGTGATGGCCGAAGCCCTTCATGGCCGTGGTTTTTCTTGAATTGGATATGGCCGTAGCCTTTCATGCATTTGAGATGGCCGTAACCTTTCATACATTTGAGATGGTCGTAGCCTTTCTAACATTGGAGATGGCCGTAGCCTTTCATACATTTGAGATGGTCGTAGCCTTTCATACATTTGAGATGGCCATAGCCTTTCTAACATTGAGATGGCCGTAGCCTTTCATACATTTGAGATGGCTGTAGCCTTTCTTGCATTGGAGATGGCCGTAGCTTTTCATAAATTTGAGATGGTCGTAGCCCTAGTCCATGTGATACGCCATTCTTGCCGATCGGCGGTACGTTTGGGGTATCAGAATAACCTCGCAAACATTTCCGGATATCTCCTTCGTCGCCTCATTAAAAACCTCTCCGAGAAAATCCAATTGGGACAAAACTCAGATGAGGGAAAAAGAGTACGTCTTGGGGGATACCTTTCAGAAGTGGAAACGTTTGAGGTGTGAGATGTTCCAGTTGTTTTGGAGTATCTTTCCGTTCATGGTTTCTAACTTGAAGAAGCCTTTGTCTACTACCGCGATGATTTTATAAGGCCCGTCCCAATTGGTGCCTAACTTCCCTTCGTTAGGATCTTTGGATGCCAGTGTTTTGGCCTTTAGCACATAGTCGCCTATCTTGAGGGGACGGATTTTCGTTCTTTTGTTGTAGTATCTCTCGACCTGCTGTTTTTGGGCCACTAGCCTGATGTGGGCCATTTCTCTTCTTTCTTCGGCTTCGTCTAAGTCTTGTAGTCGACTCGCATCGTTCTCCTCTCCAAATGTGTGCGAGTATCTGAGGCTTGGTTCGTCGACTTCGACTGGTATGATGGCGTCGGTCCCGTAGACTAATGAGTAGGGAGTCTCTCATGTGGAGGATTTGGGGGTGGTCCTATGTGCCCATAGTACTTCCGGTAGTAATTCGGGCCACAACCCCTTGGCGTCCTCAAGTTTTTTCTTCAGGATGTTTAGTATGGTCTTGTTGGACGATTCTGCTTGACCGTTAGTGACTGGATGATATGGCATTGAGAGTATTTTTTTGATGCGCCATTTATCGGAGTGTAGGAGGGTGACGGTACTTTCTTTATTCAGGTTGGTGGCTGTCGCGACCAATTAAGCCAATCTATCTGCTTCAGCATTGTGTACCCTATGAACTTGTTCGAAGCGGCATTCATCGAATTGGTCCATCAGCTTGCAGATCTCTACTCGGTATTTTTGCAACCTCTCCTCCTTGACCTGATAAATCCCGGTGACTTGATTTACCACAAGTTGCGAGTCGCAATGTAGGATCAGTCGGCGGGCCCCCTACCTGGCGGCTAGTTTTAAATGTGCAATAACAGCTTCGTACTCTGCCTTGTTGGTAGTCATTTCGGGGCATCGTATGGACTGGCGAATGACTTCGCCCATGGGGACTTCGAGGACGAGTCCCAGTTCTGATCCTAAAGCATTCGCGGCCCCATCGGTGTAGAGTATCCAGGGGTCGGTGTTTGGAGTTGTTTGGAGGGCCTCCCTCTCTGCCTCAAGCGACATTTTGGCACTGAAATCGGCCACGAAGTCGGTGAGGACTTGTGATTTGATGGCAGTTCTGCGGAGTAGGTGATGTCATGCTCGCTGAGCTCTATGGACCGTCTGGCGAGACAGCCCGATAGTTCGGGCTTGTGCAGGATGCTTCTCAGAGGGAAAGTGGTCACCACCCAGATGGGGTGGCACTGGAAGTAGGGTATCAACTTTCTGGAAGCTGTGACCAGTTCCAACGCCAATTTCTCGAGGTATGGATACCGGGTTTTGGCGTCCACTAGAGTTTTGCTAATGTAATATATAGGTGATTGCGTACCTTTTTCTTCACGGACGAGCACTGCGCTGACCGCGACCTCTTAGATAGCCAGATATGTTAGTAGGGGTTCACCCGGCTTTGCTTTTGACAATAATGGTGGCGACGACAGATACGCTTTCAGTCCTTGGAGGGCTTTGACGCATTCATCATTCCAGTGAAACCCGTTATCTTTTCTCAACACACTGAAGAATTTGTGGCACCTGTCCGACGATCGGGAGATAAAGCGAGAGAGGGCGGCTATTCGGCCTGTCCACTTATGAACCTGTTTCTTGATGGTAAGTGCTTCGGGTATCGAGGCGATCGCCTTGATCTGGTCGGGGTTGACTTCGATCCCTCTTTGGGATACGAGGAAACCAAGGAATTTTCCCGATGCCACGCCAAAGGCACATTTCTCGGGGTTCAGCTTCATTCTGTACTTGTTCAATATCTCGAAGGCTTCTCAGATGGTCGATATGATCCTCCTTCCTCGCAGATTTCACTAGCATGTCGTAGATGTAAACCTCCATAGTTTTCCCAAGTTGCTCTTTGAACATCTTGGTGACCAGCCTTTGGTAAGTAGCTCCCGCGTTCTTTAGCCCATAGGGCATCACTCTGTAACAGTAGGTTCCTTAGTGGGTGATGAAGGTGGTTTTCTCCTGATCTTCCTCGGCCATTAGGATTTGGTTATAGCCAGAGTACGCGTCCAAGAAACTTAGTAGCTCGTGTCCGGCGGTGGCGTCGATCAGTTGGTCGATGTGGGGCAGGGGGAAGGAATCCTTAGGGCAGGCCTTGTTTAGGTCGGTGAAATCCACGCACATCCTCCATTTCCTACAGTTATTTTTGACCATCACCACGTTGGCGACCCATTACAGGTATTTCGACTCCCCGATGGAGCCGTTGGCTAGCAACTTGTCTACTTCTTCGCGGACCGCCTCATTGATAGCGGCGTTGAATTTTCTTCTCATTTTCTTTACTGGCGGATGTAAGATCCCTGGCATGTCTGCATATGAAAAAGCGAATGTGTCTGCATGTTTAGTTAAGAATTCACGGTACTTACCCGGGTTGGCGAGCCCGTGACCGATGTATGCCTTCTTCTCGGGGTCATCCTGATCTAGTTGAACCGGGTCGAGATCTTCAACCGTAGCTTTGCAGGCTTCTACGACGTCTGGGTCTTTTATACTGTTGGTCGGTCGGGTCCGCTTGGGTCCCCAACATGGCTGATTGTTATGCTTCCGCGCTTGCCCCGTTCAATTGCCTGGTGTGGGAGCAGTCTTGAGTTATTTTATAATATTCCTGTGCTGTGTTTGGCTCCCCTTTAATGCTGAATATTCCCATGGGGTAGGGAATTTGATCACTTGGTATAGGCTCGAGGGGACTGCTTGCATGGCGTGTATCCATGGGTGCCCAGTGATGACGTTGTAGGTCGTCTCTTGGTTCATCACATGGAATGTAGTTTCCAGGGTGACACCTCCTGCGAGGACGGGCAGGGTCACTTTTCCTGGATATGTATTCTACTGCATTGTTAAAACTAGTTAGAGTTATACAGCGGGGGGTTATCCTATCCTCGAGTCCCGTCTGCGAGAGGACTCTCGGATGGATAATGCAGGCACCGCTTCCATCATCGATCATGACTCTCCTGACGTCCGTATCAATAATACGTAAAGTGATAACTAAAGCATCATATTGAGGGAAAAACAAACCGTCGGCGTCAGACTTTTCGAAGGTGATACTTCCTTCGAGGTCATCGTACCATTCGTGGGAGATGGTCCTCTTCAATCGGTGTGTGCTGGCGAATTTGACGTGGTTAATGGTGACGTCGTCCCCTTCTCCGACGATCATGTTTACCGTACGTTTCGGAGAGGGCGGCTTTGGAGGTCCCCGGGAGTGCTCCCGTTCGCGTGCAAAATTGGCTTTCCCTTTGTCGCCGAGCAGCTCCTTTAGGTAACCCTGCTTGAGCATTCTAATGACTTCTTGGTGTAGACCGATGCAGTCTTCAGTCCTGTGCCCTCATTCATGGTGGAACTCACATGGGACATTTGACTTCCTTGTGGGAGGGTCCGATTTCATCTTTTGGGGCCACTGCACCTTGGTGCCAAGCTTCTCCAATGCATACACTATTTTTGAAGGAGATACACAGAAGTTATGTGAGGAAAGTAAAGGGGGCGTACCTCGTTCGTTCCTAAGTGTGGCGAGGTAGCATTGCACGGCGTCTGTATGGCGATGGGGCGGAAGTGGGGACCTCGTATAGGGCTGGTGCCACTCTTTACTAGGATGAGGGGGAAGTTCCCGGCGTCCCTCGTGTCGTCGATCTCTTCTCGTATCCGGGTGCATGGCAGCTAGCCGTCGGGTTAGTCTGTTGAGATCCTCCTCGTCTGCCCATACCTCGGCGCAGTAGGCATTATGGATCCCATCCCAGGTCGTGGGAGGGTACTTCATGAGCCGGCTTAGCAGTTTTTTGGTAGCTCTGGAGCCGTCCCTGCTGAGTCCGTTCTGGAAGGCTGCTACCGTCATGCCTTCTGATACGTTCGGTAGGCTCATTCTTACCTTGTTGAACCTGGCGAGGAAGTCCCCAAGGCCCTCGCCCGTGGTCTGTCCGATGGTGAAGATATCATTTACCCTTGCTTCTGCCTTTTTAGCGCTCGCATGTGTTGTGACGAACTTATCCGCCATTTCCTCGAAGGTTGAGATTGCTTTGGCGGGTAGTTGGGAATACCAGGTCAATGCTCCCCCGATCAGCGTTTTGCCGAACTTTTTCAGCAGCACTGATGGTACCTATTCTTTAGACAAGTCATTACCTTTCACGGCGGTGACATAGTGGATGAGATGATCCTCAGGATCGGTGGTTCCGTCATACACCTTCACGAAGGGGGCATCTTGAAGGTCTTCGGAATGGTGTATGGTGCGGCTTCTTCGGAGTAGGGTTGTTCTACAAACCTTCCTACATCTCGTTTGGGTAGCAGTTTAGGTGCTCCGGGGATCTTGTCAACCCTATCTTGGTGCTCCTTCATTTGGTCGCGGAGGGCCTGATTTTCGCTTTCAATTTCCTCCATCTTCCTCAGGATGGAGGCTAACGTGTCATCGTGTGTTTTTGTTTCGACGGGTTGGCCGTTAGTTCGTGTTCCTTCCTGTTCATCTGTCGCTGTGGTGTTGCTTGTTGTTGGTGCTGCATTCTCGCAGCCTCGTGGTGGCTTTTCCACTAAGTTGCTCAGGGTGCTGGTTAGCCATTCCTCCAGTAGCTTCTTGACTGCGGGGGGTGCTTCTTTTGAAGTGGAGGTGTCCCTTTCCTGTGGGGTAGCAAGGTTCCCAAAGGGGGGAGGTAAGGCCTCTGCTTCGGGTGCGACACTGGGGTAGAGTTGATGGCAGCGCTACCACCGGCCTCATTCATGGAACTCAGGAGGTTGGTGGTAACTTCTACCACACCTTTGGATCGAGTGTCATTTTCGGTCATTTCCCGACTTTTCTCAATGATCGGATCTTGTGAATTGAATACCACGAGTTTGATTCTCGAAATCCCCACAGACGGCGCCAAATTGTTTGACCCAAAAGCTATCGGTTGCTTTACGGGTTAGGGACAATCAAAGAATAAATGAAGGGTAAATCGGAATCAATGGTAATATATCTTAAAGATTGATCTTTAGTTTCGTGTATCTGTTTTTCTTATAAGAAAATGATGGAGCTTAATCAAGTGCTTGAACAAGTAAATAATAAAGAGATAACAATAGAGAGAAAATGGTAGATAGAGAGAGAGTTGTATTATTAATGATCAATAATACTTATGTTACAAATGAGGGGACCCTTCCTTATATAGAAGGACGACCCCCTCGCCGACATATTACATCGTCCCAAAGCTATTGCTATTACAACGAAAATACAGGGGAGGGGGAGTCGGGGACGTCTACTCGGGCGAGCCTGCTAATACGCTGCTATGGATGAGGACGTATCCTTTTCACCGTACGGACACGAAGGAGGACGTCACCCGGTGTTAGCGGCCACGTAAGGAGGCGTGCCCGACCCGTATTACATCCGAGTCGGCCGTACATATATACATGATACTACAAGTGGCTGTGGATGGGAAACTAAAGGAGGATGAGATGATCAAAAAACTATTTTGTGTTTAGTGATATGGAGTTTGATGAGGCCTCTGCTAATCCATGGGAGACAGATTATGAAGCTATTGTTAGAAAATTTAGGGAGAAAGGTTATGGGAATTGCGTGCCGCAGATTGTGTTTTGGAATTTGAGGGACTCAATAGCTACACCTGTGGCTGCAAACCAGAAAGGAGTTGCACTAGTGAGTGGTTTTTCTAAGAATTTGCTGAGACTATTCTTGGAAGAAAGTCATGGAAGCAGCAATTTCTGGGAAAGAGTATCAAAAGCTATAGCAGATTACTTACTATTCAATTTGTTGTAGGTTATTGATGCATGTTTATTAAATAGAATTACCTGCAATATCTTTTAAGTAACCTGCAAGTCCCTTTTAAGTGGCTTCATGATGCACCATCAACACATAGAACTTTGACTATTTTTCCTATTCAACATCTGTTTTTTTATTGGTCCGATTACAAGAAACAACCAGTTTTCCCAAGATAAACACAAATGTATGATTTTAAACACGTTTACTACCAATATTTTCAAACATTATTTTCACTAGCTCACCACCAACGAACAAGTGACGGAAATTAAAGTTAACATGTTGCTACACTTTCCCTCACTTTAAAGCTAGATCTTCGGAAGAAGCTGTAATAGAATCTGGCTATTAATTATTAGATTGGTTACGTTATTAATTATCATGTAGGCTGATCCATTACCACTTGATTTCTTGCCCTATTTCTAGCTCTTTAATTCCCCTCCTTTATTTTTTATATTTCTATCATATTTCGGCAAGACTTTCTTCTACCTTTGGTGCCTAAATATTTGTGCTGATCATTTTTTCTTACAAGGTATGAATATGCCCAAAACTAATTTTAGTACAGTCAAATATTCTAATTGGATTAAATTTAGTAGGTTAATAATAGATTGTGAAGCCATGTTCACTAGTCAGGATCAAAATGGGCTAAAAACTTCATATCATGCATTTGACCTCGTGAATGAAGATAAAGCCTTTAAAGGCTATGATGTGTTAGACGACGTATCAACCTGAATTCCAAAACAAGATCAAGGTCACGTGAAGAAGGTAAATTATTGTTGAGGTCGAGGTGGCTTAATAGCAACCGGGGAAGAGGACAAGCATCCATCCTCGGCACGTAGTAACAACCAGTGTAAGGATTTAGATTCCCTAGAGAATATTCTAGTAAATATTACTTTCCTTTGTAATATTGAGGATTTTGTGGCTTATGTACCTATGAAGATTATCTCTCTTTGTTGAAGCATACAAAGTCTAGCTTTTTACTTCTTTTATTCTTCTCTTCCCATTCAAGATGAATTGAAATATTCAACAGCCTACCCTAATTGATGATATAAAATAAAAGAAGAAAATATAGAATAATGTGAATAACTCTCTATTGTTGATAACAATAAATACACTTTTTTTCAACTAAAGGTTTCACCAATTAGCCAAAATGACTGAAAACTAAGTGAGATTATGATTCATAATTCAATGAAGACAAAAGAATATTGGAGTGATTTTTTTATCGCTTAATTTATAGTGGGCAAATTAAAGTCATTTGATAAGTGTATTGATGGGAAGATTGAAATATTCGTGCAAACTAGCTCGAATCTAACAAGGTGAGTAATAATTAAGTATCTTGGTACATACGTGTTTGTCTGACATAAACAATATGGAAGCACAGCAAATGAAAGCGGCATTGCAAAAGAATAATGAAAATTCTCATTGGTAACAAAATGTCAGCTTTGGACCAATTGTGTCATTAATTTATTCCTTAAAGGCTATTTTAGCACCCCTTTTAATTCTTTAACGTGGGGATTTCATGTGGTCCAACACGATTTTCCCTAAAAAAGCCAATCATGCCTTTCTTTCTTTTTCCTTTGAGCGCGTTTTTTTTATTGACTAATTTGTTTTATGATCCCCCAACATAGAAAGAAAAATGCATTTTGGAGTAGAAAAAGATCTTGATGTTGAGAGGAGATTTATAACGGTAATTACTTATAAAGAGTTTGTCAAACAAACAAACACGTACAATATTATAATGAACTAGTACCATAAACACATATTTATATTTTTTCGTTATGTGGATGTTGCTTTCACCTTTCCTATAATGTACATAGGCAAATCCATGATTTAGAAGTTATAGATGTCATTGTTTATGTTAACCGTATATCTACCTTTAGCTACAAAGAATCTGAATAAAAAAGGTGGATCGATTCGATAAGGTTTTTATTACTCCGATTAGGTTGATTAAGCTATTTATACACATACATAAACAAGTAAGTTCGATTTTGTCTAGTTACTTTATTTTCAAGCTTAAATTTAAATTATATCATGAAAGAAAAGTGCAAAAAAAGAAATAAAAGCACCTCCAATTATAAAATTTGCTTAAAAATAGCTTATCTACTACAAATGTTTGTTTAACTAGATTAATTTGCCTTTCGTATTTTCGAGTTTATTTTTTTAATCTTAGATCCCAAGTTTGTATAGCAAGTCTTTGCAAAGCAAAAGCTTCAAATTTTCAATTTACGAGAATCAACTCAAAAATCTCTGCAACTCAAGCCATTTAATTTTTCTAAAAGAACAGAGTCATATTGCTTATTTATACTCCAATATATATAGAATATTGTGGCGTCATCTAAAAAAATACTATATATTAACTAAAATCAATTAAAATGACTTATTGAAGGAAATTGCTTCTGAAGTATATGTAGAGAAGAAAAGGAAGGATGATAAGAAAAAAAAAATTGAAAAGAAAAGAAGAAGCAGAAAAAAAGAACAATAGAGACAGCGATATAGCAGTGGCGCCCGACTCTCTTTTACGGGTGGCACGGAAGGAGTATATGTTTTGTACTAGATATATAGATATCTTTGCACAATTTTAGCCAAACGTGTAGGTATCGTACTACTTCTACCTCTCAAGGTGGATCCGCCCATAATTGTACTACGGAATTTCATCAATATCAATAATTGAAGGAGATAGGTAATACTATTTCTCTGTAATACATAAGTATTAATATAACAATTTAATAAATATTTAACGTACTTTGAAGAAAATAATCCAAGGAAATGCGGAGATAGACGATAATGTTGCACATCATTTTGGAACAGGGTGAATAAAATGGTGACTCGCATATGATGTCCTATGTGATAAGAACATGTCACCAAGATAAAGGAAAGTTTTATAGAGTAGTTGTTAGGCCAATATGTTATATGAGGCAGAGTGTTGGTCAGTTAAGAACTCACACATTTAAGAGATGAAAATAGCGGAAATAAGAATGCTTAGATGGGTGTTCGCGCATACTAAGAAAGATAAGTTTAGGAACGAAGGCATATTGTACAAGGTGTGAGTGACCTCCATAATGGAAAAGATGCGATAAACAAGACTAAGATAGTTCGGGTATGTGAAGAGGAGAAACATAGATGCCTAGTGAAGAGATGCGAGAAGTTGGTAGTGATAGGTCTACAGAGAGTTAGAGGTAGATCAAGGAAGAATTGAAGAGAGATGCATAGACAAGTCATGATATCTTCAGCTCACCGAGGACATCACCCTAGATAGGAGAGCATGAAGGTCGAATTAGGGTAAAAGGTTTGTAAGTAGTGGAGCCATTTTTTTTCTTTTCTGCGGGAGAATATGATTCTAGTTTTCATCGTCATCATCGTCATCGCCATCGTCGTCATTGTCATCCTCGTCGTCATCATCATCATCATTGTCGTCATCATGATCATGATCATCATCATCAGCATCATGATAATCATCATATCGTCATGATGAGGATGATGATGATCATCGTCGTCGTCGTCATCATCATGATAATCATCATATCGTCATGATGATGATGATCATCATCGTCGTCGTCGTCGTCGTCATCATCATCATCACCATCATCACTATTATTATCATCATCGTCAACATCACCATCACCATCACCTTAATTGCCACCACCACCATAA